>CM062809.1:730525591-731138091 GCA_031772625.1 Pinus tabuliformis | reverse complement strand
TCATTACTAACAATGCAACTGCTTTCAAATCAAAGAAAATGATTAATTTTTGTCACAAATATCACATAAATTTAGGGCATTATATTGCTTACTATCCTCAAGGCAATTGATTAGTTGAATCTTCTAATAAGAGTTTAGTCAACATTATAAAGAAACTGTTGTAGGAAAATAATAAATCCTAGCATAAGAAGTTGATTAATGCTCTATGGGCTGACATAATTAGCACTAAGAAATCTATTGGAATGTATCCTTTCCAATTAATATATGAAGTGGATGCAATTTTTCCCACTCCCCTAGGAATTCCGGTTCTAATATTATTACAGGAATCACAAGTGGAGCCAAATGATGTACAAAGAAGGTTAAATAAAATGATTCAGTTGGAGCAAACTAGGGAGGAGGTCTACAACAAAACTCAAATAATTCAAGAAAAAATCAAGAAGATTCATGATAGAAGGACCAAAGCAAATGATTTCGAAATAGATTATCTTGTTTTGATATGGGACTCCAGAAATGAAGAGAAAGGTAAGCATGAGGAATTTGACAATCTATGGAAAGGACCCTATAAAATTGAAGCTTTTCAAGGTAACAATGCATTCTTGTTGAAAGATTTGACTGGAGAAGGATTTCCAGGAGGACCTGTCAATGACATACTACTGAAGCACTATTTCACTCAAGGATAGATAAGTTTTTCATACATGTCATTGTAAATATCATTTTATCATTCTACTGCAATTGAGGGTGGCTAACATCAAGAATTGAAGCCCGCATAGAAGGCCCTAAGCTTCTGATGAGTTTCTGCCAGTATCTATAATAACAACAGCTAATCAATTCAGTTACCAAATAATAACATAGTATCCAATGGACAAAGGCTATTGATCTACAATGTTCTTGACACCTCAAAAGGAAGGTGCCATCCTGAGTGGAGTCACTATTAGGGTCCTATAATTTATAGGATCAATTGATGATTATCTAGTTGATTTTCTCATAGAAGATGTTGTAAATAATGATTTCATTCTACAAATTATTTTCAAAAGTCCAAAAGAAGAAAAAGAAAAGTAAAAAATATATGATAAATAAAAATAGAAAAATAAAAAGAGAAAAGAAGAAAAATAAAATAGGGGAAATATATATATATGTGTGTGTGTGTGTGTGTGTGTGTGTGTGAGAGAGAGAGAGAGAGAGAGAGAGAGAGAGAGAGAGAGAGAGAGAGAAAGAAAAAAAGAAAAGAAATGAAAAAATTAGAAAAATAAAACATAAGCCCCAATAACTGAGCTAGCTGAAATGCCACTTTAATTCCAAAAATGTAAATTTTTATAAGGTTTAAAACCTTAGTATATATGATTTATTCATTTTTTTATATCTATTTGATATGGCATAATGTGACAAAGAAAATTTGTCATTTTTTGAATAAATTCCGCGTTGGAACCAATGGTGGTGATTTACTCTGCCCAGATCTACGACAACGGGGTGTTCCCCCCCGCCACACTCTCGACAGTTAACACGACTGGGGGTGGTGAAAAATTGTTTTCGCTTAGACCCCATAAGCTTATGTGGTAACTCCTAGGGAATTTGGAGGGGTCCACGCCCTATTCCGCTTACCACCTACACTCCCCCCCCCTCCCCCCCGAAATACCACCTTCGCCTCGCGCCAATGGTTTGTCCCTCCACCACTCGCCTTCCGCCATGTGTCTCCACCTTCACCACTCATATCGCAACACATACATGTTGCTCCCCGCCACTTCTCTTTTGCCACCTGTCCTACCATGTCATTTCTCGCTCAATGTTCGAATCTCCCGCCAATTTATATTGAACGTTATTTTATTAAATTCCCGCGCCCTACCCGTTTTACCACTAAATATTCTCTGCTCCATAGCATTAATGAAGCCATTATCCAACCAATCCCACCGTTATAAAAATCCTTTTGGGCAAATACTTCATTTCGTTTTTCTTGTCATTGATCCCAAAGGATGAAGGACAACACTGCTATCAACTGCCAACTTTTGACAACCAATTCCTTGCGCACAATCAACAATTTTTCATGGTAACCCCATTCTTTAGACCCTTTTTTGTCAGGTTTTCTTCTATTAGGTTTTCTACAACCTTGTTCTCTGGTTCCCTGTGTTCATTTCCCAAAATGTTGAACCACAAAGGAAAATGGAAGATCACAGAGTCAAATCCACTTATTCCCCTAGTCCCAAATTTTGATAAATTCCCCTTAATAGACACCCTATATAAAATTGTTGAAACCCAGTCAGAATTTGATCTCTATGAGCTCCATAACTAGGCGAAGAAAAAAAACTTGGATAATATGATGAATTAAGTTTAACGAAATCCTTTCTCCCACAATTTGTTTTCCCCCAGACTCACTTTTTTCCTGAGTTATCTATTTTTTGCCACCTTATATATTTGTCGAGTCAAAGAGTTGTCATTTCCCATGACAATGAGGTCATTTTTCCATTTCCCCTGAAAATTTCTGCAAGGCCCTGCAAGTTGACTATCAAACATCTCACTATCCTTTTTATGCTAATATTTTAATGGAATTATATAAAAAAATTAACATTCCCTCAGAGAGCCCATAATTTTTAGTATTTTCTTCCAGAAAATGTTGAATTACCTAGGACCAATCCCCCATATCCCGTTTAAATGTTTCCTGAAATTTCCAGATAGGTAATATCCATGGTAACCCGACTAGTTGGGTACCATAATGACCAGTGGGTAGATGAGATAGTGTTAGGTGTTTTTATCTATTTTTGTAGTTGGAAAACAACCCTCCATCCTTTTTAATTATAGTCAATTTTTGGCCAACTCCATCAATGACCAGTTTGTCAATTTCAAAGCAGAAGGTATCTTTAAGTATCAATCAGTCCTAGTTTACCTTATGCTATTTTACCAACGAGACAAATTTAAGTTCCCTTTATAGAAGACAGATAGCGAAGGTGACCCCTAATTAGTCATTCACTGAACTTCTCTGGTTAGAAATAACTCAAAGGAGTATTCTTATTCTGATTATGTGGACAAGTTTTTGTATACCTCAATATGTTTGCTGAGCAGTGGTGTGATCACAAGGATTTCACCAGAAATAAAGAATTTTTTTCATTTATCAGATCAAGCCAAAGTGGGAGACTGGTATTTATACCAAAACTACACTAAGATCAAAGTTTATGCATCAGAATTGCCTCCTCATGGATTGCCAGTTTTTGTACCTGTTAGGATCTTTGCATTATAATAGACAAGGAAAATGTTTAATATGGATGTGTTGCATTTTGTCTCCTACAAGAAGAAAGCATAGTTCAAGCTAAAAGCTCACATAGGGCTCTACATCATCAACACCAAAGTTTCAGAAAAGGATGTAGATGCTATCTTGAGTCAGATGAAATTCAAATTGAGTTTCTCTTGGTCCTATGATCCCCTGCGCATCATTTCAAAACTTAGATTAGATCAGAAAAGTACCTCTTATGCACACACACGAAGGCTTGAAATTGAGCAATATGAAAATTAGGAGGAATGGATAGAGGGTACTCTACAGGAAGCTGAAGAACAACTTTTTAGTCAGTCAACTATGCAAACACCTCTTCCCAAGAAAAAGGAGGGAAAGAGGGAAATGGAAATCATGCCCCCTACTGATTCTAACAATCTAGATGCAAAATTTATTGTTTTTGAAAGAAATAAGAAGGACCCAAATATTACTCAGAAGTCAGATTCTCCAGTTAATCCTCTCTTTAGCCCTCAAATAATAACTATTTAGGATGAAACTCTAGAGGAAGGGAAAACATAACAACCAAATACAATGATTTTATTAGGGACCCCTATCACTCCTTCTACTCAAGTAGAAGAAACATAACAATCACCTACTATAGAAGAAACAATCCAGTCTCCAGTATCATATAGCTCACAGATTTCAACTCAGCAAAGTATCTTGTCAAGATACAAGGAGATAAAATTAAAGAATGAAGATTTGAAGGCTTCCACCTACTCTGAATTTTGGAAGAAGACCACTAAGACACGACACAAATTACTCTTTGCATTTGATTCAAAGAAAGGACAGTTCTAGATGGCCTTCATGGAACCTCTAGTACCAACTCCCATGAGTGTTGAAGTCTATAAAGCCTCCATTTTCTCAATAGATACTAGAAAAATGCATGAAATCGATCAAATTGATTTACATAACTAGATAGGGGAGTTAATTTTTTCGACCCTCACCAGTTCAGAAATGACTGCTTCAAAACTACAACCATCTTTAAACAACATGAATTCTCAATTAAAGATTGAGAAAATGTCATCTTTTTCCAAGGACAACAGAATCAAATATTTGGAAGACTTGATCATAAAGCCAGGACATGATACTGAGGATATTAAAGCAGCAGAAGAGCTCATCAAGAATAAGGAAGCAAACATTCAATCATTGAGGAAACAATTGAAGCCGCCCTCCACAGAACATCACCAAGCTAAAGAGGTTGCCTATATAGAAATGGAAAAAAAAAACTATTTACTTTAGTGATTGAGAAAAATGCACAGATACATAAGATGGAGCAAGGCATGGAAGCATTGTTAAAAGAAAAAGAACAATTAGAAGCAATAGGAGCATCTACATCGGGCACAGGTAAATTAGCAGAAAATTAAGCAAAAACCATAGTTTTAGAATCTATAGAAGAGCTTACTAGAGCTCTGGATGAATTAACAATAGTTCAGGTTGAGAAAGACAGATTGTCACTAGCATTGGCCAAGATGGAGGAGAGTAAGCTTAAAACTGACAATGCATATTTGTTAGAAATCCAGAAAAACTACAAACTCATCCAGCATATACAAAAATATGAAGACCAGTCCTTTGTCATTCAGATGTTGGCAGAGGCTAAGAACAACATTTGGCAGAATATAAATGCCAACATAACAAACATGTGGCCTTCAATTCAGATTACTTTTGAGAAGGAAGAACTTGTACACAGAGTCAAGACAACAATAGAAAATACAAAGGTAGATTTGGAGCACAGGCTAGAGGAATCTCAAAATATTATCAAGATGCTAAATTCCAAAACCAAGGAGGAACTAGAAGACATGAATATTCTGGGAAAAAACAAAAAACAAAAAACAAAGAAAAAAAAACAAAACAAAAAAACAAAACAAAACAAAAAACAAAACAAAACAAAAAACAAAACAAAACAAAAAACAAAACAAGACAAAAAAACAAAAAAAAAACAAAAAAACAAAAACAAAATCAAGAAAACAAAAACATAAAACAAAAACAAAAAAACCAATAGTCATGGAGGTCAAAATGATTTTCACAAACAAGAATTTGATGATACAGTTGGAAAATAAATGTAAAGATCTTGAGTTGCAGGTCAGAAGTTTCAATAGGAAATTTACATTGTTGCAGGAAAAAGGCTTGCCTGCTCTTAGGAATTATAATGGAAAATTGATCCCATTAGAAAACTGTCAAGACCAACTATGCAACATAGATGTTGATGCCTCCAAGTTGGAAAAATCTAAAATAATTATCAGTGGAGAAGAATTCATACATGGGTCCAGTTTGATTTGAATATCCAACACAAGATCCACCAATTTTTTGTAAATAAACCCACTTTTGACACTTACACTGAAGTGGATGAAAGATTCAGAAATATGGTTATCTTTTATATTCCAAGTTAAGAAAGGTGGGCTCGGCTGCTAGAATTTATTGAGTGAAGTAAAAACAAGGACACAAAAGTTTCAACATAATAGGAACAACCTTTTCAGGGAAGTAGCGATAGTCATCAACAACTCCTAGATAGCTTCAACAACACAGCAAGTTTTCAATAGATTTTCCCATTTTATCTTCTTCTATGTCTAAAACTATTTGTACCTCAAACAAATATTATTGTAAATATATTTTATTTTTGAAATCCAATCTGAGATGTAATAGTTTTCTATAAATATTTAGAAATAAGACTTAAAAAAGGTTGGAATTTGTATGAAGAAAATAGAAATTTGATGTAAGTTGTGCATGTATTGAAGTGATCAATTTCAATAATACGTAGAGTTTGTTCCACAGTTCCTGTGTCAGGGAACTGGTGATGTCTCCTCTCATGTGAAATTTTTATTTTCCCAGTTTTCCATATGTTTTTATGTCTCTATTGTTTAAAGAAGATAAAGGGTTGAATTTTTTTAACTACACTATGTTCTGGCTTATAAACAATATTTATGTTTTCACTATGATATTAAGTATAGAATTCGTCCAAGCATGCTCTATATTTATTTGAAGCTAAATATTTTCATCCCATTCACTCCACAAATGCTCTAAAGATCCAAAAGATTGCCTACCTTTCCCTGTTACATTTGTTTCGTCCTTTTTGTATTTGATCACCCATAGAATCATGACTCCATGCCCAATGGACTTTCCCTATAGTCTCCAACTAAATATCTCAAAAACCAAACTTAGAACTTAGTAACTAGCCTAATATCTCAGACATAGATATAAATCAAATAGAGAGATCCCCCTCTGAAGATGGAAAGGCTAGATCCCAACTTTGCAAGTGATTTTGTGGTTACCTTTGGGTTTCTCTCCACATCCTTGGGAAATTATGGAGTGATAACATAACTAAAGAGGAATGCAGATTTCCCAACCCAATAGTCATGGAGATGAAGGGAAAGAGTGTCATGTTCAAGAGAAAGTCACTACCATTAATAGGTGAAGTATTGGGTTTTCCCAATTTCCCCAACCATTTCTCGTCAATACCTCTTTATTTTTTACAAGATTCAGGAGGATAACATATGCTTGATCTATAAGTTGATCCTTCGGATGAATCCTTTTTAGTATTTTTTACGAACTTTGAGAAGGAGTGGTTTAGCCCAGTCATGTTCGACGAATCCAACATTGTTTGATGCATTTACGAGTCTAGTGAAGGTGTAACTTGAATTATTTTCCATGTTTAGAGAATTTGAAAAAGAGGTGAAAAAGAAAACTCCAAAGGTTCTGTTTTCATAAAATTATCCTTTGAGTCCAGAAAGGCAGAAAATGATACTCATGAGAACCTCTTAGCCATGTTTGACTAAGGTATTCCTTTTTTGTAAATAGTTTATCTCAATCAAAAAAAGGGTTAAACTTATACTGAGTAAGCGTCTTTTCATTTACTTTAACGACTTCTAAAAGGAAAGTTATCGACAATCTTTTCATATTTATGGATTCTTAAAAGAGTTGAAAGAGGACCTCAAGGGGTTCCTTTTTCGTGAGTTTACAGAGCCTGAAAAGGTGATAAAAGTATGCTCCACTATCAAAATGACCCATTTTCAACTCAAAGATGTCATAAAATCCTCCAAACAGCTTTTATCCTACTTAGAACACCACAAAAGGATTAAAAAATACATGATATATGGTCAAATTTAGGTCAAAATAATAAAATATAATAAAATTGACCATAAATAGGAAACAAGTAAATTCATTTTTACCATTTTGATTTTTAACTCTTGGAAGTGAGCTTTGAGTGCTTTTTTCCCCCAAACATCAGTAGTTGATTGTGGCCAATCCGGTCGACCATTTCCAGTTCCATCAATTCGAGGTAGGGGATCTTACCTTTCTCTTTCTATTTGCGGTTTCCATTTTTGGTTTCATGCAATTATCTTGGAGTTTTAAGTGCATTTAGGCTTTAGATTTGTTCCCTAGATCTAGGGCACCCTCTTTGTGTTGAAAGGTGTGTTGGGCCTGATGGATTAATACTGGGAAGAGTGCTTTAGTGCACCTTCAAAGGAAGAGAGGGTGTGTTGCAACACTCTGTCCTCTTAAGGCAAGGTGCACTAGGCATAATCTAAAAAGGGGGATTTTATTTTTCACCTAGATTTCTCTCAATTTTTTTCATGAAATTTTTTCTAAATTTTCTTCTCATGGTATTGCAGTTATCTACTGAAGAAAAAATGGCTATGATTTGGTGAGAAAGAGAACATGAGCCCCATGACATGGATGTTTCCAATGATCCAACAAAAATAAAGGCTTTAAGAAATTGTAGACTTCTAAATTTCTTTTGGATTCCTGGCATGAGAGCCCAGCTAGAATAATTAAAATATCTAATCTAGGCATGAGATATTTAGGCACAATGTTTTAGGCTTGGAGCACATATGCTTAGTACAAAGGTGGAGGATATTTATTTTTTGATAGGTTTGTCAAGGAGTAGATCTCCTATCTCGTTATCTGGCACGAGGAGGTGGTCAAACTATCAAATCTTATGTTACTGCACATTGTAGACCTCGTTCCCAACCAACAAAATATGAGAAGATAGAGATTAAGGATGTGGTTCATTTTCTTCTCAGGACAATCCTTTTCATCATGGCATGATTGGCTGGCAGTGCTACTCTGCATTTAGATAACAAGTCCCAAATGAAATATGCATTAGAATGCATAGAACCAACCGTGTTCAATTGGAGTGAGGGGGTACTAATGAATTTAAAGGAACAATTCAATAAAGAAAAGGATGGGAAATTGAATAATTTTGGATATGGTTCCATCTTAATATCATTTTCCCTAGAGAGGATTCCACTACTCTGTCCTCAACATATTCTTCTTGAGCTTTTAGATCACAGGGCTCCATGTATCAGGCGATGGGTTGATCTTGTGTCTTGACATGCAGGTCCTTCTTCCATGAGTTCCAAACCTACCTTATTTTGATGACTACGGGAACAACCCATTATGATAAAATATTATCCCTATGTAATAGCATAATTTTTAGGAGATCCAAAGCTCGTTTTACCTAAAGGCGAGCAATGAGGTGACATAGGTAAAACAAATTCATTCTGAATGATTTTGATTTTTTGGTTTTACAATTTTTTTTGTTGTTTTTCGATGCATCAAAGACAAACTATTAATTTCACATGCAGATGTTGGAATTGTTCGACGAGTGGGCTCATCCTACTTCAATGACGTGGAGAGTCACTACTTGCACAAATTAGAGCATAGGTGGTTGCAAGAGAAAAGGAGGAGAAGTAGGATCTCAACATAGTTGAGACTCTTGCAGAGTTCGAGCGCCATGTTGAGGGATTGACCCATAGCATACTAAACACCAGGGTCAATCAAATACCTATGATACCACAACGTTACACCACTAGAGTTCTAAACCACATTCGTTAGATGTTGTGCGATATTTCCCATGCAGTTTTCTGTTACATGATCATCATCAGGACTAGTCTACTAGGAGGCCTTAGTGTCATATTTGGACTATGTTTATTTTTTATATGATAGGTCATGTGGCAATATGTGTCTCAGAGACAGCTTTTGTAAAACCAAACTTTATATACCATTATCTACCTATTGGTGTTTCTTATTTCCTCTATTACCTTGTTCAATCAATGTGTGATGTGGATTGAATTTTATTTACATGTGTCACAAATTTATGTCTAAAACATGGTTTTTTAACGCATTAGTTAATATGTTTAGACTTCTAGGAATGTGTTGATATTGGATGTAATCAAAATTTCTTTCTAGAAGGCGAATCCTTAAAAACATATGTAACATAGTTGGAATTCATATTGAATAGACATTAATTAAATGTAGTACTACATGTTGTGAGTCAAGTCAAACTACTATACAATGGATTCCATGAGAAATAACATTAGAAAATAGCTCAACTAATACAAATCCCTTGTAAACTCACTAACTCACCACTTGGATCATAAATAGCCCATGTTGTAAAGGAAAGGTTATGAGTACTATGACTAGCACTATCAGCATAACCAACATATGGCTATGGGAATGCTGACATATGAAAATCAAATGTAAAGAAAGATTAACAGAGATGGTAGGAAACTCCAAAGGGAACATGTTGCAAACAAAGTCAACACACCTATACACAGTATGTACACAGTGACTATGCAAAAGTGATTTAATCATAGTATTTTTTGAGGTACAACCCATTTCTAGGTTACACCAAGGGAATTCCATCAAAATAAATAAGCTCGTAAGCCCCTTTTGTAAGAACACATTTAACTATGTATGGGCCTAGCCACATCGTCTTACACTTCCCATCCCCTAAATTATCGACTTCCTAATCATATAACAGGACTGGGAAACCTTTTGAGAAGGCATGAGGTTTAACATTCTTGTCATATTTTACATTGACACCTTTCTTGTGGACCTCATCGGCCATTACAGCATTGTGCAAGGTTTCATCTAAGCATGCTAGATGCAAGAGACACTCTTCTTCTGCAGAAGTGGTAGGAAGAAGTTCAACGACAACATTCAATGATGGAATCTCACATTTGATGGGAAGGATTTCCTCTAGACCAAACACCAATTGAAAAGGTGTGAATCCACTTGCAGCCTAGATAGAGGTTCGATACACCCATAAAGTTTCATAAAGGATGAGATACCAATTTGTCTCATGAATATCTATTATGCGTTGTAGTATTATTTCAAAGCTTTGTTAATAGCTTCTACTTGCCCATTTTCCTATGGGTAATAGGGTGTTGAGCTATCATGTTGAAGGCCCAACTTGGAAGTAAGCTCAAACATCATGTGATTCTAAAAATGTTTCCCATTTTCTGTAATAATAGCTTGTGGTACACCAAACCTAGCAATGACAAGATTAAAGAGAAACAAAGTAGATGTTTTGTCGGTGTTATTATATGTAGACATCGCTTCAACACACTTGGTAAAATAATCTACTTCCACAACGATGTAGTTATCCCCCCTGCCCGAGTGAGGGTTACATATCATAAAGTCAATGCCTCATTTTGTAAAGGGTCCAATGATGATAATAGGATGTAAAGGAGAAGGTGGAGCATGGGTTTTATGATCATAGATCTGGCAAGTGTGACACTTTTGGACCACGGGGATGTAATCTTGAAACATAATGAGCCAAAAGTAACCAGCATGAAAAATATTTTTTTGGTGGCATAGCCAGACATATGTCCACCACATGCTTCAGCATGGCATTCGTTTAGAGTTTTCTTGGCCTCCTCATGAGTGAGATGCCATCTAAAGATGCTATCAATAACACAACGATAAAGTGTGTCTCAAAATATGATATATTTTTTAGCCTAGTATCGAATACATCATTGGTCAGAGCGAGAGGTATTGTGCTAAAAAGTCTAGGTCTGGAGATAGATGATGATATATTGATACCAAGGATCAGATGAATTGATTAGAAACAATGAATAGAAAGGAATAGAATCATCATACATAGCTGTAGTGCCAGACGAGGGAAGGTCGCAAATCAGTTTAGAAAAGACTAAGTATTTCTTGGATTTGGACTTGATGAATTCTAAATCGAACTCCTAGAGAATACAAATCCATTTGGAGTACTTACTCCCCATAAATTTTTGTGAAAATATGTATGTCATTGGGTTGCAATCATAAACAATTATAGTTTTGCGAAGCAGAATGTAGTGGTGAAACCTTTGGACAACTTGGACAACTACCGAAGCTAACTTTTCAACATGAGTATATTTGATTTCTATATTTTTTAGGTTCCAAATCAAATAATAAATGGTATGTTTGTCCCCTACGCCATCTTCTTAGACCAATACCATAGCAATGGTAGTAACTACAACAAAAAGATACAAGAAATAATCTTGTTGATAATCAGGGGTATACAACAATGATGGGTGAACCACAACATCTTTCAAAGCATCAAATGCCTTTTGGGTAGTGTCATCCAAGTGGAAGGGAGACCATTTTTTCAAAAATCAAGTAAATCATTCGGTCAATTCAACATAGTTGGGAGCAAATCTTTGTATAAAGTTAGACTTCTCTCAGAGGCATTGTAACTGAACAAGCTATAAAGGAGAAGGAAAATCAAGGATTGCCTGTACTTTAAGTGGATCTATATGAATCCATTGCATCGACACAACGAAGCCAAGAAGTCAACCAGATTGAACACAAAACATGCATTTGTCTGGATTTAGCCTGGTATATATATGTAGGTGTGTGTGTGATAGCCTTGAGATGCATTGTACATAACATCATGGAAGGAATAATTCATAGCCCTCTAGAAAGTTGCACCATCATTTTTCAAACCGAAAGGGAACTTTCGATAGGAAAACATGCCCCATGGAAAAATAAATGCAGTTTTATGTTGGTCCAATGGGAGTATGTTGATCTTGTTGTAGCTAGAAAAACTATTCATAAACGAAAAAACTTTTCTTCCAGCACAATCATCAATAATATGGTTGATAAATTGGGTGGGATAGTTGTCGTTACGACAAGCACAGTTGATATCCCGATAATCGACAAACACATGAAGTGTGCCTTGTTTATTCATTACAGGAACAATGTTCGAGACCCATTCAACAAGAGGAACTGGGTAAATGAAACCAACATGCAAATTTTTTTCTTAGGATGGACCAGACGCAAGTGTTGTCGAACTAACTTAGTATCTACATACGTTTTCATCAAATATACAACAATATTTGGATCAATACCTGGAATCTCTTCATATGACCATGCGGAAACGTCTCAAAATTCCTAGAAAAGGGCTTTGTAGATATTGACCTCATTGGGAGAAAAAGATACACCAATATGTACATTCTCGACAATTCTGGGTTTAGTCAAAATATCAAGCGGAACTGTCTCTTTAATATTTGATAAATTCATCTCAGAATCGATGTCATGAATAGATAAGGAAGTCCTAGATATCTCAACAATATTGTGTGAATATATATCACCAATATTATCCTCAGAGGTATCAGGAAAGGAGGAAAGATGATGATTATCATCCCACGACGCATCATCTAACATATGATTTCCATGATGCTTTCATTAGTAGAGAATGTACCGAAGAAAGGATAAGAAGAAGAACCATAATCTTGGGAATGATCAACCCAATCTATCAAGGAGGAGAAATTAGAATGTGTCGAATAAGCCGGATAGATTCATATTCAAGCTCAATATGATTGAGAAGCATACGATCACCAAATGTATCAATATTAGAAGTGTTTGGTACTATCCAAGGATCAGATGAAATAGTACAATAAGAAATCATGTTGATAAAGGTAATAAAATTCAAGTTGCCAGGAGGAGGAACGGAAATAATTACCATCAAAGTGGAATCCTTAAGCAATCTAACTCCGACATGTTGATAAGAATGTGGGGTTTCACCCACAAGAGGGATGCTTCCAGTAATTTGAGAATTATTGGCAAAAAAGGTGAGCTCCTAGATGTCGATAGAATAGGTTGAGTAAGAGGTGCAGCCTACATACATTGACTTACTTGAGATACAACTTGAGAAATTTAAGAAATAGTTTGGAAAGTAGGAACCTGTGATGTGCTAGGTGGAACAAGTTGAGAAGTTTGGATTTGAATCATAAACGAGGAAGGTTGTACTAAAAACGTAGGATGCCAAGTGGTGACAACCATTCTTGGAAATAGGGAACTCAAATAGGGTGGAGCACCAACTTATAGTGTTTTATCAGTAGACTAGAACATTCAACAACAGGTTTCCCCCGTACTAAAAGATAAGGGGCATATGGAGGAAATTTCCCTCCTGGAGGAGGGTACCCAGTGTAAGGTGGAGTGGGTTGTTGTATATGTCCATATCCACTGACATACAAACCATATTGCTACTCCAATAAAGGTTGAGATGGATGAGGAAGAGAATATTTTGTGGTGATCATCGAAGAAGTATTAGATGGAATTCAGATGAGGATGGCATGGGAGAAGTCCACGGACTGGTAAATGCACCAAAAAAGGTACCAGATAATGATTAGTAACTAGGTGGAATGGAAATACCACCATAAAAATGCATTTATCATAATGCTACAAACATGGAATTAGTTGCAACATTGGTTATCTCTCTCATAGTGGAAGATGTTAGCTGAGAAACCATAGAAGAGCCAGTCATAGTAACATTTACGAAAGAGGATTGTTGAGGGAAACTCTGTTAGGTTCCTATACTACTAGTGTAACCCCTTATTGTTATTAGTACAACCCCCTTATTATATTGGTGTGCCCATGTAGTCCACATATTATTATTATTGTGCCCCATAGAAGCCCACTATTTTTATTATTGTGCCCTTACATTATTATTGTTATGTCGGCTATGATTATATTATGACCCCTTAGACTCCTATATATAGAAAGGAGGTCTTGTCATTTGTATCATCTAAGAATTGTTCATTTGTGTAATGTAAAGGAGGTTGCCCCCTCAAAAATGCTTATTTATAAGGTGTTGATCTATCTTTTCTATCTTTTTGTGAGTTGGTTTCATAACATTTGGTATCAGAGCTTTGGATTCTAGGGTTTCGCTGCTCCAAACAAGTGATCATTGAATTTTCGCTATAACTTTTTTTTTTGGTGGAATTTCAGAAGCTAAAAAGAAAATCCATTTGAGAGGAAATCTCGCTGAACCTCAGGTCCAAATTTCAGAGCTTGTCCCACTATATTTTCGTAGATATGATCTAAGGAATTTATAGTTTTTGCAAGCTCCAAAATTTCATCTAAAACAGGTCATCGTGGAATTTTCACTATAACGTTTTCGCTATGAAGTTTCAAAAGCAAAAAAAAAACCCATTTGAGAAGAAATCAGTCTGAACCTTGGGTCCAAATTTAAGATCTTGTCTCACTTTAGTTTCGGATATATGATATGAGGAATTTATGGGTTTTTTCAGACTCCTGAATTACATCTTAAACAGGTGACCTTGGGAAAATCATCGTAACTTTATCTCTGAGCATTAGATTGAAATTTCATAAGAAGTTATAAAAGAGTACAAACTTTAGTTGTTTGTGTGTATTTTTAAGATCCCAAGGTCAAAACAGTGACATGTGGCACTTCATACAAGTTCACTATTCTGAAAAGGTATATAATCAGGTCATCTTGGGAGATTGTGCATAACTCTTTCTTGGAGAATCCAATTTCGATCAGACTAGTGGCATTGGAAAGAGGACACAGATGTCTACTGCAGATTGTAATTTTAGAACTGGAAGATCCGAAATTACAGAGTTACAATCATTTCAAGATCAAGCTCCTAAAATCAAGAAAAAGTGAGATGAGGAAGTTTGATGGCAAAGATCCGGTAAATTGGATACTACAGATGGAGAAATATTTTGATCTGCATGGTGTGCCACTGTTACAAAAGGTATGCATTGCATCTAATTATTTAGAACCAAATCAATTTTTATGGTATAAAGGGCTTTGTTCTCGTAAACCACTTGTCAGGTGGTCAATTTTCACGGATGAAATGATAGCACATTATGAGGATACAAAGAGAAACACCTTCTTTAGCCAATTGATAAATCTAAAAAAAAAGTGTTCAATGGTAGAGAACATTGAGGACTTTCAAAAATTGAATATAAGGGAAAATTACATTCCAGAGAAGCAGAGGATTGATGTCTCCATAGGGACTTTAAAGGATAACATTCAACATGAGGTTCATCTTTGGGAACGTGATTTATTGGAGAAGGCATTCAGGTTGGCAAGAAAAGTGGAAAGCAAATTTATGGCAACAAGGAATTCTAGCCCTCACAACTATAAACATGGAAGTGTTGTTTCTCCTAGCCTTCCACAACCTACAAGGTGACACCACAACAATTGGAAGAAAAAAGAGAAAAAGGACTTTGTTACAATTGTGATAACAAATACATTAAAGGTCATAAGTGTGCTGAGAAGAAATTATTTTACATTAATTGTGAAGAGGAGGAAGAAAAGGATCAAGAAACATCAAAAGAAGAGGATATACACCAGGAAGTAACCCCAAAGAAAGAAGAAATTAATTTGACCATATCTTGTAAAGCATTGGCAAGAATTACCACTCCTCAAACTCCCAAGATAGAAGGGCATATCAAGAAGAAAAGGTTCAAGAAGTGAAAGATCACATTGAGAAAGAAGAAATGAATCCAACCATATCTTGTAATGCATTGGCCAGAATTACCACTCCTCAAATTATTAAGATAGAAGGACATATCAAGAAGAAAAATGTTCAAGAAGTGAAAGATCACATCGAGCATCAAGAAATGAATCCGACCATATCTTGTAATGCATTAGAAGAAATTACCACTCCTCAAACTCCCAAGATAGAAGGACATATCAAGAAGAAAAGGATTCAAGAAGTGAAAGATCACATTGAGCATCAGCAACAAGTTCTCCAACTTTTAAAGGATAACACCACTTTGGTGCAGAATCGAATGAAACAATAGGCAAATCAGCATCACAGTGAAAGAAGTTTTGATGTAGGCGATTGGGTATTTTTATGGCTACATCTCAAGCAAGCTATTTATGAGAAGGAAATGTTGCCAATACTACATGCACTTAAGAAATGGCGACCTTACCTAATGGGATGACACTTCAAGGTAAAAATGGATCATGATAGCCTTAAATACTTTCTAGAACAAAGATTATCTTTAGAAGAACAGAAAAAATGGGTCACAAATATGTTGGGTTATGACTTTGAAATCATCTACAAAAAAGGGAAGAAAAATGTTGTTGCATATGCACTCTCAAGAAAATATGAGGGTGTGGAAGCATTGTTTTGTGTTATTTCTATTATCCAACCAAATTGGATAAATGAAGCAAGGGATGAATGGAAGAAGGATGAAGAAGTGTGGCCACTCATTCAAAAGTTGCAGAAGATCCCAGTTCAAGAAATATTGCCAGAACTTGACAAGGAAGGAAAAATCATATTGGAACATGGAGCAGTCATAGAAACAAGAATCCAACAGCTACGCATCAATCAATTTCAGAGTATCTCATCAAATGGAAGAACTTACCTGCTGAATATTCCACATGGGAGGACAATAATTTTATACAGAAGCATCAAGAACTACTCAAGCATTGAGGACAACACTTTTTGAAGGAGAGGGGCATGTTAGGTCCCTATACTACTAGTGTAACCCCTTATTATTATTAGTACAACCCCCTTATTATATTGGTGTGCCCATGTAGTCCCCATATTGTTATTATTGTGCCCCATAGAAGTCCACTATTGTTATTATTGTGCCCTTACATTATTATTGTTATGTCGGTTTTGATTATATTATGACCCCTTAGACTCCTATATATAGAAAGGAGGTCTTGTCATTTGTATCATCTAAGAATTGTTCATTTGTGTAATTTAAAGGAGGTTGTCCCCTCAAAGAGGCTTATTTCTAAGGCGTTGATCTATCTTTTCTAACTTTTTGTGAGCTGGTTTCATAACAAACTAAATCGTGAGCTGAAAAGAGAAGAATCAGGAAAAGGAGCCTATATCAGAGTATGAGGAGGAGGGACTTGATATAGATGAAGCCCTCTTAAATTAATAGGAGAAGAAGGTTGAGACTCTTCTTGAGGAATTTCCTCAATACTCAGAAGACCAGGTGGAATTTTTTCACTGCTGAGTCCAAGATATATAGATTTTCGTTATGTCAAAGATAGAGGAAGAGAAGAGGAAGAGACGGAAGTAACAAGTGTAGTTAAATAAGGTTCCTTAGGTTGTATAACCTTAGGTTTTAATGTGTCTGAGTCAAGAAACTCAGGTTTAATAACCTCAGGTAATAAAGTTTCAGATGCTTCTGTTTCGACTATCTCAGACTCACCATATAGAAGAGAAGTGATCTCGGGTTCAATACTCACATGAAGTGACAATTCTGGTTGGTTAATTTTGGATGTAGGTCCAAAATGGGTAGCTTCTAAAGTACTAGATTCAATAGTTTGTGTATTTTTTTTCTTTCAATGAATAGGAGTTTCCTCTGGAGGAAGATAAGACAATATTTACATCCTACTTGAATGACGAGATTGAGGGGGTTTTTCTTCGATGATGATTTAATAAATTTTAGAAATTAATAACAAAAAATAAATCAAAAAGGGGTAACTAGGCAAAAAGGGTTTACCAAGTCACTGTGAACTGCAATATACCACCTTGGTGAACCAAATATTTATGTATGGATAGGAAATCTCCTCGAATGTCGTGTTCGATGTATCACAGTGTGCAAGGCCGCTAACTTGGTTACCTATTGCAGGATAACAACCTAGTGGAGACTTCCAAAGTATACTGGAAGGTACATGGAAGCATAGTATGTAATAGTGTTGTCTAATGTGTAACTGTTCGATGAGAGCATTCCCATATACTTATCATGTGTAGAAGGTATGTGGAGAATGGTCTTATACACTTACGTACATGGAATGAATATCACCCCCGAAATGTAACACTGACAAAGAATGATAGCTCCTACGTTTAAAGATGTCAAAACATGTCTCTATCCTAGACCTTTAGATGTTTGCATTATTGTGCGAAATGCTCCTTCAGATTGATTCAATAAATTTTAGAGTTTAGTTTGAATTAAATTTCATTTTTCAAGGCTCACAATGAGTTCACCTGAATTCCCTATAATGTAATCATGCATGATAATAATAAATCTTTTCTTTTCAATAAAAAATTACCTATGGGAGGGAAGAAACAAAGAGTAAATGCAACATACAAAATGGCACAAACAAAGTTTCCTAAGTATATTTTCCTAATGAAACTGTTCTAATTTCCAAATTTCACTCAAAATCCTAAATGAAAATAATGAAAAAAGAAATGCTTTAATATATTAATTTAAATATATTGGTATATTTTTAATCAAATATATTAATTTTATAGAATAAAACATAATAAGTTACATTGAAATATTAATATATATGAAATAAATAAATGTTAAATTAATTTTTTTTAAATAAACATTGATCTTATTAATATATTTGATGATATTAATATATTTAATTAATTTAAATATATTAATATATTTTTCAATTATATTAATTTTTTAAATAAAAAATAAAAAGTTACATTGAAATATTAATATATATGAAATAAATAAATATTAATTTTTATTTTTTTAAATAAAGGTTTGTAAATCTCATCCGGGTAAAAAAAATTATGTTAGCCATTTCTTTTGTTGTTAGCCCTCTATTTATACCTCTCACTCTCTTATGCTTTTCTCGACCTTTGTTCTGACGATGGGTCTCGTTGTAGACTCGAAATGTCGACATTCAAATATGTCTACTGCAGAAGAAATTCTGACATCTCAATCATAGAACCCACCCCATAGAAATTTGCAAACATTAAAAAATCTTTTCTTTCCTCCTAATTTTCAAATGCAATGAAAAATAAGATGCAGCTAAATCATTGATAAGAGAAATCACATATAATATTATTACAATACAAATTTCTTCAAACCAATCAATGATCAAGCAAAATTTTGCAAAATACCTAATTGACAAGAACAAAGAAAAATCCAAAGAAAATAACATCAAAGACTAATAAAACCAAAATAAAACATAATGAAGTCTTTTCAGAGATAGGGACACACTTAGAGACACAATGAAAACTTGTTGGACCAAAGAAAATCAAAGAGCAAGGCAAAGGAATGCAATTTTTTCATCCTACAGGAATTAGTGTAGGTGCAGAAAACACACCAGTGCACTACAATGTAGACACAAAGAGGAAACCAATGCACTGAAGCGCTCTATCTTAGAATAGGGAATGCGTTGGGGATGTTTCGGTCAAAACACGACACAAGAAACCCAACCAAGATCAAAATGTGTTTTCCTAAAGTCAATCAATGTCTGAGTGAGTCAATTAAGGTTGATTTAAGAGGTGAAAAGGATGCTAAGGTCAAGGAAACCACTAAAGGGAGAGTGTTCCCTAATATGGTCATCAATTTTTTATGTGAAATTTTCGTGGTTGTGGACAAAGGTGAATTCCCTTGATCTAGTGGTTTGATTTAGAAAAATAGAAAACAAAAAGTTTCGAGTTTTCCTTAGAGAAATTAGAAAATGGGAAAGAAGCCTACCTGGAATCTGGAGTAAGTTTTCCTCCCGTCCTTGCGTGTAAGCTCCAACTCTAGCTCCAAGTGTTATAATTGGAACCTACACACATGACTAAAAGAAGCAAAGGATCCACAACATACACGTAACATAAGATAAAATCTATGTTCAATGGATCAACATGTCATTGAAATACTTGAGTGCAAACATAACACAACAAATATAGTAAAAAAAGATACTCTTTGTATTAACATTTATAGGAAGAGTTTACAACCATAAATAATAGTTGACTTTATAGATGTCTCCCCAAGTTGACTTGTGCTTCCTTGTCAAAAAGAACACCTCAACATCAACCCTAATGCATGAATATGATGACTCCTTTAGTTTTAAAGCAATAACATGAGTGCACTAGAAATATCCAAAAGCTAACCACGATGCTATGGAAGAAAATAAATATATAGGGTAAGAGTGGTGGTTTAGGATTTACCATTCTAGGCTTGAGATCCACATATAATGGGAGGATGAGCTCAAGGGATAAGAGATAAGGTCTTGAAGATAAGATTAGCTAGGAGTTCAAGCTCTCTGTGCATGGTAAATAGTTAAAACTACCTTGGAAGCTTACGAAAGAGGAAGCTTCAGAGATATTTTTTATTTTCCTGAATTTCTAGAATCAACGCACCTGTAGAAGGGAGAGACATGTGTTGACTTGGTTCTCATGTATGCAACATGTGCTAAATACAAGTGGCTAAACATGAAATGTGCATTGGGGCTAAAAAATAATGTTTTGGAGCAAACTGTCCCAGAAACTCAGACTTTTTTAAGAGGTGATGCTTAGGGCTTTGTGAAGGGATTATGACAAAGTTTTCAAGAATGTTGATTGATCTGGTTTGCATACCTTTTAGGTTGACGTGACAAAATGGTTTGTAAAAAACCCCATTGGGCACATTGTAACTTGTAAAAATAAATATTTTTGTCTTTAAACGTGTTAAAATACCCTTCAAGACCAATTTGGTCTGCCAAATAAGAAGTCAGACTAAATTGGGGTACTCTATCCACCTTAGAAGCCTATATATAGGAGGGAACTCGACCTCCTATGGACACAATTCATTATCTCATCAACCAAGTGAAGGAGAAGAAGAATAATGCTAGCAAAGGAAGAAGATAGATGAAGATCAAGGGATTGGGTTATTTCTATTTATCTCTTCACGTGTGTGAAGGAAGGAAACTATGGTTTCTACTACTTTGTTAGGGTTTTTCTACTACAGGATCGAACTTGGAGAAAGTGCAGAAAGAAAGTCGAAGGAATTCTCATTAGGCCATCCTTAAGCCCTAGAAGAAGGAGAAACTCAAGCGAAGATCTCAAAAAGCCTTGGAGGCCCTAAATTAGCTCACACATGTGGAGGCAACAGTTGTTGGGAGGGTCAAAAATTTTAGACCTGCAGTAGAGGTTGAAATTATGTAGATGGGGGCCAAAGTTGTGCTGCTGGATGAGATTTGACTAGGTTTGACTTGGACAAAGGAAGCACATCATCAAGAAGGTTAGACTTGGTCTTGGAGGGGTATTGGTCTTGGTCTAGGAGTCTTCGTAATTCCTCAATTGAAGAATCTATAAGAAGAGAACATATTTGTGGGTTTTCCTCTCAAGTGGAGAGGTTTTCACCCTAGTTTGCAACCTATATCTTGTTTTCTTGTGTATTTTTGATGTTCTTATTTTTGTAGTTGTTTGATGATAAAAATAACATAATAATAAGAGAAGAAGCTAATAATTAAGGAAAATACATCATAAGAAATTATCAAGCATAAGAGAAATCAACCCATTTATTGCCTTATAGATTTCTCAAGATGTATCTCAAAGGAAGAGCGAACAATTTCTAATTAAGGTGCATGACGACGAAAATTATACTAACTATTAACCATGAAATATTTTACAATAAAAAACCAACATAAACATATGCCAAGACCAACAAGAAATTCTTAGAATGATAAGGGTTTATAGCTAACAAAAAAGTTCATGAACTTGCCACAACTATATAATAATCATATATTAACGAAAATCAATAAAGAAAAGTGTTACAATAGTCAATAAAAAATGATAAGAAAGACCTTTTCATGATCCTTCTAGATTCTAAATGTTACAGTTGAACATTCAATGCCAAATCATAAAGTGTCTTCAAAAATCCAAATAGTGGGAAGGCATAAAGCTAAAAAATAGTCTTGAACTGATGCAGGTGGATGTTGGGGGCCACCCACCTATCCCACTTAGACCCCCACAATTGTCTCTTTCATTTTTTTAGTTTCCTTAATTGTAGCACAATTTATTATTTTTTGCAGTTCTTCGGGTCCTGAACTTCCAGACCTGTTTTGAGGCCCTAAACAACGTCTTTTTGGGAAAACGGGGGCGAACGTGGGACACAGTTCCAATCTTGGCCATTGGAAAATTGTGATCCTCGGATAGATCTTTCTAACAAGGTATTGTTCCCGTCAAATAGAGATCGCATGCCAAAGTTACGACCCCGAGACGTTGATGTACCAATTTACCCAAACTGGGCCCATAGTTTGGCGCTTCATCCCATAGGGTTAGGTTTTTGGATGTTTAGGGTTTTCCATTGTTTCTCAACAATAAGTAGGCCTTTGAACCTCATTGTAACATAGTTCAGAGGCATGTAGCCGCCGCATCTCTTCTTAGAGATAAGCTACCATCGCCCTAGCTAATTTATTTCCATTTCTGCTTGTAAGCATATTTTCAGTATTTGATATTAATAAACTGAAGTATTATTTCCGTGACATCTCTATATTTATGGTTATATCTATAATTTGTTGTGTTCCTATTTAAATCCAGATCATGAAGTTAGGTACATGCTTTTCCCTTTAAGGAGTTCTCCAAAAGTCCAAAAGCCAAGGTCTTTCTTCCTTGCTAGAGGGCTATATTTATATAAAGTGAGGCGACTCTTCACCTTTTATGACTTTCCACCTACTCTCATTAGTAATTTCCATAAGGTCTCCTACCCCCTCGTCTTTCTTTTCTTGCACTTGCTACTCTTGGGTCACATAGGTGTGCCAAGACTTATAACATGTTGCGATTTATAAAACATTTCTTGAAATTAATCCTTCATTTATGACTTCATATTCACATGTATTTTGTATTATTGTCTTCAAGCATGCTTGGATTTGATGAAATAACAAAGTGAACATGGTATGCACCTTAGTGGGATCTATGAGATGTTGTGCCAATGCTTCTTTGATCAACTTTATATCCTTTTCTGTGAATGCTAGCTACCTTGCAAGAATTATTGCATGTATTTCATGTTCAATGTCTTGCTAATGTCTCACCTCTCCTCAAGCTCTGATGGATATTAATCCATGACCTTTTAATATTATCTCCATCATAATGTGATGTTATTGATAGGTGTTCATAGTTCTTATCACACCATTTTCAAGCTTTTCTTGTTCTCAAATGGCGAGTCTTATTTTAGCCTTTTCTCTTTCCTAATTGAGATCATCTTTTCTTGGAAATGCCTCTAGTGAATCAAAGTGTTGCATTCTCCATACATGCATCAAATTGGCTAACAAGTTGTCTTTGAGTTCTACACCTTTCACTTTAACTGTATTTTAAATTGAGATAAGTATAACAACCACCTTTTGGAGTTTCCTGAGTTCTTGGTAGAACTACTTCATAATGTCCTCTAGTAATTTATTTACTCTGATAATCCTTATAGTAAGAGC
This sequence comes from Pinus tabuliformis, assembly GCA_031772625.1. Lineage (NCBI taxonomy): Eukaryota > Viridiplantae > Streptophyta > Pinopsida > Pinales > Pinaceae > Pinus > Pinus tabuliformis. The sequence continues at coordinate 731,114,695 of CM062809.1, read as the reverse complement.
TTGAAGTTTACAAAGGTTGGTTTTGTTTACATGGACATTCAATTTATTGGTGGGATTTCTTCAAGCTCCTATCTTGTTGTTTTACTTTTTCCATCAAATGTTCAATATTCCTTTTTGATGCTAAGGAAAAGGTAGTCATAATTGAGGCTATGGCCAACTAATTATCTAAATTATTAGACATTATATTTCTTTCTGTGGTGGCTGAGAGAGACATTGTAGGAGACAAAGTAGAGCTTGGTTGAGAGTTGTTGAAAAAATGCAGAGAAATATAGAGAAATTCCAAAGTTAGATAAGGCTTAAAGGAAACTTTAAATGAAGGAATGTCAAGATAGGTTTGGTTGGAACTCCTCAAAGAATATTAAGCAATAAACTAAAACATGGATAGAATATAGAAGCAACACATAACATCAAAAGGGAATTGATTTGATTTTTCCATATCCATCAATATTTTCTATTATACCAAAAATGAATTGGAACAATAAACAAGTGTTGCAGGGAAGGTTGCTCCTTACCACTTATGTTAGAAATTATGCTCTTAGAAAAATTGCATATAAGATGGTTGTGTCTAGATTAACTTAGAATCATTTGAGGGATTCCCCAACTTTAAGTTTGAGATGTAATTGATACAAATTTAGTAAAGGAAAATGACTACAAATCCAAAATGAGTATGCGTTGAAAAATGCCTTTTTTATAATATTGAAAAATAAATGCTTATTTTTCAAAGTTAATTTTATAACTTTTTTTTCCACCGGAAAAAACGTAATCTTTTATTATATGATAAAAAGATTACATGTAGTATATGCTATTCATCATATGCGATTTGAGCTCATGTATCTAAAATTTCTACAAACCATTTCTGTATATAGCTGTGTCAAAATCAAAAAATCATCACGCAGGATGATGTTGTGTCAAAAATAAAAAAAAATCATCACGCAAGATGATACTGTAATAGAGTTCTATATAAACATATTTACACCTCGCAGGGCGCTAATCATAAATAAAACTTAAATATTTACATCATCATATATGTTCGATAGTTCTGCCAAAATTAGTGACCATCCACCTGATGGTAGATTTGATCTATATAGGGCCTATGGTAGTACTGATACTGTGAGGTACCCCTCTGTTCTTGGATTATCCACTGTCCTCTTGGTAGGTGTGTGGCTTCCTTGGATAAACCGTCGGCACAGTTGTTATGCTCCCTGTAGATATGACGAACAAGAATGGAGTTAAATTGAGATTTGAGATGCATTACTTCGTCCAACAAATTTATGAGTGTGTGAGCGTGACATCTAGATTTTTGATTGATCCAATTTATGATAATATTTGAGTCACCATATATCTGTAAGTCTCTGCAATCATGATTTAAAGCAAAATGCATAAGATGACGAAGTGATATGAGTTCTGCAAAGTTGTTCGTTCCTACACCTAGGCCCATCTTGACTTTGTAGTAATGTTGTTCAGATAGATATAGAATGAACCCCCCCCCCCCCCCCCCCCCCCCACATCCATGATGTTGGGCAGCTCCATCGAAAAATGCCCAAGGTGAGGAGTGATCTATGGGATCGGGGGCAATTGATCTGTGAGGATGAGGAGGAGTATATTCAGGCAATTCATGATATGATACTATGATTTTGGCGATAATGGATTGCCAGCAGATCGGGCCATTTTCAAAAATCAACTTGTTTCTTGCCAGCCAAATTGCCCAGCAGATGATGAGAGGAAGACACGGGAGGTTAGTTCCTGCATGTGCTTGGCTCCATGCTTCCCATGTAGCTGTGATGTTGTCGCCCTCCCATGTTCCCGTGAATCTGAGTTCATTAGCTACGACATTCCAAATCTGTTTAGTGGTATTGCATAAAAGGAAGAGATGATCAGTTGATTCAGAATGTTGTTTGCAGAGTATGCACCAGGTAGGACCATACACGGATCTGTGCATAAGCAAGTCCCCCGTAGGGACCTTATTTCAGAGGATGCACCAGAAAAAGAGTCTGGTCTTGGGTGGAGTCTTTAAGTGCCAGATGATCTTCCACCAACTCAGAGATGTTTCTGGTTGTTTGTTACTAATCAGACACAGGTATCCTTCCTTGGGGGTGTAGTTTCCAGATTCGGCCTTGCTCCACATGAGCTCATGTGGGCCTTCCATAATGCAGATGTGGGATTCACAAGTTAATTTTATAACTTGTATAGTTTGAACATTTATATTTTTACTTCTACTTATTAAAGTGTTGAGGAACAAATAAATAATTGTCAATAGTGAATACTGGTAAGTTTATATTAGTTACTTTCAAGGATTTGAATCTCAAGTAGCCTAGATCCATCTTAACTCTCTTGAGGTGCAAACAGGGTGAAAAGAGATTTGGTAGATCCGAAGTTAAGATGGATCTAGGTTGGTTTAATTGTTATTTATAAATATAATTATAAATATTGATTTCATTGTTTTATTTTATTTTTATTTTTGTTAATACTATTTCTATGTTATATTATATAGTTAATACTAATTGATCATCATTAAGGTCTTTCTCTTATAGTGCATGCATATTTATTGAGTGTAAAATTTGAGGAAAGGTTTACATCTAGGTAAAATGGGTTAGACTAGTTAATATAATTACTAATATAAGTAGAGTTGTTAGATTTTTGTGAGGTGCCCTTTCCCCATTTCTAGGTAACCTCTCTTTATTGAGAACTTTGGATCTTTCATCTAATCAGTTGTTTGGAAGAATTCCACTAGAATTTGGGCAATTTAAAGAGTTGCAAACACTCGACTTAGAAGCTATATCTTGATTACAATATCTTGACAATAGCCTCAAGAAATTAGCGATTTGATCAACCTCGTAGTGCTTCGCCTCGATAACAACAATTTCACAAGGACGATTCAAGAAATTAGAAATTTGACCAACCTCGTACTGCTTCGCCTCGATAACAACAATTTCATAAGGACAATTCAAGAAATTGGCAATTTGACACGTACAATTTAGGCAAGAATTTCATTGCAAGTATCTCTATCAGGCAACAATTTTAATGGCAGTATCCCAAAAGTTTATGTGAGTTAAATTGGCTTGCAAGTTTAGGTTTTTCAGAAAACAGGCTAGAGGGATCCATTCCCCAGTGTTTTGGCAATCTTCAATCTCTGTCTGACTTGGTATTAAGCAACAATTTGTTGTCCGGCGTGCTACCACAAACATTAAATAACATCACTTATTTAGGGAGGTTGAAGGTCCACAATAACTTGTTTAATGGAAATTTGGACATACGGTTTCCAATTTACATGGAAATTTTCTCTGCATATTCAAATAATTTTTCTGGAGATCTAACGATATATTTATTTAATTGCAGTCAACTGCTGCTCCTGGATTTAAGAGGAAACAGATTGACCTATACACTCCCAAAATATCTAATCTTTCTTACTAAGTTAAAGGTTTTAAGCATTGGCTATAATAATATTCAAGGTGTTCTACCTCAATGGATCACAAATCTCACCAAATTGCACGTGTTGGAATTATCCAACAATAAATTTAGTGGAACAATACCATCCATTGGATTACAAGGATTCCAAATCAATGGATCTTCACAATTACTTTTCAACACATTATATACAGAGGTGGAGATGCATATGAAAGGACTTCAATATATATACAACTACATATTGTTGACAAACACAATTATTGACTTGTCTAGCAATGATTTTGTAGGGGAAATACAAGCAAGCATTGAAATCTTGCATAGCTTAAGATTGTTGAATTTATCAAGAAACCATTTAGAGGAAAAATACCTAAATCTCTTGGTGAGATATCTTTTTTGGAGTAGTTGGACTTGTCTCTAAATAACCTTAGCGGGATGATTCCTCAAGAGCTATCTAAATTATCCGTGTTGGCATCTTTCAACTTTTCATGGAACAACCTATGTGGGCCAATCCCAATAGGAACTCAGTTTGACAACTTGGATGTCACTATATATGAAAGCAACAAGTGTCTATGTGGCAATCCTTTACAGCCATGTAAGAGAAATCAAGTGACACCAGTAACAATGGGTTATCATGTTCCAGTGGGATCAAAATGGTTTGATCAAGTGGATGAGAAAATTTCTCTCAGTACATTGGGGTTAGGATTCGGAATTGGATTTGTAGATGTTGTTTTTGTGATAATCACATGGGCGAGAACTAGGCATTGGGTAGTGCCTCCCAATAGACGACCCTTCTATGGTGTGTATAGATTCCCTACATAAAATTCCCAGAATGCCAAATAGATGGTTGATAAATAAAAATATATAAAGATAATCGTTCTTCAATATGGGGACTTAGGGTTGAGATGAAACCCTCCCTCACTCTTGATATATGCTTGCATAATTAAAAAAGTTTGATGCTATAATCTTCTAATTAGGGTTGCTCATTCCATGTTGGTGGGTTATTTTAGGTAACTAAAAAGATTAAATGTGGAACATTATGGTTCTCAATTCTCTTGATCTTCTATGGAAATAAGATTTGAATATACGATGTATTATTGATATTTTGTTCAATGTATACTTAATATATGGTTTCATATATGAAAATTCATTTATTATTCATGGTTACATGCTATTAGTTGGTGGTGATTCATGGTCTTGTATAAGCGATAGCACTTATTATTACATAATTGAAAAAGAAATTGGACTAATTTTTGTGAATCAATGAATGTATTAATTACATCTTCTCCAAAATATTCAATTCATATTATTCTTATATCTCAATTCATTACCCAATTTAATATACATGAGGCTTGCTAATCCACCAACCCGTTATTTCTAAAGAATATTAAAAAAAAAATTGTAAGGATTTCTCTACTTGTACCATAAATAAATTAAAGTAATTAAATATCTTTGGGTGTAGGTCCAAGAGGTAAAAAGTTGACACCATTGTTAGGGACAATGTCCAATTGTTGAGATTTAGTAGATTGACTCAAAATATTTGAAAAGGGAATTTATATGAAGATCTCATTCTCATTTAAGGATTCCTTAAGAATGAAACAATGTTCTTAAGTATTTTTAAGTGACATGTTGCATGTATACATGAGGAAATCCATTAAGATTGAAGGCATTGAATACTGACTTGGTGAATATAATGGTGTTGAAATAGGGTACTATTGTAATATGTTTTAAAATTTGCATATCAATCATTTATGTTGAAGTTTTGAAAGTGAAGAAACATGTTATTTCCCCATGGGAGGCCAAGTGATATCCCTTATCTAATCTCTTGAGTATCTTAGGATTTTTGAATGAGATACTATCCACTTATTGGGGTGATAAGATTACAAAATTCCATGGAAATGACCATTCAACTACATTGCATAAATGTCCCTCAGGAAAACTATTTCATATATTGATGTTTTCCACAAGGATGTCATGATGAGAACGTTTATATGTACCTTGGAATTTTTTGTAAAAACATGGTTTGAAAGGCTTAGTGGAAAGGAATTGTTCGACTTTAAAATTTTATTCAAGTAATTGCATAAACATTTGGATCTTAGATATGAAAAAGAGGAAACAGTTGAAGAGTTTGTTGATGAGCCACTTGTTGAAGAAAGTGTAACTAGGTTCGGTCTTCATAAATGTAATTTTGATCTTTATACTTTTAAAAGAAAAATAATTATTATTTTGTCAATTGTAACAATGAGTTTCTTGCTCATTGCATAGGCCTAGCACATGTTGAAGTGTTATAGGAAAGTCAATTCAACGTAATTGTTGAATATCCTTATGGGCGTGTTACACCATGTAAATATATGTATTAGAGTCAAAGAAATATGTCAAATATGATCCTCCAAATCAAAGACAAGTCTCCTCTTCAAGACGGCTCAAAAAATGAATATTTGGTGCACAGATATCAAGTCGACCTAAAAGGAGGGAAAGACTTCTATATATAGGGTAGCTCAACCTCACAAAAGGATCACTACTCATCTTTGAATTTCAGCGAAGAAAAGAGGATGAAGAAGAGGTACAAAAAGGATCATTAAGGTGCTTCTAGGGAAATGAAAGAGAGAAGGAAGAAATCCGAAGTTTTGGGATTGTTTTTGGGGCTCTTTCTATCACACGTCCGAAGGTAAAAGAGGACATTATGCTGCTGCAAAAATTCAGAAATTACAACTCTCTTAAAAGGTTCGATTGGGCTAACACGAGGCTCCCGATAGGCCTCCCTACCAAGCAAAGTAGGCCCCACCTATAGCAAAGGAAAGGAACAAGTGAAAGGGTTTATTTCAAGCCCTAAATTATCCATATGTGTGAAGGAATCCGAGATGCAATAGGGTCAAGAGGATCAGCCTCTAAATTGAAGATATTCCTCAAGCAAGGTCTCATTCTCTAGCTTAAGTATCAAGGAAAAGAAAGATTTCCAAGAAAAGTAGAGAAGACAAGAAATACACAAAGAAGAGGTATCTAAAGAGACCAAGGGTTTCTGCAATTTCCAGAAAAGGAGTGAAGGAAAGTTTCGTCAGCTGTCAGAAGAAGTGCAAAGAAGATATCAAGGTGCAGTGCAGAGGAAGACTTTGATTGAAGAGCATAAGGGAAGTTACAAAAGAGAGACCGTGTCTTGCACTTGGAGGATCTACTAGTCAAGGGTCTAGGGTTTGGCATTTGGCAATTGAAGCTTCAATAAGAGAAATTTGCAGAAGGGTTTTCCTCTCTATGAGAGAGAGGCTTTTCCCAGGCTGAGATCCAATATCTTGTGTTCTTGTCTCTTTTGTTTTGGTAACTATTTGATGAAGTAATATAACACACAATAATAATAATAATAAGTGAAGACTGTGCTAATAAGAAAAGGTAAAAGTATCTCACAAATAGTTACCATTGTCAGAAGAATCACACTATAACCCTCATGCCCTAGATTCTTCAACATGGTATCGGAGCTAAGGTAACACATCGAGGAAGGGCATCTCAAGAACACATAGAAGATTGAAGCATCAAGATCAACAAGCAAGGGTTCCAGATCCATTAAAGATAAGGAAGATTACTATCTCCTCTGCTAGACCCATCAAGAAGGACCATCATACTAGGAAAATTGAAAGAAGAAAGCCTTCCATCTAAAGAAATCTACAAGAAGGTTCATCCAATAAGAGTCTCCATCAAAGATTCTTCACATTAAAATGAAAGGCACTCTAGATCAAGCCTTATCATTGAAGATCTCCAGATATACACATTGAGAAGTTTTCATCAACAAGAAAATCTTTCACAAGGCACCTTGAAGGAAGCATCTTGAAGAACTCCAAGATCCAAGAATTCGAAACTTCAATGATCAAGTAAGTAGCAAGATATCTTCATCACTAACACTCTCAAGTAATTATTTTTATGTCCTCTTCTAAACATATCAAAATGTATTTTTTTAAGGAGAGCAACAAATTGGTTGGGATTGCTAACTTCCTTGCATGGAAAAATAAGACTGATATACTTCTCAAAGAAAATGAAGTTATGGACTACATCAAAGGGAGTGTCACTGCTCCAAAGGAACAAACTAAATCCCTAGAAAAATATAATAAGAATTAGACAAGGGCTCAAAGGATTCTGATAGAATCCATCAAGGACCCTCTCATTCCTTATGTTTCCAAACTTGAAAGATCTAAATAAATCCATGATAAGCTGGTGGAGCCATTCTCAGTTAGTACAACTAGAGAAGTGATATCATTGCGTAATGAATTATATAAAATGAAGATATCCAAGGAAGGTGTAGCTCCTTACTTCATGAAGGTTTATGAGATGAGAGACAGGTTGCAAGAACTAGGAGAAGTTATGTCAGATAGAGAAATGACTACTATAGTGCTCAATTAATTACTTGAGGAATGGGGCAACTTCACATCAAGTATATATTCCAAGAAGGAAGCCACCTTGTTGAATGAAATTTGGTCTCTATACAAAATTGAGGAGACTAGACTCAAAGCCAAAGCTGATGTGGGATCAAAGGAACAAGCCTTTGCTACTATGGCCAAGAGAAAAGGAAAATTTGGCAAGTTTGGTCCACAGAGAAGGGGAAAAAGAGATATTTCCAAATTCCAATGCTTTGGCTATCAAGAGTATGGACACTATAAGAGGGATTGTCCTAAGTTCAAGAAGGAAAAAAATAAGAGGAAATGAGAAGAAGCTCACATTACCCAAGAAGTAAAAGAAGAAGATAAGAAACAAAAGAAGGAAGCTCCTTTGGATCTCTACTATGACTGAGATCAACTTCTTCACACAAGTCTTCTTTAAAGTTTTGGGTATCATAGGAACATGTAGAAGTAGAATAGAATGCATGATTTATGAGAATGGAATATTCAGGAATATAGGAGCATTATGTAGAGATAGCTCAGAGAAATATATGCATGTAGGAAGGATGCAATCATTGAATAACCTCATCAATGCATAAAGGAATGATCATGACTAGGAGGAATCATCTTAGAAGGCCACTGCCATAAAAAAAGAGCATTTGTAGGATGAGGAATAAAAGGATCCTTCGGTGGACTCTTCAATAGAAGGTTCAAGACTTTAAGGAAAAGCAGTTGTTGCGATAGGAATTCCACTTATGAGGATTCAAGAAAGAACGATATGTAGGCAAAGGAAGATGTAGCAGAGAAAATAAGATTGAAGGCAATCCCAGTCAAGGAAGTTGTCAACAGAAATTGAGATGATCTCAATCAAGGAAGCTGTCAAAAGGAAGCTGAAATTATCAAGGAAAGAACTAAGATGAGGTATGTATGCATCTATGTTTTCAGTGAATTCATGTCATCATTTTTATTAGTGATCATGGGGAATTGCTCTGGAATCATGGTCAAGAAGAAGAAAATATCTATTTCATTAAGATATGCATGAAGGCATGGTTCACGTTGAGAAATGAAAACATGAGAAATATCCTCATATGAAGTATGAGGCGGTTGACAAGAAAACCTATAAAGAAGCATATGGGAAAAGAGATCAGGGATAAAAGGAAACCATGGACACTAAGGAATCAACATCCAAACGATATGTTGAAGACATCTTCTGAAAGAAGGCATGAGAATTCTGACAAAGGAAGAAAAATATCAAAGGACCCTTGACACCTATAAAGGCCTTGGAGATATGAACATGTAGGATGATGATGATTCAAGCCAACAAGATGTCATGATGAAGAGCCATCTCATAAGGTACTGTTTGATTTAATATTATGTTCCGATTTCTTGAATAATATATGGATAAGTTCATGTAGGGCTACTGGAACTAGGGTTGTAAGTATAAGTACAATTAGTTTCATGTGGTGAATGGAAATTCCTAAAAGGAACAGAAGTAGCCATATGATGAAGGTTCTATATTTGTATCAATAAGGCCACTTTCCATGAAGAAATGAATGACATGACGAACTAAGAAGGAAAGTGATTGATGGTTGATGCCCTACAAGGAAGAAGCATGACTGAACTTCATGACATCAAGGAAATAAAGTAATCAAGCAGCTAAAGGACCCACAAGAAGAAGTTGTTGATGAAGAAGGAGAGTCCTTAGTTGAAGAGGGAGCTCTAACAGGTACCTAATTAAGAGGGAGCTTGGGCAAGTTCTTGGTCAATGGAAATATGGTACATATTTTTATAGGAATGGGATTATCTTCCCTAGTTGAGAGGGAGAGATAGACACAAAATTCTTGTCTTCACCTGGGAAGAAAGAATGGAAGGATTGGGTAATCATCTGGCATCCCATGCTCTTTGAGGATGTGTATGGAATCCAATATAAGAGTAGGCAAGAGGATCGATATTATTTGAGGGATGGGAACCCAAGAAAAGAATAGTCCTAGAAGGTCATAGTCATTGAACACGAGGGTAGGTATGTACCATGAGAGACAATGATGAAGGTGTCTATAGTCAAAGGTCTCGTCAACATTGTGCTCTATTCTAATGAGAGATAGAGCTTCCAGTCAAGGCCTTGCTATAGAAACTATGTTGGTTACTTGATTTAATATTCACCCTATGAGTGACATCAGTTGAAGATTTATTGAACAAAGGTATTACAGACTCATGTGCTGGTGTGTGTTCTGTGTTATTTAAGCAACGGATCAATCAGATTACCAATACATAGACATTTAAATGGAAAGACAGCAGAGAAACACAGTAAGCAAACACAAAGACATAAATTTTTTAATAAGGAGTTCACCCTATTCTCCAGGGCTATGTCTCCGGTCCAGCTTTCAGTGGTGGCCTTGTTTTATTATGTCTTTTAGCAGAGAATTACAATACATGGACTCAATATGAGTTCTCCTGAAGCAGGTTTTGCTTGGCATGGTGGTTCTTGGATTCCCCATGCCACTGGAGTACACAAACTCGTCTTCCTACCAGCTCTGTGACCTTCTGGTCTACAGTGGAAAGAGCCAAATGTGGTGCTCAATCCAGACAAATTCCCCTATGGGATGGCTTGAATCTCTCAAGCTCTCTGGTGCTTGATGCTATCGTTGGTCAACTCGGCCCTCTGTCTCTTTCTTCTTTTGCTTCACTGTCTTCTTTCTCTGTGTATTCCATCCTCCTCTCAGGATTCTGGTCTTTCTTTGTCTCTCGGATGGTTCTCCAACTTTTTCTTGTGCATTCTGTATCTATTCATGGATTTGAAGCCATTTGAACTCATGCTTGTTCGGTTCCTCTTCCGCCTATGTCAATCCACCTTCTACAGTTGCACTTGGAGTTCCCTGTTCGGCGTCATCATGAATGCTCAGGAAGTGGCCACATGTCCTCCTCTAAACAGCACCAGCCTACTTCCTCGGTTCGTTTCTTCAGTTACATCATGGATGAAGTCTTTCCCCCACCGTGGCAGTCAAATGAATTCCAACTATTTCTAATATGTGGCGTATTCCTTCGTCGATTCCACTTCCTCCATTGGGCGCGATCTCAGCCATCTGATTTGGGGCCTCCAGATCCAAGGTCATACGCACGTCCCACACGGTTGACTTGCTCGACTGATAACAAGCAATAAACGGTGGTTTTCTCTCACCTCTGCTTGCCACGCATCGATCGTTGAGTGGGATTGCTCCACTTCCATCCAAAACCACTTACCATTTGAGGGTGCCCTAATCAATATCGTGGGTTTTCTAGAGTGCAGGTCCCGCCTTTGTACGTTTAGCGCTTTTTTTCCTTTTCCGCTCGTGGTTCTCTGGCTCCTGACGCAACCAAGTGCTTAAGGCTCCTCCATTTTGGCCCTATTCGCCTAACGATGCGCGATTAGCACGCATCAAAATCCACCTCCATTTCTCGATCTGGGGCTCCCAGGGGCTACTTTGACCTCCCGCGCTGTCTCCATGAGCCTTGGTCAGTGCGCTTTGACCGAGGTCCTCGTCGTTCCATGCTGGCTGCCATTGCCACTGGTTCAGGGTGTTTTTTTTTTATCGCAGTTTTGAATTCTTAGAGATTTGTCCCGTCCTGATACAGTCATGGTTCTTGACAGTCTTTTATGGATCCAATTCAGATCACAGCCTTCCCACTAAAAAAGCTTTTGGACAACCAAAATTTGGTTTTCTTTCAAGCATCGACTAAGTGAGGATACTGCGGTCTCACTTTTCCAATCTCAATCCACTTTGCACTGCTCGGCCTCGAACCTTTGAGTCCAATTCTGAGGTACTCAACATCTCCTCTACACGTCGTCCTCACCTTCCTATCCAAGACTGTGTCTTCCTGCAATTCATTAAGATATTCAGGTAGCAGGTCATCAATAGAAGGAAATTGACTTTGCTCTTCAGGATCCTCAATCATTGAAGGTTCAAACAATCTCAAGCAATTTGCATGTATGATTGAGTAGATGTGCATGTAAGCTGGTAGATCAAGGTGAAAAGCATTTTCACCAATCTTCTCAAGTTTCCTAAAAGGTCGATACCTTATAGGCCTTAGCTTTTTACCTTCACCTTGCATCCTGTCCTTACTGATATACAGCTAGACTTGGTCTCCAACTTGAAAACTATGCTCCATCCGATGCTTGTCATGTCAAGCCTTGTATTTGGCTTGGCTCCTTTCAAGCTATTCCTATACTGCCTGGTGGATCTCGTGGATCTGTTCAATGAACCTAGTTGCCTTGTCCACATCATTGTGTCCATCAACCATGGTATCTTTACCAAAGAAAAAATCGAAAGAAGACCTTGGTATGAAACTGAAACAGGTCTCAAAAGGAGATCTTTGTGTAGAAGAGTGTTTGGCTCTGCTGTAAGCATGCTACACATAACACAAGTGTTCATCCAAAAGCTTAGGATGTTTGCTGCAATATCCCCTGAGTAATTGGATCACTTTCCTGTTAATTAATTCTATCTGGCCATCGGTTTGTGGATGAAAAGTTGTGCTTTTCTTCAGTTAGGTGTCCATCTGTTCCCACAGACTTGACCAAAACTTTCCCACGAATCAGGTGTCTCGATCAGATACAATAGAAGTGGGTAATCCAAAATGAACCCATACATGTTCAAAGAAAATTTTTTCAGTTTGTTCAGCTGTAATCTGTTTATTACAAGGTATCAAAATACACATTTTGCTAAACCTATCCACAACCACATATAGATAATGATGAACTTTCCTAGATTTAGGCAGTCCTCCAACAAAATCCATGGAAACACTTTCCCAAGGGTGAGAAGGAACTGGTAAAGGAGTGTACAAGCCTAGTTTTCTATTGTTGGACTTGCTTTTAGCACACATAGTACACCCTCTTACATATCTAGAAATTGTCTCATTCATTTTCGGCCAATAACAAAATCTTTGCAGCTGTGCAACTATTTTACTTACCCCAAAGTGACCTAATATTAGAGAAGTGTGTGCCTCTCTAATTATCTTTTCTCTCTCGGTTTATGGATTGCAAAGTTTCCCACAATGATATAAGAGTTGGTCCTTCAATTGATAGTCCAATTCTTCTACCTTTTTGCCTTGACTCAAAGTTGCATATACATCTTTAAAGTCTATATCTTGAGCATATTGTTCTATGTAGCTTTCATGTAGCACAGAATTATGCTTACGTATGGTAGATGCATTTATAATGGGTCTAGATAACATGTCTGCAACTTTGTTGTGTATGCCCTTTTTATATCTGATGACTAGATGAATCTATTGTAGAAAACTCATCCATCTGTAATGCCTTGATTGTTGCAACTTAGTTTGGGAGAGTAGATATTGAAGTGGTTGATGATCAATATGTATTACTGTCTCTTTGCCCATTAAGTAATGTTTCCACTTTTTCACACTCTGAACTAATGCATACAATTCTTTATCATATGTAGGATAGTTAACTACTGCAGGATTAAAAGTCTGAAAATGATAACATGTGGGTTTACCGTGTTGTGTCAACACTGCTCCCATGGCATAGTCACTGGCATCTATTTTGATTTCAATTGGTCTTTGTAGATGAGGTAGGGTGCTAGTACTGGTGCTGTACTAATCTTTTCTTTCAAGGTGTCGAAGGCTTTCTGATGTTTGCCTCCCCACTGAAACACCTTGTTCAATCCTGTCAAAGCATGTAAGGGAGATGAAATTAAGGAAAACTTAGAAATGAACTTCCTCCAATATTGTGCTGCTCCTAAGAAGCTTCTCACTTCTGTATAAGACTTGGGTTTAGGCCAGTTTACAATGACTGCCACTTTAGAGGGATCTATTTTCAATTCACCACCCCCTACTATATGACCCAAATAATTTAGAGATGTTTTGCCAAATTCACATTTTGAGAATTTAACATAAAGTTTTTCTCTTTTCAAAACATCTAATGTCTACTTAAAATGCTTTAAGTGTCCTTACCACGTTTTACTAAAAATCATAATGTCATCCAGATACACAATAACAAAATCATCAAGAAAAGGCCTGAGTACATCATTCATTAATCTCATGAAAGTAGCAGGAGCATTGGTCAAGCCAAAATGCATAACTAGCCACTCATACAATCCCTGCTTTGTTTTGAAAGCAGTCTTCCATGCGTCTTGCTCTGCAACTCTGACCTGATGGTATCCACTGTGAAAATCTAGCTTGGTGAAATAAACAACTTCCTTCGATTGATCTAAAAGATCATCTATGCGAGGAAGGGGATAATGATTTTTGATTATTATCTTATTTAGTATTCGGTAGTCAATGCACATTCTCCATGAACCATCTTTCTTTCTCACCAAAATGATTGGTGACCCACATGGTGATGTGCTAGGCCTAATGAATCCCTTCTCGAGCAACGCCTGTACCTAATTCTTGATTTCACCATTCTTTAAAGTAGACACCTTGTACATCCCAATGTTAGGCAATGGAACATCTTGCTGCAAAATGATATCACGTACTATTTCCTTTTTGGGTCGCAAACCTTTAGGTTCCTGAAACAGGACATCATACTCTAAAACAATGTTTTCTATATCAGCTTACTGCTGAGCATTACATTCCTCAAATACATTGGTTTTATCAGGTTTCTTTTCCTTTACAACCATTAGTAAGAATTGTTTGCATGAATTTATCATTCTTTTCATCTGCCCAGAGTTTATGAGAGTATAAATATTCTTGAGCTTGTGAGCTCTTACAAAGTATTCGATTCCATCTTTAACAAGTAGATACTTGTTCTCAGCTCTATAGAAAATAGCCTTTCTATCATACAAGTAAGGACTTCCTAAAACAATTCCACATATATCCAAAAAAATTATGTCTAACTCAACCTCATCTACAAATGCTGACCCAAAAGAAAACTTGAGTTTGCACTGTCTAGTCACTTGTAGTTGTGCTTTATCATTCAACCATCCTAATGGGTATGGTTTCTTGTGAGGTGTAGTTTCTAATCCCAATTTCTTTACAATTGCTTCAGAAATCAAATTTACTTTTGAGCCACTATCAAACAAAGTATCAATCTTTTGATGTTTGGAAATAACTCGAATATGAAAAAGCTCATGTCTTTTTCTCTCATGTTCTTCATCAATAATAGTTTGAGCATAATTACTAGTAGATGCTTCAGAATTCTTACCTTTTATACCTATGGTTGCAATGATTGTTTCATCTCCCGAGTCTGACCCTAAATATTTCTGAATAGCTGCAACAGTCTTCTTCTTCTTGCCCTCGGACTTCTTAGGTCTGAACTCTGGATGCAGAATCCAGCAGTGCTCATCATCATGCCCCTCCTTTTTACAATGAGTGCATGAAGCTTTGCCTTTTTGTGAAGTGTTAGCCTTCCTTGCTTTCCACTTCTGCTTTCTTTTCTCCTTGCTCTTGCTTGCAGTGGGTTGGGATGGTCCCCCAACTTCTGGACTTCCATTCTTTCCTCTAGCCTCTAGATGAGTAGCTTGTACAGATACCTCATCTATACTAGTGGGATTAAACATGAGGATGGTATGCCTCATGTAGTTGTGTAGACCACCAATGTACTTCAAAAGAGTCTCTGGTGAGTCTAGTGAGATGCCCAACATCAATGCTCTCTTTCTGAACTCTTGAGTATACCCTTGCAAACTTTGCCCTTTCAACTGCCGAAGAGTTTGCCAACTCATCATGGCTTTTTGCATGTAGGCGAATGGATAGAACTGCTTTTTAATTGCAGTAACAAATTCACTCTAGACAGAGATAGTCTTACCATGTTTTTTCATATCATCTTGGGTTCTGCCTTCCCACCAAACCCAGGCAGTGCCTCCTAGGCATAGGCTTTCCAGCGGAATTTTACTCTTGTCTGAGTTGATGTTTTGCACTCTGCAATACACATCAATTTGTCTAATCCAATTGTCCAACTTTTCAGCATTTAGCTCTCCATCATATACAGGCAAATCAAATTTAACATCTAGCTTAATCAAAGATGTTTTCTTATTATGCACAGGGCTATTAGGAGGTGTGAGAAAGTTTTCATCTTTCCCTTTTCCTTTTGAGTGGTCATGGAATGAGACTCATCTTCTTATTTATCTGGTTTAGAACCCGATGAATCTTCATCCTTATGCTTTCTAAAGTCCCTATACATTTCTTCTACCATAGACTTTATAGCTAGGAAACTCTCTATGAATTAAGGGTCTGGCCCCATAGAACCTTCCTCTGACATTGTCTTCCGAGGATAGACTCTCCCAATTTCAGGATTAGTTTCCACTAACTCTCCTTCTCCTAATTTTAGCTTTGATCTTGTGAGCATTCAATAGTTAAACCAACACAAGCTTGTCTAACCTTACAGCCTAGAGCTCTGATACCACTTGATCTGATATTCACCCTATGAGTGACATCATTTGAAGATTTATTGAACAAAGGTATTACAGACTCATGTGCTGGTGTGTGTTTTGTGTTATTTAAGCAACGGATCGATCATATTGCCAATACACAAAAATTTAAATGGAAAGACAACAGAGAAACACAGTAAGCAAACACAAAGACACAAGAATTTTAATAAGGAGTTCACCCTATTCTCCAGGGCTATGTCTCCGGTCCAACTTTCAGTGGTGGCATTGATTTATTGTGCCTTTTAGCAGAGAATTACAATATAGGGACTCAATATGAGTTCTCCTGAAGCGGGTTTTCCTTGGCAGGGTGGTTCTTGGATTCCCCAAGCCACTAGATTACATAGACTCGTCTTCCTACCAGCTCTGTGACCTTCTGGTCTACAATGGAAAGAGCCAAATGTGGTGCTCAGTCCGGACAGATTCCCCTATGGGATGGGTTGAATCTCTCAAGCTCTCTAGTGCTCGATGCTGCCGTTGGTCAGCTCGGCCCTTTGTCTCTTTCTGCTTTTGCTTCATTGTCTTCCTTCTCTGTGTATTTCGTCCTCCTCTCGAGATTCTAGTATTTCTTTGTCTCTCGGACGGTTCTCCAACTTTTTCTTGTGCATTCTGTATCTGTTCATGGCTTTGAAGCAATTCGAAATCATGCCTATTTGATTCATCTTCCACCTCTGTCGATCCACCTTCTGCAGTTGTGCTTGGAGTTCCCTATTCGTCGTCATCATGAACGCTCAGGAGGTGGCCACATGTCCTCCTCTAAACAACGCCAGCCTGCTTCGTCGATTCATTTCTTCAGTTACATCGTGGATGAAGTCTTTCCTCCACCGTGGCAGTCAAACAAATTCCAAATCTTTCTAAAATGCAGCGTATTCCTTCGTTGATTCTGCTTCATCCATCGGGCGTGATCTCAACCATCCGATCTGGGGCCCCCAGATCCAAGGTCATACGCACGTCTCGCGCGGTTGACTTGCTCGACCGATAATGCGCGATCAATGGCGGTTTTCTCTCACCTCCGCTTACCAACATCGATTGTTGAGTGGGATCACTCCGCTTCCATCCAAAACCGCTTATCGTTTGAGGGTGCCCCGATCAATACTGCCAGTTTTTCCAGAGTATGGGTCCCACCTTTGTATGTTTAGCACTTTTTTTCCTTTTCCACCCGTGGTTCTCCGGCTCCCGACGTGACCGAGTGCTTAAGGCTCCTCCATTTTGGCCCTATTCACCCAGCGATGCGCGATTTCACGCATCAAAATTCACCTCCTTTTCCCGATCCGGGGCTCCCTGGGGCTACTTTGACCTCCCGTGCAGTCTCCATGAGCCTCGGTTAGCGCACTTTGACCGAGGTCCTCGTCGTTCCACACTGGCTGCCATTGCCACTTGTTCAAGGTGTTTTTTTTTATCGTGGTTTTGAATTCTTAGAGATTTGTCCCGCCCTGATACAGTCATGGTTCTTGATAGTGTTTTATGGATCCAATTCGGATCATTACTATGTTGTTATAATAGATGGATTGACAATATGATTTCTCTTATGTGAATCCTATAGATTGAAAATTTCCAAACACCTTGTAAGTGGTTTATGAATACATCCCTATTTAAGAGGGAGTGTTGAAGAAAGTGTAACTAGCTTCAGTCTTCATAAATATAATTTTGATCTTTGTACTTGTAAAAGAAAAGGAATTATTATTTTGTCAATTGTAACAATGGTTTTCTTGCTCATTGCATAGGTCTAGCACATGTTTAAGTGCTATAGGAAAGTCAAAGAGTCAGTGTAATTTTTGAAGACCCTTATGGGCATGTTACACCATGTAAATATATGTATTAGAGTCAAAGAAATATGTTGAATATGATCCTCCAAAGAAAAGACAAGTCTCCTCTTCAAGACAGCACAAAAAATGAATTTTTGGTGTACAAATATCAAGTTGGCCTCACCAGTTGATTAAGTCAGCCTAAAAGGAGGGGAAAACTCCTATATATAGGGCATATCAACCTCACAAAAGGATCACTACTCATCTCTAAATTTCAGCGAAAAAAAGAGGATGAAGAAGAGGTACAAAAGGGATAATTAAGGTGCTTCTAGGGCAGTGAAAGAGAGAAGGAAGAAATCCAAAGTTTTAGGACGGCTCCTTCTATCACATGTTCGAAGGTAAGAGAGGACATTTTGATGCTGAAAAAAGTCAGAAATTGCATCTCTCCTAAAAGGTTCGATTGGGTTAAAAAGAGGCCCCCAATAGGCCTCCCTACCAAGCAAAGTAGGCCCCACCTTTAGCGAAGGAAAGGAACAAGTAAAGGGTTTATTTCAAGCCCTAAATCAATGACACGTGTGAAGGAATATGAGATGCAATAGGGTCAAGAGGATAATCCTTTAAATTTAAGATATTCCTCAAGGAAGGTCCCATTCTGTAGCCTAAGTATCAAGGAAAATAAAGATTTCCAAGTGAAGTAGAGAAGACAAGAAATACACCAAAGAATAGGTCTCTAAAGAGACCTAGGGTTTCTACAGTTGCTAGAAAAGGAGTGAAGGAAACTGCCATTAGTTGTTGGAAGAAGTGTGAAGAAGAGATCAAGGTGCAGTGCAGAAGAAGACCTTGATTGAAGAGCATAAGGGGAGTTACAAAAGAGAGATTGTGTCTTGTGCTTGGATGATCTACTAGTCAAGGGTCTAGGGTTTGGCATTTGTTAGTTGAAGCTTCAATAACAGAAATTTGTAGAAGGGTTTTCCTCTCTTCTAGAGAGAGGTTTTTCCCTGACTGAGAGCAAATATCTTGTGGTCTTGTCTATTTTGTTTTGGTAACTGTTTGATGAAGTAAGAGAACACACACTAATAATAATAAGTTAATATTGTGCTAACAATAAAAGGTAAAAGTACCTCACAAATAGTTATCATTGTTGGAAGAATATCACTATAACCCTCATGCCCTATATTTTTCAATACCACTTATGTATGGGTTTTTTATTCTAGGTGAGAAGAAGTGTGATGAATGTTGGGTGTGGAACCTGATTATCTTCTTTATCCAGAGGTATCACCACATTGGACCCTAGTTCGTAATGTGGCGGCAACACCGCCCGTAATATTTGTGCTGCAAGGGGGTTCTAGGGAGGGGTGACAGTGATCTTTAGGAGCCCCCACCTGGCGGGGATCAGGGAAAACACCCCCAAAGCTAAAAATAGATGTAAAATTGCCTTGTAAAATGTTGTAATTTCGTAGTCAATCTAGGTCGTTCATTAGGCGAAGATCTGACAATAGAAGTTATGTTTAATTTATGTTTTTTTGCCCTAGAAGGCAACCCCTTGCTATATATGAGGGAATTGTATTGCGTCTATGTAGATCTGCATTTTGAGTGAGAAAGAGAGAAGATATTGTGTGAGTGCGAAGAGGGAATTACAATGGATCTATTGTAGGTTGTATCTCCTCAGTTTGCTAGATAATATAAAAGGGAGGGCTGGCTATTTCATGTGGACATAGCCCAAATTGGGTGAACCACATATATATGTGTCTCTCTTGTTTTATGTGTTTTCTGTGTTTATATTTCAGCAATATATTTTATGTGTTCCATTGCTCTGTAATATATAATTTTCTAACAACTGGTATCAGAGCCAAAGGTCTATTTGGCTGATAAACTCATAGGAGAGAAGGTTTCCTAGTTCAAGTGGGAGAAATGGCGAAAGATGGTAGGTTGAGGGTCAAAAAATTTAATGGCCAAAACTACTAGCTATGGAAGATTCAAATGGAAGATTATCTACATCAGAGAGATCTGTACCTACCATTGAGTGGAAAGACAAAGAAGCCGACTGTTGAGGTATAAAAGGTGTCTTTTTAACTCCTATTTATCCTACATTAATTATCAATCCAAGTAAGATTTTTTATTTCAAGAGTGTACACAATATGTGGCAGCAATTTAATCCAAGAGTAATGTTTCCAATTTTTAGTACAGTGCTTCCAAATATAAGAGTAAACGAATGCTTGAAATAAAACCTACTTGCAATTAAAAGAAACTCAATGCTCTGAAACTAAATCATTCACTCAGGAAATTAACAGCAATTATCAGTCAAGGATGCAGTAGCAATAACTCTTTCCTTTGTCAACTGATGTAAATGAAATCAAACATAAACAAGATCCTCAATCTGAGAACTCTGACAGTAATAGCCAATGTCCTTTACAGTTGTTGATCTTACACTCCACACTAAAACGACTGATTGGAAATAACAAGAAATTAAATCAACAATGCTGCTAATAGAAATGGAATAAATATGCTAACTGTAACAATGCTAAAAGGAAAAACCAAATACTTGCAGAAAGGAAATGAACAACAATGCTATTTAGTAGAAATGAACAACAATCTGTAATGAACAACAAAGTCAGTTTACTGGAATGAACAACGAAGCTTTATAATTGAAATGAACAACATAACAATATAGTTTGCAGAGAGTAATAATCTTATTATGATGAAAAATGAATGACAATGCGATTCAGTTACAACATATACAATAAAACAATTCATAAACTCTTGAAACAAGGAACAGTAAAGCAATACAATTCAAATAAATGAAAATCAAACCAAACCATCACACAACTGCGATTGTAAAGTAATGGTACAGAATAGCAAGTGGATCCACCAGGGTCGGGCCCTTAGCCACTAGTGAAGCACCGCCAAACTACTTCAGTATAAAAGAATGGAACAACAATCGACTTATGTATTAATCATATGCGAAAATGTTACAGGCAATCGTACTCTGTTTTAATCAACGAGAGTCGATGATCAAAGTGAAAATACAACAGTAAGTTCTGAATAATGATAATGCATGATTGATTCTGAATCCCTCATCTTTACAAGCGCTATCCCTTTTATAATGGCCAGGCGGATAAAATAAGAAATAACAGATAGACTTTGAAACAGTGATCCCTCGGGATCAAGAGATCCTGAGGGATCCACTCCATCTTCTAACTCTAGTCAACCCTTTGTCTTTTTACGCTGATGTTGTGATTTTCCATTTGTATCCTTAACTTCGTGCTCCAATCTTGATCTGCTCGTCTGGATACGGCTTCCTGGTGAAGGAAAAATAGTTACTCTATTTTGTCTTTTCCTCCAGAATGGTAATTTTCCATTTCTTCTATTTCCTGCATGGGAAAAGACAATGATTAACTACTTTGCAATAATCAATAACCCCTTAGCTTTCGCTATAATTCTTTGATATATTAGCATCTTAGAATATAAAGGAGATATGATTAAGGGAAAAAGATAAGGAAATAAATGTCAAATTCATACCTTTTCCATAGCTCAACAAACTCCCCTGCTTACCCTTTTTCATGCCCTCATGAAAAACATGTAATTTGCATGAAAAGGAGTCAAAGAATAGGTTGGAGAGGGATTATCATGAAGTGGCCTAAAACCATGATTTATAGCTAAAACTTCAAAGATGGGCCCTGTTTGCCCCTTAGGCAATTCATATATGGCTTTATACCCTTTCGCAGGATACCAGATAATAGGACTTCAAAACCTACAACCAAGACAATATGAGCCTTCCCTCAAGATGAGGTTGCTATAGGTAACCAGGCAGTCTGCAGCTAATTTAAAGTTTTTGTAGTTGAATGGCTCTCTGTCCTGTATATTCCGATTGGAAGTCTTCCATCTGAATTTAGCTACTGCCAAGGAATTGTCTTTGATAGAGAGGAAATATTCTACCCCTTGCTGGACAATTTCTTTGTGGATGGGTCCCAAGGTCTAGATCACTCCCTCCTTTTTCATTAGGCTTTTATGTTTAGCCAGTAGTTGCAATGGGTTTTTTGGTTCACCCCTGACCCAAAGGTCTAACCCATTTTCTTGTCTCTGAAAAGTATTATGGGCCTTGAGCCACTTTAACTGGTTAACAACAAATGAAATAAATGCTTGAAACTGTACATCACCCACAAAAGGATTGGGATTCTTCTCCATTTCCTCCTCCAATATAAAATTATGTAAATAAAACTCATAGAGTAATCATTGAACTTTTACTCCATGGTGTTTACAGCAGTTTATAAAATCATCAACAGTTTTTAATTCTATAGGTTTCCCTGCCTTAACAGCCTTAATTTTTAACTGTAAATATCTTTCTAACAAAAATAAAGCATAGTTTTTGGCAGGGGACCTACATGCTAGAACATCTGTATATAAGGAACAAAGAGTATCCATTTGACTCATGACTGTTTTCAGTCTGTTCTTTACCTCTTCAACTTTTTCTTCTACCCTCCGATATTTATCGAAGGCTTCGTTCTCTGATGCATTGATGTCCCTTAATTGTTGCTGTAATTCTTGGTATTTCTTCTAAGGAACAATCTCTTCCTCAAGCTTCTCTATAGTCCACTGAGCCTGCACCAGATCATCTTGGAGTTTTGTTATATCAGGGTTGTTTCCTATCAAAACATCTTTAGGTTGAAGATCTATCTGGGTACTCTTATTACAAGACTGAGTGCCTATAGTCTGCGTCTCTTTATCATGGAATGGAGTGCGTGAAGTCTGTGCTGCTTGTTGTTCCTTATCGTTTTGAATAAATATGGGCTCGGTTTGAGTCTCCATGGCCCTTGTATCATGGAGTTCAGTTTGGATAGCTGCATCCACTATTTTCGGGGTTCTTCTTGAGATTTTCCCCCTTTTCAGTGTCCTTATCTTTCGTCTGAGTTGTTTTACTAAATTTTGCAGCTTTTGTTGTTCCTTTCGCAGCCTCTTAATTTCGCTTTTCTTCTTCTTGGGAGGAACAACTATTTCTCTAACTATTTCTATTCTTTCTGGGCTCGGCTGCTTAGTTGGATTTTTCTCTTCAAGGGCTATGCCTTCGCCTTGGCTAGTTTCCATATCCTATGTTTGGAGCATCTCTTCAGTGTTCACATTATCTAGACTAGGTTCCTTTGGAGAGGTAACCCTAGTTTGGTCTACCACTTCCTGAGTGGCTTCTGCTCCTGCTTCTTCCTCATAATTTATTTCCTTTGATGTATTCTTGCTGTGGGCAGAGTTTTCTTGTAATTGCTCCGCTTCAATATTAAGTTTGGTTGGACTTTGGGGATGAATATATTCACTCATATTGGCCAAAATCTGGGCCAATTCGTCCTCCTGTAATGGGTTTTGTGGTGGACTTGTGCTGGGGGTTAAGGGAAGTTCCGCTTCCTCCCTCTCTTCTTCACTAGTGTGCTCAGTTTCTTCCTCCAATTCTGATTCTCGGTTATCTCTTCCTTTCAGCTGTAAGGTTTGCTCGTTTTCAGAGCTATGTAATTCTAAGGGTTTGCTGCTACTACCCTGGAGGTTCTTAAACATTCCCCTGCCTATTCTTAATCTAGAAGATTGTCTACATTTTTGAGGTCTGCTTGCTGTGCTGGTGGTTCTTTTTTGTTTCGGGGCAGGTAAGGCTAGTCCCCCGTCTATAGAAAATACCAACTCTTCCCAACTGGTCTGTTGCTGAGCAAGGCTATAACTTACTATCAATCAAATTAAACAATGGTGGCTCACTACAGTATCTGTATGACAAGATTTCTTTATGCTCTGAGCAACATCATGCAAAAAAAAATTTAAATATGCAGGCAAATTTATGGCACATTTCTGTTTTAGTACTGATAATAATTTGAGGTGGCGTGGTCTTACCACATCCTTTCTCCCATCGCATGTAATGTATCTCTACACTACTCTAGCCAGTTCCGTCCATGGTTCTCCGAGAGATGAAGGCTGGACTCCTTTTCCTTTAACAATCAGGTTCTGACCCTCATCCCGAAAGGTGGCCATGGCATCTTGAAGTCTCAATTTTTTATGTCTCTAAATGGGTCCAACTGCTGGTAGTCCAGATACCTCTGCAATTACTGCATCCGTCACTATTATTCATCTTCCCCTTACTATGGAATGATCATCCTGAAAATTCTGCAAAAAATCGATAGCCACAGTTTCATGGGGTTGTTGTAGTCGTGTAAAATATGCGATCCATCCTGCCCTCATCAAAATTTCTCGTGCAGCGTCGGAAACTGCTAGTACCTATGGCTCGTTGCATACTAATCGACCTCCCATTTCTTCTAAGTTCTGCACACTGTTAATTTTGCACATCAATACACAGAGATAACAATGGAACAAAAAATTGTGCATATTGGATAATACCCCTTGTTAACATCAATACCATTAAAAATTGCTATTAAGGGATCTGATGCAATCTAGTACCTCCAAATAAAAAACTGACACATATACAGGAGTATTTTGGAAGTCACCCATGCCCCCCTGAAATATGATAGGTCGTCCTCGACCGGTTAAATGGAGGAGCAATGTACTGGATGAAAATCGTACAATATAAAAAGGGAAAGGTGTACATATTCATGACAAGATCACAAAAAGTATCGAGTTGCTGAAATCGAGGCTTATGATGAAAATCGTGAATATATATGGAGATGCTATGGAGTGATGCGAAAAAGGGAAGAGGACAATTGACATAGGTAAAATGCTTATGCGGTCATTATTCCACTTAAACCGTTATGATTGACTTTTTAAACGAGATTTCATGCATAAAAGGTTCAAAATTAATTGGGAACATAATCTCTTTTGAAATAAAGATAAAGAAATAAGAAAAGGGTTTGTAATTACTATTGAGGTTGAAAAATATGACTCCAATACCATTAGCGGAGATCTGTTGCCCACAGGTGTTTATAACCTTGACAAAGTTTCTTTTTCACCCTTTGGAACCATAATCCTTTATGTATGCCTAGGAAAATGCTTTGTGATTTGAGAATGGAGGCCATTGTGCTGGCTTAGTAACCAAATGAATCACAATGCCATTCACCAAGAAGGAGTGAAAGGTGGGCAGGCCGGCTCGTGATGAGACCTCATGTTCCAAGGACTTTTATTTTTCTGATTTGCCCATTGGATCATATCCCTGGTGTGGTGGCCATAGTGGGAATGCCACTTCACTGCTCCCTTATGATCATGGTAGGCTGGGTCTTGATGAGACCCCCTATCCTCCATCTGACAAATCATATAATTGTTAGTAATCATATACATATATTTTTCTTTTCTTTTCTTTTATATAGCACTTCCTATTTATATATAGAGGATGGCTCAACACTCCTTAAGAGTAGGGATGGTGGAAGCAGTCTGAACATATCAATAGAAAAAATATGCCCTTATTCTTATTCAATAATAATAATCAAAGAGAATTATGAGAATTAGGGAAGAACCAACATGAGAAAAATATGAGAAAAAGTTTTTCGGCATAAATCACATGATAGATCATTTGTCGACGCGTTTCGAACCAACCAGTGTGGTTCATCGTCAGGACAAGTTGAAGAATCAGATCCAGGATGCATGATAAAAATAATGAATCAATTTGAGTTTTAGTGAAGATAAGGACAACAAAGTGATATAGATAGTTGTGTCCTTTCCTTTTTCTTATCAATACAAAGCAATCTCATTAAAGATGACAATTTTTCTTTGATTTGCTTATTTCAGTAACCTCTAATTTTTGTGTCCTTGCATAAATTTGTATCTTTGCCTTGAAAGGATCATCAAGAGTGAAACATTATTCACAAAAACTCTCAAAAAAATGTTATTCTTTAAGAAAAACAATGAAAAATGCAATCGAAAGGTGTTTTTCCTTAGATGGAATAGTTGTTGTTCCTTAAGAGGAACAACGAAAAGAACATTTGCACGCAAAACTACAGTTCCTTTAAGAGGAACGGCAAAAAAAAAAAATCACGCGAAATTGTTGTTCCTTAAGAGGAACAACAACTGTTCCTTAAGCGGAACAACAAGTAAAACAAGTGGAAAATAAAGTGCTGATCCTTCGACGGAATAGCCTAAAGACACTCCAAATCGAAAATGTTGTTCCTTAGAAGGAGCGACAGAATGTAAAAAAACGGTGAAACTGTTGTTCCTTTAAAAGGAATAGTAGTTGTTTCTTAAGAGGAAAAACGCAAATGTAAGTAGGCGATATTGCTGTTCCTTAAATGGAAAAGCTAAAAAATACACGCAGGTTACTGTTCCTTAAGAGGAATGGTTGTTGTTCCTTAAGAGGAACAATAACTGTTCCTTAAGAGGAACAACAAAAATAAAAACACGTAGAAGTGTTGTTGCTTAAGAGGAACGATTGCTATTCCTTAAGAGGAACAACAGATGTTCCTTAAGAGGAACAACAAAAATACAAACACACAAATGTGTTGTTCCTTAAGTGGAACAGTTGTTGTTCCTTTAAGAGGAACAACAACTGTTCCTTAAGAGGAACAACGAAAATAAAAATATGCAGAGTTGTTGTTCCTTAAGAGGAACAACCGCTGTTCCTTTAATAGGAACAACAACTATTCCTTAAGAGGAACAATGAAAATACAAACGTCAAACGAGACATGCAAAAATGATGTTCCTTAAGAGGAACGATTGTTGTTCCTTAAGAGGAACAGTAGCTGTTCCTTAAGAGGAACAACCAAAAAATATAAGCACACAAGATCGTTGTTCCTTAAGAGGAACAACACGAAAATATAAGCACGCAAGATTGTTGTTCCTTAAGAGGAATGACTGTTGTTCCTTAAGAGGAATGGTTGTTGTTCCTTAAGAGGAACGGCTGTTGTTCCTTAAGAGGAACGACAACTGTTCCTTAAGAGGAACGGCTGCTATTCCTTAAGAGGAATGGCAACTATTCCTTAAGAGGAACAACACGAAAATATAAGCATGCAAGATTGTTGTTCCTTAAGAGGAACGGTTGCTGTTCCTTAAGAGGAACGACAACTGTTCCTTAAGAGGAACAACACAAAAATATAAGCACGCAAGATTGTTGTTCCTTAAGAGGAACGGCTGCTATTCCTTAAGAGGAACGGCAACTGTTCCTTAAGAGGAACAACATGAAAATGAAATAAAGAAACCTTCTACTACTCCTTAAATGGGATGGCCATTTTTCCTTAAGAGGAACAATAACTATTCCTTAAATGGAACATGAGTAAAATCTGTACAAAAAACCAATTTATACAAGCAAAATTAAAAAGAAAATTTTATATACAAAATTAAGAAACAAAAGAATTGTTCAGTGAATTAATGCTGAGGAGGGGTTATCTTCCTCAACAAGAATCTGCATAGTGGAATCTTCTCGTAATTGCTGGTAAAAGGATTCCTGGGTAAGCGGTTTGTGGTAAAGCCGCACTCGATGACAATTCACTTTGAAAGAATGTCCAGATCCATCAATGGTAGTCAATGTAATGGTGCCATTGTCATGCACTTTTTGTATCTCATAAGGTCCAAGCCATCGTGTCTGGAGTTTTCCGAGGAAATCCTGGAACCTGGAATCATATAGGAGTGCCCAATCTCCTTCGTGGAAGATTTTCTTTTTAATAAGGGCGTCATGCCATTTTTCTCTCTGCTGTTGAATTAATGCAGTGCGTTGAAGAGCTGAGAGCCTGATTTCATCTAACTCATTGATTTGCTATAATCTATTGGTCTGGGCCTCATTTAAATTCAAACCCACCTCCTATGTTGTTCTTAATGTTTGAATTTTGAATTCGATTGGGAAGATGGGTTCTTTTCCAAATACTAATTGATATGGTGAATACTTGATGGTGTTTCTCCACGTTGTTCAGTATGCCCACAAGGCTTCCGACAATCTTGAAGCCCAATCACGTCTGTGTGATGCAACTATTTTTGTAAGTATTGCCTCAATCACCTTATTAGTGCTTTCTACTTGGCCATTTTCCTGTGGGTGGTATGGAGTTGTAATTTTGTGCCGAATGTGGTAATTTTTTAATGTTGCAGCGATTTTATTACCTACAAATTGCGGTCCTCCATCTATAATTATGTCCCTCAGGAGGCCATATCGCACAAATAATTGGAAAAGGAAATGTATTACTGAATCTTTTGTAGCTCTTGGTAGTGCCTCTGCTTCAACCCATTTGGTAACATACTCTGTTGCAACCAGTATGTATGTTTTCTGATTTGATGATGGGTTAATAGGACCAATAAAATCGAGTGCCCATCGCTCAAATGGCTCAATTACTAACTGTAGGTTCAGAGGCATTTCATCAGATTGTCCAGGGCGTCCTACCCTCTGGAAACTATCATAGGCTTGAACAAACTTTTTAGCATCTTTAAAAATAGTGGGCCAGTAATAACCTGTTTGTAAAACTTTGTGACCGGTTCTGCGGTCTGCAAAATGTCCACCACATGGCCCATCGTGGCATGCTTTCAGAATGTCAAATATTTCATCTTCTCAGACGCATCTTATGATGTGCATATTTTCCCCTATATGAAATAAGTAGCCCCCAATCCAAGAGAATCGGGTACTACGCTACACTATCTGTTTCCATTCATTAGGTGTTAGATGCTTGGTAATTTGCCTATTGCTAAATAATTTGCAACGTCGGCATACCATGGTGTTCTGACAGTAACAACAAACAAATGTTCATCTGGAAATTGATCTTCGACTGTTGCTGCGTCCACTGGCTTTGGCATTCGTGAGAGAAAATCAGCTACATGATTCTCTTTTCCAGGTCGATCCTTAATTGTGATGTCAAATTCCTGCAAGAGAATCAACCATCTTGTCACTCTTCCATTTGTAACTGGTTTATTTGCTAAATATTTTATGGCAGAGTGATCTGTATATAAAACTATAGGATACCCAATTATATAATGTCTAAATTTATTTACAACATGTATTACAGCTAAAAATTCTTTTTCAGTCACAGTATTGTTTAATTCAGCACGAGATAGATTCTTGCTAATATAATAAATTGAATATGGCTTTTTATCTTCTTCTTGCCCAAGAACTGCTCTGATTGTTGTGTCTGAAGCATCAAATGAAATTTGGAATGGAAAATCCCAATTTGGGCCCCTTAGCACTGGGGTTGTCGACACAAGCTTTTTCAGATCCTCAAAAGCATGGTCACACTTATCAGTCCAAATGAAATCAACATTTCCTGTTAGTGCATACAAAGGTGCAACAATTTGAGAAAAATGCTCTATAAATATTCTACAATAACCAGAAAATCCCAGAAAATTGCATACCTTCGTTTGTGTGGTAGGAGTAGGTATTAACAAAATTATTTGAATTTTAATCGGATCTACCTGTATTCTAGCTGTTGAGATATAATGACCTAATATGAGTCCCTCGGTCATCATCATATGACACTTTTCATGGCTCAAATAGAGCCTGGTGGCAATACATCTTTGCAACACCTTTTCCAATGTTTGTAATGCTGGCTCAAAATCATCTCCATAAGGTGTGAAATCATCCATATATACTTTGAGCCCTTCATTTATTAAATTTGAAAAAATTTTGAGGATAGCCCTCTGAAATGTGGTAGGGGCATTGCATAACCCAAAGGGTAAGAATCTGTAAGAAAATGTTCCCCAAGGATAGGTAAAAGTAGTTTTATCCTGATCTTCAGGGGCAATCTAAATCTGATTGTATCCACTGAAGCCATCTAGGAAAGAAAAGAATTTCTTTCCTGCTAATGTGTCTAATACTTGATCAATGAATGGAAGGGGGAAGTGGTATTTCTGGGTTGCTTTTTTCAATTCTCTGTAGTCTACACATATTCACCACTTTCCATTCTTATTTGGCACCACTACTAGTGGAGAGACCCACTTGCTATCAGATATTGGGTAAATGAAGTTTACATCTAGAAGTTTTTGTAATTCAGCTTTCACAATATCTTTAAGATGAGGGTTTAATCTCCGTTGGGGTTGGCGAACGGGTCTAGAATCCTTTTCTGTATAAATGTGGTGTGTACACAATTGGGGATCAATTCCTTTCATGTTCAAGTAATCCCATGCAAAATCTTCCTTATATTTTCTCAGTAGTTGGACCAACTTTTCTTCTTGCTTAGCAGTCAGGTTTTTGTTAATGTTCAAAGTTTTTTCCTGGCTCAATTTCTATAGTTTTGTTGTTGTAAATAGAGGTGGTAGGTATTGATTAATCATGAGTGTCTTTTAGGGGATATTCTTCTACTTCATTATCAAATGCTGCCTCAATCATGTGACATTGTAAATGGGATCTGGTTTCTGGTTGGTTAATGAAGCTGTTAATGATGCCATCCTTTGTTTGGTCTTTAAATTTGATAGCATCTTCTATGGTTAATGGTGATCTAATGTTTTCAGTCAGGTATGATACAGGTTGTTTTTTGTTTTGATTATTGTTAAGCTTGGCTAGGCTGGAGGGTATAAGGCTAAATTCTTGACATTACTCCCTCGTGTTATCGTCATGCTGCCTTGTCGACAACCAATGTAAGCGTCAGTAGTTGCTAGCCAAGGTCTACCTAAAATTAAGGGATGTCCATCCAATCGGTTTTTAGGATTGATGATCAGGAAGTCTGCAGGGTACTCACAGGAGTCTACAAATACCATTACATCATGTAATGTGCCTTTTGGTTTGACTATTGATCGGTTAGCCAACTCCAATAAGGTTGTGGTTGGATCTAATGATGTAATG
The DNA here is from genome assembly GCA_031772625.1 of Pinus tabuliformis. Lineage (NCBI taxonomy): Eukaryota > Viridiplantae > Streptophyta > Pinopsida > Pinales > Pinaceae > Pinus > Pinus tabuliformis. The sequence continues at coordinate 731,084,178 of CM062809.1, read as the reverse complement.
CCAAGCTTTTGACAAGTGGTGGTTGTTAGAATATTGATTGCAGCTCCTAAATCAACTAAGGCATTTGGGAAGGAGCATCCATTGATTTGCACCGTGACTATAGGATTCCTTGGGTCCTCATATTTTGCAGGTGCTTCTCTTCCTGATAGTAAGTTAGATAGGGTGCCGACTCCTTGGACAATTGGATTAATTTTTATTCTCCTCTATAGCTTTTTTATACATAATTCTTTGATGGTTTTTGCATAAATTGGGATGTCTTGGATAGCCTGGAGGAGTGGAATTTTTATACACAAATTTTTTAGTTCTCCCAGAAGATCAAAATCAGGATGTTCTATTGGGTGAGGTATGATTAGTCGTTCTGGGAATGGTGGAGAAGAGGTGGTTGCTTGTTCATGAGTTTGTTGTCTAACCAAATTCTCTTCTTGTGGTGTTTGTTCTAAGGGTAACGAATTTTCAACTTGAACATTTTTATCTCCCTTTGATTCTATTATATGCCTAGATCTTAATTGAAGGTCGTTGCACTCCCTTAACTCGGTTTCTAGTTCTGGTCCTTCGATTATTTGAACAGATTGAACTGGTCTATTGTTGGGATTCGGGTTGGGTTGGGCTGGGAGTTGTGCTCTTAAGTTGGTATGGGGATTTTGTTGCAATGTATAAGGTACTGGAAGTGTAGGTTGAGGGAGAGGAATCATTCCAGCTGGCTGATTCATAGGTCTTTTCCAGTTCGACTACCAGGTTTGACTCTACGAGGTGGAGGGTGACCATTGTGTTGGATATGCATTATTTTTCCAAAATGGTGGATAGTAAGGAAAGTTCGGCCAGTTGGTTTGATTTGTTTGATTTGGCCATGGTGATATGGGAAATGGCTGATGTGACCAGCTGGGGAAAGGTGGCTGATTCTGCCACATTCCATTATATTGCTGAGCATTATACTAAGGAGACTGAAAAGAAGAGGATGGATCAACGGGCATACCTGTTTGTCATGGCTGCCACTGGCGGCGTTGATTTAGTAGGTAAACCAGTTCTATTTCTTCTTCTACCTCTTTGTAGACTACTTTCAATCCCGCGAGTGAGGGGAAGCTTTCTGTGGAGTGTTCTTTCGTGTAGATGGTGCAGACTTGGACTGTATCCAGTGGGCACTCTTTATGGTTGTGTTTCTTTCTGCATCTAGGGCAAAATATCACCAAATTTTTCTCTGCTTCTGCTTGCTTTTGTTTAGCTTGCATGATGTCGAACTACGTTGTCAGAGTCCCTAGAATATCAGTTTTGAAATCTTCTAGTAGATTTTCGATTTCTGCACAGGTTATCCCTCCACCGGAGATCTTGTTATCCCTTGTGATCATGTCACGTTCTGCTGGCTTTAGTCTTGTGCTGCCTCTCAAACTCTTGATACACAAATCAATTATGTCAGCAAAATTTTCCTAATAGATGTCACCTTTGCCCATAATGTTTAATATTTCAACCCATTGTTCTTTCATCCCTTTAATTAATGTAGTTTTAACACATTGTCAGGCAAGGGTAAAGATGCATAAGGAGATCTCTGGAGATTGTATTGAAAGCGTTCTACATATTCCTCTAGTGTTTCATTAGGTCTTGTTGTCAGTTGAAATATTTCATCCTTTAATTCTTTGGATCTACAATAATCCTGACATTTCTTTAGAAAATCAGTTTTCATGTGATCCCAGTGACTTATAACACCTCCACCTAACCCCATAAACCATCGTAAAGTTGCTCCTTTTAATGTGGAGGGAAATAATTTTAGTTTTTGGGGATCGGTGGTATAGTCATACCCCCGACATAATACATCAAACTCAAACTGAAATGCATCTGGATCCTCTGATGTTAGGCCATGGAATGTAGGAATATGCTGGAGAGAAATGGACTTCATAGGTGCATTAACTGCAGTGTCCACAATGGGATATTACAGTGTGGAGGTTTGAGGTGTTTGCTAGTTCTGGGCCATTTGATCAAATATGTGCCAATACCCTTCTGGGATCTCTAGGGAGTTATTCCTAGGCTGACTAGAAGGAGTAGGAATGACCTTAATAACACTTCCTTGGTTTGGGATAATGAGTGTTCCTTGCTGCACTACTATCTGGGGGATCTTGGCTCTTCAGGTTCTTCTGATTTGTTTTGGATGATCTTGATAGCACTCCCCTTATCTGGGTTGCTGAGTGTTTGAACTATTTTGAGAGGGGATTTTCGCTCTTCTATTTCCCCTGTTTCTCCTCCTCCTTCGTGGAGATTACTAGAATTCCCTTCTTGTAAAGAAATTGGGTGAGAATTCTCAATTTCTTGAAAATCTTGCTCAGTCTCTTCTATTTTTCTGTGCACCTCAGCAAAGGCTACAGATGGTGAACTTGTGGCCTGAAGGGAGCCAGTAGGTTGTCTAGAAGCAACTTTTCTAGGGCCCACTGATGGCTAAGATTTGGCTTTCTTAATGATATCGTCTATGAAGGTTGATCGACCAAGGGTCACCGATCCCTTAGCTTTGTCAGGTTTGGGTAGCAGTTTTGGATTATTTTCAAGTTTTTTCTTCTTAGTCATACACACAACTCAAATGTTTATTTCTACCCAAAAAAATTAACAAATCTGCTGGAAAGCGGGTGGGGGAGCAGGGCTTTTACATGCTCCGTACGCAGGTTCTTACCTTCCATTTTAATACCCAATTCTCTCCTAGCAGGCACTCATCAGATGCACACTACTCTCTGAAAGAAAAAATGGCTACACTCTCCCTGACAACAGCGCCAAAATGTTGAGGTATAAAAGGTGTATTTTTAACTCCTATTTATCCTACATTAATTATCATTCCAGGTAATATTTTTTATTTCAAGAGTGTACACAGTATGTTGCAACAATTTAATCCAAGAGTAATGTTTCCAATTTGTAGTACAGTGCTTCCAAATATAAGAGTAAACAGATGCTTGAAATAAAACCTACTTGCAATTAAAAGAAACTCAATGCTCTGAAACTAAATCATTCACTCAGGAAATTAACAACAATTATCAGTTAGGGATGCAGTAGCAATAACTCTTTCCTCTGTCAACTGATATAAATGAAATCAAACATAAACAAGATCCTCAATCTGAGAACTCTGATAGTAATAGCCAATGTTCTTTACAGTTGTTGATCTCACACTCCACACTAAAATGACTGATTGGAAATAACAAGAAATTAAATCAACAATGCTGCTAATAGAAATGGAATAAATATGCTAACTGTAACAATGCTAAAAGCCAAAACCAAATACTTGCAGAAAGGAAATGAACAACAATGCTATTTAGTAGAAATGAACAGCAATCTATAATGAACAGCAAATTCAGTTTACTGGAATGAACAACGAAGCTTTATAATTGAAATGAACAACATAACAATATAGTTTGCAGAGAGTAATAATCTTATTATGATGAAAAGGAATGGCAACATGATTCAGTTACAGCATATACAATAAAACAATTCATAAACTCTTGAAACAAGGAACAGTAAAGCAATGCGATTCAAATAAACGAAAATCAAACCAAACCATCACATGACTATGATTGTAAAGTAATTGTACAGAATAGCAAGTGAATCCACCAGGCCTAGGCCCTTAGCCGCTAGTGAAGCACCGCTGGACTACTTCAGTATAAAAGAATGGAACAACAACCGACTTATGTATTAATCATATGCGAAAATGTTACAGGCAATCGTACTCTATTTTAATCAACGAGAGTCGATGATCAAAGTGAAAATACAACAGTAAGTTCTCAATAATGATAATGCATGATCGATTTTGCCTCCCCAATCTTTACAAGTGATGTCCCTTTTATAATGGCTAGGCGGATAAAACAAGAAATAACAAATAGACTTTGAAACAACGATCCCTCAGGATCAAGAGATCCTGAGGGATCCACTCCATCTTCTAACTCCAGTCAACCCTTTGTCTTTTTACACTGATGCTGTGATTTTCTGTTTTTATCCTTAACTGTGCACTCCATATTGATCTGCTTGTCTAGATACGGCTTCCTGGTGAAGGAACAATAGTTACTATGTTTTGTCTTTTCCTCCAGAATGGCAGTTTTCCATTTCTTCTATTTCCTGCATGGAAAAAGACAATAATTAACTAATTTGCAATAATCAATAACCCCTTATTTTTCTCTATAATTCTTTGATATATTACCATCTTAGAATATAAAGGAGATATGATTAAAGGAAAAAGATAAGGAAATAAATGTCAAATTCATACCTTTTCCATAGCTCAACATCGATGAGTATGATAGACACAGAACGAGATATTCTCAACAGAAAGGCACTTGGAACAATACGGTTGTGCCTAGCGGCATAAATAGCATTTAATATTTCAAAGGAAACGCCAACAAAGGATTTAATGTCAGAATTGGCCAAACTATATGAAAAACCCTCGGCCTTAAATAAATTATTTCTTATGAAGCGTTTATTTAATATGAAAATGTCAAAAGGTGGATCTGTTGCTGATCATTTAAATGAATTTAATACAGTTACCAGTCAATTAAGTTTTGAAGGGGTAACTTTTGATGATGAAGTTAGGGCTCGGTTATTTCTGTGCTCATTTCCAGAAATTTGTAATGGTTTATTTATGGCTATTAGTAACTCTGTCTCTGGATCTAGTATTTTAAAGTTTGATGACGTTGTCAGTGCAATCCTTAGCGAGGAAATGCGACGGAAAAGCTCCGGTGAGACATCAGGTAATTCTTTGACTATAGAGACTAGGGGAAGAAAAATGGAAAGAGGAAAGAGCCCAGGATATCGCAGTAAGTTGATGAAAGGGAGATCCAAGTCCAAATCATGGATAGTGTGTTGGAAATGTTGGAAGAAAGGACACCTGAAGAAAGACTACAAATCTCGGAAGGGAAAAGAAGGAGACATGCAACAAGAAAACGACCATGAAGAGAATGTGATAGGTGATGTGTTGCAAGAAACATTGATTCTTTCATTAGAAAATATTATTGATGCTTGGGTGGTAGATTCAGGGCCTCATTCCATGCCACACCTGATAGGAAACATTTCCATGATTACGTTCAAGGAGATTTTGGGCATGTTCGATTGGGTGATGATAAACCCTATAAAATCATTGGAATGGGTACAATTTTCATAAAAAAATAGAATGGAAATAAATGGCTATTGAAGGAGGTAAGGCATGTTCCAGATCTGAAGAAAAATATGATTTCAACAGGGCAGTTGAGAGGTGAAAGTTGTGTAACAACTTTTACAAATAAAACCTGGAAGGTCACTAAAGGAGCCTTCGTAATAGAAAAAGGAGAAAAGGTTGGTACATTGTATTTATGAAATGGTATTTCTAATTTTGTTAATGATTTAACCTCTACAGGAGTAGATGTGACATTGTGGCATCATAGGCTTGGGCACATGAGTGAGAAGGGGATGCAAATTCTTCACTCAAGAAATTTGTTGCCAGGTTTAAAGCATGTTGATTTGGAATTTGTGAAAATTTTGTTTATGGAAAACATAAGAGAGTCAGATTTCTTAGAGTTGGGAAAGAAAAGAAGAGCGAAAAAATAGAGCTTGTGCATATAGATGTATGGGGACCTGCTCAAGTATCATCTCTCGGTGGCTCTCATTATTATGTTACTTTTATTGATGATGCAACCAGAAAAACCTAGATTTATTGTATTCGAAATAAATATGATGTATTTGATACTTTCAAGAAATGGAAATCTTTGGTTGAAAATGAGACAGGAAAAAGGTTGAAGTGTCTCAGATCAGACAATGGAGGTGAATATTGCAGCAAAGAGTTTGATAGGTACTGTTTAGAGAATGGAATTCGTAGAGAGAAGATAGTTCCAGGAACACCACAAGAAAATGGTGTGTCAAAAAGGATGAATAGGACAATCATGGATCGTGCAAGGTGCATGAGATTGCATGCATGATTGCCTTTACAATTTTGGGCATATGTTGTAGATACTGTTGTTTATCTAATAAACAAAGGGCCTTCAAGTTCCTTGGATGGTGGTATTCCAGAGGAGGCATGGACCGGTAAAAAGGTAAACTACTCATTTTTAAAAACTTTTGGTTGTGAAGCCTTTGTCCACATTAATAAAGAAAATAGAACAAAGCTTGAGGAAAAATCAAATAAATGTACCTTTATTGGATATGGTGTTAATGATTTTGGTTATCACTTTTATGATTATGAAAAACACAAAATCATTAGCAGCAGAGATGTCATATTCAATGAAAAGGTTTTTTATAAGGATCAAATGCAGGAAAAGAAACAGGAAAAAGAAAATAGAGAATACACAGTTCTTGATGACATCACAAAAAAAGTGAAGGTGCCTGAAAATCATAATGATCAACAACCAGAACAACAACATCAACCACAACATCAACAAGCACCTCAAACACCTGAAAGTGGTGTTAGAAGATCTACCAGGATAAGTAGACGCCCTGAACAATACTCTCCTTGATTATATTATGTGTTGTTGACTGATTCTGGTGAACCAGAATGTTATGAAGAAGTAGTGCAGGTAGAAACCAGGAAGAAGTGGGAGCAAGCCATGAAAGAAGAGATGGACTCCTTAGCACATAGCCAGACTTGGGACTTAGTCAAGTTGCTTGTAGGTAAAACAACATTGCAGAATAAATGGGTTTGCAGGTTGAAGGAAGAAGATGAAGGTAGAAAAAGGTATAAAGCTAGACTTGTGGTGAAGGGGTTTGCAGAGAAAATGGGTATATACTTTGATGAGATATTTTCTCCTATTGTTAAAATGACTTCAATTTGAACTATTTGAAGTCTAGTAGCAATTGAAGATTTGCATCTTGAGCAGCTAGATGTAAAGACAGTCTTTCTCCATGGGGATTTGGAGGAAGAGATATATATGCAGTAGCCACAAGGATATGAGGTAAAAGGGAAGGAGAAACTAGTGTGCAGGTTGAAGAAGAGCCTATATGGCTTAAAACAGGCCCCAAGGCAGTGGTATCTAAAATTTGACAGGTTTATGTTAGGTCCCTATACTACTAGTGTAACCCCTTATTGTTATTAGTACAACCCCGTTATTGTGCCCATGTAGTCCCCATATTGTTATTATTGTGCCCCATAGAACCCCACTATTGTTATTATTGTGCCCTTACATTATTATTCTTATGTCGGCTCTGATTATATTATGACCCCTTAGATTCATATATATAGAAAGAAGGTCTTTTCATTTGTATCATCCAATAATTGCTCATTTGTGTAATGTAAAGGAGGTTGCCCCCTCAAAGAGGCTGAATTCTAAGGTGTTGGTCTATCTTTTTATGATTTTGTGAGCTAGTTTCCTAAGAGTTTATGTATGAACAAGGTTATACTAGATGTCACTCTAATCATTGTGTTTATCTCAAAAGGAAAAATGATGGCAACTATATTATATTGTTATTGTATGTAGATGACATGCTTGTTGCAAGTTCTAACATGCAGGAAATAAATGTGCTCAAAAGAAAATTGGCAAACTCATTTGCAATGAAGGATTTGGGTGCTGCAAAACAAATCCTTAGTATGAGAATAACTAGAGATAGGAAGAATAAAAAATTGACATTGTTTCAGAGTGATTACGTAGAAAAGGTGTTGAAAAGATTTAATATGAAAAATGAAAAACCAGTTAGTATACCTCTGGCTAGGCATTTCAAACTAATTAAGGAGGTGTGTCCCAAGACTCAAGAAGAAATGGCTTATAGGTATAAAGTTCCATATGCATCAACAGTTGGAAGCTTAATGTATGCAATGGTCTGCACAATGCATGATATTGCACATGCAGTGGGAGTTGTAAGAAGGTACATGAACAATCCAGGAAAAGAACATTGGATGGCGGTGAAGTGAATTCTCAGGTATTTGAGAGGTACCACAAATCAAGCATTATGCTTTGGTGGTTCAAACATTTCTCTACAGGGATATGTTAATGCAGATATGGCGGGTGATACAAATAACTTGAGGAGCACAACAGGGTATGTGTTTACTTTAGGTGGAACAGCTATTAGTTGGGTTTCAAAACTGCAAAGTGTTGTTGCACTCTCAACAACGGAAGCATAGTATGTTGCTGCTACAGAGACTAGTAAAGAAATGATTTGGTTACAAAGGTTTCTGGATGAATTGGGTAAGAAGCAGGAGTTGGGCAGGTTATACAGTGACAGCTAGAGTGCCATACATCTTGTAAAGAACTTTTCATTTCATTCAAAGACCAAACATATATAGCTCAAGCACCATTTCATACGGTCAGTGTTGGAAGATGGACAGTTGAAGTTGGAAAAGATACACACTAGCCAAAATCCGGTAGATATGTTAACAAAAGTTATAACCAGGGAGAAACTGAGATTTTTCTCAGTTTCAATTGGTCTTCAAGTATGATGAAGAAGATGAGAAAAAACCAGGTCTAAAGTGGACTCATTGTCTAGCAAATGAAGAAGTGGTGGAGTTGCTATAGTCAGTCTTCAAGTGGGATATTGTTGGGTGTGGAGCCTGATTATCTTATTTATCCAGAGGTATCAAAGCATTGGACCCTAGTTCGTAATGTGGAGGCAACACCACCTGTAATATTTGCGCTACAAGGGGGGTCCAGGGGGGGGGGGGGGGGGGGGGGGGGCAGGGGGACGACATCGGTCTTTAGGAGCCCCACCCTGGCGGGGGATTAAGGGTAGCACTCCCAATGTTAAAAATATATGTAAAATTGCCTTGTAAAATGTTGTAATTTTGTAGTCAATCTGGGTCGTTCATTAGGCGGAGATCTGATGGTAGAGGTTATGTTTAATTTAGGGTTTTTTTCCCTAGAAGGAAACCCCTCGCTATATATGAGGGAATTGTATTGTGTCTGTTTAGATCTATATTCTGAGTGAGAAAGAGAGAAGAGATTGTGTGAGAGCAAAGTGTTGTAGGTTGTATCTCTTCAATTTGTTGGATAATATAAAAGGAAGGACTGGCTATTTCCCATGGACGTAGCCCAAATTGGGTGAACCACATATATCTTTATCTCTCTTGTTTTATGTGCTTTATGTGTTTATATTTCTGCAATATATTTTATGTGTTCCGTTGCTCTGTAATATATAATTTTCTAAAAATGAAGTTCTTAACAGAAAAGAATACATTAAATATTATGCATTTCATGTTGTTTCAAAAGAAACATACTTTGATGATGATGTACACTTACATGAGGACATTCTAGTAGCCATTACAACTTTTGGGGACAAGGATTTGGTAAGTTATGTTGAAACTTCTTTTAAAATTGATAAATGTGATGAAATTTTTGAAATTTTAAAGGAATTGATCTTGTGGAAAAACCATTGGAGGATGAATAAATTACATGCTCTTTTGCTAGCTCATGCGATGAATAATATGGTACCGAAGAGGATGATGATATTATCATTCATTTTCTGATTTCTAGATATAGATGAGATGTGAATTTCTATTTTTTTTATGGAGAAACTATTTATGACATGGATGGTGAGAGTTTGATAGGTGAAGCCATGAATTGGAACCTTGCTTTCCCGATCAACCTTGAGAACCTCCTGATGAAGAACAAAGAGGAAAATTCTAATACAATTTGTTTCGATACTAGGAAACCAAAATATGTTGAGCTATGTGATGCATTATCTATTTTTAATCAACATATAAGTGTCTTTTTCCTTGGGAAACGTTTTGTATTGAAAGGAGCATTTTCATCACACTATACATGCATAAACTTTCCATTAATAAGTATCTTCATCTTGTACCTAGTTTATGCATCAAAGATCAGCAAGGGAAGGCAATTTTAATGCTACTATATGTTTTAGATAGTGACATGCTAAACCATTGATGTATCATGGTTTTTTTTCATCCTTCCAAAAGAGGGCATCAAGCCTCAAGTCATGAGATGATTTGTTTTTCCACATCTAAAATTTCGTGGCATACTTCATGTGGATGTTTGATAGAGGATATCAAAGATAAGCATCAAAATTTATATAACTTTATCTTGGAGCTTTCTTCTAAAAACTTATTGTTAAACACTATTATGGCTTTGAATAGTATTGAAGTAGGTTGATTGTTGGATCATATACACTAGTATTTACAGAGGAAATTTGTAGTGCATGGAGGTGATTCCTAAGTGCATGATGGATTGTCCTATTTATATATTGAAGGAAATAACCTTACCAATCCTATCAAAAAAATTCAAAATAATCATGCAATATCACATCAACCTTGGTGTAATATTCTTGATTTATTTTGTATTTGGTAGCTCAGTCTAGTTTTCATCCATGCAATGATTGTGATTCAAGCCTATGCTTACAACATGTTTGATATAACATTGTTTTGTTTTTCTTTCCAAACATAAGGGGAGATGTGGTGGTCGCATTGCTTCTTTGGTTTCACTTAGAATTTTCATCTTCCTATTATAGACTAGGGTAAAAGGAATAGGCTCAATGTTTATCAACAATATATTTCATTTATGTTCGCTTTGAAATTTTGTGCTCATGCATTTATTTACAACACCCATTGAGAATGAGTAATTATATGGAAATTCTCAAGTTGTTGCAATGAATTAGGATTGAAGATAATTTGTACTACGTGGTGCGGATATGGAATTTTTCATATCCCATTTTGGAAAGCTATCCCTTTGATTCGCCTGGCATGTAAAACAAATATTCGCACCACATGGAATTTTTCATATCCCATTTTGGAAAGCTATCCCTTTGATTCGCCTGACATGTAAAACAAATATTCTAGAGTTATACTGCACTCGACTAGGGAGTGTAGTCCTTATATGGAGCTATTGTTACCTCTTGAAAATCATGGTTAATTTAAATCACATTTTCATGGGGAGTTATTATATTGCCAACATAACATATTCTTGGAGCTCAATGGTAATGAAAAGTTGCGAGAAGAGACTTGGGAGATATTGATGGATACCTTTTCAAAGACACTTCATCTGTGAGGTTATGTACATTGTACATTTGACACAAATTTGGAGGCATTGATGATGACCTTTATTGCCTCGAAAGGTGCTTTACAAGCTAATATATGTTGATGATGACCCTTATTATGCCAAGATGTGCTCTACAACCCAATATGGTGGTAGATATTATGTGGAAACGTAAACATGTAAATGTAAACATAATGTTTAACAATTAACATTTTTAATCTAATTTCGACCCTATTTAAAAATCAATCTAATTATTATTATGTATAAACACAATATAAATTTAAAATATAAAGAGGTTTACAAACACTCAAAAAAGAGGTATGGTAAATAAATATAAATATAAATAACCCAGAGGTATGGTAAAAAAATAAAATATTTTTTATATTTACTCCAAGGTATGGTAAATAAATAAAAATATAAATAAACTAGAGGTATGGTGAATAAATAAAACTTCTTTTATATTTATTCCATAAACATTTTTATATTTAGGTGAAGCCTATGGGCCAAATGCCATGGGATAAATAATTATTAATACCATGGGCCAAATACCATATTATAAAAAAACGTATGGTAAATAAAGAAAAATATATCAAATAAGATTAGAAATCAACATCTAATTATATCCCAAGCCCGTGGGCCAAATACCATGGTAAATAAAAGAGATATGATAAATAAATAAAAATAGAAATAAACCACATGTATGGTAAATAAATAAATAATCTTTTTATATTTACTCCATAAAGCTCTTTATACTTACGAACACTCAAAAAAGAGGTTTTATTTAGGTGAAGCCTATGGTCCAAATACCATGGGTTGGATTATTTTTAATGTCATGCAAAAAAACATTAACCCTAATATTAATATTAAAAGATTATTATTATTATTATTATATGATCTAATATTCATATTATTAAATTTAATAACTTTGGATTAATACAATACTAAATTTGTTATATATCAATATATCATGATATATATTAACTCTAGATATATATGGGAGGGAAGAACAAAGACATAGAGTGATAGAGGTGGAGAGATAGGGGGAGTGACAATGGAGAGATGTAGATAAACTGAAGGAGAGGGGAGACAGGGAGGGAATAATAAATACATAGAGAGTGAGAAGTGGAGAGAGAGAGGAAGTGACAAGGGAGTGTAACATATTTGGAGAGAGAGAGAGAGAGAGAGAGAGAGAGAGATGGGGGAAGAGAGAGAGGTAGGAGAGAAAGGGAGCGAGAGGAAGAATGAGAGACACAAAATGAGAGAGAGGAGGAGAGTGAGGAAGAGAGAGGGAGGTAGGGGAGAAATGGAGAGAGAGGAAGTACGAGAAAGAGGACTTGAGAGAGAGGAGGAGAGAGGCAGGGAGAGAGGAGGAGAGAGGGAGGGATAGGGAAATGGATTTGGGGGGAGGAGAGATGGATGGATAGGGAAATGGATTTGGGGGGGAGGAGAGAGGGACGGAAGAAGAAATACATAGAGAGTGAGAAGTTGAGAGAGAAATTGAGTGACAAGGGAGATACAGAGAGAGAGTGTGTGTGTTTGAGGGTGAGATAAAGAGACAAAAAAGGAGAGATGGAGAGAATGTAAGAGAGAAGGAGAGAGGAAAGAGGGATGAATATAGCAACAAAGTTGGAGAGAGAGAGAGGTGGTAGTGAAATAGAGAGAGATGAAGGAAGAGAGAGGATGTGAGAGAGTGGAGAGAGGGAGGCAAAGAGAGATGGAGATGGAGGGGGAGAGAGAGGGAGGTAAGAATAAATAAATAGAGAGACAAAGGTGGAGATAAATAGAGGGAGTGATAAGGAAGATGGAGAGAGAGGGAGAGAGGATAATAGGAGGGAAGAGAGATAAAAGTGGGGGAGAGGGAGAGAAGGGGAAGAGAGAGAGAGAGATAGGGAGAGGAGGAGGGAGGGATAGATAGATTGGAGAAAGAGAGTGTATGTTTTGGGGGTGATATATATAGACAAAGGGAGATAGAGATATAGATGGAAAATGGTGAGAGGGAAGAAGAGAGATGAAGAGAGGGAGGGAGAGAGAGAGATATTGATAAATATGGAGTGAGAGAGAATGTGTGTTTGGGGGTGAGATAGAGAGGAAAAGAAGAAGAGATGGAGGGAGATATATAAATAGATGGATGGGGGAGAGAGGGAAGAAGATTTATTGCACTAGAGGCATTAATTTCAGTGTAGATAGTGATTTATAATGCTATAGGATTTCTTGCACTAGATGCATCGATTTTAGTGTAGATGTTGATTTCTAATGATATTTTATTTCTTGCACTAGATGCATTGATTTCAATGTTGATTATTTCTAATCCTATTTAATTACTTGCTATAAATGCATTGATTTCAGTGTAGATGGTGATTTATAATCCTATTTGATTGCTTGCACTATATGCATCGATTTCAATGTAAATGTTGATTTCTAATCTTGCTTTCACTAAATGCATTGATTTCAATGTAGATGATTTCTAATCCTATTTGATTTCTTGCACTAAATTCATTGATTTCAGTGTAGATGGTGATTTCTAATTCTATTTGATTGTTTGCACTAGATGCATTGATTTCTGTGTAGATGTTGGTTTATAATCTTATTTTCTTATTTGCACTAGATGCATTGGTTTCAGTGTATATGTTGGTTTATAATCCTATTTTCTTAGTTTCACTAGATGCATTGGTTTGAGTGTAGATGTTTATTTCTAATCCTATTTGATTGCTTACATTAGATGCTTTGATTTCAGTGTAGATGTTGATGTCTGATTTGATATAATTGGATGTATGATGGTACATTAATTTTAAAGTGATTGGATTAAAATTAGGATTTAATTTATCCCTTATCTAGTTTCTTGAGTGTTTTAGGATTTTTTAATGAGATCCTATCTCCTTATTGGGATGATAACAATGCACAATTCCATGTACATTTCCATTCAACTACATTGCATAAACATTCCTCATAAAAACTATTTCATATATTGATGTTTTCCACGAGGATGTCATGATGAGAATGTTTGTATGTACCTTCGATGTTTTTGCCAAAACATGGTTTGAAAGGCTTGGTGGAAAGGAAATGTGCTCATTTGAAAATTTATTCAAATCATTGCATAAACATTCGGATCTTAGTTATGAAGAAGAGGAAATGATTGAAAGGCTTGTTGATGAGCCACTTATGTATGAGATTTTTATTCTAGGTGAGAAGAAGTTTAATGACGTTCTTAACGGAAAATAATACATTGAATACTATGCATTTCATATTGTTTCAAAAGAAACATACTTTTATGATGATGTACACTTACATGAGGACATTCTAGTAGCCATTACAACTTCCAGGGACAACGCTTTGGTAAGCTATGTTGAAACTTCTTTCAAAATTGATAAATATGATGAATTTTTGAAATTTTAAAGGAATTTATCTTGTGGAAAAACAATTAGAGTATGAATAAATTACATGTTCTTTTGTTAGCTCATGTGATGAATAATATGGTACCCAAGAGGATGATGATATTATCATTCATTTTGTGATTGCTAGATATAGACAATATGTGAATTTCTAGTTTTTTATAGAGACACTATCTATGACATGGATGGTGAGAGCTTGATAGGTGAAGCCATGAGTTGGAACCTTTCTTTCCCGATCAACCTTGAGAACCTCCTAAGGAAGAACGAAGAGGAAATTGCTAATCCAATTTTTTTTTTTTATGTAGGAAACCAAACTATGTTGAGCTATAAGATGCATTATCTATTTTTAGTCAACATCTAAGTATCCTTTTCCTTGGGAAATTTTTTGTAGTGAAAGGAGCATTTTCATCACACTATACAGGCATAAAATTTCCATTAATAAGCATCTTTTTCTTGTACCTAATCTATGCATAATAAAAACGACAAGGGAAGGGAATTTTAATGCTTAGACTATATGATTTCGTTAGTGACATGCTCAGCCATTGATGTATCATGGTTTTTTTCATCCTTCCAAAGGAGGGCATCAAGACTCAAGTCATGAGATGATTTATTTTTCCACATCTAAAATTTTGTGGCACAATTCATGTGGATGTTTGATAGAGGATATCAAAGAGAAGCATAAAAAATTATATAACTTATCTAGGAGTTGTCTTCTAAAACCTTAGTGTGAAACACTATTATAGATGCCTTTGCATTGTATTGAAGGAGGTTGATTTTTGGAGAATATACACTAGTCTTTAGAGAGGCAATTTGTATTGCATGGAGGTGATTCCTAACTGCATGATTGATTGTCCCGTTTATATATTGAAGGAAATAAACATACCAGTCTTATCAAAAAATTCAAAATAGTCATGAAGTATCACATCAACATTGGTGTAATATTCATGTTTTATATTGTATTTAGTAGCTTACTCCACTCTTGATCCATACAATGATTGAGTTTCAAGCCTATGCTTACAACATGTTTGATATAACATTGTTTTGGTTTTGCTTCTCAAACACAAGGGGAGATAGTATATTGAGGTGATGTGGTGATTTCACTGCTTCTTTGGTTTCACTTAGAATTTTCATCTTCTTATTATAGACTAGGGTAGAAAGAATAGGCTTAATGTTCATCAACAATAGATTTCATTTATGCTATCTTTCGAATTTTGAGCTCATGCCTTTATTTGCAACACCCATTGAGAATGAGTAATTAGATGCAAATTCTCAAGTTGTTGCAATGAATTGGGATTGAAGATAATTTGTACTCTATGGTGGGGATATGGAATTTTTCATATATCCCATTTTGGAGAGTTAGCCCTTCGATTCACCTTGCATGTAAAACAAAGATTCTAGAGTTATATTACACTGCACTACGACGTGTAGTCCTAATATGGAGCTAATTATTACCTATTGAAAATCATGGTTAATTTAGATCACATTTTCATAGGCCTTTATTCTCTTACTAACATAACATATCCTTGGAGCTTAATGGTAATGACAAGTTTCAAGAAGATACTTGGGTTATATTGATGGATACCTTTACAAAGACACTTCATCTATGAGGTTATGTACATTTGACACAAATTTAGAGGCATGGTTACATGGAATAGACTATATTTTGTTGCATCATTGATGATGACCCTTATGCCTTAGTTATGCAAAAGACACTAGACCACATAGATGGAGGATGTAAATGAACAATAAAACCCTAAGGGATGAAAACCTTATCTTAGGAAGAATTAAATTTGTAGATTTTTACTTGTAGATTCAAACTGCTTATGTAATGTGCTACAACAAAATATTAGAATCTACTGTACTCATCAATGGAAAAAAAAAATTGAGTGATGAAAACACTAAGTAGAAAAGGAAGAATTTCAATCGCACATAACACAATATTTTTCTGGGGAAAGAAACTGCTCAAAACCTCGATTATCTATATTTCATTAACTAGAATATCTAAGACGAAAATAAAATGCTTGTCCAACTCGAAAAATATCAGCACAAGTACAATCTATCTCCCTGCTTCACAACCCAGCTCAAGCCAACACTTAGCCAAATATGTTGCCTTCCAAGCCTGTAATTCCTTTCCCTCACAAGCTCCACACGGAAAATTATGCTTCCTATTTCTTAGTCTCACCAACTCGTGCTCACCAAAACAATGATTAAACTTGTGCCTTCATTCGTCCTTTTAAAGGAATTCTTCTGACTGCATGAACCACTTGTACAATTTGATGATTATACAACTAATAGTACACTTCACTTTAACTCCAATCTCAACGAAGTCTTCCTCAAAACTAACACACAACAACTATTTATAGCGAATTATCAGTTATATGATTGATCACTACATGTGAATTAAATCTAATTTAATTCACTTGACCTCTTACTAGTTCCTCGATCAAATAGAACTAGTTAAATTGATTTTAACTCAAATAATTAAGTTAAATAATTATAGCTCAAAATAAACTGCAACTAGACCCCCTAAAACTTAGGGAGAATTCTAAATGCCTCTAGTTTGACCCTCAACTCGAATTGATTGAGCTAACTAAGTCTTCCTAACTTAGTTAACTCGTACAAGTTTTCATGTGATGTGGAATTACAATTTACTTCTAATTTAATTAAGGGAAAATTAAATTAGAAGCATCTTCTTGTTGCCATTTTCAATATTTCTTGTTGCAAATTTCATCGCTCCCTCTCAACATGAAAGGATTTCAACTCTATCCTGATCTTGTACCTTTGGAATGTTTTGCATGCAACACTTCTCTCTAGTGTTGTTGCTACTACAACTTCTGAAACTGAAAAGGCACAAACTGAATCAGTATGATGCATCTATCACTAATGTCTCTGACTTCTACTAGCTACTGCATTGTCTACTGAAAACTTTATGTTGTTGTTGACTCTACGTTGTGCCATTTGCACTACTACTAACTTTGTTCCATGCTCCCCAATATATGATTGTTTTTCATCTTTGCCTTTGTCACTCTAACATCTGACTACATCAAACACCACTGGTCCATCCTACTACTTTGTACTGTGGGCTCCCGTAGTAAGGTAATGATCCATGAGACAAGACATCTCAATGGACGTTGCCCAAATTTCTGAACTCTTAGGACTATTACTTCACAACACCCCACCTCTCACCTGGAGCTACGACTGCATGTGCTCCCTCTAACCACCTAGCTCAAAATTCCCCCTACTCGAGGTCTATGCTTGAGTGGATTCCTCCACTCAGTCTCCTCTTTACTTCCCTAATTATGGATTCTCCACAACTTTTTTGAGCTGCATGTTAATAGGTAATTCATTATCCCTCTCAACCATAGAGTCTCTAACCTTTTCCTTGATCCTCAAAGCTTTGCATGCATCTTCAACCTCGAGAGAATACAAATTTTTGACTCACACACCAATCTGTTTCATCTATCTTGTGGCGATGTGTCTAAGGAAAACCTTCCCTTTGTTAAATATGACATCGTTTGCTCACTCTGGAAACTTAGATCTGCGTTGTAACTACCATACCATCTACATCAACAAAGCCATGAATATCCAACATTCTGTCCGATCCTGATCTTCCTTGGTAGCACAAACCATAATCACTAGCGCCACGCAAATCCCTGAAAACCCGTTTCACTGCTGTCCAATGCTCCTTTCCTGGTTTTGACATAAACCTGCCCAATACTCCCACTGCATGTGCAATGTCTGGTCTAGTATAAACAATTGCATACATCAGGCTACCGAATGCACTTGCATATGAAACACGGGACATGTCCTCTTCCTCTACTTGTGTCTTGGGACATTGTTCAGCAGATAAACTCACACCTACAGGAATAGGAACCTTCACCGGTTTACTATCCTGCATATTAAACCTCCGCAGTATTGTCTTGACATACTTCCTCTAGTTTAACCAGAGCTTCCTCTTTAACCGATCTCTTTTAATTTCCACGCCCAAAATATAGTTTGTAGCACCAAGATATTTTGTGTCGAATTTGGAGGACAATTGGGTCTTCAAATCCTGGATAATTTCTTTGTCATTTCCAACCAGCAACGTATCATCCACATACAAGACCAGATAAATAACATGGTCACCAATTAATTTAAAATACACACAGTGATCTGCTTTGCTTCTGGTGAAGCCAAGTCCCCGTATAAATGTATCAAATTTCCGATACCACATCCTTGGTGATTGTTTTAACCCATACAGAGAATTCTTTAACTTGCATACCAATTCTTTCTTACCCTTCACCGCAAAGCCTTCAGGTTGCTTCATGTAGATCTCCTCTTCCAGATCCCCATGAAGAAATGTTGTGTTCACATCCATTTATTCTACCTCAAAATCAAAAGTAGCAGTAACAGATAAAAGTAATCTAATAGAAGTTACCTTGGCAACAGGAGAAAAAATATCACCAAAATCAATTCCCGACACCTGGGAATAACCTTTTGCTACAACCTAGCTTTGTATTTCTCCACCTTTCCTTCTGCATTTGTCTTCTTCTTGAACACCCATTTGCTGCCAATGGGTTTCCTTCCAGCCGAAAACTCCACCAAATCCCAAGCCTCATTTTTGTGCAAAGATGCCATTTCATCAACCATGGCCTCTTTCTAGAGTTTTCCATCCTTTGAATCCACTGCTTCCTTCACAGTTCTGGATCATCATCAGTAACAGACAAAGAAAAATTTGAACAGAAAGCAGATGGACTATACCTTTTTGGCTGCCTTCTTTCTCGAAATGATCTTCTCACAACCGGAGTTTGTGGCTCTTCATCTTCAAATTCCTCCTCCGTTGTAGAGTCTGATTCTTCCTCCTTTAGCTCAAACTCTATCTTCTCAGATTCCTTTCATTGGACTTCATGCTTAATAACATCTTTCACCTCTCTGAACACCACATCTCAGTTGTACACAACCTTCCGTGTGATTGGGTTCCAAAGCTTATAACCCTTTAAACCATTCTTATACCCAGTAAAGATGCATTTTTCAAATTTACTTTCCAACTTGGTTCGTTTCTCCTTTGGAACATGTACATATGCATCACATCCAAATACCCTCAAATGTGAAAGAGAGGGTTTATTACCAGTCCATACCTCTTGTGGAGTCTTATCCTCCAACGCTGATGAAGGTGACCTGTTGACCAGGTAACATGCAGTATCCACCACCTCTACCTTGAATTCATGTCCTAACCCGACACCACTAATCATGCTTCTTGCACTTTCCATCAACGTCTTATTCATTCTTTCTGCAACTCCATTTTGCTGAGGTGTATATGGAGTAGTCTTTTGTTGTGCTATACCACACTTCTTACAGAATTCTTCAAATTCCTTACTGCAAAAATCTCCACCGTTATCTGTCCTCAACACCTTTATCTTCTTCTCTATCTAGTTTTCCACCAGAGCCTTAAATTCTTTAAACCTATCAAAGACTTCAGATTTCTTCTTAAGGAAATATATCCATGTATTCCTTGAGAATTCATCTATAAATGATACATATCACACAGACTTACCTAGTGATGGAACCTTCACAGGTCCAAACACATCACTGTGCACAAGTTCCAATATCTGTTTTGCCCTCTTACTACCAGAGGGGAAACTCACTCGATTCTTCTTCCCATATACAAAATTTTCACAGAAATCAAAATCCAAAGAGCTATTACTCATACCTTCTACCATACCTTTACCATGAAGTATCCGAAGGCCCTTTTCTCCAATATGTCCAAGCCTTTGATGCCACAACATGGTCTTCTCTCCAGAGACCACTAGATTTTCTGCTCCACTTTCAGGAACCACAGAACTATTGCACCCATCAATAACAGTGCTACCTTGCAGCTTGTACAGAGTTCCAATCCGAACTCCCCGCATCAATACCAGTGCTCCCCGAACCATCTTGCAGGTATCCTTCTCGAACACTGTTTTTACACCTGCATCATCCAGCTTGCTAACAGAAATTAGATTTCTAGCTAGTGCAAGAATATGTAGAACACTTGGAAGTGTTCTAACCCTTCCACCTTGCAACTTCAACTTTACTTTTCTGCGACCAATGATTCTAGCCTTTCTGTCATCCCCCAAGAAGACATCACCACCATCATATTTCTCATACTCGCAGAACCACTCTCTATGGGGAGTGAAGTGAAAGGATGCACCTAAGTGAATCAACCATGCCTCATGATCTACATGTGTACTTGAAGAAGCAAAGTACACATCCCCACCTTTATCTGAGGTGGCTTTCACCTCTACAGAAGGAGCATCATCAGATCCCTTTCCTTTATCAGGAGCTTTAGATTTACAATCCCTTTTGTAGTGCCCTTCCTTTCCGCATTTCCAGCACACTGCCTTTACAGGTTTTCCTGGAGATTTAGATCTCCCTCTAGATTTAGATCTCCCACTCAATGACTTTTTTTTTTTTCTGTTCTGTGACCGTCCTCGTAAAGACAAGGCATCACCATTCTGGCTCTCCATATTTTTCCATCTCATCTCCTCCGTCAACAAGGATGAGACTATTTCATCAAAATGCAAGGCAATTACATTGCTACCTATTGCAATAACCAGACTATCCCATGAATCTGGTAGAGAACACAACAAACGGATGCACTTATCTTCATCTGAAATTTTAATATCAACAGATGCTAACTGACTTACCACAGTATTAAACGCATTTAGATGCTCTGTCACTGAGTCTCCATCTTTCATCCTCAGGTTATACATTTTTTTCCGCAGGAACAATTTATTCACCAGAGACTTAGATTGGTACAAAGTCCCTAACTTGTCCCACAAAGCCTTTGTCGTAGCTTCCCCTGATACATTCAACAATACTGAATCTGAGACACACAATTGTATTGTGCTCTTTGCCTTCCGATCCAACTTCTTCCATTCTTCATCGGTCACTCCTATTGGTTTAGTACCTGGATCTACCATGATCCATTGATCTTTATCCACCAATAGATCCTCCATCTTGAGTTTCCACAACTCAAAACTCTGACCATTAAATTTCTCAATCTCTATCTTTGCACCACTTGCCATCTTCTTTCACCACCAAAATCGATCTCGTAGATCTCCCACTGAACAGGGTCTACCACAGGCCCGAGCGAAACCCCTCAGCAACAAAGGTGTCCCCTTGAAGCCAAAAACAACTCTGATACCAAATGTAGGTTTTAACCCTGTACAGAAATTACCTGCATACGAATTTTAAAACACAGAAAAATAAAAAATGTGAGAGCATAACACATAAAACACATATACACAGAGATTTTCGCACTGGATCCCAAAGCCGGGACTACCAGGTTGATTTTTCATTCTGTTCCTTTCAATGTTACAATACATATTTATACATGTCGAATCATCCAATACCATGGATCGAAAACCATCGCATCCAAAAACATGTGCAAAAATCATGCGGAAAACCATAGGTGGGTCCGCCCAACCTAACATAGGGTCCAAAACCAAAATTTTTCGAGGCGCTGGCCCAAACCCCATAAAGTGGGGTTACGGGTGCCCTTCAAACCCCCTATTAAGTACGTCGAAAGAATATAACACGACCCAACAGTAACTACCCTACCGTCACAAAATTTTCTTAAAAAATAGTTTATTTTAAATAGACAATATTTCCCGCATCCAAACTTCGATTCTGCCAATTTGTTTTTTGCATTTGGGTATTTTTTTGCAAGGAATCCATATCTGCTGTTTGTTTTCGAAAATTTTGCACAAATTTTTTTAGATCTACTTTGCAAACTCGCCCCCCAAAACATTACTTCTCTGATACCATATAGATTTTTACTTGTAGATTCAAACTTCTCATGTAATATGCTAGAACAAAAGAATTGAATCTACTCTACTCATCAACGAAAATAAAAATTGATTGATGAAAACACTAAGAAGAAAAGGAAGAATTTCAATCACACATAACACAAAAAATTTCAAGGGAAAGCAACTACTCAAAACCAAGACTATCTATATTGCATTAACCAGAAGATATGAGAAGAAAATACAATGCTTGTTCAACCCAATCAATCTATGCACAAGTACAATCTATCTCTGTGCTTCACAACCCAGCTTAAGCCAACACTTAGCCAAATATGTTGCCTTCAAAGCCCCTACTTCCTTGCCCTCACAATCTCCACACAAAAACTTGTGCTTCCTATTGCTTGGTCTCACCAACTCGTGTTGACTAAAACAATGATTAAATTTGTGCCTTCATTCCTCCTTTTAAAGGCCTTATTTTGACTGCATGCACCACTTGTACAATTTGATGATTATACAACTGATAGTACACTTCCCTTTAACTCCAATCTCAATTGGGGTTTCCTCATAACTGACATGCAACAACTATTTATAGAAAATTATCAGTTATCTAATTGAACACTGCATGTGAATTAAATCTAATTTAACTCACTGGACCTCTCATAGTTCCTCCATTAGTTAGAACTAGTTAAACTAATTTTAACTAAAATAATTAAGTTAAATAATTACAACTCAAAATAAACTGCAACTGGACCCCCTAAAACTTAGGGATAACTCTACATGCCTCTAGTTTGACCCTCAACTCGAATTGACTGACCTAACTAAGTCTTTCGGACTTAGTTAACTCATACAAGTTGCCTTGTGATGTGGAATTACAATTTACTTCTAATTTAATTAAGGGAAAATTAAATTAGAAGCCTCTTCTTGTTGCCATTTTCAATATTTCTTGTTACAAATTTCAACATAATTTATGATTTATGGAAAGCTAAGGACTAGACATAGCCTTAGCTAAGGGTCGATGCCCTACCTTACAAGTGCTTAGAGCATGGCATGTGACAAGACAAAAGCAGAGGAGAAAAAAACCTTACCTTGGAGGAAGCCCACTCATGATAGGTGGTGAAGAAGAAAAATAAAGATGCAATACCTTGCTTAAAATGATGATATGTAATTCTTGGATGTAAAATTAATGAACATTTGATGTGGAACATCCCATTCCATTGGTAAAATGATATTTTTTTTGTTGCAACATGGATATACTCCATTTAAGAGGGGTTTTGTACAAGAAGGTATTTAAATCATATTAAAATGACTTTATGGGGATTTAGATATTATTCAATACATATATGTATTGGAGTCATGTATCCCATTTGAGTGGAACTTTTCACTTTTAGAAGTGTTTTTCACGTTTTTTTTCCCTTTTAAACATACTTCTTTGTTATTTTGTGGAATCAAAAAAAGTACAAAGCAACAGGTTGGAAGAAATTGTCAATAGAACACTAATGAGCTGCATAAAAGAAAATATGCAACCATGAGATTTGGAAAGCAACTTGAAACATGTAGTTGCTAACTAAGGGATTGTATTACAATAAGACTACAACTTAAACAACATTAAAACTAGATGAATTTCCTTTTACATTCAAAAAATCTGCAACAAATATTGAAATACTTGAAAGCATATGAGAAAGAAAAAATGAATAGCAACAAAATTGAAATTAACATAGAGAGTCCATCAACTAGTTTGAT
Source organism: Pinus tabuliformis (assembly GCA_031772625.1). Classification (NCBI taxonomy): domain Eukaryota; kingdom Viridiplantae; phylum Streptophyta; class Pinopsida; order Pinales; family Pinaceae; genus Pinus; species Pinus tabuliformis. The sequence goes on along the minus strand of CM062809.1, from coordinate 731,060,388 downwards.
AAAACTTGGAGAAGTCTCTTTAGGAGTTGTTGTTGAATTTTTATGTCTGCCCCTGAAATATGCAATTCAATTTAATTCATGTGAACAATAGGAGTTTCTTTGATGCTCTAGATTTTGTTTTCTATGTAATCTTCATATATAATGATGTTTGGGTCCATATATAAATATTTTTTGGAAAGTTTGTCCAATGTTCTATTGAACTCCCTATAGATATGATGAAATATGATAGAATGAAAAAAGGATTTTAATTCTTCAATTCTTAGTTTCTAGGACTAAATTTTTAAGACTTATAGTTGAGAAGAACCTATCAACCAATCTATGACACATTTTGAATCCCCAAGCATTTGAATCTTTTTTATATCGTAGATATTGGCAAGCATCATGAGAGCCCAAAATGTAATCAGTTCAACTTTAATATTTGTCTCAAAACCAATGCCTATTCTGAAGTGGAAAAATATATTAGCATTTATTTTTATCATACCCCCTCCTCCATAGACCCTCACTTGGGTAGCTCCATCGAAAAAACTAATAGGGATATCCTGAGAGATAAAGGGAAATTAGACTCTTCTCTCGGATTTTAAATTTTGTTGAGGAATATATTCCGTAAAGAGGGAGATGATCCTTTTTTATTAGAGGAGAATACAAATATTTTAATTGTTGAAAATTACCTTGTTTCCTAGGAGCCATATACCCCAGGTAACGAAAATAGGTAGGGCTCTGATATGTTTGAATTTGTTCGCCCAGTAAAATAGAAATGATTCAAAAGTATTCCTGCTCAAGTCTGCTTTTATATTCATAATTTGAAATGTTGTCTTCCAAATATACATGAAAGTTAATTAGCAAATGGTCTATTGATTCTTCTTGCTTTCTACAAAAAACACATCCATTATGACCCACAAAGCCCCTTTTTAAAAGGTTGTCCCAAGTCAAGATATTATTGTGGAGAACCACCCAGCTGAAGAATTTTAATTTAATAAGAATAGGCCACTTCCAAATAAGTGTATTCCACCATCTATCAATCGTTGTTATCTCAGAATGAGTTATTTCTTTGTAGGTTGATCATGCTTCGATCATCCCTCCTGTGAAATCCCAACTCTAGAATAGAGTATCCATGGAATTAGTGAGCCACAGTTCATTGAGGTTTAATTCTTTCATGAAAGAGTTCCATTCCATGCCTAGGATGCCTAACATTCCAAGCTCAACTGAGTTTAACCAGTATTTGTTTGAAGGTTGGGATGGAGCAGTTTTCCTAATGTTGTGAAAGTAGAAGAGACCTTTGGAATGAATGCATTTTCTTATATTAGCAGACAAATTGTAAACTCATTCCCCACTTATAAAAGGGTCCTTGCCAAGGATGAATTTATTCAATTTAGAAGTGTTGTTAACCTTTAAAAAGGGCTTTGGGGTGAAAAAACTATTGAAAATAGCAACAAGAAATGTTAAAAATAACATCAAGAAAAATCCTAATTTAATTTGTCCCTGAATTAAATTAGGAATTAAATTGTAATTTCAATTCTCATAGCAACTTGTAATAGTTAACTAAGTTAATTTGACTTAGTTAGCTCAGTTAATTCAAGTTGGGAGTCTAACTAGAGTCATGTAGAGTGTCTCCTACTTTTTAGGAGCCCTAGTTGAGTTTACTTTGAGTTGTAATTATTTAATTCAGTTTAACTAAGTTAAATTCAGTTAAACTAGTTTCAACTAATGGAGTAATTAGTGGGAGATCTAATAGTGGGGTGTAACCTTCCATAGTGGGTTGTAAGCAACACTTCTCAACCAGTAAACTAAATATTCTCTCATAATTAACTCATGCATGTCAAATCAAATAAAGACCCAATTGACATTGGAGTTCAGGGATAATGTACTATCAGTTGTATATTCATCCAAATTGTACAGGTGCTACATGCAATCATAGGAACGCCTATGAGGATTGCATGGTTCATATTTGTGTAATTTCCCAACTAAATATGGGCTAATTCCCTAGGAAACCGTGTAAGAAAATAAGGGCTTGGGAAAGTAACAAATTGGCTAAGTAGTAACTTGAGATTGTCTATGAAGCAGTGAGATAGATAGAGATAGTGCGGAGGTTACTCAAGCTTGAGAAAAGCATTTTAATCTTCTCATATTTTTTTATTAATGCAATATACATATAACAGTTTCTTTTAGCTATGGCTTTCCCTAGAAAATTATTGTGTTATGTGTGATTGAATTCTTTCTCTTTTATGCTTTGTGATTTCATCAATCGTTTATTCTTTTCGATGATGAGTAGAGTAGATTCAAGTCAATTGTTTTAGCGTATAAGATTATGTAGCTTGAATCTACAAGGAATTTCTACATGGTATCAGAGCTAAAATCACTATAGAAGAGGAGAATATGAGTTTTTCTTTTGTAGGAGAAATCGAATTTGCAGTATCATACTTTAGAGCCAACATGATGTCGTTCTATGGATTGAGACTCGAATACTCCCTTGAGGGTAGTTCAAAATATATTTCTTGGAAGTACATGATGCATGCAGTGTTGGAAGACAATAAGCTTAAGGCATTCAAAGAAAAATATATTTCTAAGCCATCTGATGCTTAGGATCTGGAAAAGTGGAGAAAGTGTGTGGCAAAGGTGAGAAGGATTATCCTAGAAGGAGTTCAAGATCATATTTTCTCAAACCTCCACAGTAAGGAAAATCCATTTGAAATTTAGAAGACCTTGACAAACCTGTTTCAAAACAACAGTCACCACAGGAAGCTATAACTGAAGAAAACGCTCAGAAAAATCAAGATGGAGAAGGGTGATACAATACTGAAGTACTTGACCAAGTTCACCCAATGTCGGGATGATCTTGCAGGAAGTCTCTGTGTTAAAATTTTTGAATATGATTTGGTGAGCCTAGCACTTCTAGCAATTCCCAAGAGCTAGCACAACTATCGGGACTTAGTTAATGGGAGGGATAAGCTACCAGAGTGGAAGCGATTGTGTTCCGACTTGGTATAAGAAGATATTTGGTGGAACACCAAAGGTGGATCCTCATCCAAGCATGATGATGAGGAGAACTATGGCTTAGATGGAAAAATGAAGAAAGGGAAGGGGAAGTCATCCCATTCCAAATCATATTCCAGTCAGGTTGGAAAGAAGAAAGACGTGTCAAATATTAAATGTTTTCACTGTCATGAGTTTGGGCACTATGCCATGAAATTCCCACTGAAGAAAGCGCAAGAAGGAACATGCAGTAGCAGGAGCAAGTGAAGCAACATCTTCACAATTTTAACTTGATTTCAATCTCATTGCATGCATGGAAAGCACTGTAATGGGAATCATGTGGTATCTTGATAGCGGTGCCTCGTTCCATATGACGGGGAATATAGATCTCTTTAGTGACTTGGAGGATAAATACTTGAAGTAGAACATAGACTTTGGAGATGATGGGAGCTATAGTGTGACCAACATCGATACTATTACATTTCATAGGTAGTCTAGCTCCCCTCTCAGAATCACAAATTCGATGTATGTTATAGGACTAAAGAAGAATCTTTTTTCCATCGTAGTATTGCAAGACCGTGGCTACGATGTGATTTTGAGCAAAGGAAAGGCTTTCCTTAGACACATCACCATAGTACAAGTGAAAAATATATGTGTTCGAGTCAAGAACCTATATGCACTTTAGGTACAAGATGCATGCAAATCCTTGAGGAGCAAGAAAAAGGTTAGCGACTTGGTGGTTGAGAGGGAGCATGAATTACCTCTTAACATGCAGCCTCAGAAGAAACCTCAACAAGTTTTGGAGCAGCAACAATTGGAGAAGGCAGGAGGAGACTGAGTGGAGACATACACTCTATCAAAGACCTCTAGTAGGGGGGAATTTCATGCCAAGTGGGCAGAGGGAGCACATGAAACCATACCTCCAAGCGAGAGGTGGGGGGATGAGAAGCAATAGTCCCAGGAGTGCAGAAATTTGGGCAGGGTCCATTGAGGTTTTTTTGTCTCATGGATCATTAGATTGCTGCGGGGGGGCACAATATTCAGTAGCACAAGGATCAATGTTAGTCAAATACTAAGTAGTGCAAAACAATGTTGACAGTAGAGTAGGAGGCTCAATAGTATAGTCAATAGCAACACAATTTTCCTAGTAGACAATTACAGACACAGTTGATTCATTTTAGTTTATTTAGATGTTTTTTGGTTTTAGATGTTGCAGTAGCAACAAAAACAATGAAAAGAGTTGCATATAGAACATTCCAAAGGTATTGGATCAAGATAGAGTTGAATTCCTTTCTTTTTGAGAGGGAGTGTTGAAAATAGAAATAAGAAATGTTAAAAATAACATCAATAAAAATCATAATTTAAATTATCCTTGAATTAAATTAGGAATTAAATTGTGATTCTAATTGTCATAGAAACTCGTAATAGTTTGATGGACTAGGGATTACAGCAGGTAATTAGGTCAAGGCTTCAAGTGTACAGTAACAGGTATAAAGAGGAGCTAGATATGAGCATGTATAAGTATGAATTAATTAGTCATAAAAGAAAAGAAACACAAGCTTGATTTTCCACATAAACAAAGCTTAAATCTAAGAATTATGCCTATATGACTGCAAGGAAAACCATAAGAATAAGGTAAGACATGAAAAGAGAGATGATCTCATAAATTACAAACTGATATGAAAGTAAACTAACACCATAGACTCACTGAACAAGTATTCATGAAATATAGTTGCAACTGCTCCTTGATTAGCTGTAAGAAAACATAAGGTACAAGCCTCTCCACAAAATTCCAACCCTTCTCTCTGAATGAGAAATGATACATATAGACTCAATCAAATAGCTTCCCCACCTTCAAGAGTTGAATTCCTAAGTGGTGGAAATGTTTCCAAGATTCTCTCAACCAACAAGTGAGAGTGAGAAGGTCAAAAATAAACTCTTCTCTTAGACTTTGATTTGAGTTTTGCTTCCTTTATGAGGCCTAATTAACCATAAAAACTACTTATCATGCTTATTTATTCATTATTACATAATATAAACCTAGAACTACTGAATTTACTGTAGGAATTTACAGGGTAAGTTCCTCAAACAGAACACCAAAGGACATCGCTCACAACCAGATCGCAGATCAATACACTAGTATTTTTGACGTGGTGAAAACCCTCAAAGAGGGAAACAGTCCACGGCCTGAGCCAACGCGGCCACTTCAGGAAATTTATTAATAAAAGAATGAAAATTTACATAAGCTTCTCTCATAGATGGATTACCCTACGAATGACCCTCCATGCGCTTTAAATAGAAATGATGGACCAATCGGGTGTCAAGCCACGGATCAAGTGTCGGTAATACCGAGGAGAGAATGAACCGTCAGATCACTACATATCGTGACTGTCGGATTGTAAGTTACAAAATATACAAGGTAAAGAAACACACTTTACGCAACTCTATACCTAACTCTATACTAGACCAAGTTGTACTTAACTATTTCCTATGTGTTGGAATATCCTAACATTTACATCATGTGTTTGACTTTGACTAAGTCAAACTAAAAACCTAGGAAATTACATAATGAAATTTTTAAATAAAAACTCAGAAATTTTCCAAAGCGCAGCGCCAACTTTGATCCCACTTTAAGGTGTCTTCCTGAAGTCAAAATTGCAATATGAGAGAACGGGCAACTAGCCTTGCCTGTCTAGTTTCCATAACACCTTGAATTTTTGAAAATTCCCCATGGGAAGGCCTTCAAAAACGTATTCTCCCAAGGTGTCTCTAGAAGCGCAACGCCTATCAAAATGAGTGGCAAAATGATGATTTTTGATTGCTTTTTCTCCTTTTTCTCAAAATTTGAGCCCTCTCTGAGAAATATGATGAAATGGGTTTTGAGAAGAAGTCATAAGCTTTTCAAAAATGTAAGCCACTAGTCATTTGGAGTCCTGAGGAAAAAGCATAGCACCTTGCTAGCCCAATTTCTAAATTTGGCACCAAAATTCGCAAAAAACCAAAAATGCTCAGAAAACCTTCCAAATTGGCCATGAAGTGAAAAATGAGGTATGTCATTCTCTCATGGATGCTTCCACAAGCATCTCCAAGTTATCCCTCTCATTTTTGTCCTTTAGTGTTTCCTTTAACTTGTTTTTCAACTGCTTGAGCTTGATGTTGCAAATCATGTTTTTGGTTTGATAATGATGAGCCATGTGCCTCACTAGCTTTTATCCCTGTTGGATTTTTCAAGAAGTTGTTGTAAGTGGTCATTGACCTTACTTATCCAATACTCTCTATCTTCATTGATCTCCAAGGCAATTTTGTCTTCCATGTCTAAGTCTTCATCTAGCAGATTTTGTTCTTTCTCTTCCTTCAATGCCCTTTTGAGTCCCTTGGTCCTTGGCTTATTTTTTCCAACTTGTTTTTCATGTTCACTAGGCTCCAACACTGCTTTACCTTTGCCTCCTTGCTATAACACCTTGGATTTCTCTTTCTCCATGATGAGTTGTTTGGCCTTAAGCTAACTGTTTTCTTGTTCAAGGAAGGAAATGATGAAATGAGGGAGTTAGGGAAGGGAGATGATGATAGGGGAATTTTGGGAAATGGATAGGGTTGTAGAAATCTTAGGAAGTTTGAATGGATTTAAATGAGAGAGAGATATGAGTAGGATAATTTAAAAACAATCCTGCTAGGAAATTGTCCAAAATAATAGGTATGAGCTAGGGTTTGTGTAAAGACGAGGTAAACTGAAGGTAAATGAGTTGATTAGTGAATGATAGGGTGAATTATATGTATATAGATGTATGAGATGACAAATTTTAAAGTTTTCAATGGCATAACTAACAAAACCCATCATTTGCACTAGATTTGCAGCATGAAAATTCACATAAACCCTAGATGAAGAAAACTCACATTTGCGCTTACTTTGCCAAAGGAAAAAAGTGAGTTAGATGATGATAATTACTTGTAGAACAACTTAGAAGAGAAAAAGAATAGGAAAGCAAGATTTAATTTTAAGTTTGGGTGAGTTTTGGCAAATTTTGGGCTACTCTATTCGAACCGCAGCACCGTTGGTAGAAGCCCATCGCAGTTCACAGAAGCGCAGCGACGACTTGTAAACCTCTTTTGGAGGCCTTAAAATGTCCCACATTTCAAAATTGATAGCTCATTGGAAATATCTTGAAGTCTGATATAATATGGACACCTAAAGTATGTAATTGGGACACTTCAGCATGGATAAAATTTGGTTTTCCCAAGGTCACTCCAAAAACCCAGGGTGTCTCTGACAAAATCGCAATGCCAACTTACAGAGCACTTTTGAATACCTTACTGGATTATTTTAAGGTTGAAAGTGGTATGGTTGGAAATATTATGATGTCGGCTACATAATAGATTCCTTAATAACTGCCAACACCTGCTCCAAATCCATGAAAAACTATCTTGAAGTCAAGCTATCAAGAAGTGTAACAACTCTCCCGTAGCGAGTGTAGTTTAGGAATTTCTCTCAAATCATAATACCTGTGCTTAAAATCAAGGAGGTTTTTTGTTCCTTGGACTATAATTGACAAAAATCTCTTTCAATTTTGTAAAATTCTTCTCCATTTTGTCAAAAACATATTTGGAAGAAAAAATGGCCCTATGAGAAATGATGAGACGAGGTAGTGTACCACAACATTGTCTTATTTGAAATAAAACATTATATTTACCTTTATTTTTATTTCCCTAAGCTTATAAATCTCTAGTCGAGTTTATTTTGAGTTGTAGTTATTTAATTCAGTTTAACTGAGTTAAATTTAGTTAAACTAGTTCCAACTGGTGGTGGAATTAGTGGGAGATCCAGTAGTGGGGTGTAACCGGCATTACTCAACTAGTAAACTGAATATTCACTCATAATTAAGTCATGCATGTCAATCAGAGGAAGACCTAGTTAATATTAGAGTCTAGGGACATTGTACTATTAGTTTTATAATCATCTGAATTGTACAGGTGATACAAGTGCAATTAGAGGAAGGCCTATGAGGGTTGTGCAATTCATATTTGTGGAATTTCCCAATTAAATATAGGCTAATTCCCTAGGAAACTGCGCAAGGAAATAGGGACTTAGGTAAGAAATAAATTGGATATGTATTGGCTTGAGCTTGTCTGGGAAACACTAAGATAGATAGATATAGTGCATAGGTTGCTCGGGCTTGAGAAAAGCATTGTAATCTTCCAATATTTTCTGATTGATGCAATATACAAATAGCAAGGGTTTTTAGTTGTGACTTTCCCTAGAAAATTGTTATGTTATGTGTGATTAGATTCTTTTTCTTTTATGCTTCGTGATTTCATCGATTGTTTATTGTTTTTGCTAATGAGTAGAGTAGATTCAAGTCAATTGTTTTAGCATATTGCAAATTCTAGTTTGAATCTACAAGGAATTTCTACAAAAAATTTGTGCAAGGATTTGGGGAAGAAATTTAAAGCATACTAAAGTGACTTATGAGGAATTGTATATTATTCATGTTGTCACACACACACACACACACACACACACTAGGGAGACCTAGTCTTAGGATCATCAAATCTTGTCTTTTAGATTGTATTCATTATGAAAGGAGGTTTCTACCTTGAACACAACTATATTTATTGGTTACTTATCATTTTAATGGTGCAAGGTTCATAACATTTGGTATCAAATAATACAAACCTTAGGTTTTGTTCAAATATGTCATCTTGTAATTTTCATTATAACTCTTTTCTATGACGTTTTAGATGATGAAAATTGGAGTGTATTAAGGAGATATCTCAGAAAACATCTAGTTCAAATTTCATATCTTGGTTCTATATACTTTCATAGGTATGCTCTAAGGAATTTAGGGTCACTGAATGCTTCTAAAATCAATTTCAAACACATGATCTTGGAAGTTTTTCTATAAGTATTTTTACAAGAGGTTTCATATGGTGAAACTTAGAGAAAATTTTGTATAAATCTTGCAGGAAGTTTGGTTCAAATTTTAGATATTGGTTAACTATACTTTCAAATATATGCTTTAAGGAAGTTAGGGTTCCCAAATATTCTTGAAACCAATTTTAAACATGTCAGTGTGGCATTTGAATATATATTTTTTTCCTTCTTTGGAAGTTTTGCATGGTGAAGCTTGAATAATATTATGGAGAGTGATTTGAGAATACACATTCAAATTTTATAATTTTTTTTGTACTTTCAGAGATATACTCTATGGAAGTTAGGATTTGTCAAGGAACCTAAATTTAGTTTAAAATAGGTTATCTTGATATTTTTTCTATAACTTATTTTCTAGGACTCTTCAAAAAATGAAATATTAAGAGATCTTACGAGACATATAGAACTACCTAATGTAATAATTTTATAATTGTATTTGAATAATTAGACATGTGGCACGCTATACAATTTTGTTCAAAGAAAGAGGACAAAAATCAGAATTTTTCCTGGAAAGTTATCATAAATTTCATTTGGCACATAAAATTTTGGTCAAATCTATGGAATGTAGGAGAAAACATATCAAAGTATTACAAACCAAAGTTTCAGATATATAAGAGCTCAAATCTCAAATATATAACAAGAAAATTTCCTACCATCAGATATTTTCCAAATTAAGGTCTTAATAATACATAACTTACAACCAAACTTTTGATTAGAGGATCCATTTCCTTGAGTAACTAGAAATTGTGATAAATAGGAGTAATATTATTGTTATCTCACATGGCGCAAAAGAAAGATACAAAAGATACTACAACTCATCCAGGCATTATGAAGGAAATAAACAATTATAATTTAGGTTCTCCCAATTAGAAAGAAATTTAATGAAATGGATGATTGTATGTTGAAAAGAATGGATTATATAAGGTTTTAAAGAAAATATTGATAAAATGGAAAATAAGATGAATGAAAATGTAAAATAATCCACTAGGGAATAAATAAAACAATTACAAACCATTCTATTAAAATATCTCCCTAAAAGGGATGTGAAGATCCAAAGGAATAAAGGAAACCAAGGAGAAGAGTGGTAACAAGACTCAATCACATATGGGGAGTATTATATCACAATTGGAAAGAAAAATAATTGAATCATTGAACTATAGTTAAGTATTTTAAATCCAATATCAACATCATCAAGGATTCAATTCAGAACCAAGGAACTACTACATTTCGAAGTTTGATGGTAACTATCCTATAATATAGATATTCTAGATTGAGCAATATTTTTTATCTATACCAAGTGGTGTCATTACAAGATGTAAATATTGCATCGATTTTTTTAGAAAAAGAACAATCTATATGGTATCAGTGGATTCGTGAAGGGAAAAAGGATTATATTATATCTTGGTCCATTTTATAGTGGAATTGATCACAAATTATGGGGATACTAAGAGAAATAGATTATTTATATAAGTGATAATTATTTCACAGAAATATCTATTGAAGGAAAGTGTAACTAAGTTCGGTCTTTATAAATGTACTTTTGATATTTGTACTTATTCAAGAAAAGAAATATTATTTTTATAATATATTTCAATAAGTTTATTTCCCATTGAAGTAGGTCTAGCACATGTCAAAGTGCTATAGGTGAGTCAAATAGTTAGAAGGAAATGTTGAAGGCCTTAAGGGAATTCTACACCATGTATAAAAATATATTAAAGTCAAAGGGAAAACCTCCAAGCAAAGTCAAGTCCACTCCTATTATGGCACCATCAAGAAGCTCATTCAAGAATGCTACACCACCATGGAAACTATCTGAAGTCTGTTCAACAAAATAGCCTCCAAGCGGCCCTCAAAGTCGAACTACAAGCAACCCTCAAAGTCAGCCTACAAGTTAGCCTAAATGGAGGGACAGTCCTGTATTTATAGAGGTTTTCCACTCCAAATAAAATGCATTCAATTACCTTTGAAATAAGCGAAGAAGGATAGCCGAGAAAATGTGAAGAGAAGACAAGTTTGGGGAACCTTTAGTGCAGCAAAGGAGAAGAAGTTAAGACCGAAGTCAAAGGGACTGTTCTTAGGGTGAAAAATAGTCACACCTGTGAGAAACATAGTCATATTTGTGTTCATAACAACAGTAATATAACAATCTCACATCCATCATTGTTTGGGCTTCAAACTAGGCTTACTAGGCCTCCTATCCAAGCGAAGAGAGAAGGACCTCAAGCGAAGTTAGAGGGAGCCCTATAACTACAACAAGAACTCTCACACGTGCGAAGATTAGGGCTGCAGTGTTGTCACACTCAACCTACCACCATACATCAAGTGTTAGGTCCCTATAATACTAGTGATTCCCCCATTACTATTGTCATTGTATCCCTTATTGTTACTATTGTGCCCCTATTGTCCCCATATTATTATTATTGTGCCCCATAGAAGCCCACTATTGTTATTGTTGTGCCCTTATATTATTATTGTTATGTTGGATTTGATTATATTGTGAACACTCCTATATATAGAAAGGAGGTTTTGTCGCCTGTATCATCCAAGAATTGTTCATTTGTGTAATGTAAAGGAGGTTTCCCCCTCTAAGAGGCTAATTTTTAGGGCGTTGATCTGTCTTTTGTTCTATTTTGTGAGCTAGTTGCATAACATTTGGTATCAGAGTTTGGATTATAGGGTTTCACTGCTCCAAACAGGTCATCTTGGAATTTTCACTATAACCTTTTTTCCTACGATGTTTTAGAAGCTAAAAAAAAACCCCATTTGATATGACATCTGTCGGAACCTCGGGTCCAAATTTCAAATCTTGTCTTGCTATATTTTGGAAGATATGATCCAAGGAAGTTAGGGTTTTTGTAAGATCCTGAATTATACCTAAAACAGGTGACTTGGGGAAAATATTCATAACTTTATTTATGAGCATCAGATTGAAATTTCCTAAGAAGTTATAGAAAGAGGATGGCCTGTAGTTTTCTATGTATCAGTTTTAGGCCCTAAGGTCGAAACTGTGACACATGGAACTTCGTACAAGTTCACTCTATTGAATCAATCTATAATCAGGCCATTGTGGGAGATTTGGCATAACCCTTCCTTGGAGACTCCAATATTGATCAGACTTGTGGGGTTGGAAAGAGGGTTTTGAGGGCTACCACAGGACGTAATTTAAGACCTTGGAGATTTGAAATTACATAGATGTAATAGATTTAATATTGAGCTCCTACAAAGTGAAAAAAGTTGTGTAGTTTTTTTATTTTTTTTATTTTGATTAAGTTTGTTTGAAAAATATTTTGAAGAAATTCAAAGGGCATAGTGAAGAATTATCATCATTAATTGATTCCCCAAAGAAAGAAAATGAAAACACCTAGTAAGCAACCTGAAATCTCTAGCATGACTCATGAAGAAGACGAATAAATGCAACATGATATATAAAAATTACGAGACCAAGTGCAACAAAATTCACTCTCACAAAAAGTAACAGAAGTTAATATGGATAGTTTAAAGAAAGGTGTGGAAGCTAAGATGGATGGTTTAAAGAAAGGGGTGGAAGCTAAAATGGATGGTATAGAAGAAAAGCTTAAAGCTAACATGGAAGATTTGAAGACATGCATGGAAACTAAGATGGATGGTATAGAAGAAAAAATTAAAGGCAACATGGAAGATTTGAAGAAACTTCAAGGTAAAAAAGGATCATGATAGTCTTAAATACTTTTTAGAACAAATCTTATCTTCAGAAGAGCACCAAAACTGGGTCACAAAGATGTTGGGTTATGACTTTGAAATCATATACAAAAAAGGGAAGCAAAATGTTGCGATAGATGAACTCCAAAGAAAGGATGAGGATGTGGAAGAATTGGTTTACGCCATTTCTATTATCCAAACAAATTGGATAAATGAAGAAAGGGATGAATGGAAGAATGAAGAAGAAGTGTGGGCACTCATTCAAAAGATACAACAAGATCACAGTACATCTGATACATTTAGCTGGAAAAATGATTTATTATGGTACAAATATCGCTTATACCTATGTAAGAATTCCCAACTCAAACAAAATATTCTTATGGAATTACACACCTCTCCCTTAGGATGGAACTCAAGATTTTTAAAAACTTACCACAGGGTTAAGAAGAAATTTTTTTGGGATGGCCTTAATTTGGATATTCAAAAGTTTGTGGCAGAATTTTTGGTTTTCCAACAAAATAAAGTTGAAACAATTAAGACCCGAGGTCTATTACAACCTTTTTCCATTCGAAGCCAACATTGGGAGGAGGCTTCAATGGATTTTATCACAGGCTTACCCAAGTCCGTAGGAAAGAGTGTCATCATGGTGGTAGTTGACAGACTTACCAAGTATGCACACTTTTTTGCACTATCACATCCATTTAAAGCCAGTACAGTTTCTACTGCATTTATGAAAACAATTCAAAAGCTACAAGGAAACCCAAAGATTATTGTAAGCGATAGAGATCCCATTTTCATGGGAAATTTTTGGACATAATTATTTTCTTGTCTTGGTACTCAGTTAGCTCCTAGCTCATCTTATCATCCTCAATATGATGGGAAAACTAAGATAGTAAAAAAATGTTTGGAAGGATATCTTCGTTTCTTTGTATCTGATAAACAGACACAATGGGTCAAGTGGTTGCCTCTAGCTGAATGGTGGTAGAACACTTCCTTCCATACTGCAGCAAAAATGACCCCATTTATGGCACTTTATGGATATCATCCACTGCCCATCACATCATATCTAAGAGAAAATTCTAAGGTTCAAGGAGTGGAAGGTCACATCGAGCATCAACAACAAGGTCTCCAACTCTTAAAGGATAACCTCACTTTGGCGTAGAATAGAATGAAACAACAGGCAGATCAACATCGCAACAAACAAAGTTTTGATGTAGGTGACTAGGTATTCCTATGGCTACAGCCATAAAAACAAATGTCCCTCAAGAAAGCTAAGAAGGATAATAAATTATCACCAAAGTATTATGGTATGTACAAGGTGTTGCAAAAGATTGGTACTATGGCATACAAATTGGAGCTTCCTGCGGCTTCTCGAGTGCACCCAGTTTTCCATGTTTCATGCTGAAAGAAGGTTATAGGTGAAAAACTCCCAGTTCAAACAATACTTCCAAAACTTGACGAGGAAGTAAAAATCATATTGGAACCTGAAGCAGTCACAGAAATAAGAACTCGACAGCTACAAAATCGATCAATTTTAGAGTATCTCATCAAGTGGAAGAACTTACCTGCTGAAGCTTCCACATGGGAGGGTGATAATTTTATACAGAAGCATCAAGGACTACTCAAGCGTTGAGGAAAACACATTTTTTAAGGAGAGGGGCATGTTAGGTCCCTATAATACTAGTGATTCCCTCATTACTATTGTCACTGTAGCCCTTATTGTTATTGTTGTGCCCCTATTTTCCCCATATTATTATTATTGTGCCCCATAGAAGCCCACTATTGTTATTGTTGTGCCCTTATATTATTTTTGTTATGTCAGATTTCATTATTTTGTGACCCCTTAGACTCCTATATATAGAAAGGATGTTTTGTCATTTGTGTAATGTGTTATCACTGTAAAAATTTCTTCAAAAACATTGGACAACCTTCATGGTTTCTAATTTTTATGTCAGTCATGGGCAAGTCATTTTTATGTTTTTAGAGTCTAAGTCATAGGGTTAGAGTCTCATTTCCATCATCAAATAGAGTTCAACAACCTTGTTTTTCCCCTCATGGACCCCATATCATGTTTTAAGTTGCATGTGTTTGGTCATTTCAAACTTTTGAACGCGCTACGAAACTGTCTAGGTGTTTTTGTAGCACAAAGTCCTGAAATTACACTACCTGCGCTATGAAATCGGGGATTCGTGGTTAGGTGTTTTCGTAGCGCAAAACCATGAATTTATACTGGATGCACTATGAAATCGGGGATTTGTGTCCGATCTTGTCTAGCTGTCAAATCCATCAGAATCCATTAGATTTTCATCATCAGGTGTCAGTCCATGAACCTTACCATTCACATGTAACCATTGATATCTATCATTAGATTCGTTAGGAGTCATTTGTTTGCACTCTTTTCAAATTTTAAAAAGGGGAAAGGTGAATTCATCTGGTCATATTCGTTTTGATCTAGGTTGTATTCATGCAATAGACATTTGAGTTTGTTCTTAGTTTGAGAAAACAAACCTCGAGTGAGCAGTGATCATAATTCTTCCACAGGCTTCGAGCGAGGCAGCTCTTCATCAAATTCAAGCGAGGTAGTTCCTCAACTAAACAAGACAGTTTCTTCCAGGTCTTGTTTTTACAAGGATTTCAAGGAGAAAATTCAGAAGAGAAGAAGAATCATAGGTCAGGCCGATGTTTGAGAACTGAGCCTGAAGGCTTAGATGATCTTACAAAGGATAAAGCAGTTGAAGAAGCCTTCAAAAAAGTAGGTTGTTGGAGGTTTTGTGAGAAACTATAGGGAGGACATAGCCAAGTGACCAAGGAATTTGCTCTCAATTTCACAGGTTTACATACAAAGATTGGAGTGTTAGAATTGCCAGTTTCTCCTGAAGTGATATCTTTAGTCACAGAAATTCCTAGAGTTTAGGAAAAATGGTTTAATAATTTGAAGTTTGAAATGGCACCCTACAAGGAAGATACCACAAGGTGTATTCTTACCATTTCAAACTCCTTTTGCATTTCACAAGCATAATATCTCTAGTTCTACCTTTCTTCCTATTTCGGAGCTTAGGCAAGATGTCTGATAAAATACAATTGAAGAAAGAGGCATGTGAAACATCATTATTCCATCATGTCTTAGTTAAATTAATGGTCTTGCATGAACTTCAGAAGGTAGATAGAGAGTGGTCTTCGTTTCTCTTTATGTCTAGTTTTAGAGCTAAAACGGGACTTAGCCCTAGGGCTAAGGTAATATCATCACCAGTGATTAGTCACCATGCAGAAGAAAGGTCAAGTGGGTTTGTTAAACTGAAGGCCAGAAAACAAGTTAAAGAACTAGTAACTAGAACACCATTGGTTGTTCAAGATACTCCTCAGCAGTCACAGAAAAAGAAAGTTCAAATGAAGGAAGCAACACAAGAGCAGTCCATTGGTGAAACAGTCCAGAGAAGGGTAACTAGAAGCCAAATAGCCAAAGAAAAGGGTAAAACAGTGGTCACTGATGAAAGCCCAGCCTCAAAGGGAAATTTGAATGATCTTCTCCAGGCAATTGACATTGAGGAGTCCCCTCTGGTCCAAGCAGACTTCATTGAATTAAGTGAGAGCAGGTCAAAAAAGATGAAATATTCCAAAACGATACAGTTTGATGATCAGGTTTCAGAAAAAAACAAATTAAGCCGAGAAGGCCTGTGACTAGGTGGTCCAAAAGGTTACAGGAGGTAGAACCAAAGGTGAGTCAGACGGGGGAGATATCAGGATTCTGTGAAGAGACTGTAGTTCCAGTGGTGCAACCATCACTCATGCACGAAGATGATAGAAACAGAGAAATTGATACTCAAGAAGAAGAAAATAATTTTGAGGAAGTCAAGAAGAAATTGAAGCTTGCCAATCTTGAGATTGCTCAACTTAAGAAAAGGGCAAGGAAACATGCAGTTGAAAAAGCCAATTTCAAAAGAGTAAAAGCCATGTGGGAAGAAGGAAAAGTTCCAAAACCTGAAGTATTTGGCAGAGATGCTCAATATTTCACCTGGACTGTCCTCGCAATAAAGGAGGCAAGATATATTAGAATGATCAAATGATAGATTAAGAACTAATATTAGGGTGATGAAAAGACAAATTGAAGACTTGGAGATTCATCTGAACAAGTCTGGAGGTCAACCTCAGCACAAATGAATAGGGCAGTAAGTGATGAAACCTTAACACAATTTTGATCGAAGCTAGGACGTTACTTTTTGAAGTTATTTTATGGATGGGTAATCTCAAGTATATGTGGCATATTGGCATAAGGGAACAGCTGATAAGAATCCTAAGGAGGAAATTTTTTGGAAAAAGCTGTGTAATTTGACTCACATAGCAGTTTTGTAGCGCGCTACGAA
This sequence comes from Pinus tabuliformis, assembly GCA_031772625.1. Lineage (NCBI taxonomy): Eukaryota > Viridiplantae > Streptophyta > Pinopsida > Pinales > Pinaceae > Pinus > Pinus tabuliformis. The sequence goes on along the minus strand of CM062809.1, from coordinate 731,043,453 downwards.
ACTACTGTAGGTGACATGCAATGCACAACAGTTTCAATCCTAAGTAAATAAAATCTCAAGGAATGAAGAATAAATGCAAGAATTAAGCCTTGCGCTACAAAAATAACAGTTCATTTCATAGCGCACCGAGTTTGACTTTCTTCAGGCAACTATAAGGAGTTTTGATTTTTCACAAGTGTAAGGGCAGGTTTCCATGGCTAGTTCAACATATGCTATATGATTAAAAGGGATATTTTGACCAACAGAAGTTTCGAGGAACACCATTGAAGACCAAGGCTACATAGCAGGAGACATTTTCCTTATTTTCAAGATAGTTAAAGGAGGAGTGATTGAAGGCCAGCATGAGGGTTATGGTCATCACCAAGGTTGAAGTTAAGGAGGAGCAGCTGTCAAAGATCGAATTTAATTCATAGTCTAGGTTGTTACTATCATGATAAGGAGTTGTAATCCTAATTTTATTAGGACTCTAAAACTGTTAGTTAACTACCATTTGTAATTAATAGCCTATTTAGGTTTGAATAGGTGTCAGGTCAAGCAAATTCGAATTCCCCTCATGTTGGAGGAAGGAATCCAAAATTGTAATGATGACTCTATATAAGACAAGAGGTGGAATGCCTCAAGGGTTAGCAATTTTCAAAGAAACAGGCATATTATGCTATTGTAGAAGATTGTATGTTTGATTTTAATACAGAAGTTTGGCTTTACTACTCAGGATTCAGAGAGGGTTTTAATGTTTGATATTCTCATGGATTTCTTCATTTGCTCACTTGCAGTGATATGAACACATGTTACTTAGAATTCATTGATAATTTTCTAACTTCCTTCATGTGTTTATAAACTGTTTTTCCTATATTATGTCTTTGTTTTCTGATGGATTAAAACTCTTTATGCCCTGACTTCCATGTAAGCTGATATGTTGTTGTACTAAAACATACTCTGACTCCACAGCCCAATAGATGTTTGTTGATTGGTATTTCAACCATTTACACATTTTCATTTGATTTCTTTCCATAGAGTTAGCCATCTGATCCTTAAACTAAAATCTTTAACCTAGTGAGAGAGCCCTCTCAGGTTGAGGAGGCTAAGCCTCAGCCAAAAGTTGGTTTGAAACAGTTACTCAAAGTCTTCCTGATTAGCAGCCTATCAGGGTTGGGTTTTGTGATAACATAATGTAAAAGAGGTTTCCCCCTCGAAGAGGCTGATTTTGAAGGTATTGATCTATCTTTTCTTCTATTTTCTGAGTTGGTTGCATAAGATCAAGAAAGAACTCAGATGATCTAGATAAGGAATTTGTATCCTTAGGTGAAGGATATCACTAAGTAAAAGCATCTCTCTTAGAATATCTACTTACTATAGAAGGAAGAACAAAGTTCTGGAAGAAGGACGAAGATTCGAGGAACAAAGTGTTGGAAGGAGGTAAACAAAGTGCCGAGGAAAATAGTGCAGAGAAAAGGAAGGAATTGACTTGTGCTTGGAGGAACTTCTAGTCAAGGGTATAGGGTTTTGAATTGATCAAATAAATAAGCTACAATAAGAGAAAACTTACCAAAGGGTTTTCCTCTCAAGAGAAGACATGTTTTGACCCTGGCAGAGAACCAACATCTTGTGTTCTTGTTCTTATGTTTTAGTAGCAGTTTGATGAAGTACACTCACATGTGTTAATAATAAGAAGAAGAATATTAAGCTATTAAGGGAAATTAAAAAGAATCCACAAATTGTTATCAAGCAACGAAGAATCACACTACACTACTTTTCCCTAGATTCTTCAACATGGTATTAGAGCATAGGTGAAACATCAAGGAAAGGGCAACTCAAGAACACTCATCAAGGGGAAGAATCTACAAAGTTGAAGCATAAAGCCCATAAGTATCAATCACTTCAAGAACAAGAAGGGTCTATAATCCATCATTCATCAAGGAGGTCTACAAAGCTAGAAGAAGAGCCTCACATAAATACATCTACAAAGAAGAGAAGATTGAAGCAGGACCTACATGAAGCTACAAGTCTTCTAGCAAATCTCATCACCAAGAAAATCCACTTCGAGAAGGCAACTTTAAGAACATCAAGATCCAGGGAAGACAATTCATCAAGCCTTCAAGGAGGAAGCAAATCCATTACATCTCAAAATATATCAAGTACATGTCCCCTTCTAAATATACATCAATTTCTTTTTGCAAGAAAAAGAATAAATTGGTAGGTACCAATAAATTTCTTGCATGGAAGAAGAGGACTAATCTACTTATTAAGGAGAATGAACTCCTAGAACATGTCAAAGGGAATATCACTATCCCTGCTAAGGAACAGACTCAAGCCTTAGCCAAGTATAATAAGGATGAGACAAGAGCTCAAAGGATTCTGATAGAATCAATCAAAGACTCTCTCATTACTTATGTCTCCAGGTTTGATACATCAAAATAAATTTATGAGAAGCTAGTAGAGCTATTCTCGGTATCCACAACAGAAGAAGTAATATCTCTGAGGAATGAATTGTACAAGATGAAGATAACAAAGGAAGCAATAGCTCCCTACTTCATGAAAATCTTTGTAATGAGAGATCAACTTCAAGAGCTTGGGTAAGTCATGTATGACAGAGAGATGAAAACTATAGTACTCAATGCTCTACCTAAGGATTGGGGCAACTTCACATCAAGCATATATGCCAAGAAGGAAGAAACCACTCTCAATGAAATTTGGTCTCTATGTAGGATAGATGAATACAGACCTTAGGCAAAAAAGATGTGGGATCAAAGGAGAAAGCATTTTCTACCATGGCCAAAAGAAAGGTAAACTTGGCAAGTTTGGTCCACGAAGAACAAACAACAAAGACATGTCCAAAATCCAATGTTTTGGATGCTAAGAATATGGACGCTACAAAAGGAATTGTCCTAAGCTTAAGAAGGACAAAAACAACAAAAGGAAGAGGGAAGAAGCTCACATAACTCAAGAGATGAAAGAAGAAGGAAAGAAGCAAAAGAAGGAAGATCCTTCGGTTCTCTACTATGACTAGGTCAAACTATTTACTTCTAGAATTCTTTCAAAATTTTGAGTAGGATAGGAGCATGCAGGAATAAATTAAAATTGCATGGCTAGAAACATCCTCTAGAATCTAGCAGCATGATGTACATATAAGTTTTAGATACTCGTGAAGATGTAGCATTTATGATAAGAACAAAAATACACGAGTAGAAATATCTTCTAGAATATATGACCATTGTAGATATAGCTCAAGATATTCACAAAGAAGAAGCATACCTAGTATAGGACCTCATCCACGATGAAAGAAAAATTGATCATGATTAAGAATCTTAGAAGACCTCCATCATCAAAAGAAATGAAACATTTGCAAGGTAAGGGTCTTTAAGATCCTATGATGGAATATTCAAAAGAAGGTTCATGGACCAAAGCATATGTCTCATGGGAATCCCATTCATGGGATTCAAGAAAATGGATGATATGCAGGCAAGATAAGATGAAGCAAGAAGGGCCACACCAAAGGATGATCAAAGGAGAATCAAGATGACGTATGTATGCTTCAAAGTTTAGTCATGTTATCATTTGTATATTATTGAGTCATGGTAATATTTCTATAACATGATCAAGTATGAAAGAATCTCTTTCACCAAGAACATGCTCGAAGGTATCTACTACAATGCAATGAAGGTCTACAAAAGAATATGCTTAAATAAGGAGTATAAGATTGCTGAATAAGAAGCAAGAAGAAATACTGACAAGTCTAGGAAGAAACCAATGAAGGAATGCTCTCACAAGGTTCATAATATGGTTGACCTATCTATATAAGAAGAAGCAAATGAAGAAAGAGATCAAGAATGTGGAAGAACACCATGATCACTGAGAATCACTATCTGACAAAAATTCTTTGAAGATATCTCCCGAAGAAGGTAGGACAACTCTGACAAAGAAATAAAGGACCCTAATTGACACCTATGACCTTGGAGATATGAAAGATGAACATAACTGATTCTACTCTACAAATATGTTGTGATGAATAAGCCATCCAGCAAAAGAAAAAGAAATGTTGAAGCAATATCAGGATGAAGTCATAATATGCTACTAGGTCAAAGCATGTAAACAAGAAAGTACAATGAAGCATCCATGAGAAGAATATTCCGAAGCATGGACAAGATTACAAGAAAACCTAATGTATGACATGAAAGGCACTTTCCATGAAGGAATCAAGACATGGCAAACCAGGAAGGAAAGTGATCGATGGATGGTGCCCTACCTAGAAGAAGTCTAAACAAAGACTTCATGACATCAAAGAAAGGAAGGAGATCAAGCAGCTAAAGGACCCTCGTAGAAGAAGTTGTTGATGACTGAAAGAGTCCCTATTTAAGAGGGAGCTCTAACAGGTCCTTAATCAATAGGGAGTTTTCGAACACCCCTGATTACAAAGGAGTGACAATTGTGGTTTCCATTTCATGGGTCATGCACTAGACCAAGACTAACATTTGTAAGTCTATATGAAGGCCATGAATGGAAATGTAGACAAAAGATAGACACAACATTCTTGTCTTCACTTGGGAAGAAAAAATGGGAGGATTAGGTAATCATCTCACATCCGATACTCTTTGAGGATGTGTATGGCATCCAAGGCAAGAGTAGGCAAGAGGACTAAAATTCTTTGAGTGATGGGAACCCAAGATAAAAATAGTCCTAGAAGGTCATACTCGGAGAACACCTGGGTGGGTATGTACCTTGAGAGACAATTATGAAGGTGTCTATAAATCATTGGTCTCGCCAACATTGTAGCTCATGGCCTCGTAAAGAGATGGAGTTGTTAGTAAAGGCCTTGCACTATGACAATGTTGATGGATATCATGCTATAATAGATGGATTGCTAATCCAATTTCTCTTATGTGAATTCTTCAAGATTGATAATAGTCAAACACCTTGTAATGGTGTACGAAGTTATGAATATTATCAATCTTGTCCTTCATCCATATCTATAGGGAACAAACTTTAGTGGTATAAAGGATTATGGTTTGGTATAAGGTAAGTTTGAACTTATTAATCTTGATGAACATGGGAGCAACTATACACGAAATTTTCCTTTTCATAATTATTTTAGATCATTGTACATTGGATAAGCACCTACACTTGATCCCAAATGGCAATGTTTTCTTTCATTTTTCTTGATATAGATCTCTTAGAAACAATATCGATCCTTATAGATTGATTTTAGTTACACATTGAGGAAGTCTTCCTTCCATTTTCATCTATCATATTATGTAGGTGTATATGATTACGTATATCTTTTTCCAATCCAAGCCATACTATTGATGAAAAATAAAAGGAATATAAATTTCATAATTTTTTTGGATCATTGTACATTAGGTAAGCACCTATACTTCATCCCAAATGGAAATTTTTTCTTTCATTTTCATCGGTATCTCTTAGAAACAATATTGATCCCTACAAATTGATTTTAGTTAGACTTTGAGGAAGTATTTCTTCCCTTGTCATCTATTATATTATGTAGATATATATGATTATGTATATCTTTTTCCAATCCAAGCCATAAGATTGATGAAATATAAAATGAATATATATATATATATATATATATATATATATATATATATATATATATATATATATATATATATATAGAGAGAGAGAGAGAGAGAGAGAGAGAGAGAGAGAGAGAGAGAGAGAGAGAGAGAGAGAGAGAGGGGGGGGGGGGGGGGGGGAACTATGAGATTCATCCATAAAATATATAAATAGATGACTTGTAGTTCTTCCTCGAGAACTTGACTAGATTGGAACTAGTGATCTCTCTATTGGGTACATGCCTATGGGATATGACCCAATCGATTACGCTAACCGTTAGAATATATTTCAATTTCAATGATACAAAAGTGAACTTTGATTGAATTATGAATTTATATGTCATGAGATAATCTAATATAATCTCTTTGAGTGCAACAACATGTTCAACCACCACCTCAAAGTGACCCCATGGTTCAAGTAAAATCCCTCACAATTTCATTGTTCATTAATATATCCAATCCCATTAGTGTATATATATATTTTTGGGCAAAAAGAAAGCAATAATAAATATGTTGAAAAAATAAGATTAAAATAAAACATAGAAATGCAGAATTTTAGACACACACGGGAAAAAAGAAATCGATAACAAAAACTTTGAAAAAATAAAATTTAAATAAGACATACAAATGTAAAATGTTAAACATCTCATTTCTTATGTTAAACATCCCACACATATTGAATTTTTTAAAATACTTGTGCACTAGTGGTTGTTAATTTTTGTTTGTCTATTTAATATTTAGCTTCTGAAGTTGGAGAGTCCATTGAAGGTATTCTTTAAAGAAATATTATTGGGAGTCAAAAGTTAACATCCAAAACTCCCTAATGGCTTTCCATATATAAATGAAAGTTTATTGTTTATAAATTCCTTGATGATTTTGAGCAGGCTTGAAAGTTTGAATTTTGTGAAATTGTTAATATTTATTTTATTATTAGTTTTTTAAGATAGAAGTTTAATTTATATATATGAATGAAATATTATATTTTAGTAGGGAAATTTCGAAGAGATTAAATGGTTTCATGGGATAACTTTTGAAGAGCCATGAAAGAGATCTTATGAAGAAACATGATGGAAAGGGAGAACTTTTGAAAATCCTAATGTTAGAAATTTTGAAATTTTCTAATGGAGGTAAATTCACAAAAGGTCCCAATGACCTTTAATTTTAGAGCTTGAAATGGTTGCAACGAATTTTGATGCTTGACGCAAGATTGAAGCTTGGAAGCATATGATAGCTGATGAGATATATTATTTTTTCATGGAATAACTTAAAAATACTTTCAAAAGTTTCAGGGACATGAGAAAGTTAAAACTTATGAATATTTTGATTGATGTGTACAAATTGTTTCACTGGTAAATTTTCAAAGATCCCTATAACCTTTAAGGTGGAGTGAATGTCAAAATATTTGAAATACCTTGAAATAGAGCATACTCTTTTCATAGAGAGATCTTGTCAAAGATTTTGATGTTTTGCAGTGGATTGAAAGGTTTGAGGCTTGTTTGGATTATTTTGAGGAATTTTAAACATAAATATTTTAAAAGTTCAAAAACTAAATTATGAAAGGAAGTTATAAAAAACAAAGTCTAAGTTAAATTTTAATTTGGCTAGAGAAGGAGCATATGAACTCTTTTGGAGTTGAAACCATTAGTGATATTTATAGTGAAAACACTGCAACAAACTCTTTTGGAGTTGAAACCATTAGTGATATTTATAGTGAAAACACTGCAACAATATTTGTTGGGTTCTTAATTTCACTCATTTTTTATACTTCTCTTCTTCAAATTTTCTCCCTAAGTTCATATCTTACTATATTTTATACCTCAACTTTGCTTATTTTCCCCTAATATCTATTATGCACAGAATAATACTTCGAGGAGGAATTTTTAAGGTGAATTGTTTAGTTCTCTGCATTTTTCATCTATTGAATTAGTAATTTTGATTATAAATTATTTCCTAATAGGTTGCTAAAATACTATTTGATTCTATAATGACTATATACTTGTAGTTGCCTGCGGGGCTTTGGATTGACAGTGAATGGGTGCACTATTAATGCACCTTGCGATAGGTCACTGGTTCAAATCCCCCGTGGGTGCTTACCTACCAAAAAAAAAGACTATATATTTGTAGCTAAAGCTATGGCAGAGCCATGGTTCCATATGATCGTGGCTTGAATGATTTGAGGCTTGTTTGGGTTCTTTTGAGAAATTATAAACATAAATCTTTTGAAAGGTCGAAAATAAATTTATGAAAGGAAGATATAAAAATAAAGTCCAAGTTAAGATTTTAATTTGCCCAAAGAAGAAACATGTGAACTCCTTTATATTTGAAACTTTTAGTGATGTCTATAGTGAAAACACTACAACAATGTTTATTGGATTCTTAATTTCACTCATTTTTTATACTTCTCTTCTTCAACTTTGTTCCCTAAGCTCATATATTACTATATTTTATACCTCATCTTTGCTCATTTTCCCCTAAAACCTATCATTCAGAGGATAATATATTGAGGCGGAAGTTTAAGGTAAATTGTTTAGTTATATGTATTTTTCATTTATTAAATTAGTAATTTTGATCATAAATTATTTCCTAACAAGTTGCTACAAGAATATTTGATTCTATAGTGACTATAAAATTGTAGCCAAAGTTGTGGCAGAGCCATCATTTCACATGGTCGTGGTGATCTGGAGAATAAACCATGAGTTGGAGAAGGTCACAAAAGGGCCAAGGATAGACATGTCTTCATTAGCTAGATCATACATACAAGGAGAAACATGGTAGAATATGGTAAAAAACCAAGTCAATAGAGATCCATAACAACAATAGGATTTCATAGTAGTGCATAAAAAAAAAAAAATCATTGGACTGAATAGAGGATCACATTGAGGGACCGATCCACAAACTTTTTGGATGAGTTATCAAGTTAATCAATGGAGAAACAATTACCATAAATCATTTTCCCTAGAATACTTTGTCTAGTAGACTCATTTAATCTATAATACATAGATATATGAATATGATGTATTTCTTAGGATCTATATAAAGAGGTTTGCAAATATTCTAAAGTAATTGATGTATGGATTGGATCTCTCTAATTCGATATTCTATATCATGTAATATGTTTCCCTTGATTGATATAAAACAATAGTTCATGTTTCCTACATGATTTCAATATGAAATTGGTGTATGTTCAGTTAGCTTAATTCTACATCATTTTTGCGACAAGGACTTGAAGTAGGAGGTCTAACTACATAAGGTTGTTCATAGCCTATTGAACATTAATTTAGTTTTGGTTACAATTGCTATTTACTCTTATGATTTTCATTATTATTTAGGTTTAATTTTGTTTCTTTAATATAGTTAGTTTTAATTGCATTTATGTTATATGCACTTCCAAGTTAGTAAAAGGATCATTTTACCTTTATATTTATCGAATAATCTTAAAAAAATGGCCAAAGGAATCTAAAGGAACCCTAGAAACCCAAAACTTATTCTATATCATATTGGTTCAGTTTATAATTTAGTTTTGGATGATCTGCAAAAAAAATAATGAAACATGAGACACCTTTTTTAATTCAAAACTAGTTCATGGAATCTCTAGTTGAGATAGAGGAGAAAAATGAAACACATAGTTCTGATAGAGCTAAGGGTTTGAGAAATAAAATAAATTGACCAAAGGTCAAAAAATAAATAGCTCAACACCTGATCCTGAAGCTTAGAAAGAGGAATTTAGTCCACCGAAATAAAAGGGGCTTCTAAAAGCCTCGAGATCTAAGTATTCATAAAGAACATCAAAGGAGGATGGTTTGAAGCCCTGGGACATAGAAGCAAAAATAATTGAAACAGGGAGAGATTATTCTAAATTAAGTGATGATCCCCAGTATTACAATAAGAATGTTACAACTCCCAAGGCTACCAAAATTAATTATCAATCTAGAGTTTGTACAAACTTCAGAGATATCAGCACTATGTGTAACTCCCCACCCCACATTTTCCCACTTTAACCTTCTCGCCACGGTAAAAATGAGATGAGAGTTAATATGCATGACCTAATTTCCAAGATGAAATTACCAAGATGCACTTACCAAAATGGGGTCCACATGACCAAATCTGATTGCAAATACCTAGTGACACACAATCACACTATTATCAACCTAACTTGACCCAACACTATTACCTTTTAGTTTAGCTTCCTTACATTTAACACAACTTTTTATTTTTGGAACTTTTTTGGGACCTAAACTTTCGAGACCATTTTTAGGGCCTACATGAAATTTTAAGGAAAAATGGAGACACTGAAAAAGTGCCACAATTTGTCTCACAAATTTCCCTTTTGACCTCCTCATGGAGATCTTCAAAACGAGGTATTGTGATAGTCAAACGGAGATCATATGGCAAAATTATGGCCCCAAGAAATTGGAGGTCCAAATAAATCATTTATACAAACACTTTGTGTACATAGTATCTATAAGTCATAAATACATATATGTTTGTTGATTCAATAAGCTCACCAGATAATCATCAAGAAGGTTCTATTCTCTATCAAGATAGCTGCAACCACACTTCTTAACCCATGCATTCATCAACCATTTAATAACTTATCAAATCATGAACAAGAGCCATAGCTAGAGCACATCAAAGAAAAATGCATCTAACTAGAATAGAACTACGACAATTTAACCATAAAATCACATATTAACTAGTACATGTGCTCATTAATCACAATAGACAAAATAGATCTCATTAACATATGCAATGCTAACTAAGTCAGGGACTTCCACGTACCACCAGACCATAGATTGGGCTAAATCAAATCTCTCTTTCGACCAATCACCCCTGTGCCATATTCCAAGCATGAATGTGGGATCAAATGGGTTAAACTAAAATAGAACCAATTAGTGCTTCCATAGGCCAAACCACCTCAACCCTCCACCACAATGATTTCACCTAACCATTCCATAAATCACTCATACCAACCATATTGGTCTCTATCTAAGCTATCTAGGGATCCAAGGATTCTATTGCAAACCATAGTCTTTAGGGACCCAAGTTGTTATAGGGCTCTAGAGAACTACCATCTCAACACATAGCCTCTAGGGACCTAAGCTATTCCATGGCGCTAGAGATTTTATCCCAAACCACAGCCATAGGGAACCTTAGAACCAATAAGAAAATCTAACTAGGAAATCCACTCGATCATGGATGTCTAGGAAATGGAAAGGAAAGGTTTAAACCACTGTCATTCCAGGAAATTATCCATGTCAATGACAAAACATAACCAATGAACAACATGCATATACCATGCATCCAAAAACTAGAAAGGAAATCAAAATTGCAACCTATTACCTACAAAGTAATCATGTTCTAGTTGTTGATCCAACTATATCCTTGCGCTTCTTTGCCTTCCTTTGCTTTCCCTTTGATTTCTTGTTTGTCTTCTTCTAAATACAAGTGAATGATAGAGTGCTCCAAGAGTACTCTAAGTGTGCAAGAGTATAAAAGAGCCAAATGTTAAACTAACAAAATCCATCAACTATTTCTCTGATGTCTTTTTATCATTGATGTCTCCTTTTTTCTTCGTTTTCCTTCATTTTTCTTCTACTTTCCCTGACATGAATATTTGTGTCTCTTCATCTTCCTTTTCTCCTATTTTCCTTAATTAAATGCCAATTTTTTCCTCTTTTCCTTTTCCAATGCCTTTTCTAATTTCCATAGCCATCATTAAACCACAAGTGTTGCCCACTATAATGTTTACCCACCTTTTGTCTTGGAATACGTTTCCCATGACCTTGGTCTTATTTATTTACATTGAAAATCAACCAGGGGTTGTTACAAACACCTCCCCCTTGGGGCAACACCTTCCTCAGAGTTTTATGACACTCATGACCAACAAAATATACTACTTATGGATCTTTACAACACAACTCGATGCAATAGTTACAGTGACCAACATACTAAAAAAATGACCACCATACTTCTTATGGAGCTTTATAACACAACACATTGTATTATTTACAACATGCTACTTGTTGGAGCTTTGTACCATATCTCACTGTATTTTTACAAAACACACACACACATATAACTAAACCAAACACATATGCTCAACCAAAATATAAGGAAGGATACAATTCCCACATTTGACCAACCATCTCCCATGTAGCTTCATTGGGCCCAAAATTCTTCTACCAAACTTTAACTTGCTCTATTTCTTGATTCTAGAGCATGAGTTATGTCTACTGCATAATACATTGTGGCTCTAGCTAAAACTCTCCATCTGGTTCCACTAGTAATACAGACCAATCAATCACATGATCAAGATGCTGGACATATCTCTTAAGCAATGAAATATGGAAAAAATCATGAAATTTCACTATTGGTGGCAATGTGATTCTATATGCCACTGGTCCAATCCTCTCAAGGATCTCAAAAGGCCCAAATACCGAGGTTATAACTTGGCACACCATCCAATCCTTAAGGAGCTCCTCTAGTGCTTGACGCACAAGTACACATGCTCCCTAATCTGAAACTCCTTGAATGCTCTATGCTGATTCACATAACTCTTCTGCATGTCATGTGTTGCATTTAAATTCCTTTGAATGACTTGCATCTCCTGCTCCATCTCATCCAACATATTTGGTCCAATCAACACCTTGTTCACTAGGTCACTCACACTTATATGAGTATTAAAACTCCACCCATAGAGAGCCCCAAATGGAATCATCTTCAAGGATTCTTGATACCCATTATTATATGAAAACTCCACTAGTGGAAGATACTCCTCCCATTTCCTTTGTTAATGCTTAACATACATCATCAACATATCCTCAAGGATCCAATTAACCCTCTATGTCTGTCTATTTGTCTATGGATGATAAGTTACTTAAGACTAACTCTTTCCCCAATCCTGCAAATAGCTCCTTCCAAAACCTAGAAGTGAATTTAGCATCTTTATTTTATATTACCTTCTTGGGAACTCCATGCAACCTCTCTATCTCCCTGATGAAGATCTTAGCTATCTCACTAGCGGAATTAGTAGACTTCATTGCAATGAAGTGAGCTACCTTTCTCAACCTATCAAAAAAAACCATGATGGAATCATGTTTCTTCGATGTCCTTAGAAATATTGTAATGAAGTCCATGGAAATGACCTCTGATTTCCACTGTGGGATCATAATAAGCTATAATAAACCAATTGGGTGCTTATTCTCATCTTTCACCTACTGACAGTCTAGACATTACATATCCCAGGTGAATTGAGGCTTGGCATGACAATATTTTAAGATAAGATTCTTCAACTCACTACTATCTAGCATATAAATCTTGTTCCTGAATCTAACCAAGACATCTATCATGAGGTCATACTTCTCATCCCTGTCACCTTCACCCTATTTTTGTAACCTCTGCTTTAGTTTTTGGAAACATTTCATCATGCTACCCTTCATGCAAGACATGCTACTGCAAATTTGTCTCATATGAGCTCACAACTGAAATGTGATTTACCTGCACTCTCCAACTGAGAGCATCTACAACCTTTTTCTCCTTTCCTTTGATGTACCTTATCTCAAAAACAAACTCACTGAGGGTAGCCAACCATCTAGCTTACATGGCATTCAGATTGGGTTACTCAAACAAGTACCTCAGTCCACTATGATCGCTCATTAAGGAAAACTTCCTACCAAGAAGATAATGTCTCCACATCTTAATTGCATGAATGATAACTTCCAAATAAAGATCATGAGTCACATAGTTTTACTCGAGCTCATAACTTCTTTGACTCATAGAAACCCACCTGTCCTTCCCACATCAGGACTCCACTAACTCCTTCCTTGCAATCATTTTTACAAATCACAAACTCCGTATTAGGATCCTTAATCTTCAATACTAGAGCATTGATAAGATAATTCTTTAACTACTCATAGCTAGTTCCACACTCATCAGTCCATTCAAACTTCTTTCCTTTCCTCTGCAAAGATGTAATATGATAGAAAATACTTGATAAGTTCCTGATGAACCTCCTGTAATAACCTTCTATCCCCATGAATTATTTGACCTCATCCACATTCCTAGGAGTCGGCCACTCCATGATGGATTTAATCTTTTCCAGGTCCATTGTTATGCCTTCCTTGGAAACAACATGTCCCAAGTAGTGAATATGAGTCTGAAATAAAATGCACTTAGTGAGCTTGGCATACAACTGATGTTCTCTCAACAATGTCAATGATGTTTCCAGGTGCTCTACATGCTCTTCCTCATTATTAGAATAAACCAATATATCATCAACAAAGACTATCATAAAATTTTCCAGATAAGGACACAACACACTGTTCATCAAACACATGAAAGTGGCTAGAGCATTAGTAAGACCAAGAGGAAACACCACAAAATCATAATTTCCATACCTCGTACATAATGTGGTATTGTAGATATCTTCTTCCTTGATGTGCACCTAATGATATCTTGATCTCAAATAATTCTCTTAAATTATTTTTCTCCCTTCAACTGATTAAACAAGTCATCAATATGCGACAATGGTTACCTATTCTTGATAGTCACCTTGTTCAACTACTGGTAATCAATGCACAATTTCAGGGTACCATCATTCTTCCTTACAAACAACATTGGTGTACCCCAAGGTGATACACATGGCCTTATGTATCATTTATCAAACATTTCCTTATGCTACAATTTTAGTTGTACCAACTCTAGAGTGCTCACCCTATAAGGTGATTTAAATGTTATTGTTGTTCCTTGCATCAACTCAATAGAGAAGTCCAGTTCCCTATGAGGAGGTATCTTTGGAATATTTGTTGTAAACACATCCTAAAACAACTACAAAACATGAGACTTCTTCAGAGCTTCCTCATCCTCAACATCCTTCCCTTTGTCACTAGAAATATGCACTACAAATAATAAATATCCTTTCATGTGGCTATGATTTGCCTGCATAGTTGCAACCATTCTCACTGATGTGGAATTCTTCTTTTCATGCAATATTACTCTTTCCTCGTCATCATCCAATCTCTCATTAGTCTTGTCTTATAAATCCAATTTATGCATGTGAATGAACAACCAATACATGCCCAAAAGTATACTATATGAACCCAAAGGAAGCACATTTAGATGTGCTGATGTAGGCATACCATTAATTTCAAATTCACAATATCTCACCCAATGATGAACTCTTCTCTTGGTCCTTGTAGCCCCCTGCACCAACCAATATTTTGCATGCACTTCCCTACCCAAGCAACATGTATCCATCAAGTAAGGACCAATATAGCTATTATTCGATCCAGGATCAATCAAAATAGAAAAAACTTGATCCAAAATCTCACCTTCCATCTCGATAATGGATGTTTGATGATTTTTTTGCCTATCATCCACTACTACATAAATCTGAGGAACACTCTAATCAACATCTCCAACTGTTTGTACCTCCTGAGCATTGTGAATTTGACGCCTTCCACCCTGGTTTTATGGGAAATCTATCATGTGATGTTCTCCACCACAAGTTCAACACCTCAAAGGTTTCCTACCATTACCTTTTTTCTACTCCTCAGGCTGAGACCCATGTTCTAACTCCACTGCAATAAAATTCTTGTAAGGTTCCACATTCTCCTTGACACCTCCATCATGAGGTATTCCTTTATTCTGAGGCCACTTCCCTTTTTTCTTCTCATTACCTTTCCAATCGTGCTTAAGCTTAGGCTTTCACTTTGAATA
Organism: Pinus tabuliformis; assembly: GCA_031772625.1. Taxonomy (NCBI): domain Eukaryota; kingdom Viridiplantae; phylum Streptophyta; class Pinopsida; order Pinales; family Pinaceae; genus Pinus; species Pinus tabuliformis. The sequence continues at coordinate 731,028,166 of CM062809.1, read as the reverse complement.
CTCATAAAAATACTTCAGCTTCCTTATGGCTTCCTCCAATAACAAAGGCTCATCAAACTCAATCCTCTCTTTCAATTATACTAGTAACCCATTGATGAACCTTTGAATCTCATCTTTCTCATCATTAAGGTAAGGCACATACCTTAATATCTCCAGGAATCTTCTGGTGTACTCATCATCTATCATAGAACCCATCTTCAACTCATAGAACTCCTTAGCCCTATCATCATAATATCTTTCAGACAAGTACTTCTTCTTGAAGAGTCTCTCGAACTCATCCTAATCCAACTCCTCTTATTTAATGCTTATGACATTCTTCATGTCTTCCCACCAGATATTTTCTTTCCATTTGAGACTAAAGGTAGTTATCTTGGATTTCATGCTCTCTAAATAGTCATGATCTGTAGAAATTATTCATCCCATGTAGCTATGCTTCTACATATTTTTATCCCTTCATCTCTCCATCAAATGTAGGAGGCTTGGATTTCTTGAAATCTTCTAGAAAGTATCCTTCTCACTCCTCCTATAAGGATGATGATGGTGATGGTGATGATGTCTCTCGGAACTAGAACTAGAGTGAAATCAATAAGTACTACCCCTCCTGCTAGTTGTATTTAAATATCTACAATCTCTAATAGGAACATATTTTTCCACCCCGTTTCCTCTTTGAGACCTGCTATGATGTGACCCATTACTCTTCTCCTCTTATCCATAAATGATCTCCATATGTCCCCATTTCTACAAATCTGAAAGACTCTAAAGGATTATTGCATTGAATTATGCATGCTTTTCCTAAGCCCTTGCAAGTCTTTCCTATGCCTCAATCAACCTTGTATTATTTGCGTTGCAAATTTTGATATTTTTCCTCAGACTCCTCAATGTATCTACCAGATTAGGATAATACTCTTCTCCTTGCTGCTCAACTGACCTTTCCCATTCCACTGAATTCACATTAGGCCTATATGGGGAGTCCTGTGAATTGTAGTACACCATTCTGTTCTTAATACCTAACCTTCTATTTCCTACATACATACCATTTTAGATAAACTAATAGAAGACATAATCAAATCATACCTCAATGTATATTAGGGGAGGCTATCACATCTACACAAATTAGTCTAGATTAGCATGATACCTATATATAATGACATCAATATATCAACGACAAACATGATAACACAAAACTGTAACACTAAATGTATACATGATAACCATACTATAACAATGCATGCATAATAAACACATAGACAAATTACATGCATACATAACAATATACTTTTATCCCATCTAGTCCAAGGGTTTGAACCTAGAAGCTCTAATACCAATCTGTAACACCCCACTCCACTTATGGAAAATGGTTCAACATATCCAGAGCTAACCGCAAACACCCAGTGAAAAATAATCACATTGTTATACCCCTAATATGACCAAACACTATTACCTTTCAGTTTAGTGTCCTTAAATTTAAATCTACTAGATGAGAAAAAAGAAATAATCAATTTCTTTGAGTAGTGTTGAGGCTGAATATATTGCAACTTGTGAAGTAAGAAGAGAAGTTGTTTGGTTGAGGAAGTTGTTGTCCAACTTGTTTGAAGGACCAATGGACCCTACAGTGATACATTTTGATAACCCCAATTGTATAAGGTTGTCTAAAGACCTAGTGTTTCATGGAAAGAAAAATCATATAAACAACAATTATCACTACATTTGAAAGTTGGTGCAGGATGGTATGTTGTAGCTATGGTATATCTCCATTGATGAACAAGTAGCTGACATATTCAAAAAATATCTTCCTAAAAAGAAGCTTGTGTATTTGAGAGACACGCTTGGACTGGTTTATATATCTTCCCTAGTTGAGAGGGAGGGATAGAAACAACATTCTTGTATTCACCTTGTGGAGAGAGAATGGAGGATTGGGTAAGCATCTAGCATCCAATAATCTTTGAGGATGTGGTATGGAATCTAAGATAAGAGTAGTCATAGAAGATTGATATTCTTTGAGGATTGGGAATCCAAGAAACGAATAGTCCTGGAAGGACATACCCTATAAACACCTGAGTGGGGTATTTTCCTTGAGAGACAATGATTATGGTGTGTATCAATCAATGATCTTCCCAACATTGTGCTCTGATCTTGTGGAGAGATATATTTGTTTACAAGGCCTTTCTATGTGTCAATGTTGGTTGGTATGATGCTAAACATATGGGTTACCAATCCAACTCTTCTTAGATTGAGAATTTCCATGTACAGTCTATGAATACCTCCCTAGTTAAGAGGGAGTCTTGAAAAATGTGTAACTAGGTTTAGTCTTCATAAATATGAAATGTACTTTTGAGTCTTGTATATTGTAAAATAAAATAAAAATTATTATTGTTATTTTTAAAGCATGGGTTTCATGCTCAAGGTATTTTATTTTAGAAGTCAAGCACCCATTGAGTACTTCTAGGGTTTGTCCTAGGTCAAGATGTCAAAAGAGTCATTGTCATATGATGAAGACCCTGCTATGTGGAATTTTTATGATTGTGGACAAAGGTGAATTCCCTAGATCTAGTGGTCTGATCTAGAAAAACTAAAGACAAAAAAATTTGCGTTTTCCTTAGAGAAATTAAAAAAATGGGAAAGAAGCCTACTTGGAATCTGGAGTAAGATTTCCTCTCGTCCTTCCTTGTAAGCTCCAAATCTTGCTCCAAGTGCTATAATTGGAACCTACACACATGACAAAAACAAACAAAGGATCGAAAAAATCCATGTATCATAATAAAAAATATATATTCAATGAATCAACATGGCATTGAAATACATGAGTGCAAACATAACACAACAAATCTAGGAAAACAAGATATTATTTGTATTAACAAATATTAGAGAGAGTTTAATAGTAGTTGAATTTGTAGATGTCTCCCATAGTTGAATTGTCCTTCCTTGTCACAAAGCACACCTCAACATCAATGCTAATGCATGAATATGATGCCTCCTTTACATTCAAAGCAACAACATGACGACATTAACAATCTCCAAAATCCAACATGATGTTATGGAAGGCAGTAAATATATAGGGTAAGAGTGGTAGTTTAGGATTTACCATTCTAGGCTTGAGATCCACATATTATGGGAGGATGAGCTTAATGGATAAGAGATAAGGTCTTCAATATAGGATTAGATAGGAATCTAATCTCTCTATCCACGGTAAATAGTTAAAACTACCTTGGAAGCTTCTGGAAGATGAAGCCTCAGAGATATTTTTATTTTCCCGAATTTCTAGAATCAGTGCACCTGTAGAAGGGAGCAACATGTGCTGACCAACGTTGGTGCTCAGGTATGCAACATGCACTGAGCATAGGTGGCCATAAATGGAATGTGTGTTGGGGCTAAAAAATAGTGTTTTTGAGCAATCCATCCTCGAAACTCAGACTTTTTGGAGAAGTGATGCGGGCTTTATGAAGGGATTATGACAAAGTGTTCAAGGATGTTGATTGATTCAGTTTACATGCCTTTTGGGTTGATGTGACAAAATGGCCTGTAACAGATCCCCCCTAAAGTATAAGGTTAGAAGCAATGGTTGAGGATTGAAGTGCTTTACCTTGTGACAAGTCTGGATCAAGAACAAATTGGTCGAGATCATCATCTATTACTATACACATTATCATCGTGATATCATTATTGAGGGAGGTCTACCCATGCTCAGCATATAAGCCAATATTACATGTACAATGGCCAAGTAGTATCGTCCACTGATCTTAGAGTGTCGACCCATGCTTGAATTATTGTTTGAATGATCATAGCCATCATACTGTGTAATCTTTTATTAATCTTGAAATCACAATGCAGATGGATGGAACTAGATCCAGGGTCTCCTATCTCATTCACTCGATCACTTGATGTACGAGTCTAACCATGCGAATAAATGAGTTGAAGTCGAACATGGTAGGCACCATATTATTACCGCCCAATGATGTAAGTCATTAACATACATGAGAGAAACCACCGATGATGTTAATGGCTCTCAAGGTACAACAGTACAATCCATATGGTGTGATTAAAGGAGTTGAAGTTGAACACCATACAAAATCTTTTGGTCGAAGGTCAATGATGAAGACCTATCGTTGAGAGCGAGGAAACAATGTATGAAATCTCCAAGGTACTAAATGGAGTTTCTAACTCAATTTCCTAGATAATGAGTTGATATCTACAGGAAGCGATCTCTGGCAAGAGGGCCTTGATGTATCCGCCATCAACGACACGAAATGGGTATCAAGATTTGAGATAGAATAATGATGATTAAGAGTTAGTTCAGGAATGACAGACATGAATGGAGGCTTAAGAGTATTGCAGAAAATAACAACTAAAGGAATTTTCTTGAACATATCAACGACACTTTATGGAGTTGGCAACATTGACCCAAAACCAAATGCAAAGGATTTTGATATGGTGTCATGAACTTGTTAGGGTCCTATAATTTATAGGATCAATTGATGATTATCTATTAATTTTCTCATAGAATATGTTGTAAATAATGATTTCATTCTACAAATTATTTTCAAAAGTTGAAAATAAGAAAAAGAAAAGTAAAAAATATATGATAAAGAAAAATATAAAAATAAAGAGAAAAGAATAAAAATAAAATAAGGGATATAAAAAAAATGATATATATGTGAAAAAAAAAACAAAATAAATGAAAAAATTAGAAAAATAAAAAATAAGCCCCAATAAGTGAGCTAGCTCAAATGCCATTTTAATTCCAAAAATGTGAATTTTTATAAGGTTTAAAACCTTAGTATATATGCTTTATTCCTTTTTTATATGTATTTGATATGGCATATTGCGGTAAAGGAAATGTGTCATTTTCTGAATAAAGGCCACACTGGAACCAACGACGACGATTTACTCCACCTAGATCTATGGTAGTAGGGTGTTGCCCCCCCTGCACTCTTGACAGTTAACACGAGGAGGGGGCCCCAAAAAGTTGTTTCTGCCAAACCCCTTGGGCTAATGTGGCAACGCCTGGGGAATTTTGGGGGGTCCCCTCCCTATACCGCTTACTTCATACACCACCACTACCCCCCCCAAAATACCACCTCTGCCTCCCGCCAACAGTTTGTCCCTCTGCCACTAGCCTTTAGCATGTGTCTTCCCTTCGCTAGTCGTATATCGACACAAACCCATTGCTCCCCGCCACTCCGCTTCTGCCACTTGTCCTTCCATGTCACTCCCCTCCAAGTCATTACTCGTTCAACATTCGAATCTCCCACCAATCGCTAAGTGAACGTTACGTTATTAAATTCACATGCCCTACCCATTTTACCAATAAATATTCTCGACTTCATAGCCATTAATGAAGCCATTTTCCAACCAATTCCACTGTTATAAAAGATCCTTTGGGGCTAGTATTTCATTTCGGTTTTCTTGTCATTGATCCCATAGGACGAAGGATGAAACTGCTATCAACTGCCAACTTTCAACAGTCAATTCCTTGCGTACAGTCAACAATTTTTCATGGTAACCCTGTTCTTTAGAGCTTTTTCTATCAGGTTTTCTTCTATTATGTTTTCTACAACATTGTTCTCCTATTCCCTATGTTCATTTCCCAAAATGTCGAACCATAAAGGAAAAGGGAAAATCACAAAGTCAAATCCCCTTATTCCCCCAGTCCCATATTTTGATAAATCCCCCTTAATAGATACCCTATATAAAATTGTTGAAATCCAATCACAATTTGATCTCTATGAGCTTCATAATTGGGCAAAGAAAAAAAACTTGGATAAAAGTGATGACTTAAGTGTCTGGGAATCCTTTCTCCCACTATTTGTTTTCCCCCAAACTCATTTTTTTCCTGATTTCTCTGTTTGGTACCATCGTATATATTTGTCGAGTCAAAGAGTTGTCATTTCCCATGAAAATGAGGTCATTTTTTCCATTACCCCTAAAAGCATCTGCCAGGCCATGCAAATTGACTATCAGACCTCTCACCATCCTTTTTATGTTGATATTTTAATGGAATTATATAAAAAATTAACATTCCCTCAGAGAGCCCATATTTTTGAGTATTTTCTTCTAGAAAATGTTGAATTACCTAGGACCAATCCCCCATATCCAGTTTCAATGTTTCTTGAAATGTCCAAACAAGTAATCTCCATAACCCGACTCCTTGGGTACCATAATGAATAATGGGTAGATGAGATAGTGTTAGGTTTTTTTTATCTATTTTTGCAGTTGGAAAACAACCCTCCATCCATTTCAATTATAGTTAGTTTTTGGTCAACTCCATCCATGACCAGTTTGTCAATTTCAAAGCAGAAGGTGTCTTTAACTATCAATCAGTCCTAGTTTACCTTATGTTATTTTACCAATAAAAAAAATTTAAGTTCCCTTTACAAAAGACAGATAACGAAGGTAACCCTTGGTCAGTCATTCACTGGACTTCTCTGGTTAGAAATAACTCAGAGGAGTATTCTTATACTGATTATGTTGATAAGTTTTTGTATACCTCAATATGTTTGCTGAGAAGTGGTGTGATCCCAATGATTTCACCAGAAATAAATAATTTTTTTCATTTACCAGATCAAGCTAAAGTGGGAGACTGGTATTTATACCAAAACTACACTAAGATCAGAGTTTATGGATCAGAATTTCCTCCTTACAGATTTCTAGTTTTTGTACCTGTTAGGATCTTTTCATTGGAATACACAAGGAAAATTTTTAATATGGATGAGTTGCATTTTGTCTCTTATAAGAAGAAAGCGCAGTTGAAGCTGAAGGCTCACATAGGGCCCTACATCATCAACACCAGAGTTTTAGAAAATGATGTAGATTCTATCTTGAGTTAGATGAAATTCAAACCGAGTTTCTCTTGGTCCTATGATCCCTGCGCATTATTTCAAAACTCAAATTAGAACAGAAGAGTACCTCTTATGCACAAACACCAAGGCCTGAAATTGAGCAATATGAAAATCAGGAGGAATGGATGGAGGGTACTCTATAGGAAACTGAAGTACAACTTTTTAGTCAGTCATCTATGCAAACACCTCTTTGAAAGGAAAAAGAGGGCAAGAGGGAAAGGGAAACCATGCTCCCCTATTGATTCTGACAATCCAAATATAGGATTTATTGTTTTTGAAAGAAAGAAGGACCCAAATATTACTTAGAAATTTGATTCTCCAAATAATCCTTTCTTTAGGCCTCAAATAATAACTATTCAAGATGAAACTCCAGAGGAAGGGGAAACATAACAACAAAATACAGTGATTTTATTAGGGACCCCTATCACTCGTTCTACTCATGTAGAAGAAATAGTACAATCACCTACTATAGAAGGAATAGTCTAGTCTTCAGTATCATCCAACTCACAGATTTCAACTCAGTAGAGTATCTTCTCAAGATACAGGGAGATAAAATTAAAGAATGAAGCTTCGAAGGCTTCCACCTACTCTGAATTTTGGAAGTAGACCACTAAGACATAACATAGATTACTTTCTGCATTTGATTAAGAGAAAGGACAATTCGATATGACCTTCATGGAACCTCTAGTGCTAGCTCCCAGGAGTGCTGAAGACTATAAAGCCTTCATTTTCTCAATAGATACTAGAAAAATAAATGAAATCAATCAAATTGATTTACAAAAGAAGACATGGGAGCTAATTTTTTCAACCTTCACCAATTCAACAATGACTGATTCAAAACTACAGTCATCTTTAAACCACATTAATTCTCAATTGAAGATTGAGAAGATGACATCTTTTGCTAAGGACAACAAGATCAAATATTTGGAAGACTTGATCATAAAGTTAGAATATGATCCTAAGGATGTTAAAGCATTAGAAGAGCTCATCAAGAACAAGGAAGTGAACATTCAAGCATTGAGGAAACAATTGAAGCTGCCCTCCAGAGAACATCCTCAAGCTAAAAAGGTTGCCAATATAGAAATGGAAAAAAAAAAATTACTTCAGTGATTGAGAAAAATGTAAAGATATAGAAGATGTAGCAAGGCATATAAGCATTATTGAAAGAAAAAGAACATTGGGAAGCAACATGAGCATCTACATCAGGCACAAGTACATTAACAAAAACTTCAGCAAAAAACACAGTTTTAGAATCTATAGAAGATCTCACTAGAGCTCTGGATGAATTAACAACATTTCAGGTTGAGAAAGACAGATTGTCACCAACATTGGCCAATATGGAGGACAATAAGCTTAAAACTAGCAATGAATATTTTTCATAACTCGAGAAAAAACTAAAAATTCATCCAATTGGTACAAAAATATAAAGATCAGTCTTTTGTCATTCAGAAGTTCGCAGAGGCTAAGAACAACATTTGGCAGAATATAAATGCCAACATAACAAACATGTGGCCTTCAATTCAGATTACGTTTGAGCAGAAAGAACTTGTACACAAAGTTGAGACAACAATAGAAATTATAAAGGTAGATTTGGAGCACCTACCAAAGGAATCTCAAAAGATTATCAAGCTTCTAATTTCTAAAACCGAGGAACTAGAAGACATGAATATTCCAGACAGAACAAAAATGGTCATAGAGGTCAAAAGGATTTTGACAAAGAGGAATTTGATGATAAAGTTGGAAAATAAATGTAAATATCTTGAGTTGCAGTTCAGAAGGCTCAATAGAAAATTTACATTGATGTAGGAAAAAGGAATGCCTACTCTCAGGAATTCTAATGTCAAATTGATCCCATTAGAAAACTACCAAGAACAACTATGAAACATAAGTGTTGGTGCTTCCAAGTTTGGAAAAGCTAAAGGAAATATCAGTGGAGAAGCATTCATACATGGGGTCTAGTTTTATCTGAATATCTAGCACGACATCCAGCACCTTTTTGTAAGTAAACCTACTTTTGGCACTTACACCGAAGTGGATGAAAGATTGAGAAATATGGTTAGCTTTTCTATTCCAAGTGAAGAAAGGTGGGCTCGGCTGCTAGAATTTATCGAGTGAATTGTAACCAAAGCCACATAATTTTCGGCATAATATGAATAACCTTTGCAGGGAAGTAGAAATAGTCATCAAAAAACTCCTAGATAGGCTCAACAATGCATCAAGTTTTCAGCAAATTTTCCTATTTTCTCTTATTCTATGTCTACAAATATTTGTACCTCAAACAAATATTATTGTAAATATATTTTATTTTTGAAATCTGATCTGAGTCATTGTTTTCTATAAATGTTTAGAAATAAGACATAGAAGAGGTTGGAACTTGTATGAAGAAAGCAGACATTTTGATGTAAGTTATGCATGTACTGAAGTGATCAATTTGAACAATATAGAAAGTTTGTTCTAGGATTCCTATTTCAGGAAATTGGTGATGTCTCCTCTCATGTGGAATTATTAGTTTCCCATTTTTCCATATGTTTTTCCATCTCTGTTGTTTAAAGAAGATTAAGGGCTAAATTTGTTTAAATAAATTCTGCTCTGGCTTATAAACAATATTTATGTTTTCACTATGATATTAAGTATATAATTCATCCTAGCATGCTCTATATTTAATTGAATCTAAATCTTTTCATCCCATTCACTCCAAAAATGCTCTAAATATCCAAAAGCTTGCCTACCTTGCCCTATTACATTGGTTCTGTCCTTTTTTTATTTAATCACCCACATACTCATGAATCCATGCCCAATGGACTTTCCCTATAGTTTCCAACCAAATCTTAAAAAAAAAAAAACTTAGAACTCAATAACTAGCCTAATATCTCAAGACATAAATCTAAATCAAATAGAGAGATCCCTCTCTAAAGCTGAAATGGCTAGATCCCAACTTTGCAAGTGGTTTTGTGGTTACCTCTGGGTTTCTCTCCACAACCTTGGGAAATTACGAAATGATAACATTCTCGCGACCATACTGGGGAAATCGAATAAATATTACACAAATTGTGTTTTTTCCTTAGTAAATTTTTCTTTCAAAGCTTAAAGCTATTTCCAGTGTGTGCCTGTTAAATAAATGTTATTAAAGCTAGTTTTTCCACCCAAATTATGTACATATTTTTATCTGTAAATAATATATTGAATATTTGGCTCCTAAAAGTATCTACACTAGAGCCCATCCAGATCCTCAACCACTTAAAAAAATAGATAATCCTGAGAAACTTATCAGAAAAAAAGAGTTTTACTGAGAGTCAAGCAAGCAATAATCCACTACCTAGAGTTAATTTTCTCCCTGAAAGTTTCATTACTGTAGAGGATATTGAATTTGATTTACCTTTTGAGAATAGCCTTTTTCATACCAAATCAGAAAGCTTTATTTCTAAGACAATTTTTGATGAAAATATTTTAAAACCTTATATCCAAAAACATCAACCCTTCAATTCAGATTCAGATGAAGATGTTATAAACAGTTTAACAAGCTTGAAGTTTTGGTGACTGAATTAAACCAAGTTGTGCATAAAACTTTTACTGATCAATCAACTAAATCTTCTTCTTCTTCTGCCTCATCTCAAACCCCTCCAGTGGTTTCTTCTATTATTACAACCCCTCTAGTAGTTTCTCTCAATACCACTACCCCTACTTCACCTACCATCCCGATTACTACTGCACCAACTCAAAAAAGCATAATCCCACCTCCTTTAATACCCTCAATATCCACAAATATTGTAGTTTCATCTTCTTCCCATTCCCATTTACCAGTCATGGCATTTCGTTATACCCCCCTTGTCCTGTTTGGACAACTTAATGCCATGCCACATGATTATCAGAGCCGAATCGCTCAATTTGATGGCACAGGGCCAATCACAACACAACAACACATTGACATAATGAATGATTATTCATATTTGCAAGAAGTTGATGATGATGATGTGAAAATAATGTTATTTTCACAAAGTTTGATAGGAGAAATTAAGAAATAGTTGAGGGCATTGCCAACAGCTAGTATCCCAGATCTCATACAATTTCACCAAATTTTCCTCACACGATGGGAAGTAGAGAAGAATCCTATCCAAATCTTCATTGAATATGAGCTTATAAAGAGAGTCCTTGGTGAAATAGTCCAAGATTACTGCACTAGATTCAATAATATTTACAATTATATTCCAACTACAATACAACCCCCATTAGGACTAGCTCTGATTAAATTTCCAAATGGTTTTGATCCATATATGTCTTACCAACTGAGGGAGAGAAATCTTGCTACCCTAGAGGAAATGCAGAAGAATGTAGTCGGTGTGGAAGCCAATTTATTGGCAAAGAGAGCTAGGTTAAAAGCTGAGAGAAGAGTTACTATTAAAGAAGAACTGAATTCTTCTTCATTAGATGCTAAGTTAGATACCTTAGTCAAAACCATGGAAAGAATGATGGATAGGATAAGTATATCTAACAAGGCTCCTCCAAGGCAAAATAAAGGGGGTTCTTAAATTACAAATTCTAATTTTAGGAGAAACCACCCAAAATAAAACATATAGAACAAAGAGGCATAGCTGATCAACAACATATTAGATCCCCATTCCAAGAAAATTATGCAGATGAAGAAGTCGAGTTACCAGAGGATCCTATAGAAAATAAGATAAACTTATTTTTGGAAGGAGAATTTGACAATATTTCTTAACTAAGGAAGATAAAGATATATTTTTGTTATCATAGCCAGAAGTCATCCCTGCAGAGACAGATGATTATAGAAAGGGATACCAAAATGCTATCATGGAGGTGGACAAGTAACACAATTTGAGAAGTAAAAAGATTGTTGGAAATCCTCGCAAGAAGATTCAAAGTGACGCCCCTTATACCAATCAGGATAAAGATGATTCTCAAAAGGAAACTTCTCCAAAATAGGATGTAAATGTCAAAGAAATAGACAAACCTCAAACATCTTTCAGTATTGAAAATGAATTAGCCATGGTAAAAAAATTTGTTCCTCTGACAAAATTGATTAATAAGAATGCATATAGATCTCAAGTTATGAAGGCTTTGAATATAGGAGAAGGAACAAACATAATAAACCTTGTTGATGAAGAATTTGAATTATTGTTTGGGCCTGAAGTTGAAGGGAAGTCTCAGGATGGTAGTGTGCCACCCTTCTATATCAGTTTGAACATTCATGACAAAATTCTTCACAATGCTATGCTTGATTATGGTGCCTCGCACAATATTATTCCTAGAGCCATCATGGAAAAGCTAGGATTAGACATAACAAGACCCTATAAAGATTTATATTCTTTTGATTCTAGCAAAGTAAGATGTTTAGGTCTCATCAAAGATCTATGTGTTACTCAGGCCCAAATCCCAGCAAAGAGTGTGGTAATGGACATTGTAGTGGAAGACATACCTCCCAAGTATGACATGTTTCTATCAAGATCATGGGGAGAAAAGTCACAGGGTACTTTGCAGATGGACATGACATATGCCACCATTCTTATTTTTGCTTAGAAGAGGAGGTTATATAGGGAAACATTAATGAAATATATGGTTAGTAGCCAAGACAAACCAAATAATTACCCCCTGTATTATATGCATTCAAATATGGATTCCTTCATCTTGTATAATGACATATGTGAAGAAAGAGAGGTATCAGACCTAGAGACTGAATTCAGAAAAACAAAGCAAATAAAATTAGATGTTAGGAAACAAGATGAAGAGGGTGAGGCCCTTTGGAACATTGATTTTGATGGGGTAGTGAGTAAGGGAGGAGCAGGGGTAGGTGTTTAGATCTTAAACTCACAAACAAGTGTAGCAAAGGGACATTCTTACAAGCTAAATTTCCAATGTAAAAATAATATAGTTAAATATGAAGCATTTATTTTTAGACTACAAATTTTGAAGAGGTTGGGAGATAAAAGGATTTATGTACATGGTGATTCTGAACTCATCATTAACCAAATTAAAGGTGAGTACTCATCTAAACACCCTAGATTGAGGGCCTACAGAAATGTAGTCAAATTTTGGGAGTGTTTCCCATAATATCAATTGTCTTTGATTTCCATAGCTCAAAACATTTTCGTTGATGCATTTGCTACTTCAACCAGCACTTGTAAGATGTCTTTCATCCCAATAGAAAATATGAGGTTGAAGTGAAACATAGGCTAGCTGCCCCAAATAATGTTAGATATTGACAGGTTTTTGGTAGTGATGAGTAGATATAAAGTTTTTTCCAACTAAGAGAAGAGTTTGAGAATGTACATATTGATGCAGATAACTATGTAGATGATGATATAAATGAAATAGTGTTAAATGAGACTGATGACATTCTAGAAGAACTTGAGGTTCTACAATTGAAAGACAATGTGTTACCAAGAGGTTTGGTGCCATTAGAAGAGTTGTTTGATTTTAATGATGTAGCCAAAAAGCCAAAGATAGAACCTATAGGAGTTGAGGTTGAAGACTGCAATATAGGTACTGAGGAAAATCCTAAGATTGTAAAGTTGTCCAAGTCCTTGCCTCCCAAAGAAAAACAGAAGTACATAGATCTATTAAAATAATTTTCTGATGTGTTTGCTTGGAATTATGAAGATTTAAAAGCATATGATACAAGTATAATACAACATACCATCCCCATCAAAGAGGACCAAAAACCCTTCAAGAAAAAATTAAGGAGGGTAAATCCAATTATGTTACCTTTGATAGAAAAGGAAGTTAAAAAGCTTTTTGATGCCAAAATCATTGTGCCTTTAAGATTTTCAAAATGGGTGTCAAATCTAGTGCCAACCAGAAAGAAGACAGGAGAAATAAGGCTCTGTGTGGATTTCAAAAATTTGAACAAAGTTTCTCTCAAGGATAACTACCCTCTACCTAAAATGGATCATATTTTACAGAAAGTAGTTGGTTTTAGCAGAAATTCTTTGTTGGATGGTTTTTTAGGGTATAACCAAATTTTGGTACATCCTGATGATCAACATAAAACAACTTTCACAATACCTTGGGGACATTTATGTATGTCAAGATGCCTTTTGGACTTATGAATGCAGGGGCCACTTTTTAGAGAGCGATGTATATTTCTTTCATTGATGAGAAGGATAGATTTATTATAGTTTATATAGATTAAATTGCTGTATTTTCCAAAATTGATGAAGATCACCTGCTACACTTAAGGAAGGTTTTTGAAAAATGTAGAAAATATGGTATTTCCATGAACCCCAAAAATTCTCTTTTTGATTTAGAAGAAGGAAAACTACTTGGTCACATTATTTCAAAGGATGGTATCATAATATATCTCATTAGAGTTGAAGCAATAATGAAGATTGATCCTCCCAGGAATTAAAAAGAATTTCAATCTTTCATTGGCAGGATCAATTTCCTAAGAAGATTCATTCCAAATCTGGTTGAGATATTGAGAGCAATCACAAACATGCTGAAGAAACACACTGAGATAAAATGGAATAGTGAGGCTAAAAAATCTTTCAGTGAAGTAAAGGTAGCTTTGACATGTTATCTTGTTTTAATTAACCCTGATTTTACTAAAGATTTCATGATTTTCTCTTTTGCATCAGAATGCACTATTGCAAAAGTTTTATTGCAGAAAAACAAGTAGGGACATGAACAACCTATAGCATTATTCAGCAAATATTTAAGAGATTCCTCCTTAAAGTACAATATCATAGAAAAGAAATCCTTTGATTTCTTAAAGGCACTGAAAAACTTCAAAGTGTACATTCTACATTCCCACATAATTACAATTGTTCCAAGTGTTGTAGTGAAAGATATCCTCACTCATATTGCGGTATTTTTTGAATATGACATTAAGATAAGGCCTACTAAACTCCTCAAAGGTTAGGGATTGGCTAAGCTAATGGCTGAGTCAAATTTCCATGCACTGGACATAAATTTTATAGTTGCACTTGATGAACAAGAAGATTTGGCGACTCCATAGGTATCATAAGTACTTGTTACGTATCCTTGGTATGCAGATATTGTCTATGTTTTACAAAATTTACAAGCTCTTCCTGGTTTGACAAAGACCAAAGCTAGATTCCTCAAGTTAAAAGTTGTGAAATTTTGCATTTTAGATCACACTATGTATTGGAAATATACTCGAGGTATTTTTCTAAATTTTTTATTAAAATATGAAGCAGACAAAGTCATGGAAGACTTCCATCAAGGGGACTATGGAGGAAATTTATACTAGAAAGACACTACCAACAAAATTCTAAGGGTTGGTTTTTACTGGCCTACCTTGTTTGCAGATGTTCATAATCAAGTTACAACATACCATCAGTGCCAAATCTTTGAAGGAAAGAGAGATTTTTTTACCTTACCTTTAAAGCCCATTTCAGTGGAGGTTCCTTTCCAACAATGGGGTTTAGATTTTATTGGATAAATCCATCCAAGCTATTCAACTCAACATAAATGGATCCTCATTGTTAGTGAATACTTCACCAAATGGATTGAAGCCATTCTAACCAGACAAGCTACAAATTCTCTCATAATTCAGTTCTTAGAAGGTAATATTCTATCCATATTTGGATGTCCACATAAAATCATTACTAACAATGCAACTACTTTCAAATCAAAGAAAATGATTGATTTTTGTCAAAAATATCATATAAATTTAGTGAATTCTACTGCTTACTATCCTGAAGGGAATTGATTAGTTGAATCTTCTAATAAGAGTTTAGTCAACATTATAAAGAAACTATTGCAGGAAAATAAGAAATCCTAGCATAAGAAGTTGATTAATGCTCTATGGGTTGACATAATTAGCACGAAGAAAACTATTGGAATGTATTCTTTCCAATTAATATATGAAGTGGATGCAATTTTTCCCACTCTCCTGGGAATTCCAGTGCTAAATCTATTACAGGAATCACAAGTGGAGCCAAATGATGTACAAAGAAGGTTAAATAAAATGCTTCAATTGGAGCAAACCAGGGAGGAGGTATACAACAAAAATAAAATAATTCAGGACAAAATCAAGAAGATTCATGACAGAAGGACTAAAGCAGATGATTTTGAATTAGATTATCTTGTTTTGATATGGGACTCCAGAAATGAAGAGAAAATTAAGCACGAGAAAGTTGACATTTTATGGAAAGGACCCTATAAAATTGAAGCTTTTGCAAGGTAACAATGCATTCTTGCTGAAAGATTGACCGGAAAAGGACTGCCAGGAGGACCTATAAATGACAGACTACTCAAGCACTATTTTACTCAAGGATAGATAAGTTTTTCATGCATGTCATTGAAATATCATTTTATCATTCTACTACAAGTGAGGGTGACTAACATCAAGAATTGAAGCCCGCATAGAAGGCCCTAAGCTTCTGATGAGTTGCTGCCAATATCTATAATAACAACAACTAATCAATTCAGTTACCAAATAAGAACATAGTAACCAATGGACAAAGGTTATTGATCTACAGTGTTCCTGACACCTCAAAAGGAAGATTCCATCCCAAGTGGAGTCACTATTAGCGTCCTATAATTTATAGGATCAATTGATGATTATCTATTGATTTTCTCATAGAAGATGTTGTAAATAATGATTTCATTCTACAAATCATTTTCAAAATTTCAAAAGAAGAAAAAGAAAAGTAAAAAGTATATGATAAAGAAAAATAGAAAAATAAAAAGATAAAAGAAGAAAAATAAAATAGGGGATATAAAAAAAAGATATATATGTGAGAAAAAGAAAAAAAGAAAATAAATGAAAAAATTAGAAAAATAAAGCAGAAGCCCCAATAAGTGAGCTAGCTGAAATGCCACTTTAATTCCAAAAATGTAATTTTTTATAAGGTTTACCCCTAGGCTTATGTGGTAAGTCCTAGGGAATTTCGGGGGGTCCCCACCCTATTCCGCTTACCACCTACACTCCCCCCCCTAAAATACCACCTCTGCCTCCTGCCAATGGTTTGTCCCTCCACCGCTCGCCTTCCGCCATGTGTCTCCCCCTTCGCCACTCATATCTCGACACACACCTGTTGCTCCCCGCCACTTTTCTTTTTCACCTGTGCTACCACGTCATTACTCATTCAATGTTCGAATCTCCCGCCAATTGCTAATTGAAGGTTATGTTATTAAATTCCTACGCCCTACCCATTTTACCGCTAAATATTCTCCACTCCATAGTCGTTAATGAAGTCGTTATCCAACCAATTCCATTGTTATAAAAGATCCTTTGGGGCCAGTACTTCATTTCGTTTTTCTTGTCATTGATCTTGAAGGATGAAGGACGAAACTTCTATCAACTGCCAACTTTCAACAGCCAATTCCTTGCATACAGTCGACATCTTTTAAAGGTAACCCTGTTCTTCAAACCTTTTTCTGTCAAGTTTTCTTCTATTAGGTTTTCTATAACATTTTTCTCTAGTTCCTTGTGTTCATTTCCCAAATTTTCGAACCACAGAGGAAAAGGGAAGATCACAGAGTCAAATCCCCTTATTCCCCTAGTCCCAGATTTTGATAAATCCCCCTTAATAGACACCCTATATAAAATTGTTGAAACCTAGTCAGAATTTAATCTCTATGAGCTCCACAACTAGGCAAAGAAAAAAACTTGGATAAAATGATGAATAAAGTTTCTAAGAATCCTTTCTCCCACAATTTGTTTTCCCAATACTCACTTTTTTCCTGAGTTCTCTATTTGGTGCCACCTTAGATATTTGTCGAGTCAAAGAGTTATCATTTCCCATGACAATGAGGTCATTTTTCCATTTCCCTTGAAAGCATCTACCAGGGCCTACAAGTTGACTATCAGACCTCGCACTATCCTTTTTATGCTAATATTTTAATGGAATTATATAAAAAATTAACATTCCCTCCGAGAGCCCATATTTTTTAGTATTTTCTTCCAGAAAATGTTGAATTACCTAGGACCAACCCCCCATATCCAGTTTCAATGTTTCCTGAAATTTCAAAATAGGTAATCTCCATGGTAACCCAACTACTTGGGCACCATAATGACCTATGGGTAGATGAGATAGTGTTATCTATTTTTGCAGTTGGAAAAAAAAGTCTCCATCCTTTTCAATTATAATCAGTTTTTGGCCAACTCCATCCATGACTAGTTTTTCAATTTCAAAGTAGAAGGTGTCTTTAAGTATCAATCAGTCCTAGTTTACCTTATGCTATTTTATCAATCATAAAAATTTAAATTTCCTTTACAGAGGACAGATAGCGAAGGTAACCCCTACTTGGTCATTCATTGGACTTCTCTGGTTAGAAATAACTCAGAGGAGTATTCTTATTCTGATTATGTTGATAAGTTTTTGTATACCTCAATATGTTTGCTGAGAAGTGGTGTGATCACAAGGATTTCACTAGAAATAAAGACATTTTTTCATTTATCAGATCAAGCCAAAGTGGGAGACAGGTATTTATACCAAAACTATACTAGGATCAAAGTTTATGGATCAGAATTACCTCCTCACGGATTGCTAGTTTTTTTACCTATTAGGATCTCTGCATTAGAATACACAAGGCAAATGCTTAATATGGATAAGTTGCATTTTGTCTCCTACAAGAAGAAAGCGTAGTTCAAGTTGAAAGCGCAGTTCAAGTTGAAAGCTCACATAGGGCTCTACATCATCAACACCAGAGTTTAAGAAAAGGATGTAGATGCTATCTTGAGTCAGATGAAATTCAAACTAAGATTCTCTTGGTCCTATGATTCACTGCACATCATTTCAAAACTCATATTAGAACAAAAGAGTACCTCTTATGCATGCACACCAAGGCATGAAATTGAGCAATATGAATATCAAGAGGAATGGATAGAGGGTACTCTACAAGAAGTCGAAGAACAACTTTTTAGTCAGTCATCTATGCAAACACCTCTTCCCAAGGAATAGGAGGGCAAGAGGGAAAGGGAAACCATGCCCCCTACTGAGTCTAACAATCTAGATGCAGAATTTATTGTTTTTGAAATATAGAAGAAGGACCCAAATATTACTCAGAAACCAAATTCTCCAATTAATCCTTTGTTTAGGCTTAAAATAATAATTATTTAAGATGAAACTCCAAAGGAAGGGGAAACACAGCAACCAAATAAAATGATTCTATCAGGGACCCCTATCACTCCTTCTACTCAAGTAGAAGAAACATAACAATCACCTACTATAGAAGCAACAATCTAGTCTCTAGTATCATCCAGCTCACAGATTTCAACTCAGAAAAGTATCTTCTCAAGATACAAGGAGATAAAATTAAAGAATGAAGATTTGAAGGCTTCCACCTACTCTGAATTTTGGAAGAAGACCACTAAGACACGACACAGATTACTCTTTGCAATTGATTCAAAGAAAGGAAAGTTCCATATGGCCTTCATGGAACCTCTAGTACCAACTCAGAGGAGTGTTGAAGTCTATAAAGCCTCCATTTTCTAAATAGATACCAGAGAAATGCATAAAATCGATCAAATTGATTTACATAAGAAGATAGGGGAGTTAATATTTTTGACCCTCACCAGTTCATAAATGACTGCTTTAAAACTACAACCATCTTTGAACAAGATGAATTCTCAATCAAAGATTGAGAAAATGTCATCTTTTTCCAAGGAAAACAGAATAAAATATTTGTAAGACTTTATGGAAATGATCCTGACGATATTAAAGCAGCGGAAGAGCTCATCAAGAACAAGGAAGCAAATATTCAATCATTGAGGAAACAATTGAAGCTGCCCTCCATAGAACATCCTCAAGCTAAAGAGGTTTCCTATATATAAATGGAAAAATAAAAACTATTTACTTTAGTGATTGAGAAAAATGAAAAGATACAGAAGATGGAGCAAGGCATGGAAGCATTGTAAAAAGAAAAAGAACAGTTGGAAGCAATAGGAGCATCTACATTAGGCATAGGTAAATTAGAAGAAAATTCAGCAAAATCCATAGTTTTAGAATCTATAGAAGAGATTACTACAGCTCTGGATGAATTAACAGTAGTTCAGGTTGAGAAAGACAGATTGTCACTAGCATTGGCCATTATGGAGGGAGTAAGCTTAAAACTGACAATGCATATTTGTTAGAAATCCAGAAAAGCTACAAACTCATCGAACACGTACAAAAATATGAAGACCGGTCCTTTGTCATTCATATGTTGGCATATGCTAAGAACAACATTTGGCGGAATATAAATTCCAACATAACAAACATGTGGCCTTCAATTCATATTACTTTTGAGTAGGAAGAACATGTACACAGAGTCAATGCAACAATAGAAAATGCAAAGGTAGATTTGGAGCACAGTCTAGAGGAATCTCAAAAGATTATCAAGTTGCTAAATTCCAAAATCGAGGAACTAGAAGACATGAATATTCCAAAAAAGTAAAAAAACAAACAAACAAAAAATAAACAAACAAACAAAAAGAAACAAACAAAAAAACAACAAAAAAACAAACAAACAAACAAACAAACAAAAACAAACAAATCAAACAAAAACAAACAATAGTCATGGAGGTAAAAAGGATTTTGACAAAGAGGAACTTGATGATATTTTTGGAAAATAAATGTAAAGATCTTGAGTTGTAGGTCAGAAGGTTCAATAGGAAATTTACAATGTCACAGGAAAAGGCTTGCCTACTCTTAGGAATTATAATGGCAAATTGATCCCATTAGAAAATTGTCAAGACCAACTATGCAACATAGGTGTTGATGCTTCCAAGTTGGGAAAAGTTAAAAGGATTATCAATGGAGAAGAATTCATACATGGGTTCAGTTTGATTTGAATATCCAGCACAAGATCCACCACTTTTTTGTAAATAAACCCACTTTTGACACTTACAACGAAGTGGATGAAAGATTCATAAATATGGTTATATTTTATATTCCAAGTTAAGAAAGGTGGGATCAGTTGCTAGAATTTATCAAGTGAAGTGAAACCAAAGTCATAAAAGTTTCAACATAATAGGAACAACCTTTGCAGGGAAGTAGCAATAGTCATCAACAAACTCCTAAATAGCCTCAATAACACATCCAGTTTTCAATGGATTTTCCTATTTTATCTTCTTCTATGTCTAAAAATATTTGTACCTCAAACAGATATTATTGTAGATATATTTTATTTTTGAAATCCAATCCAAGATGTAATAGTTTTCTATAAATATTTAGAAATAAGACTTAGAAAAGGTTTGAATTTGTATGAAGAAAGCAGACATTTTGATGTAACTTGTGCATGTATTTAAGTAGTCAATTTCAATAATATGGAGATTTTGTTCCAGGGTTCCTGTGTCAGGAAATTGGTGATGTCTCCTCTCATGTGAAATTGTTATTTTCCCAGTTTTCCATATGTTTTTCTGTCTCTATTGTTTAAAGAAGATGAAGAGTTGAATTTGCTTAAATACATTATGTTTTGACTTATAAACAATATTTATGTTTTCACTCTGATATTAAGTATAGAATTCATCCAAGCATGCTCTATATTTATTTGAATCTAAATACTTTCATTCCATTCACTCCACAAATGCTCTAAAGATCCAAAAGCTTGCCTACCTTACCCTGTTACGTTTGTTTTGTCCTTTTTGTATTTGATCACCCACAGACTCATGACTCCATGCCCAATGGACTTTCCCTGTAGTCTCCAACAAAATATTTGAAAAACCAAAATTAGAAGTCAGTAACTAGCCAATATCTCAAGACAGAAATATAAATCAAATAGAGAGATCCCTCTCTGAAGATGGAAAGGCTAGATACCAACTTTGCAAGTGGTTTTGTGGTTACCACTAGGTTTCTCTCCACAACCTTGGCAGATTATGGAGTGATAACATAACCAAAGAGGAAAGAAGATTTCCCAACCCAACAGTCACGGAGATGAAATGAAAGAGTGTCATGTTCAAGAGAAAGTCACTACCATTAATAGGTGAAGTATCTCGTTTTCCCCATTTCCCCAACCATTTCTGGTCAGTACCTCTTTATTTTTTAAAAGATTCAGGTGGATAGCATATGCTTGATCTATGAGATCATCCTTCAGATGAATCCTTTTTAGTATTTTTTACGAACACTGATAAGGAGTGGTTTAGCCCAATCATGTTCGATGAATCCAACGTTGTTTGATACATTTACGAGTCCGGTGAAGGTGTAACTTGAATTATTTTTCATGTTTAGAGAATTTGAAAGAGAGGCGAAAAAGAAAAATCCAAAGGTTCTGTTTTCATAAAATTGTCCCTTGAGTCCAAAAAGGCAGAAAATGATACTCATGAGAACCTCTTAGCCATGTTTGACTAAGGTATTTCATTTTCGTAAATAGGTTATCTCAATCCAAAAAAGGGTTAAACTTATATTGAGAAGGTGTCTTTTCATTTACTTTAACGAGTTCGAAAAGACAAGTGATCGACAATATTTTCATATTTAGGGACTCTGAAAAGAGTTGAAAGAGGACCTCAATGGGTTCCTTTTTTGTGAGTTTACAGAGCCTAAAAAGGTGATAAAAGTATGCTCCACTATCAAAATGACCCATTTTCAACTCAAAATTGTCATTAAATCCTTCAAATAACTTTTATCCTACTTAGAACACCACAAAAGGATGAAAAAATACATTATATATGGTCAAATTTAGGTCAAAATAATAAAAATAATAAAATTGACCATAAATAGGAAACAAGTAAATTCATTTTTACCATTTTGATTTTTAACCCTTGGAAGTGAGCTCTGAGTGCTTTTTCCCCCAAACATCAGTAGTTGATTATGGCCAATCCAGTGGACCATTTCCATTGCCATCAATTTGAGGTAGGAGATCTTACCTTTCCCTTTCTGTTCGCGGTTTCCATTTTTGTTTCATGCAATTGTCTTGGAGTTTTAAGTGCATTTAGACTTTAGATTTGCGCCCTAGCTCCAAGGCACCCTCTTTGTGTTGAAAGGTGTGTTGGGCCTTATGGATTAATACTGGGAAGAGCACTTTAGTGCACCTTCAAAGGAAGAGAGGGTGTGTTGTAGTGCTCTGTCCTCTTAAGGCAGGGTGCACTAGGCATAATCCAAAAAGGGGGATTTTATTTTCCACCTAGATTTCTCTTAATTTTTTGCATGAAATTTGCTCTAAATTTTCTTCTCATGGTATTGCAGTTATCTACTGGAGAAAAATGGCTTTGATTTGGCAAGAAAGAGAACATGAGCCCCATGACATGGATATTTCCAATGATCCAACAACAATATAGGCTTTAGGAAATTGTGGACTTCTCAATTTCTTTTGGATTCCTGGCATGAGAGCCCAGCTAAAATAATTGGAATATCTAATCTGGGCATGAGATATTCAGGCACAATGTTTCAAGCTTGGAGCACATAAGCTTAGTATAAAGGTGGAGTATATTTATTTTTTGATAGGTTTGTCGAGGAGGGGAGATCCTATCTCGTTATCTGGCACGGAGATGGGCAGTAAAATGTCAAATATTATGTTATTGCACATTGTAGACCTTGTTACCATCCAAAAAAATATGGGAAGATAGAGATTAAGGATGTGGTTCGTTTTCTTCTCAGGACAATCCTTTTCATCATGGCAATATTGGTTGGCAGTGCTACTCTACATTTGGATAACATGTCCCAAATGAATATGCATTAGAATGCATAGAACCAATCATGTTCAATTGGAGTGAGGGGGTGCTAATGAATTTAAAGGAACAAATCAATAAAGAAAAGGATGGGAAATTGAAGAATTTTGGATAGGCTCCATCTTAATATTATTTTCCCTAGAGAGGATTCCACTACTTCGTCCTCAACATATTTTGCTTGAGCTTCCAGATCCTAGGGCTCCACATATCAGGCGATGGGTTGATCTCGTGCCTTGATATGTAGGTCCTTCTTCCATGAGTTCCAAACCTACCTTCTTTTGATGGATACGGGCACAACCCGTTATGATCGAATATTATCCCTATGTAAGAGCATATTTTTGAGGATATCCAAAGCTCGTTTTACCTGAAGGAGAGAAATGAGGTGACATAGGTAAAACAAATTCATTCTGAATGATTTTTTTTTTTTGGTTTTACAATTTTTTTTGTTGTTTTTCGATGCATCAAAGACAAACTATTAATTTCACATGCATATGTTGGACCTGTTTGACCAGTGGGTTCATCCTACTTCAGCAACGTGGAGAGTCACTACTTGCACAGATTGGAGCACAGGTGATTGCAAGAGCAAAGGAGGAGAAGCAAGATCTCAACATAGTTGAGACTCTTGCAGAGTTCGAGCCATGTTGAGGGATTGACTCATAGCATACCAAATACCAGGGTTAATCAAATCCCTATGAGACCAAAACATTACACCACTAGAGTTCCAGACCACATTAGTTAGATGTTGTGCGAGATTTCCCATACGGTTGTCTGTTACCATGATCATCATTAGGACTAGTCTACTAGGAGGCCTTAGAGTCATATTTTCACTACATTTATTTTTTATATGATAGGTCGTGTGGCAATATGTGTCTCAGACACAACTTTTGTAAAACCAAACTTTATATACCATTATCTACCTATTGGTGTTTCTTATTTCCTCTATTACCTTGTTCAATCAATGTGCATTGTGGATTGAATTTTATTTACATGTGTCACATATTTAAATCTAAAACATGGTTTTTTAATGCATTAGTTAATATGTTTAGACTTCTACGAATGTGTTGATATTGGATGTAATCAAAATGTCTTTCTAGAAGGTGAATACTTAAAAAAATACGTAACATAGTTGGAATTCATATTGAATAGACGTTAATTAAATGTACTACTACAAGTTGTGAGTCAAGTTAGACTACTATACAATGTACGCCATGAGAAATAATATTAGAAAACAGCTCGATAATTGCACTATACTCAATGATGTTATCGGTAGAGCAACTGATACAAATCCCTTGTAAACTCACTAACTCGCCACTTGGAGCATAAATAGCCCACGTTGTGAAGGAAAGGTTATGAGTAATATGACTAGCACTATCAACATAACCAACATATGGCTAAGGGAATGCTGACATATGAAAATCAACTGTAAAGAAAGATTAACATAGATGGTAGGAAACTCCAAAGGGAACACATTGCAAACACACTCAACGCACCTATACATAGTATGTACATAGTGACTACACAAAAGTGATTGAATCATAGTAATTTTTTAGGTACAGCCCATTTCTGGGTTACGCTAAGGGAATTCCATCAAAATAAATAAGCTCGTAAGCCCCTTTTTCAATAACACATTTAACTATGTATGGTCCTAGCCACATCGGCTCGAACTTCCTAGCCCCTAACTTATCAACTTCCTAATCATATAATAGGATTGGGTCAACTTTCGAGAAGGAATGAGGTTTAACATTCTTGTTATATTTTACTTTGACACCTTTCATGTGGACCTCATTGGCCATTGTCGAATTGCGCCAGGTTTCATCTAAGCATGCTAGATGCAAGAGACACTCTTCTTCTGCGGAAGTGGTAGGAAGAAGTTCAACGACAAGATTCAATGATGGAATGTCACATCTGATGGGAATGATTTCCTCTAGACCATACACTAATTGAAAAGGTCTGAATCCACTTGCAGCCTGGGTAGAGGTTCGATATGCCCACAAAGTTTCATAAAGGATGAGATACCAATTTGTTTCATGAATCTCTATTATACGTTGTAGTATTATTTTCAAAACTTTGTTAATAGCTTCTCCTTGCCCATTTTCCTATGGGTAATAGGGTGTTGAGCTATCATGTTGAAGGCCCAACTTGGAAGTAAGCTCAGACATCATGTGATTTAAAAAATGTTTCTCATGGACTATAATAATAGCTTGTGGTACACCAAACCTAGCAATGACAAGATTAAAGAGAAACAAAGCAGTTCTTTTTCTGATGTTATTATATGTAGACATCGCTTTGGTGCACTTTGTAAAATAATATACCGCCACAATGATGTAGTTATCCCCCCCCTGCCTGAGTGAGGGTTACATGTCATAAAGTCAATGCCCCATTTTGTAAAGGGTCCAATGACGATAACATGATGTAAAGGAGAAGCTGGAGCATGGGTTTTATGATCATAGATGTGGCAAGTGTGACACTTTTGGACCACGAGGATGTAATCTTGAAACATAGTGAGCCAAAAGTAACCAGCATGCAAAATATTTTGTTTGGTGGCATAGCCAAACATATGTCCACCACATGCTTTAGCATGGCATTCATTTAGAGCTTTCTTTGCCTCCTCATGAGTGAGACATTGTTTAAAGATGGTATCAATACCACAACGATAAAGTGTGTCTCCAATTATGATAGAATTTTTAGCCTAGTATCGAATACATCATTGGTCAAAGCGAGAGGTATTGGGCTAAAAATTCTGGGCCTGGAGGTAGATGATGATATATCCATACCAAGGATCAGATGAATTGATCATAAACAATGAATCGCAAGGAATAGAATCATCATACATAGATGCAGAGCCAGACGAGGGAAGGTTGAAAATCAATTCAGAAGAGATTGTTAGGATTCCAAGAAACTCTCCTAGGTTGTAGCTCGGAGATGCCTGGTAACATATAAATTTAACTATTATTGCAGGTTCAATGGAAGGAATGATGGTTTGGTTCAAGCCAGATAACCACTTCTACTTTGTTTCACTCCAGACATGTGTGAACACCCTCAGACTACAAGGCTTTAGACCACCAATGCTCACAGTTTTAGATATTAAGTGAATATGGATAATACTAACCACACCAGTAGATGCACAAGACCATGTGATGGCCGGCTGCAACTAGTAAAGAAACCTGTAAATCTAATCTACTAATGCACAGATAGGATGACATCTCTCTTGCATTAGATATAAAGAAACCTGAGTAACCCAGTCAGTGATACATTCAACAATTTAACATATAGATAAGATGGCAGTTATCTAGTGTTAAACCTCAAAACATCAAGAACACAACATATCAGGCACAAGTTTAGAACAGAGGAAAATGGAAGGTGAGTAGTTAACAACAAAAGAAGCTTGTATTAGCTGAAGATGAAGACGAGACACTGCAAGTGAAAAAATATCTATAGTCTCCAGAAGTTGAACCTTACATCAAATGTCAACCTTGATTACATCTTGTTTCTAAGTATTTATAGATTTACATTACAAGGGCACTTGGCCGCTTAGGTATGGAGGGGTCATAATTGACCACCAACCACATTTAACTGCTTGATGGAGTCTCTGAACATGTTTGCTTGCTTCAGTGAGTGAATCCAATCTATTCAGGTGTTGTGCTGTCCTTTTAGGTGGTTGGAGTGCTCGTACCAGTGGAGTCCATGACTGATAAATTCAGTTACAGGGTCGTGCTTGTCCTTTTCTCCCTTGGCCATGCTTTTCTATTAAATATGGTTGTTGGGGGTCTGACAGTGACTGATAATGGTGGAGTTGGTCATCTCCTTCTTCGGGCAAACAGAATGGTCCAAGGACGTGGAATGCATGGGTGAGTGGACGATTTGGATGAGCGGGAAAAATGGCCGTCGGATCGAGTAAATGGACAGTGGAGATGGTTCAACAGAGGCTATCGGCCGAGGTGAGAGCGGGGTGAGTCAAGACCATTGGATCTTCAGCGGACAGATTGGACGGTCATCGAGAAACGAAGTTGCACGAACGTTTAATGGGCGGGGAATATTGGTTGGGCAGAAATGGTAGTCATCGCACCACTTTCGGGCGTTAAGAAGTAAAGGTCTGGGGTCGCCTGATTCCATTTAGCGATCGACACGTAGCAGCGGATGAGAGAGAAAAACCACTCTCATTGCACACTATCGTTCGATCAAGTTGCCGGCGTGATGAGAGTGAAGACTGTCAGATCTTGGTGGAGGTGATCTGACGGCGGAGAGTGGTAGAATGGGTCGCCTTTATTGGGTGCGACGGGAGCTGGTGGGTCGGCGAGGTGATCAACAGTGGGGATGAGGCACGATGAGTTACGATAGTGCAAAGACATATGGTATGGTTTTATGGTAGGTTTAGGGTTTTGGCGCTTGGGGCTAACGCCAAAGGGGTTAATCTGTTGGGTTTAGGAGAAAAATAAAGGAATGGA
Organism: Pinus tabuliformis; assembly: GCA_031772625.1. Classification (NCBI taxonomy): domain Eukaryota; kingdom Viridiplantae; phylum Streptophyta; class Pinopsida; order Pinales; family Pinaceae; genus Pinus; species Pinus tabuliformis. The sequence continues at coordinate 731,000,315 of CM062809.1, read as the reverse complement.
GGTGGCAGAGAGAAGGTGGGGTAGAAGAAGAAAGGAGAAAGTGACTAATGTGCACTTCCCTTTGATCGTAACCAATCAGACCATGATCCTTTCTGACCTTAGAAAGTCAGCATTGCATAGCAGAGCTAACACTGGCTCCTTCTGGGGATGAAATCCTCCCTGTGAGGTTTCAAGAACTGTAGACCACTGCCTTTCATACAAAAAACTAGATCAGCAAAAATTCCTAGTGTTCCATTGGGCATGGAGTCTAATTAAGCCTACACTAAAACTTTGTGAAAGAAAATATTTACAATGCTGAGGCCAAACGGCCTTAAACAACATAAATATTCAAAAACCACCCATTGACTGGGCCATCAAAAATTGTTTCTCCTCCCATACTTTGCAGCGTGAAAGTGTTGTTCCCCTGGACCTAAGTAATGATAAAAGGTCCAGTCCACAGAGCATCGAACTTCCCATGATTACCTTACTTTTCCTTCAGTGCATCCCATTTAAGCACCAAGTCTCCAACTTGAAAATTGTCCATCTTTTCCTTCCTGTCAAAGGCTTCCTTGATTCTCTTTTGATGTGCTGCAGACTTTTCAATCAGTTGATCCCTAATCTGATGTACTTCAACCAAGTCACTAATCCTCTTTGCCATATCATTTTCCTCATTCTGCTCTTCTTGCAAGAACTTGGCTACAGGGAGGGTCAATTGGATTGGAAATACAGCCTCAGTACCATAAACCAGCTTGAACAGAGAATTCCCTATGGATTTCTTGGGGGCTACCCTGTTAGCCCATAACGCGAACTTCAGTTTGGAATCCCAGCTCCTTTTGTTGTCCTCCAACAGATTTTTGATTATCTTTATCAGACTCTTATTGGATGATTCTGCTAGACCATTGCCTTGAGGGTAATACGAAGTGGAATGCACTAGCTTAATGCCCATTGAGTCACACATGTCCACTAACTATTTTTCCCTAAAGGCTGCTGCATTGTCTGTAACCAATTTGTGTGGACAGCTAAACCTGGTGAAAATGCTTTCTGTCAAGAACCTCATGACCACATGGTGATCAACTTTCCTAGTAGGGATGGCCTCAATCCATTTATTGAATTAGTCATTGGCTACTAAGATCCAACTGTGCTAGCCACTAGAAGGTGGATTAATCTCCCCTATAAAATCCAATCCCCACTGCTGGAAAGGGCCACTGGCATGTATTGACTTCAAGGGTAAAGACTTCAACTACTGTTTTCCTTCAAACCTCTTGCACCTGTCACAAGATTTTACAAATGAAAAGACATCAGAGAACAAAGTAGGCCAATAATACCCAGCCCTGAGGATCTTGTGGGTTGTGGTTTTCCAGTAGTGATGTCCTCCACAAATGCTAGAATGAAACTGATGCATGACTTCCATAAATTGTTCCTTGTCCAAACATCTTAAAAGGATTCCAGATGGATCCCTCCAATACAGTAGGTTTTCATGAACACAAAATTTGGCTGCCCTAAGCTTAATAGTCCTAGCTTGGCTTGAACTAAGGCCTAGAGGAACTTCTAGCTTCAACAAAAATTGGGCTATTGTAGAATACCATTCACAAGAAGCTAAATTTCAGCCAACAATTGGTCATGTCCTACTATTGCTTCTTATGTCTGTCCATCCTCTGAATTTGTACCCACGCATTTTATGTCAAGCATTTTGTAATTTTCTTCAGCCATCAGCTGAGCAATGCCTTGACCTCTGACAAGCTTGGTGGGATTTAATTCTATGTTAAATTCAATAAGCTTTGCAATCCATTTAGCCCTTCTTCCATCAACATCTGGCTGTGTTAGGACATCCTTTATTGAAGCAAAGGGCACATATGCAATTACCTTAGAGTGCAGAATGTATATTCTGAAAGCTTTTAAAGATTTGATAAGAGAATATGCCTGCTTTTCAATGATATCATACCTTAGTTCAGCATCCCTTAAGGTTTTCCTGAAGAATGCTACTGGATGCTCTGAACCCTCATTATATTTCTGCAACAAGACTACTCCAAGGTTGTCACCGAAAGCAAAGGAGAAGATATGGAATTCCTTGCTATAGTTGGGCTGAGCAACGTGGGAGCTTCCATAATAGCTCTATTGATGGCTTCAAAAGATCTTCTTGCTACATCAGTCCATTTGATCTCTGATCCATTTTTCGGCATTGAGGTGATGTTTTTTACCAATTCTGCAAAATTAGGAATAAACCTCCTTACAAAATTTATTTTTCCCAGAAAGGATTGGATGTCATTTTTTGATCTTGGGACAGATAGGGTCTATATTGCTTTCACTCTTTCTGGGTCAATTTTGACACCTGCAACAGAAATGATGTGTCCTAGCAGTTTGCCCTCTTCTAAAGCAAATTGTGACTTCTTAGGATTCAGTGATATCCTAAATCTTCTGCACTTCAGAAACACTTTCTTCAAATGATGTAAATGATCTTGATGGTTGCTCGAGTACACTGTTATATCATCTAGGTAGACAAGGAAAAACTTATCCTTTTCTCCTACAAATGTTATATCCATGGCTCTCTGAAAGGTGGCTCCAACATTCATCAGCCCAAAAGGCATATTGGAGTACTTAAAAGTGCTCCAAGGAGTAGTGAATGCAGTCTTTTCTTGGTCATCTGGATGTACAACAACTTGGCTATACCCTGAAAAACCATCCAGGAAATACATGACTTTGGCTCCTGAGACTTTCTGTAGAAAATACTCCATCTTGGGCAGGGGATAGTTGTCCTTTTTGGAACACTTGTTCAGGTTTTTGAAATCAACACACAGCCTGATTTCTCCACTTTTCTTCCTCACCACTACCAAGTTGGCTACCCATTTTGAATATCTCAGAGGAACTATGATTTTGGCAGCCAACAACTTCTTGATTTCTTTTTTAATTAGGGGAAGGAGCAAAGTATTTATGGGTCTCAGCTTCTGTTTGAAAGGAATGGTGTCCTTCTCCAATGGGATCTTATGCTGGATGATCTTTTTGCCATAAGTTTTAAGGTCACTATATTCCCAGGCAAAGACATCAACAAATTGCTTCATCAAGGTGCAGTACTCAGAACTTTGGGCAGTAGACAAATGAGTGGACAGATTTATATACTTTGGATGATCTGGACTCCCTGTGTTATGCCTATGGACTGCAGATTGGCCTTCTTTTTGGGCAATCTTATGAGGCACATCATTATGGTCAAATAGCTTCTCTAGAAGCACTAGCCCTTTAGGTATATGATTGCTAGGCAACTGTACAATTCTATCTTGGCCAATTCTATTTTTTAGCTGGGGCTGGGGACTTTCCTCCAAGGTTTCATTCTCTTGATCAATTTGCATTTCAGAGAATTCATCAATGACTTGCAGAAACATATTTACTTCATCATCATCCTCAAAGACTTTCCAGTGTTGGACATTATCAGGCAAGGATGGTCTATATTTCATCTGGACTTCATAAACCAATTTAGGGGGCATGGGAGGGATGAACATGCTAGCAGACACAGCAAGGGAATCAACAAGATGATTTTTGACTCTAGGGATATATGAGATACAAAAACTATTAAAAGAATCTTTGAGTCTCCATACCTCATCTCTGTATGCTTTCAGCCTTGGGTGCCTTGCTTGGAATGTTTTGTTCACTTGTTGAATAATGAGATCAGCATCTCCAAACACCTTTATGTCTCTGATTCCCATGTCTTTGGTAGCGTTTAAGCCCAATATCAGAGCCTCATACTCTGCTATATTGTTCGTGACTTGAAAAGTTAGTTTAAAAGATAGGTGTGTTCTTTCTTGTTTTGGAGACACTAACACCACTCATGCTCCTGTAGTTTCCCTTGAACAGGTTCCATCAAAGAACATATCCCAAACTTGCGTTCCTTCCCCTTCTAGGGCCTGGCATACTGGTTTCTTGAGCTACACCGAGGTCTTATGGGATTCTTCAATTTGGAGAATACATGCTCCAAAATCAGTGTCCACAACGTAAATGGGATGATTAGTGGGATTCTTCTCATCACTGATGATATAGGCCAGTTGGGCTTCCTTGTATAGTCTTCTACTTTCTCCCCCAAAAGCTGGGACAGTGGCATAAGATAAGTCATTTTGCAATGTCCCACCCAACCTTTTAATCCATCCTCTAGACAGTAGCCTACCAAACTTAGGGGGAACATATGCTACCACAATATCCATCATCATGCTTTTCATGGGTAGCTGAGTTAGGGTGATAGCTAAATCTTTGATCAACCCTAGACATTTCACCTTCCTTGAATCAAAGGAGAACAGGTCATGATAAGGTCTGCTAATATTAAGGCCTAACTCTTCCATGACAGCTTTGGGCATCAGATTATGGCTGGATCCCGTGTCGAGCAGATAGTTATGAAGGATTTTGTCATGAATGGTCAAAGAGACATAAAATGATGGGGAATTGTCATCAGCAGGTTCAGTCATCGGGCTAAGCACAACCGCAGGTTTATCATCTTGTAAATTCACATAGTTATTGGATGCTTGTGTGGCCTTCAGCTCAAGGGAATCAAGTATGGGCTTCCTAAAGGCCTCACTCTTTACAAGTTCTATCATAGGTATAGATATTTTCAACTTCTGGACTTCTGATTCAAAACTGAAAGGGGAAGGGGACTTATCAAGGCCTCTTACCTCTTGAGGTGGTGCTTTGAGGATGATGGGATCAGCCGATGGTCTCTTCTGTTTGCTGATCTACTACTCTGTGGGGACAACAACTCTTTGAATAGGATTCTCTTTGACATTAATCGTTCTTCACCTTAAATTATATCTTTGCTGGTCTTCAGTCTGTAGGACAGCTTCTCTATCCCACTCTTGACTGGTCTGGTCCCTGAGTAATGACTCTTCGTAGGCAGCTAATGTCAAAAAGGCAGCACTGCCCTTGTCTTCCATGCAGTGAATCTCATCCTCTTCATCAAATTGTTCCTCCTCCATGACTACGTTCTGGAAAGGAGTCTTAACCCTTTGTTCTTCACTAGCCTCTTTGCCCCTTTGAATGATCTGTAATTGTTCATTTGCTCTTTTGAATGGATTTGGATTTCTAGGAGCAAATGTATTAGGAAGCCTTGCTTTCCCAGAACTCTGCTCAACCTTCAGTTTGGATATTTCAGCAGCCAATGACTCTATCATTTTAGTCATTTTGTCTATTTTGGGTTCTGAAGATGAAGAAGAATAAGAAGAAGAAGAAGCCTCACCTCTTTGCCTCCTTCCATCAACATGTCCCTTGAGTTTCTCTATAGCCATGATATTGGATTCCACCGCCAAGGCTACATCTTGCATTTCAGCCAGAGAGGCACATCTTCTTTCTCTCAATAGTGGGCAGAAATCAAAATCAAAGGCATTGGCATAGGTGAGTTTGGCAGAGGTGGGGGTGGGCTTTACTTCGGCTGGTATCTTGCTCTACATATGATAGAATCTTTTATTAAAATCAGACATGACTCCCCATTTTCCCTTTTCAGGTTGCCAAACTCAGTATGGTAATATAACAGGTCTTTCTTATCTCCCCAATGCTTTAAAAACACATCATCTAATGCTTCAATTTCTGCTATAGACCTAGGGGTGAGCTCTCTAAACCACTTTCTTGCCTCTCCATCAAGGCTTTAGACAAATACTCTCATCCACACATCATCTTCACTGATGTCTAGGTTATCAGCATAGCTATAAAAAGACACAAGGTGTTCTTCAGCTGTCACTCCCTCTATACCAGTGAACTTAGGCATGTATTTTTGATATTCTCCTGCAGGCATGGCATTCAAAGGAATAGGCAGGACTAGGGGTCCATATCTAGCAGCTATGATTCTTTCCATTTTGGTAGGTGCTTGTGGGCCTTCCATGACTGGGGTAGATGGAGGGGTACTGGCAGTTTGAAAGGTAGGGAGCTGAGAAATGAATGGTAGGGTTGAAGGAAACTGATGGACTATAGGGGAGGTTTTCTTTGGAGTGAGATCCAAAGGGGAACTTAATGAACAAGGAGATTTAGGAATCTCTAAGGGTATTTCTTCACTGATAATGCTAGGATCTATATTTTCAAAGTGTACATGCTCAGTTACAAGCCTTTCTTACAGAGATACATAAGATTGTTTAGGCTTACTTGATCCTGATGCTCGTTTTCATGATATTTTGCTTTGCTTGACAATCTCCTCAGGGCCAGGCACTGGGTCAGCTGGTGATTTCTGAGGATTTCTTAGAGTGTGTCTCACAAATTGAGCCAGAACTGTGATGTGGAGTCGCCAAAAGGTTCGTCCTCCAGTAGAGTCGCCAAATAGATGATTACAACCAAAAATGTGTCCAGACTTTGTCTATCATCAAAGATGGATCTGTGTCGTTCTCCCAGGGAAGCTGAGCTTCAATCTCCTCTCCCTGGCAATGACGCCAATTATGTTAGGATTCCAAGAAACTCTCCTAGGTTGTAGCTCGAAGATTCCTGGTAACATATAAATTTAACTTTTTTTGCAGGTTCATTGGAAGGAATGATGGTTTGATTCAAGCCAGATAACCACTTCTACTTTGTTTCACTCCAGATATGCGTGAACACCCTCAAACTACAAGGCTTTAGACCACCAATGCTCACATTTTTAGATATTAAGTGAATATGGAGAATACTAACCACACCAGCAGATGCACAAGACCATGTGATGGCCGGCTTCAACTAGTAAAGAAACCTATAAATCTAATCTACTAATGCATAGACAGGATGACAGCTCTGTTGCATCAAATAGAAAGAAACTTGAGTAACCCAGTTAGTGATACATTCAACAATCTAACACAGAGATAAGATGATAGTTATCTAGTGCTAAACCTCAAAAGATCAAGAACACAACACATCAGGCACAAGTTTAGAACAGAGGAAAATGGAAGGTGAGCAGTTAACAACAAAAGAAGCTTTTATTAGCTGAAAATGATGACGAGACACTGCAAGTGACAAAATATCTAAAGTCTCCAAAAGTTGAACCTTACATCAAATGCCAACCTTGATTACATCTTGTTTCTAAGTATTTATAGATTTACATTACAAGGGCACTTGGCCGCTTAGGCATGGAGGGGTCATAATTGACCACCAACCACATTTAACTGCTTGATGGAGTCTCTGAACGTGTTTTCTTGCTTCAGTGAGTGAATCTGATATGTTCAGGTGTTGTGCTGTCCTTTTAGGTGATTGGAGTGCTCGTACTAGTGGAGTCCATGACTGATAAAATCAGTTACAAGGTCGTGCTTGTCCTTTTCTCCCTTGGCCATGCTTTTCTATTAAATATGGTTGTTGGGGGTCTGATAGTGACTGATAATGGCGGAGCTAGTCATCTCCTTATTTGGGTAAAAAAAATGGCCCAAGGACGTGGAATGCAAGGGTGAGTGAACGATTTGGATGAGCGGGAAAAATGGCCATCGGATCGAGAAAATGGACGACAAAGATGGTTCGGCAGAGGCTATCGACGGAGGTGAGAGTGGGGTGAGTCAGGACCATTGGATCTTCAGTGGACAGATCGGATGGTCATTGGGAAACGAAGCTGCACGGACGTTTAACGAGCGGGGCAGATTGGCCGAGCAGAAATGGTATTCATCGCATCGCTTTCAGGTGTTAAGCGGTAAAGGTCCAGGGTTGCGCGATTCCATTCAGGGATCAACACGTAGTGGCGGATGAGAGAAAAACCGCTCTCATCGTGCACTATCGTTCGATCAAGTTGCCAACGCGATGAGAGCGAAGACCGTCAGATCTTGGCGAAGATGATCTGACGGCGAAGAGTGGTTGAATGGGTCGCCTTTATCGGGTGCGACGAGAGCCGTTGGATCGGTGGGGTGATCAATGGTGGGGATGAGGCGTGATGAGTTACGATAGCGCGAAGACATATGGTATGGTTTTATGGTAGGTTTGGGGTTTTGGCGCTTGCGACTAAGGCCAAAGGGGTTAATCTGTCGAGTTTAGGAGAAAAATAAAGGAATGGAGGTGGCAGACAGAAAGCGGGGTAGAAGAAGAAAGGAGAAAGTGACTAATGTGCGCTTCCCTTTGATTGTAACCAATCAGACCATGATCCTTTCTGACCTTAGAATATTAGTGTTGCATATCAGAGCTAAGAAAGACTAAGGATTTCTTGGATTTGGACTTGATGAATTCTAAATCGAACTCCTAGAGAATAAAAATCCATTTGGAGTACTTCCTCCCCAACAATTTTCGTTAAAATGTGTATCTCATTGGTTTGCAATCATAAATAATCATAGTTTTGCAAAGCAGAATGTAGTGGTGAAACCTTTTGACAACTTAGACAACTGCCTAAGCTAACTTTTCAACATGAGTATATTTTATTTCTATGTTTTTTAGCTTCCAAATAAAATAATAAATGGGATGTTTGTCCCCTACATCATCTTCTTAGACCAATACCATAGCAATGGTAGCAACTGTAGCAACAAGATACAAGAAATAATCTCGTTGATAATCGGGGGTATACAACAATGATGGGTGAACCAAAACATCTTTCAAAGCATGAAATACCTTTTGCGTAGTGTCATCCCAATGGAAGGGAGCCCCTTTTTTCAAAAATCAAGTAAATCATTTGGCCAATTTAGCATAGTTGGGAACAAATCTTTGTATAAAGTTAGCCTTCTCTCAGAGGCATTGTAATTGAACAAGTTAGAAAGGAGAAGGAAAATCAAGGATTGTCTGTACTTTAGGTGGATCTATATGAATCCCTTGGGTCGACACTATGAAGCCGAGAAGTCGACTGGATTGAACACAAAACATGCATTTGTCCAGATTTAGCCTGATATATGTATATGTATATGTATATGTGTATGTATATATATATATAGATATATATAGATATATATAGAGCCCTGAGATGCATCGAATGATCCTCATGATGTTTCTGGTGGGTAGGAACTTCATCCAAATAGGGTTGTACAATGTGCTTAATGTCATGGAAGGAATAATTCATAGCCCTCTAGAAAGTTGCATCATCATTTTTCAAACCAAAAGGGAACTTTCGATAGGAAAACATGCCCCATGGAAAAATAAATGCAGTTTTATGTTGGTCCAATGGGAGTATGTTGATCTGGTTGTAGCTAGAAAAAAATTCATAAACGAAAAAAAATTGCTTCCAGCACAATCATCAATAATATGGTTGATAAACGGGGTGGGATAGTTTTCATTACGACAAGCACGATTGGTATCCCGATAATCAACACACACATGAATCTTGCCTTATTTATTCATTACATGAATAATGTTCGAGACCCAATCAATAAGAGGAACCAGGTAAATGAAACCAACATGAATTTTTTTTTTTAGGATGGACCAGACGCAAGTGTTTTCAAACTAACTTAGTATCTAGATATGTTTTCATCTCATATATAACAATATTTGGATCAATACCTAGAATCTCTTCATATGACCATGCAAAAACATCTCAAAATTCTGAGAAAAGGGCTTTGTAGATATTGACCTCATCGGGAGAGAAAGATACACCAATGTGTACATTCTTGACAATTCTAGGTTTAGTGAAAATATCAAGAGGAATTGTCTCTTTAATATTTGATAAATTCATCTCAGAATCGATGTCATGAATAGATAGGGAATTCCTAGATATCTCAACAATATTGGGTGAATATATATCACCAATAATATCCTCACAGGTATCAGGAAAGGATGAACCATGATCATTATCATCCCACGATGCATCATCCGACATATGATTTTCATGATGCTTTCATCAGTAGAGAATGTATCGAATAAAGGATAAGAAGAAGAACCATAATCTTGGGAATGATCGACCCAATCTATCAAGGAGGAGAAATTAGAATGTGTCGAATAGGCCAAATAGATTCATATTCGAGCTCAATATGATTGAGTAGCACATGATCACCAAATGTATCAATATTAGAAGTGTTTGGTACTATCCAAGGATCATATGGAATAGTACAATAAGAAATCATTTTGATAAAGGTAATCATATTCAAGTTGTTAGGAGGAGGAAGGGAAATAATTCCCATCAAAGTGGAATCCTTAAGCAATCTAACTCTGACATGTTGATAAGAATGTGGGGTTTCACCCACAAGAGGGATGCTTCCAGTAATTTGAGAATTATTGGCAAAAAATGTGGCTCCTAGATGTCAGTGGAACAGGTTGAGTTAGAGGTGTAGCCTACATAGATTGACATACTTGAGATAAAGCTTGAGCAGGTTGAGAAATAGGTTGGAAAGTAGAAACTTGTGATGTACTAGGTGGAACTAGTTGAGAAGTTTGGATTTTATTCATAAACGAGGAAGGTTGTACTAACAACGTAGGATGCCAAGTGGTGACAACCATTCTTGGAAATGGGGGACTCAAATAGGGTAGAGCACCAACTTGCAGTGTTTGATCAGTAGACTGTAACATTCAACAACAGGTTTCCCCCCTACTAAAAGATAAGGGGTATATGGAGGAAAATTCCCTCCTGGAGGAGGGTACCCAGTGTAAGGTGGAGTGGGTTGTTGTATATGTCCATATCCATTGACATACAAACCATATTTCTACTCCACTAAAGGTTGATAGGGATGAGGAAGAGAATATTTTGTGGTGATCATAAAAGAAGTACTAGATGGAATTCAGATAAGGATAGCATTGGAGAAGTCCATGGACTAGTAAATGCACCAGAAAAGGTACCAGATAATGATTAGTAACCAGGTGGAATGGACATACCAACATACAAAAAATTTATGGTGATGTTACAAACATGGAATTAGTTGCAACATTGGTTATCTCTCTCATAGTGGAAGATGTGAGCTGAGAAACCATAGAAGAGCCAGTCATAGTAAAATTTACAATAGAGGATTGTTGAGGGAAAGTCAAAGGTGAGTTGAAAAGAGAAGAATCAGGAAAATGAGCCTATATCAGAGTATGAGGAGGAGGGACTTGATAGATATGAATCCCTCTTAAATGAATAGGATAAGAAGGTTGAGACTCTTCTTGAGGAATTTACTCAATACTCAGAAGACTAGGTGGAATTTTTTCATCGTCGGGTCCAAGATATATAGATTTTGATTATGTCAAAGATAGAGGAAGAGAAGAGGAAGAGATGGAAGTAACAAGTGTAGTTAAATAAGGTTCCTTAGGTTGTATAACCTTAGATTTTAATGTGTCTGAGTCAAGAAACTTAGGCTCAATAACCTTAGGTAATAAAGTTTCAGATGCTTCTGTTTCGACTGTCTTAGACTCACCAGCTAGAAGAGAAGTGATCTCAGGTTCAATACTCACAAGAAGTGATGATTCTGGTTGGTTAATTTTGGATGTAGGTCCAAAATGGGTAGCTTTTGAAGTACTAGATTCAATAGTTTGTGACTTTTTTGTTTTATTTCAACGAATAGGAGTTTCCTCTGGAGGAAGATAAGACAATATTTACATCCTACATGAACGACGAGGTTGAGGGGGTTGTTCTTCCACGATGGTTTAATAAATTTTAGAAATTTACAACAAAAAATAAATCAAAAAGGGGTAACTAGGCAAAAAGGGTTTACCAAGTCACCGTGAACTACAATATACCACCTTGGTGAACCAATTATTTATGTATGGGTAGGAAATATCCTCGAATGTTGTGTTTAGTGTATCACAGTGTGCAAGGCAACTGACTTGGTTACCTATGGGAGGATAACAATCTAGTGGGGACTTCCAAAATATACCGGAAGGTACATGGAAGTGGAGTCTGTAGTAGTGTTGTCTAATGTTTAATTGTTAGATGAGAGCATTCCCACATACTTATCATGCGTGGAGCACCATCCAATATAACTGAAGGTATGTGGAGAATGGTCCTATACACTTATGTATGTGGAATGGATATCACCCCCGAAATGTAACACTGACAAAGAATGACAACTCCTACGTTTAAATATGTCATAACACATCTCTGTCCTAGACCTCTAGATGTTTGCGTTATTGTTCCAAATGCTCCTTGAGATTGATTCAGTAAATTTTAGAGTTTATTTTGAATTATATTTCATTTTCCAAGGCTCAGAATGAATTCACCTGAATTCCCTATAATGTAATCATGCATGATAATAAGAAATCTTTTCTTTTCAATAAAAAGTTATATATGGGAGGGAATAAACAAAGAGTAAATGCAACATACAAAATGGTGCAAACAAAGTTTCCTATGTAGATTTTCCTAATGCAAATGTTCCAATTTCCAAATTTCACTCAAAACCCTAAATGTAAATAATGAAAAAATAAATTCTTTAATATATTAATTTAAATATATTGGTATATTTTTAATCAAATATATTAATTTTATTAAATAAAACATAATAAGTTACATTGAAATATTAATAGATATGAAAGAAATAAATGTTAAATTAAAAAATTTTAAATAAGCAATTGATCTTATTAATATATTTGATTATATTGATATATTTAATTAATTTAAATATATTAATATATTTTTTCAATTATATTAATTTATTAAATAAAAAATAAAAAGTTACATTGAAATATTAATATATATTAAATAAATCAATATTAATTTTTATTTTTTTAGATAAAGATTTGTAAATCTCATCCAGCTAAAAAAATTTATGTCAGTCATTTCTTTTGTTGTTAGCCCTCTATTTATACCTCTCACTCTCTTATTCTTTTCTCAACCTTTTTCTTGACGATGGGTCTTGTTGTAGACTCGAAACATCGACATTCAAATATGCCTATTGCGAAAGAAATTCTGACATCTCAATCACAGAACCCACCCCATAAAAATATGCAAACATTAAAAAATCTTTTCTTTCCTCCTAATTTTCAAATGCAATGAAAAATAAGATGCAAATAAATCATTAATAAGAGAAATCACACATAATATTATTACAATACAAATTTCTTCAAACCAATCAATGATCAAGAAATTTTGTTGCAAAATACTTAATTGACAAGAACAAAGAAAAATCCAAAGAAATTATCATCAAAGACTAATAAAACCAAAATAAAACATAATGAAGTCTTTTCAGAGACAGGGACACACTTAGAGACAGAAGGAAAATTTGTTGGACCAAATAAAATCAAAGAGCAAGGCAAAGGAATGCAATTTTTTGCATCCTATAGGAATTAGTGCAGGTGCAGAAAACACACCAGTGCACTGCAACGTAGACACAAAGAGGAAACTAGTGCACTGAAGCGCTCTATCTTAGAATAGGGAATGCGTTGGGGATGTTTCGGTCAAAACACGACACAAGAAACCCAACCAAGCTCAAAAATGTGTTTTCCTAAGGTCAATCAATGTCTGAGTGAGTCAATTAAGGTTGATTTAAGAGATGAAAAGGATGCTAAGGTCAACAAAACCACTAAAGGAAGGAGTGTTCCCTATTATGGTCACCAATTTGTTATGCGAAATTTTTATGGTTGTGGACAAAGGTGAATTCCCTTGATCTAGTGGTCTGATCTAGAAAAACAGAAGACAAATTGATTTTTCCTTAGAGAAATTAGAAAATGGGAAAGAAGCCTACCTGGAATCTGCAGTAACTTTTCCTCTCCTCCTTGCCTATAAGCTCCAACTCTAGCTCCAAGTGTTATAATTAGAACCTATACACATTACTAAAACAAGCAAAGGATCCACAACATCGACGTAACATAAGATAAAATATTTGTTCAATGAATCAACATGGCATTGAAATACTTGAGTGCAAACATAACACAACAAATATAGTAAAAAAAAATACTCTTTGTATTAAAAATATATAGGAGAGAGTTTACAACCATAAATAGTAGTTGACTTTGTATATGTCTCCCCAAGTTGACTTGTGCTTCCTTGTCAAAAAGCACACCTCAACATCAACCCTAATGCATGAATATGATGACTCCTTTAGTTTCAACGCAACAACTTGAGCACACTAACAATCTCCAAAAGCCAACCACGACGCTATGGAAGGTAATAAATATATAGGGTAAGAGTGGTAGTTTAGGATTTACCATTCTAGGCTTGAGATCCACATATGATGGGAGGATGAGCTCAACGGATGAGAGATAAGGTCTTAAAGATAGGATTAGCTAGGAATTCAAGCTCTTTATCCATGGTAAATAGTTAAAACTACCTTGGAAGCTTCCAGAAGAGGAAGCTTCAGAGATATTTTTTATTTTCTTGAATTTCTAGAATCAATGCACCTACAGAAGGGAGAGACATGTGCTGACCATCGTTTTCACTCATGTATGCAACATGTGCTAAGTATAGGTGGCTAGACATGAAATGTTCATTGGGGCTAAAAAATAATGTTTTTGAGCAAACTTTCCCATAAACTCAAACTTCTTTGAGAGGTGATGCTTAGGGCTTTGTGAAGATATTATGACAAAGTTTTCAAGCATGTTGATTGATCTAGTTTTCATACCTTTTGGGTTGATGTGACAAAATGGTTTGTAAAAAACCCCATTGGGCACATTGTAACTTGTAAAAATAATTATTTTTGTATTTAAAAGTGTTAAAATAGACTTCAATACCAAGTTGGTCTGCCAAATAAGAAGTCAGCCTAAATTGGGGTACTTCGTCCACCTTAGAAGCCTATATATAGGAGGGACCTCGTCCTCCTATGGACACAATTCATTCTCTCATCAAGAAAGTGAAGGAGAAGAAGAAGAAGGCTAGCAAATGAAGAAGACAGATGAAGATCAAGGGATTTGGTTATATCGCTTTCTCTCTTCATGCATGAAAAGGATGGAAACTATGGTTTTTGCTATTGGGTTAGGTTTTTGCTGCTACAGGATCAAACTTGTTGAAAGTGCAGAAAGAAAGTCGAAGGAATGCTCATCAGGCCATCCTCGAGCCCTAGAAGGAGAAACTCAAGAGAAAATCTCAAAAAGACTTGGAAGCCCTAAATTAGCTGACACGTGTGGAGGCAACAGTTGTTGGGAGGGTCAAAAATTTTAGACCTGCAATAAAGGCCGAAATTCTATAGATGGGGGTCAAAGTTGTGCCATTGGATGAGATTTGACTAGGTTTAACTTGGACAAAGGAAGCACATCATCAAGAAGGTTGAACTTTGTCTTGGAAGGGTATTGGTCTTGTTCTAGGGGTCTTGAAATTCCTCAATTGAAGAATCTATAAGAAGATAACATATTTGTGGGTTTTCCTCTCAAGTGGAGAGGTTTTTGACCTAGTTTGTAGCCTATATCTTGTTTTCTTGTGTATTGTTGATGTTCTTATTTTCATAGTTGTTTTATGGTAAAACTAACATAATAATAAGAGAAGAAGCTAATAAGTAAGAAAAGTACATCATAAGAAATTATCAAGCATAAGAGAAATCAACCCATCTATTGCCTTATAGATTTCTCAACATGCATCTCAAAGGAAGAGCAAAAAATTTCTAATTAAGATGCATGACGATGAAAATTATACTAGTTTTTAACCATGAAATATTTTACAATAAAAAACCAACATAAACATATGCAAAGACCAACAAGAAATTATTAGAATGATAAGTGTTTATAGCTAACAAAATAGTTCATGAAATTGCCACAACTATACAATAATCATATATTAATGAAAATCAATAAATAAAAGTGTTACAACATTCAATAACAAATGATAAGAAAGACCTTTTCATGGCCCTTCTAGATTTTAAATGTTACAGTTGAACATTTAATGCCAAATCATAAAGTGTCTCCAAAAATCCCAATAGTGGGAATACATCAAGCTAAAAAATAGTCTTGAAGTGATGCAGGTGGATGTTGGTGGCCATTCACTTATCCCACTTAGCCCCCAAAATTGTCTCTTTCATTTTTTTAGTTTCCTTAATTGTAGCACAATTTACTATTTTTGGTAGTTTTTCGGGTCCTGAACCTCCGGAGCCGTTGTGAGGCCCTAAACGACATTTTTTTGGGAAAATGGGGGCAAAAATGGGGTTTGGATCCAATCTTGGCCATTGGAAATTTTTTCTCCTCAGATAGATCTTTCTAACGATGTATTTTGCCCATCAAACAGAGATAGTATGCCAAAGTTACAACCCCGAGAAGTTGATGTACCAATTTACCCAAACAGGGCCCATAGTTTGGCGCTTCATCTCCTAAGGTTAGGTTTTTGGATTTTTAGGTTTTCCATTATTTATCAACAATAAATAGGCCTTTGAGCCTCATTGTAACACAGTTCAGAGGCATATAGCCACCAAATCTCTTCTTAGAGATAAGCTACCATCGCCCTAGCTAATTTATTTCCTTTTCTTCTTGTAAGTATATTTTCAGTATTTGATATTAATAAAATGAAGTAATATTTCCGTGACATCTCTATATTTATGGTTATATCTGTAATTTTTTGCATTATTGTTTAAATATGGATCAGTGGTATCAGAGCAGTCTTCTCTTTCTTTGTTTTTCTCTACATGTCCCCAACGAGGTCGGGATATAAGGAGTTAGGGCTTGAACTAGTCAAACATTTGCAAGACCAGCCTCACAAATCCTAATGGCCTCCCATGGCGGAAGAAAATAAAGACGAGGGGTCAGGAGATCTTATCAAAATCTTACTCGAAGAAGCCCTCGAGCGATAAAGGAACGCGATGATGGACAACGTTTCCTAGATCCTTCAGTGGCGACCCAGGGGCAATGCATCTACCTCCAACAACTACTCTGGAAACACCACACCCTTTAAGGTACAGGTTAACTTTGAAATCCCAATATTTGAGGGTCAGATAGATGTAGATGTCATAGATAAATGGTTAAATCTGCTAGAAGGGTAATTTTCTATTCATGATTTTTCCAGCAGGGAAAATATTACTTTCTCTCTTCTCAAAGTTGCCCCCCCATGTCAAGGACTGGTGGGAAACCTATTGTGAGCAGAAGGATGAAAGTACGACCTCACTTTTTTCAACCACACACACTTGGAATTCATTTCGTGATGCCATCAAGGAGCAGTACTACCCTGTCGGAAGCTATGAGGATAAATACATAAAGTGGATCATCCTTCAGCTGGGAAGGGACCAAGACGTGCCAGAGTTTACCAATATTTTTCATACCCTTTACAGAAAGTTGGGTATCATACCCTTTAGTGATATTTGGTACTCAAATACCATGGTTGCCTACATAGGTACATCCAGGACGAGATGGAGTTCCTGTACATCTACTCGCTTGGCACAGTGTACCGATACGCTATCAAGATCGAGCAAAAGTTTAAACAGAAGAAGCGAGACTTTGGATCTGTGAATCCGAAGCAAGGAAAAGGCTTCCCTAAACTGTAGAACCAAGGACAAAGCCAAGATGGTGTGACCCAAGACAACCTATTGAAGCCGCAAGAAAATAACAACACCACGAAGTCAATGAAGGACACAGGAAAGTGGTGTGAGTTCCATAAGAGCCCCACTCGTAACATAAGTGAGTGTCGAGCCAAGCAGTTGTTGGTGGCCGAGTTGACAGCTTTAGAATCAGATGAATGTTATGACCCTGAGTCAAAACCTAACAAGAGGCATGAAAAAGAGAAGAATATCATTGATGTGGAGCCCAGTGCCACTGTTTCCAATGCCAATATCCAAAAGGATGAGCCCGAAGATCCAGAGGAGGGGGAGCGTCTTTTCCACTCACAAATGTGGGTGAAGGGTTTGCCACTGCAATTCATTGTCGATAGTTGCAACCAAAAGAACCTCATTTTAGTAGAGGTCATGAAGCAGCTGGGCCTGCTAACCATACCACACCCACAACCGTACAACATCAGGTGGCTTCACCATGGACAAGATCTCTGAGTCCGCCAACAATGTCGCCTTCCCTATAACATTAAGCCCTTCACAGATGAGGTATTATGTGATGTTGCACCTCTTGATGTTTGTGATGTATTATTAGGCCAACCATACTCGTGGAAGCGACATGTTGTGTACGATTCAAGGCCTCACGCTGTTATTATTTCTGTGGGTAATACTTTATATAGGATACCGGAGGTAGCCCCACCTACTACCACATCTTTGATCCTTGCTAAGAAATGTAGTAAGATCATCTCCCAAACTAGGAAATTTATTTTAATTCTAGTTCACTCTCAAAGTAAGGGAAACATCGAAGCCACATCCATGGCCCCTGGTGTTATCACAAAATCGTGTACTAAGGGCTGCTACTTAGCAAGATCTCATGCAACTATTTCAAACCAGGCTTTAGACTAAGGCTTAGCCTCCTTAGTCAGAGAGGGCTCTCTCACAGATTCTTGATATGAATTAAGAACAAGAAAAGATGGCTAACTCTTCAAACAGTACATGAAAATAAGCTGGTTGGAACAACAAAATAACATTTCTTCCATTGGGCTCATGGAGTCAAACACCTCTGCAGTAAACTATTAACTACTTAATCATGGAAGCCAAGGCATATAATGTTTAAACACTCAGAACATTTCTCAAAAGGAACCTCAACTCATAAATATACACAGGAAGTCTGAGCACTAGGTGAATTCAGAGTGATTGCATATTTAGTGAGCTGTAAAACATAAAAGGATAAAGACAAAGCCACATATATTCTGAGCATTGAACACATGATGAATCTTGGGAAGAAAAAGTAATCTTCATATTACTGTCAAAAGTCTTTTTTACATAAGCTGATATAAAAACTCTGTTTTTTCATAAATCTCCAACCTCAATTACATCAGAGTTTTCGCTATATATAGGAAAACATACTTAACTACTTCGAGTCTCCTCCTCAAGCATGAGGGGAGCTCGATGACCTATCATTAACTACCCTTATCTATTTTTAAACAAACTCATTAAATACATAAAGTATTGAACTGTAACTACAAAGAGTCCTAATCACACTAAAACTCTAACTTCATTTCCTCGTATGCCTGATTCCTTTCTTGATCTTTGACAACTGTCTTTTGTTGGTTAGGCTCAAGATGATTGAGCTACAGATGCAAGGAATGCTGACTTTGGATACCTGTAAGCGCTGATGGATCATTTATCATCAGGATCAAAACACCTATTTTTAAGGTCCCTGTCTCCTACCATCCTCCGAAAATGTAGCAGCATGTTCCTAACTCTTTAATAGCTCAAAGTATGGAACGCTGCTACCAAACACCATGTCTCCAAATGAGCTGTAGGCTGTATTGATGTACAGGTGTCTTTCTTCTAACATTCCTGGTCAAACTGTTTATTCTGCATTGAAAACATCACCTACAGCAGTTTCGTAGCGCGCTACGAAACTGCTGTTAACAACCTCTATTTGTTTCGTAGCAAATGAATCTGTAGTTGGTAAATGATTTGCTTGAGAATCTGCAGACAAGTCACAATCCTTGGACTAACCCAGAAATGTGGTAGCAATTGAAAGAAACAACACTGGCCTTGAGAATTCCTGTGTGCTCTTAGCAAGAAGTCTGAATGGAGTCCACCTCTGCAACCAGCTAAAAGGTGGGCATTTAAGCAACCCAAGTCCTTGTATACCCCTTCATACTACTGGAAATTTTGTTTCAGAAGTCCTTCGTACCACCTCTAAAGTTGCAACTTTCAATAGAAAGAAAACAAATTGACCTGTAGTTTCTCTTGTTACTTTGACTTGCTTCAAAGAAATGAAAGGCGCAACCGCATTCTGCAAAAGAGCTTTAGGAAATGATGCAACCAAAAAAAAAAAAGGTTTTCTGGATGCCAAATTCTTTCCCTTAACATTTCTTAGCTCTGGACTCGTGCATGAGATTGAATTACTAGTTGAGTCATCCATGTTTTCACTTAACTCCTATTTCCAAATCAAGTTACCCTTCATTCTTTGCAACGCAAACATCAACCTAAGCTGTATAAACAATGCTTGTTCCAAACAAAACCGGCATGGATTCTCGATCTCCTTGAAAAGTTTACTCACGCAGTCCTCTTATGCGTTTATCTAGTCTTCAAAGTTCAGAACGAGCCTCCCACTCAAAAATGCCACCCTGCAATGGAATTGGACATAGAGAATGTCCCTTCTGGCTCCAATTATTTTTTGTCTTACATCATATTCCTTTCCTTACAGTCTGAAGACCATTCTTTTAGAATCATAATCTTTTAAGTATGTGCTTCTCACAAATACAATTGGAAATTGCCTAGCAGTTAAAATCTGTGATTTATTTATGAATCTGAAGATTTAGATGATAGGAACCCAATTCCCCCAAGAAATTTCAAATTCTGTGCTAAAGATCAGCTTGCTAGCTCGAGCACACGAACTCTCTGTACTCGTGAATATCGTCTTGCCCTTTAACCCCGTGTTAAAGACACCAAACTTTGTCTTGTCCAGCCCTCCTGGATGTATAATCAAAATTGATTTTCTGGCATCATCTTGAAAAGTTGACTAGCCAATGTTCTTAACAACAGAACACGAGCTCAGATGCTGAGGGTCCTCTATATTTCTTGAATCCATCCATTGTGCCATAGCTGGTCTCGTACTATCAAAATGAATGGCAGCATCCGCCAGAATAGAATTGTTTAAAGCATTAGGCATAAGGCCTCTGACATAAGAACCCTTCAGAGGCATTAAATAAGAATTAAAACCAGGTCTGCTACCAAAGAAATTGTTGTTTCCAAATTGAATGCTATTGACCTAGGATCCATGTATTCCCAAATCTTCTAACACTGGCATAATTGCCTCTGTTGGAGGAACCTCTGAAGGAAATGGCCAATATTGACTCTCTGGATAAGGTACGTGTTGATAAATAGAGCCTGGATGTTGAAATTGATGACCATAAAAAATATTATCTGTGTTGAATGTTGAAATCGACATCCATCCAGGGCTGTAAAAGGTCTGAGGAGGATAACCACCATCGATTGATGGATAAAACAAAGGAGAAACCTCATGTTGAAAAACTGGTAGATGATATCCAATGTCATTTACAAATGCAGAATGCTGATATCAATCAGTCTCTGGTACATATGGACTATTCCCTCCATAAAAAGATACTTGTAGAGCAGGAAGACCATTCGGAGCAATATACGCAGAAGAGGCAACTTTTTTAATCACTATGAGATAAGCAACAGGGCGCAAAAATCTTAAGAAGCCTGTCACTCGTGAACAAGGAGGAGAGAATGGGAATGGCCTGACAAACGAATATTTAACCAATAGCTCCACCGCTTCACCTGCCAAAATTCCAGAAAACATATGTGAACAAATCCATCTTTTGGCAAGCCGCACAGTTGGTCCATAAACTGGATACAAACCCTGTAATCCATTCTTTCGTATAGCTGAGTAACTATTTCAAATGTAAAGCCAGAAAGGTCATTCCACAAGTCATCAATTGCGCCCTCCGTCCCCAATATAATAGGCATTCAATCATGAAGCCACGCCACGGCCTTAGAGGAACGTGTAGTCAAAATAGTAAATGTAAAGAATACTCCTCCTTCAGAATCTTGCCATGTGTCATAAAGAGCTGCAAAGACAAGGGGTTTTTTTTTATCCTGAAAATGTATATAGAATGGTTGCTTTTCCGCTCCATCCTTTTTCCACTCGTAGAAAACCTTCAACTGACACAAGGCAACGACAACTTGGAATAAGTAGACGAAAAGAAGCCTTCTCATAAACCGATTCTGATCGAGCATTGGTTTCAAAAAGGACCACGATTTTGAGACTTGGGTATGAAACAGAGTTTTGATGGACCTCCGTTAGTGATCATGAGAACCTGCCACAACAACTGTGAGCGCAAAGTAAAACTACCACTGGAATGTTTCCCTTCAAAGCATATGCAGACAATGGCAACCTTGACCTCCATTCGACTTCATAATGATTTATATTACCGCTATCCCCTTTTCACACATATATATTTTTATTAATGCATCTCTCAAGCACAACCTTTTCTTAGAATTTGAAATATCTTCCATTCCATGCCCCTGTCTCAATCTGCTAGTCCGATATTCATTTGATTTGGATCAGCTAAGGCTAAGATAAAGGAACAAGGCAATACCAATCGCGTAAAGACTGCCAAGGTCTGCAAGGAATAATACGGATCCCATGATCTCCTCAGTATCAATCTCAACAATATAATCAGAAATCTCATAAGCTGTAGCCCCAGCGTTTGCCAGAAATAATGAAGTGACAACCATGAGAATATGCCTATTGCAAACGAACCATATAATCCTCTTCCTTCAATGGAGTACAGGCCCATATATAAGCTTGACAAACCTTGTTTCCTGCGGTGTTTCCATCAATTCACCTTAAATATCTGTCATTTCCCAATTTCGTAGCGCAGCCTGTGCAAGGTCAGTGTTTTCGCTACGAAATCACTAAAACAGGTGGCGCTGCGAAACTGCTAACGAATTTATGCGCTGCGGAAACACTTTGCCCTTAAGCTAAATTGAAAAATTTTGGCAACAATATTTTCAGTGATAACACCTGGGAAGGGTTCCTCCACGTAGCAGAAGCAGGGGGATATGGTCATGAAAGAATACAGGGACATATTCTCCTCATCCACAGGGGTACTATTGAACTGTTACATCAAGCTTTCATTCAATTTGACTCCCAGAGAACCTCTACCCAACGGGCCAATATCTCGTCGCTATAGTATGGAAAATGCCAAGCATAGACAGCGAACTGATCAGCATCAGGTACCACACAAGTTTAAGGTGGATGACAAATTTTGGTTGCATTTGCAAAAAGAGCGCATTACCATAGCCCATCAGAAGCTCAGACCTCTCTGATATGGTCCTTACACCATTATTAAGGTTGTGGGAAATAATTCTTTGGAGCACAGCATTCCCCCATTCCTTGGCTTGCACCGAGTGTTCAATGTGGACCTCCCTTGACCATGCTTCCCACCATTACTGGACACATCAGAGATTGCAAAATAGCTCACCAGGGACCAAGTTCAGTAGAAGTTTCACCATCTCATTGAGGCACTCAATGCAATGGGGACCATTGCTTCCTAAGGAGGGAGGAATTATCCATGTGGATGTTGGTGGCCACCCACCTATCCCACTTGGACCCCCATAACTATCTCTTTTAGTTTCTCGGTTTCCTTAATTATAGCACAATTTGCTATTTTTGGGTTTTTCGAGTCCTAAACTTCTGGAGCCGTTTTGAGGCCCTAAACAGCATTTTTTTGGGAAAACGGGGGCCAACATGGTTTTTACACTAATGTTGGCCATTCAAAAGTTGTACTCCTCAGATAGATCTTTCTAATGAGGTATTGTGCACGTCAAATGAAGATCGCATGCCAAAGTTACGACCTCGGGAAGTTGATGTACCAATTTACCCAACGGGGCCCATAGTTTGGAGCTTCATCCCCTAGTGTTAGGTTTTTGGATGTTTAGGGTTTTCCATTGTTTATCAACAATAAATAGGCCTTTGAGCCTCATTGTAACATAGTTTAGAGGCATGTAGCCGCTGCGTTTCTTCTCAGAGATAAGCTACCATCGCCCTAGCTAATTTATTTCCATTTTTATGCTTGTAAGCATATTTTTAGTATTTGATATTAATAAACTGAAGTATTATTTCCATGACATATCTGTATTTATGGTTATATCTGTAATTTGTTGCATTCATGTTTAAATCCGGATCATGAAGTTTGTTGGCTTGTATGGGCCTGACCCAGGTTCAGAGGTGATTTAGCGAAGAAAATCCCAATACTACTGGCCCTTTTGGCAACAGTCCACAAAGTGCGGACTGAGGTCTCACCCAAAGTAGTATGGGAGGGTGCTAGAACCAAGTTTCCACACCCAAGGGATGTTTGATGAGCTTCTAGAGATCCGCAGTTTGACCTTGTGCACGTCGCTATGTGCACCTGTTAGTTCTTCGCAACCTGTGATGCTGCTTCCACGCAACCCTACTAGAGGCGTGACCCGTATTATACCCAAGTTCCTTTCTATTTAATCTGTTATTACTTGATTACTCAACTTATTTGTGTAAGATTAGTGATAATTAATAGTATATCCAGCAATCATATAAGTGCGCATGATAAACAAAATAGTGTAAATATAAAGAACGAAATACACAAGCAGATGCAAAAAAATTGGAATCAACTTCTCTTTATTATTCTTCGTTCCAGCTTACAGACTCGACACCGACCTATGCACTCAGCTGCAGGGGTCCGCGCACTCAGCTGCGGACTCTACTTAGGCCTCTGTGCACTCAACTGTAGAGCCTCTTCCTACTACTACGACCCAATACACTTAGACTCTTACTCTATGCTTGAACCATTCGTATTCTTCTATCTCCCTCATTCGCTATCTTTACAACTTAGAGCCTTGCTCTGTTTATACAATCCCATGGTCCGCGGACCATGGGTAGGCTGACATGACATTACATTAATTTACAATACTTAGGGTGAACAACCTTATGACTCAACCTATACTTCGCGCTCTGTGCCTGCAATTCACGAAGTCTTACAATACATTTGACCAAAACTTGGGCTTTGAGTCCCAAAACATACTGTGGGGGGATTCCATGCCCAACAGGCCCAAAAACAATCATCATGACTTGTCCCGAGTCACTCTTTTGGTGTGGCGATCTTGGTGTGGAGCCCCTCCAACTGGTCCCGTAATGCTTGGAGGTCCACGACGCACTATTCTGCGGTTTGTTGGACCTGCTGCATCTGCTCTTCTGATGCTTCTTTATGAGGATCAATTGCCTACCTTAGCACGTAGAGTCATTGCATCTGCGCGAGCTTGCCCTCAATATCTTCCATAATGGTGAAGGCCTCATCAATCCATGGTTGGACACGCACTTTGAGAAGTGCCTCTTTCTACCTTACGGCATCCACCTGCTCTTTCAGTTCCCTGGCTTGCTGCATCTTTGCCAGTCATTAAGTGAGGATGGCTGTCTGCAGAGTTCCTCTTATATTATCGTATTGCTCTTGAAGCTCACACGCCTCTATTTCCAGGCACTGTATGTTGGGGTCCTCCTGTAAGGATGTGGGGATGCCAAATGCTCGGTCCAGCATACCGGTACAGTCCTGCACTGCCCGTCAAATTTCTTACAATCTTGTTTGAATAGCGCTAACATGCTTCTTTTTTACTTTCGGAGGAGTGGAAGGTTGCGCCTTCAGCCGCAGCTCGACAATCTGGAGATTCAGCTCCAGCTGCACTCGTGTTGTTTCCTCATGCGTGCTTTGGACTCCACTTGCCAGACAGTGGATCCACATTTCTGTTGGTAGGTCCATGGCAATGGAAAACTCTGAGACTCGCCAGCATGCTTCATCAATTGTCTGCAATATCTGCTGGTTTTGTGACACCAGTTCATCAAGCCGTAGGCTGAGATGTTCGATGTTGATCTTTTTCACACTCATTACCTGAACCACGCGACCCACCCTGGCACAGAGCTCTGTTGTTATGCCATCCTGAAGTTGGTATAGTGTGTCTCGTGAAAGGGCAGCTAAATTAAGGCCAAGTCCCTTGATCCTGCCCACCGCGGCTATGTCGACCTTATTCTCTACTGTTAGCGCCCCTTCCGGTAGCACTATGGTGTTGGCCATCTTTGCGCATAGTAGTTGCTCTGCCGCTGAAGTGCCTGCTACGCCATAGGTGGCTACGGTTCCTTCCTGTGCGGACCGCACCTATAGTTCCTACAGCTATGCCCTTAGGGCCCCCAACATAACCTATTGCTCTGACATGGCCTCTTGGAGTGCTTCCTTCGTGACCTCGCGAACCATGTCGCCGATGTTGTAGAGGTCGCATTCTGTTAACATGATCAGGTCGATGGCCAATTTGGATGCCTTGACCTTTTTCCATGGACCCAATTTCTTTGTGATGTGCGGCCTTTTCTATTGGGTGGAAGTTGTGCCTGGGTCCGCGCCTTCTTCTTCCAGGTTTGTGTCCTATGCCTCCTATCCCGTAGACAATTGCTGGCCCTTGTCTTCATACATTGTTGTGGTGCCTGTTCCTTGCGCTGCTACTACTACTTCGGCGGCCTTTGCGTGCTCCGCAGCTACCTTTGCTGCCTCACCTCTGCTACTGCTTTTTCATTGTGCCTCTTCTTGGCCAACTTCGTGATGCACGACTTGGCCTCATCCTTTATTTTCTGTGTTGCTATCCTATCCAGCTCCACAAGATCCGGGGCGCGCCACTCGGGAGACCATGATTCTAACACTGTAAAAATTGCATCATCAATGGTGATGAAGGGGAGCTTGGTCCATTGTTGCGTTGGATCCTTACGCGCCTTGATGTAAACATTATGCATGTCTGCCTTGAAGTCTACAAGTCTCCACATACTATTGTGCACTCTGGGGGACAGGCGCAGCCTTATATTGATCCACATCTGGATGCTTGCCTCCATGAGCAGCTAGAAGATCTTTGTCTCACGAATCCGCTTCACGTCCTTGGTATCCCAGAGTGACACGTACTTTACGGCCTCTGGAAAGTCCTATTCGATGCTTGGAACTGACTATCCTCTGGCAGTTTTCCCGTTACCAACAAAATAAACAATAACAACCATGCGTAGTGGAAGGTCTTGTCTTGCTTCTGGGCTTCCTTACAATCGGTCAAGAATTCCATGAAGAGGAACTCAGCCTAGTTGAATTGGACCCCCTCTATGCATTTTTCGGCCAATGCAACTACTGGTGCTAGTACCTCGTTGCCACAACATTTTCTCATGACCTTCCTGGCGAGGAGTTGGATGGCTACGCACACCCCTTTATCTTTGATGTTGCTGATTGCATAACTCCTCTTTTTCTTCTCAAGCTTGTATTTTTTCTTCATGGCCTCCGCAAGAGCAAAATCTCCACTTTTTCCTGCTATTGCTGTAGGGTCCTTTCCCGTACAGGGAAGCTGGGAAATTCTATGGATGAGATCCACTGTGATGGGAATAGGCTCCTCCAGCCATAAGTACCCATCCTACACCAGGAAAAGTAGCTTCTTGATGATGAAAATAGTGATGGGCATGCAGTGTAAGTGTGGAATCCACAGAAAATGAAGCAATCCAGCCTTCTCCACATGCGCAACCATTTTTGCAGCTCTAATGTTGTGATAGGCCCCTCCGTGCTCTGCGTCATGAGGCTCTCCATCTCTAAGTGTGGGAACTTCTCACTGTCCGCGAGGTCCCAATATTCAAACTTCATTGTGGGCATGCAGCCCAGGTGCGAACCCTCAAACACAATTCCATCAGGGAGGAGCGGGGTCTGGAGTGCGCTCTTGGTGGCATTGAGATCCTTGGGTATCTTAGTTTTCCCTTTCCATAGAGGGATGTACTCGGGCAATTTCACTGCAGAGCACACCGGCTAGATGTCATCTTCCGTGTCCTTTTCTTCCTCTATCTCATCGACAAGAGCCTGTAGGTCCTCCTCCTCGTCATCTGTCTCAATGGTGACAACCTTGCCTTTTTCTTCCATTGAGAGTTTACCGAACTACAGATTCCTCGGGGACATACGAAATGGTCCCACTGCCTACTTATCTTTCTTGGGCCTCGACGTCCCAGGCGATTTCAAGATTTCTGGCGTGACCCCAGTATCTTCGGAACATCATGTACCTTGGCGTTCTGCATGGCCTCGTCAGTAATTCCTTCTACAGAGCCCAAACCTCTCCTAGTAGCTGCCATCCTATTTCAACTGTCTGTGGTCTTTCGCGAACGTCGGGGCTCGAATATCACTCAGTGCGCAACACTCTATGCTCTAATCAACTGCTCAAATCTCAAATGAACAAGTGTTGTCTCGTGGCTAGCCCTTGGAGTTTATAGCGCCTTTTGAATTCAAATTCGATCGTTCCCCCCAATTCTAGGCCATCAATGCTTTCTTGGTGGTAGATTGTCCCAAATCTTGCCCTTAATTCGTGTCTTAAATGCCCGCCACCCACTCCATTTTGCCTTAAATCAGACATCCTGTCATGAATAGTGACACCAACTGTCACATCCCATCCTACCTGCATGGAAACGCAGCCCCACATGCGCGGGTGCGAACCTCATGGCATGCTGATTCTACGTGTACCGTTTTTATAGTGCAGCTCCCCAACAGACTCTTTTATAGTCCTGCGCTCTCTTTCAACTCCTTGGAGCACTAAGACTATGCTCCCTACGGCTAGTCAGGTGGTCGCACCACCTGTGCGAGACTTCACCTCGCCTTCCAATATAGTCCGTGGAAACTCCTCAATTGCCTTTGTGACAGCCGGCGTCGCGCATTCTATCGTATGTAGTGCACTTCCTTAGCTACTGCATTTGGTGAGGTGCAGTCGTAGCCATGGTAGCAGAGTCATAAATTCTCGGCAACACTCTTCTAATCCAGTGGTATGATCATCCACACCTTGTTATGTCATCCTTGGTTTATTGATGAGACATGCTTGCTTGATCTCATTTTCGAGCCTCTTGATCTCAACACCCATCAAAATTCTTTTCTTCCTTAGTCATACCCGGTCTTTTTCGAGTTCGCGGAGTTGAAGGTTCCCTCGCCAAATGGCTTCCTGAATTTTTATGGGTTCGACCTCACGTAACTGTGTGATGTCTTCATCCAGGGCTTCGCGCACTATTACGACTGGGAAAGTGCTTATCGGTGGACTCCTCTTTGCATTCTATTCAAAAATTATGGTCTCTACTTTGTTCCGTACCTTTGGAATCATTTCTGCAGTCAGGGTTTTGCACATGGTCCTATAGGCCCATTGAACTACTGGTACGCGTAGGTCCCAATCAGTGCGTCTTGCCTGCTGAACCCTATTCAATACTTCGTACACCCTACCGAATTCTTCTTCGTGGATACTTGGTAGTGCACATTTCCTTTCCTACTGTTGTGGCTTGTTCTGATTCTGTATCCTGGGAGTGGTGTGCGCTTGTGCGGGCTGTACATCATATGTCCATACCCATCAGGAAAGGTGGGCGCGCAAGTTGTTCCACCCCTACTAACTGGCTCTCATTCAGAGCTGGGGTTTTCCAAAGCGTAGGCGCATCATCCTTCTACATCTGTGCCAGTCCTTGAAATTTCCTTGATGTGTACCCCATCATCGTGCGGGCGTTGCGCCCAATGCCCACTTCATCGCATCGAACCGCTACTATTCTAGTACTGCGCTTTCAAATTTGTTTACGAATTCATCCACTGTGGTCAACCCATCATATGTCAGCAGATCCCTTGCCTCTTTTGTCACGCAGCGCAGTGATCTAACCATCATGTTGCAATTAAGTGTTGTTACTTCGTGCAGCTGATTTTTCCATCGTTCTATCTCTTCATCTGAATCCGAAGTGCAGGAGCTTTCACGCTCCCACGAAATACTTCCATCTATAGTCGGATTCACCCAATCCTCTTCTCGTGCAGTTATCCTGTAAATACAATCAAGTTCATCATCACTATCATCGTCGCACACCAGTTCCGTGTACCATGCTCCTTCAGTTGGATCTAGCGGTACTACTACGCGTAGTGACTTTTTCTCAAATATCATTTTGTGCTTCTTCAGATTTATGACTCCATTCATATCAGTGGCCCAGTATATTCCTAGTAGCGCAGGATAGGGATTACTGTCATCGACAATCTCTATCACTTCAAAATCCGCCTACGCACTCGCACCTTCAATCTCTATTGTTACCCCTTGCAATCTTCCCATGGGCAAGATCTTCTATTGGTTCGCCATTCGTAACTGAATAGGAGACCACTATATCACGGGTCTACCCATGTGTTCCCATGTTTGTTTTGGTAGTATATTCACGTTCGACCTGAGATCTAGGATTACCTGATCCATTTCATATTCGTCGATTTGCGCAGTCAACCTCATTTCCCTTCCTATGCACAATGCATGCTTTCCAAGTTTCTGGACCACGCACGGTTCTCCTAACCCCGCGCACCTAGTGATAAGTCCCTGTAGTCCTTTTACTGCCTTGTTGTCACACAACAGTTTCATGCATGTCTCCAGAAAGGTAGTGAGCATTGAAGGATCCATCCCTTGTTCTAGTTGATCCTTACTACCTGAAGTCGAGGCCTCCGTGAAGCTCTTCTTAGCATCCATGAATGTCTCCTTCACACATTCTAAATCAAATTCAGGTTCCTTTATAGGAGCCTTGCGAACCCATGCACTTTCTTCGAGCTGCTTCCCTTTATCATCGCTAGTGGTCACACCGCTCCTGAGCATCATGTTTACATTCGGGTCTTCTTCGCATGCTTTAGACCTCATGATTTGTAAATTCTAAGTCAGAGGGGGCTGAAGTACCTCTTTTTCGCGCAGTCTCGCTATCAGTGTAGGGCAGTCTTCTGCATCATGATCAAACTGAGTATATTACAAGCATGATGTCCTTGTCGAGCTTGTACAATCATGGCCATAGTGCCCTGGTCCTCCGCAATTATAAGAAATTAACTGTCTGCGACCCCTTCCTGGTCCCATTCCACATCGACCTCATCCGTGCCCCTGAAATCCAGTGCACGCCATTTCTACATTCGGGTCAAGGGCTCGCGTTTTGGTCTACACCCTGTAGGCAGGAGTCTGATCCATCATTAGTTCGTAGCTTTTGCAGGTGCATTCATCATGTCCTACCAACCTGTAGAAGTTACAAAACAATTGTTGGGACGTCTATGTGTACTTGTGCAATAGATGACAATTATCCATAGTGTGTTTTCCTCCTATCTGACAAATCGCACACCATAATGTAGGCGCCACGCTTGGTCCTATCTATGCCTCAGGTCTTAACAACATTGGCCCTCCTCCTGCCAAGTAGTTCGCAAAAACTGGACAGTGCTCCTTGTCATGCCCCTGAGCCCTTTGCATTTTATGCACCATACCTCCTCGCGCACCTCTGGCCGAGGTGTCTTGTCCTGTTTCAAACTCTGCATTTCTAGACAAATATTTTGTAGTTGCACGTGGATTTGTTGGACTCCCAGACCAGGGTCTTGTATAGGGGTCTCATGTGATCTCATCACCATATCTAAATCTTCAGCCTAGGTGGAAAATTTTTGTTGTGACAGCACTGTCCTTAAGTGCGGTGTCATTGATGCTACAAACCATGCGCGGTGCTGTCCATCCGTCAACGTCATGTTGGCTTCATGAATCATACCCTTCAATCTTTGGTCCAGATCCTAGGGGGTCTCACCTGGGAGCATCATGATCTCCTTAAACCCGATGATTGATTGTGTTTCCGATTTTGGCCTGCTAAATTCCCTGTTCAGCGCGACCTGGATTTCTGCAATTTCTGCATTTGGATTGTCATTAGAATGCTTGATGTACCATGTTAATGCGCGATCCTGCAATGCACTCACCAGCATAGCCTTCCTAATACTCTCATCCACGAAACCTTGTGCTTCCCATACTGCTCTTACCACGAACCAGAATTGGTCTGTTATCACTTAGAATGAACCTCAAGGCTGAAAAGAGGCAATTCCGAGGTAACCACAAACCAAGCTTTTGATCTGGCATCTAGCCCTACCAGACCAAAGAGGGCTCTCTCTTTGCCAACACAACGTGGCTGCAAATAAGGAAATCTTAGGCTAGCTATGGAGTACTGGGATTTGTTTGAAATTTTTTGGGTCGAAATAGCAAGAGAAAGGATGATTGGGTTATGGAGTCAATGCCAGTTTCTCCTAGAAAACTTGGGGCAAATTAAGTTCCATGTTCAAACAGATAGAAGATTGCAAATGTGAGAAGAATAGAGGGGAGAAATCCCGCTACCCTACAGGAATCAAACAGGGGATGGATCTCTAGTAGCAGCTTTAGATGAACGAGAAACACGAGGTTGCTCAACAGAGCATCTAGCAAAGGATGAATTCTGCAAAGACAACCATTACATCTAACAAAAAATCATCGTGAAAGGAGCATCGTTACAAATGAATTCCTAACATATCTCTTAGATAATGTTGTAAGAAGGCAAAAAAACAAAATATGTAAGTGAATTACAGGAAAAACACACTAAACATGAACACCATGATGGATCCTAGGTCCAAAGGGCAAAAAGCTGCTTTATTAAAATGATATTCAGGAAAACTTTACACAGTGCCAAGCAGCCTCTCGGCTGCCAAAATCGAGCCCTTACATCTACAAACTAATCCTATTTATAATATTAAATATTAATTATTGATTCCTAAACATAGGAATCAAAATAATCAAAATAGAAAAAACAAACAAAAACCTAAATATGTTTTTATGTGGTCAGATTACACAAACTAAATTATAACAAAATAACATAATTAAATATCAAAAATAAAAAGGAACAATGAATTTGCTGCCACAAGTTGGATTGCCAAAGTCTGTTGTGGAACATCACTGAAAATCAGGGATAATCTGGGATGCTAATCAACTCATCCTCCACCTCCGCCCTGTAGATGGCTTGGATGCCCAAAAATCTTTGCCATCTGTTTGTTGAATGATTTGAATACTGCAACCTCTCCTTTGAAAAATTCAGCGCTGCTGATTTCATGGCTAGGACATTTTCCCTCTGTAATATGTGTTCATTTGTGGGACTGCATGGATGGGGTGGTTGTGACCATCAATCAAATGATTGGTGTTTGATGAGCGGTGAGAGATGGAAAAATGGATGAATAATCGCTCATCACTTGCAGCAAACAGTTTCAATGTCAAGCAATGTTTATGTCCATCGAAGCACTCGAGTAGCTATGGTCACCACTGATGTCACATGTGGCCAAGCCTCCACAAAGGAATTATGTTTCTGCTCTTCAACTTCACTGCCATTCACATTGATCTCTAGTTACCATAGAACTTGTGAGATTTTTACCTGTTTGTCATCACCATTTATCTTGCAGCCCGGAAGTGTTAGAGGTAAAGTGATAACCAGGTGCTATGATAGTTTTCATTGCTGATTGTTGAGTTAAGCACTCCAATTTATGTAAACTCAATTTCAAACTCCCCTTCTTCGAGAATCATTAACCACAGATGCATTGAGTGAAAGCGTCATTCAAAATCTTTCCTTGCGTACAAGTTTATAAATGGTGTCAATAATAAAGAACACTCTATGGCCTTGGGAAATTTACCGCCCGTTGAAAGTGCCTAAAACCTTTGCTGTAAATATCTCATGAGCGACCATCAAAAATCCACATACTCAACAACCCTTTTCTTCTCTTCCTTATCACCAGGATACCGTGCTTTGAAGACACAATGACACATGCCATCTCCACCCAAAGGCATAGCAGTTCATGTCTTTTGGCATTCCTCTACGCGCAGCGCTAAACCCAGGAGCACAACGCCACAGTCCTACATGCAGTGCCACACTCCAAGAATCACAACACCACAGCCAGATTAGCTTGACTTTCAATTTTATTTTAACATCACTTCAAATTTTGACTTGTGTGTTGTTGATGCAAGGGGGCTGAGCTGGTCCTTTGTCTCTTAGTTGGCTTGCAGTTTGAGGAGGCAAAACTACTTCGAGATCCTTGCATTGTTTAGGAGTTAAAGAATCTGAGAACTCTACAAAGAAATGAATGTATAGATTACCCTTCATGAATGGCCACTGGTAAACAAGCATTCCTTCATCATTAATAGCCTCGAACTGACCTGGTTTAACAAATTCAACGGGACTAGATTTAATAAGCAGTTGACGACCATCCAGATGGGTCAATATAAACTGAAACCCACACAACACCTCTGTCAATGATAAAGTATGATCAATGAAAAGATCATCTCTCTTGTTCTCTGAAATTTGGGATGCTCCCTTTGTTGAACTACAAATACAATGTCACTAGTAACTGTGACGGGCGCTTCATCTACTACCCCTTGGAAAGTGATCCTCTGACCATTTTGCATTCCCTTCTCAACTGTGACCTCGAGAATTTTTTTATCAGGTAATACTTTTTCACCCTTTTATTGTAGGTACAAAACATTTCGAGATGGTGAGAAATTCTTTAATATCCAATTGTAAAGGTCCTTCAATGACACTTCCAAGGGGTAAACAACCTCTTCACTTCTCCTTTGCCTTCGGGTTCCCCTGCTACTACCACCTCCAAAAGGATTTCCACCAAAGAACAACTGGAATATATCAAATGGATCATAACCGACGCCACCACCCTTTCCTTATTACTGCCAGCACATACTGAAGGACATCTTGATGGAGATCCATCCTAAATTGGTCATTCAAAGGCTAAAGCCTTAGAAAGGGGAATAGAAGAATTATTAGGCTCTGAAAACCCATTTTCATGCACAATAATAGGAATATTATGGGAACGGTCCTCAATATATTCAAGCACTACCTGCATGCTTTGTGGTACAACTGGCATACCAAAAAAATGATCCATTGCTGCTCAGGGGAATTCCATCTCGTTCCACTACAATTCCAATGGAAATATCTTGAGCATAGTCTCTTGATATAAGTTCAACTTTTCTTGCAACATCAAAACAATACATGGTAACATAGTGATTGACACCAATGAAGTCCAATGACCCTTGTAAATTTTGAGCCTATTCTTTTGTAAATGAAGGTAACCGAGAACCCACTATATTCCTCATGCTCCCTGGATAGTCTGTAGAAACAAATGAGTCTAAAAGCTAGCTCACCATAAAATCATTTTCTCTTTGAGTAGCAGCCACATCTGTAGATTTATTAGTAAGAGGCACATCCAATTTACTAAAATTACTAATCAAATCCATCCCTTCTGTTTTCCCTAATAGGTTTTCCTGTATAGGTCCACAGTAGCTATATGTGATAGAAAAACATGGTGACCAACAATATAAGGCTCAATAGTTGAGTTTCCAGCAGTACAATTTCCAAATGGTTGGGAGCATCAATGAGGTGGGAAAAAGTGTTGATCATATCCTGCAGTGGAAAATATATTGGGCTCATTGAAAGTGGACCAATATTTTACTCGATCACCAAACTCTCTGAAACACACATCTGCATAACCTTTAAAATCCTCCACAATCTGTGGATTTAAGAAACCTCCATAGGAATCTTCTAGAGCTTGGGGCAGATCAAAGTGGTACAATGTAACATGTGGTTGAATTCCATGGGAAAAAATCTCATTTATGAGGTTTATTATAGTACTCAACACCCTTTGGATTGATGGGTCCTTCACCATCAGGAATAAGCCCGGGCCATGAGATTGAAAATCTATAGGCATCTACTCCCATCGCAGACATTAGATCAATATCCTCCTAGTAACGATGGCATTGATCAATAGCTACATCTCCATTACTTCCATCAGGAGTAGTCCCTTCCCTGTGAGTGAAAATGTCAAAGTGTTGGAAATAATATTGAGAGGGGGGGTGAATCAGTATTATTAAACTCTTTTAAATATATCTTTCAAATTTATACTTTAATATATTCTTCAGATATTGATCATTAATTTGTATGTCAGTACCATATAATAATGAGCAAGAACAAGAAAAGCAGATAGTCACACCAAAGAACACCAGATATAAGGTGGAAACCCAATGTGGGTGAAAACCACCTGCTGCAATATGTCTCTATCTTATTTCAATTAGAAACTTCTTTTACAATGATTTTGTACTAGTGCAGTCCTTTACCAATACGCAGGCTGCAACCTGCAGAGAGCTACAACCCTCTCTCATTTTCCAGTCTCTCCTGGAAGGGAGCTACAACCCCCTTAGCTCTTCTACTTATTTTCTTCCAAGGACCACGTTTCATTAATTTTCAGACTGGATCCAAGAACATCAAATAATCATCAAGTACATGTGAATCAACCAATCTCCTTATACAATCAACCAATGAATCACCCAATAACTTCTCAGAATGCTGTAAACAGAAAAAAAATACCAGTAATCTAAACCCAGACCTCTGCAGCAATAGTCAAAAGGTAGCCAATAATTATTTCAACAAAAGTCCACAACTTCACCAATAGAAACTTGTGAATATCCGCAGTTCTTTTGTGTATAGACTACACAGCTCCGCACCTGATCCTTCTTGTACTCTGCGTACCTCCGCACCTAGCCCTTCTGCTGAACTGTGTACCTCTGCCCAGATCTGCACCTGTACTGTCTACCCAATAGCGCACCTCCGCACCTGATCCTTTTGTTTCTCTGCGTACCCCGCAGTTTCGCATTTTGCTGCCCTGCGTACCTCCACACCTGCGCCTTCTGCAGCACTGCATACCTCCACACCTGCACCTTCTGAAGCACTGCGTACCTCCACACCTGTGTTGTGGATCACCTGCGGACCCCCGAATAGAGCCTAATTATCAGTCCTCCAATGTGCCACAGACTGTCAGATCCACAGATCTGATCATGCGCCAATGAGATCACGACCTATCAATAGATCTGCCTTAGTCTTTCACCTTGATTTAGATCTAGCTTTTCAAACTAATCACCCAAAATTTCAGATCTTAAGATATTCAAATTTCACAAGTGTCTACCCAAATGATCTCCTTCCCTTTTTATAGGCAAGCCCATACTCAAACCAAGGATCAAAACCATAGAGAACCGATACAAGGGACCCAAAACCGGGGTTCAATAATTTAGGTGCTATACCATGGACCAAAACCATAGGATCATATACATCGGACTAAATACCATGGACCATTCATAAGAATTCCCACGTGCGCGCGCTTCTCTACATTGAAGTGAGTGAAATTGAGGTCTGCACCTTTTGAACAGAGTACCTGCGGGTATGTCCGCACTTGTTGGTCTGGGTACCTACGGGTCCGCAGCTTTTCTTAGGCTCACCTGTGAGTATCTCATTTTCTATGATTTTGAGAGCCTAAAAAGAGATCTGCCTCTTGAGTGAGTTGCCATCAAGTACAACACCTGGGACATAGCGCCAAACCTGAATCATAATGCCAACAATCTCCCCCTTTGGACTTGATGGCAACCCCAAGATCCTCAAGGTTATTCTCCCCCTTTGACATCAAGGGCAAAGGGTTATGCTCCCCCTAAGAACATATTGAATTCTCTGCTCTGCTGTGCTGATCATGCTCCCCCTGACTATAGACCAGATCTGTAAAAGAAAAATTCTTCAAGAAGAACCATAATCCATCATACACCATAAAAGACCTTGACAAAAGAGATAGAGACATATTAGCATCAATATTCAGATCAACATCCATGATTTCCTTCTGTACTTTCTCCTCCAAGATCTTCTACCATAATGCCAACAATGCATTATTAGAAGAATATATGCTCCCCCTAAACCTGTGCCATCTGATCATAAACCAGCGAATGTACGCATATACCCCATGAAACTCGCGTACAACCAACAATATTTGAAACAGATAAGATTCAACAACAAGATGATGCATCAAATACCCCCAGCTTTTTCCTGAGGTATTCGAAGGTCTCCCTAGGTAGAGGTTTGGTGAGAATATCAGCAACTTGTTCCTTAGAAGGAACATACTCCAACTTGACCTTTTGTTCAAGCACTTGTTCCCGAAGAAAATGATATTTTATAGGTATATGCTTGGTCTTTGAATGCATGACTGGGTTCTTTGAAATACTGATAGCACTTGTATTATCACATAAGATGGAGATAGGTGGTGTACAAGTGATCTGAAAATCCTGCAAGGTTTGCATCATCCAAAGGATTTGAGTGCAACAAGATGCAGTAGCCACATATTCTGCTTCAGCTATAGATAAAGCAATCGAACTTTGTTTCTTGCTGAACCAAGATACTAATCTGGAACCCATAAAGAATGCACCACCACTTGTGCTCTTTCTGTCATCTACACTTCCAGCCCAATCTACATCTGTATAAGCATGAAGAGTGAGATTTGTATTTCTAGGATACCATAAGCCATAGTTTTGAGTTCCTTGAAGATACTTGAAAATTCTCTTCACTTCCTGAAGATGAGTTTCCTTTGGATTTGCCTAAAATCTTCCAACTATTCCCACTGCATGCATGATGTCTGGTCGGGTACCTGTCAAATAAAGTAGACTTCCAATCATAGATCTATAGGTTGGCTGATACATTGCTGCTGATTCATCATTTTCATTGAGGCTGCATCCTATAACCATGGGGGTACATACTGGTTTTGCATCTTCCATGCCATATTTCTTCAAGATCTGCTTGAGATACTTGGTTTGAGACAAAAAGATACCGTCTTCATTTTGTTGGATTTGCAATCCAAGAAAATATGTCAGTTCTCCAAGAAAAGACATTTCGAATTCTTTCTGCATCACCAAGGCAAAGCTTTGACTCATATCTTCTTCATTGATGCCAAAGATAATATCATCTACATACACAACAAGTATTAGCAATTTGTCATTTTCAATTTTTATATAAATATTGCTATCTGCTGATCCTTTTGAAAAACCTTGTTGATGAAGATATTTGTCCAAACGGTAGTACCAAGCCCTTGGAGCCTGTTTAAGACCATAGAGAGCCTTTTTCAGTCTGCATACAAGATTTGGATCATTCCCAAGAATGAAACCATCTGGATGCTCAATATATACTTCTTCTTCTAAGTCTCCATTTAGAAAGGCTGATTTCACGTCCATTTGAAATACTTTGAACTTCTGAAAGCTTGAGAGAGCAAGGAACATTCGGATGGCATCAAGTCTTGCAACAGGAGCAAAAGTTTCTTCAAAGTCTATTCCTTCTTGTTGAGCATACCCTTTACAAACAAGTCTAGCCTTGTTTCTAATTACTTCCCCATTTTCATTCAACTTGTTTTTGAAGATCCATTTTGTCCCTATGACATTCTTATATTTTGGTCTAGGAACCAATTCCCAAGTGTTGTTCTTTTCGATCTACTCAAGTTCTTCATCCATTGCCTTGACCCAGCATTCATCTTTACATGCCTCTTTTACATTTTGAGGTTCAGTGGAGGAGAGTAATGCCAAATAGCTTGAAGCTTCTGCAATTGTTCTTCTTGTTTGTATGCCTGCCTCCTTTTGCCCCAAAATTTGAGATTCTGGATGATTCTTTTGAACATATCTGGATGGAGTCTTTTCTTCTATTCTTATCTGTTCCTCTGGTGCCTCATGGGTTTCTTTTTCATCATGAATCTGATTTGATGGTGATGGATAGTCCTCATAATATTCAAAGTCTTCAGATCTTACCTGCCTGGGAGTGTTTTCTTTTTCATCCACCACTACATTAATGCTGTCAACGATTCTTCCAAGCCTTTTATTGTAACATTTGTATGCTTTGCTGTGAGGAGAATAACCAAGGAGAATGCCTTCATCTACTCTAGGTTCAAACTTGCCAAGATTTTCATCATCATTTTTAATATAGCATTTTCTTCCAAAACTTTTGAAATTTTTTACAGAAGGAGTTTCACCATACTAGAGCTCATGAGGAGTTTGAGTGTTGTTCACCCGAATATTTGTCTTGTTGAGAATAACAACTACAGCAAATGCGGCTTCACCCCAGAAGGTTGCGGGACTTCCAAACTCATCAAGCATAGCACAAGCCATTTGTTGAACTGTTCTATTCATCCTTTCTACCACTCCATTTTGCTGAGGAGTCCTGGCTATAGAGAATTCCCTTCTTATTCCATGTTCTTCACAAAAGTCGAAAAATTCATTCGCGGTAAACTCCCCACCTCTACCAGACCTGAGGCATTTGATTTTGTGATCTGATTCGTTCTCCACCAAGGCTTTGAATGATTTGAACTTTTAAAAGGCTTCATCTTTGTGCTTCATAAGTCCTATCCAACACATCCTGGAAAAATCGTCAATGAATAATATGAAATATTCTTCTCCTCGAGCTGACCTTTTCCTAGATGGACCACATACATCAGTATGGACAAGTTCAAGTGGCCTGCTAGCTGATCCTTCCTTCTCAGGGAAATTAGTTCTGGTTTGCTTACCAAACTGACATGATTTGCAAATTGTATTGTCTGGAATTCTGATGTCTGGAAGACCACGAACAGCCTGGTATTTACATGCATTCCTTATCTATGAGAAGCTAAGATGCCCCAATCTTCTATGCCATAACCAGTGTTCATCGTTCTTGCTTAGATAGCATTGATGTTGTCCTTATTTGAATATGTATAAATTATTTGGAGTCCTTACACCTTTGATCACTATTTTTCCTGTATCAAGATCACGAACACTACATCCATTTGATCGAAATATTACCTCCATTCCTTGATCACACATCTGACTGACACTCAACAAATTATGCTTTAACCCATCAACATACATAACATTTCCAGCTTTGACCTTTTCTTTCAACTGAACAGAACCTTTACCTTTTATGAGCATAGGGATGTCATTTCCAAAAGAGACCTTCTTTTCTTTCTCTAAGGCACTATATGACTGGAGTTTTTCCTTATCACCGTCATGTGTTTTGAACAGCCACTATCAATGTACCATTGATTTTCTTGCCCTTCTGCATATAAGGATATACCACATCTCTCTGGTTGTGGTTTCTTCATTCTCCATGTTTTGGCATATGAGGTTTGTTCCTTTGTTTTCCGAAACCTGCTCCTGCATTCAAAATCTTCATGACCGAAATTGTTACAAATAGAACATTCAATTTCATTCTCAAGAGCAGAAAAGTTATTGTAGGTTCTTTTCGTGATCCCAATCATACTTCTTTGTTTTTGAGCTTCTCTAGTCATGATTGTCTTATAGGCAACACATTGAACTGGTTTGTGACCAAAGTTATGACAAGAAAAACATTGGCCATTGAATAAACTCCTGCGATTATCAAATCTATCAGCCAACCGATTGTAGTTTCTTCTGACATCCATTCTTGAGGCAAATTGGGAAGATTTTATCTGTGGCTGGTTGTGGCTTTTGTTTGTCTTTAAAGTAGATTGCCCCTGATTTTCTTGATAGTATTTGTTCATTCTTGAGGTAAACTGTCCCTGATTTACCTGATGATTTCTATTAGGCCTTTGCTCGCTCCTCCTTGCTGCATCAAGATAACTTTTGGAGGTGGATGCTTGAGATGCTTCTCTATTATATCCCAGGCCTATCTTGATTAGTGGAGAACGTTGCACATTAATAATCTCATCCAGAGTTTCAGATCCTTTAACAAATTTAAGATTAAGAGCTTTTGTTTTCTCAATCTCTTTTCTACGACCAACAATTTCACATTCTAACTTTTCAAGAAGTTTTTCTTTTTCAGCAAGTTGGAATTGAAGAGTATCAATGATCACATTCTTCTCTTCTAAACATATTTTGAGTCTAGAAATCTCTTCATAAAGACCTTCTTCATCTATAGCATCCACAAAATCATCATCTTCAAAAGCCATTAGGAGTCTATAATTGTTACCTTGTTCATCTTTGTCACTATTTGAGAGTCCATCACTGTCTTCATGAGTGTAGTAACTTTTCTTAGTTACATTATGTTTCGTGTTCCATCTAATAGGTTCCTTCCCCTTGTCAATCTTATCCTTATGAGGACATTTGGCAGCATAGTGACCGACTCTTCCACAAGCAAAGCATTTGAAAGGTAACTTACCTCGGAATCTTCCAACACCCCGTTGAAGGTTCTTG
This sequence comes from Pinus tabuliformis, assembly GCA_031772625.1. Lineage (NCBI taxonomy): Eukaryota > Viridiplantae > Streptophyta > Pinopsida > Pinales > Pinaceae > Pinus > Pinus tabuliformis. The sequence goes on along the minus strand of CM062809.1, from coordinate 730,959,246 downwards.
ACAAAATTTGATTCTTCTTCTTCTTCTGACACGTGGCCTGACTCATAGTAGTCTCCTTTGCCTGAAGCCTTGAAGGAAAATTCTCTCCTGTCTGATGGTCCTCCTTTCCTCATTTCATATGCAGTTAGAATTCCATGCAGCTATGACATGGTGAGGTTTCGTAGATTCTCCTTTTCTTATATTGCAAAACTTTAGATTCAAACCTAGGGGACAAAGATCTTAGAACTTTTTCAACCACAACAACCTCTTTTATTTCATCACCCAAGTTTTTCATACAATTAAAAATCTTATCTATACGAAGGAAATAGTTAGCCACACTTTCATCATTGTGCATTCTGAGATTTTCATACTGAATTCTGAGGGTTTGAATTTTTGCTCGTTTTACCTAATCATCTCCTTCATAGCTCAGAATAGTCTTGTCCCATATTTCTTTTGCGGATTTATACTGCATAACCTTGACGAATTCTGATTGAGATAGACATCCTAATAGGGTATTGACGGCCTTTGCATTTGTTTCATATTTCTTCTTCTCAGCCAAATCTGTAGGAGTTGCTGATGGAAAAGAGTACCCTGTATCTATGATATCCCAGACTTCTGTACCAAGAGATTGAAGATAGGCAGTAACTCTTACCTTCCAATATACGAAGTTTGTACCATCAAAAATCGGTGGCCTGATAGATGCTTCTCTCTCGTAGTTGCTCATGATGATGGATCTTCCTTCAAGCGATCAAGCTTCTTCAGAAGGACCTGCTCTGATTTGAATTGTTGGAAATAATACTAAGAGGGGGGGTGAATCAGTATTATTAAACTCTTTTAAATATATCTTTCAAATCTATACTTTAATATATTCTTCAGATATTGATCATTAATTTGTATGTCAGTACCATATAATAATGAGCAAGAACAAGAAAAGCAGATAGTCACACCAAAGAACACCAGATATAAGGTGGAAACCCAATGTGGGTGAAAACCATCTGCTGCAATATGTCTCTATCTTCTTTCAATTAGAAACTTCTTTTACAATAATTTTGTATTGGTGCAGTCCTTTACCAGTACGCAGGCTGCAACCTGCAGAGAGCTACAACCCTCTCTCGTTTTCCAGTCTCTCCTGGAAGGGAGCTACAACCCCCTTATCTCTTCTACTTATTTTCTTCCAAGGACCACGTTTCGTTAATTTTCAGACTGGATCCAAGAACATCAAAAAATCATCAAGTACGTGTGAATCAACCAATCTCCTTATACAATCAACCAATGAATCACCCAATAACTTCTCAGAATGTTGTAAACAGAAAATCAATACCAGTAATCTAAACCTAGAACTCTGCAGCAATAGTCAAAAGGCAGCCAATAATTATTTCAACAAAAGTCTACAACTTCACCAATAGAAACTTGCGAATATCTGCAGTTCTTCTGTGTATAGACTGCACAGCTCTGCACTTGATCCTTCTTCTGCACTGTGTACCTCCGCACCAAGCCCTTCTACTAAACTGCGTGCCTCTGCCCAGATCCGCACCTGCACTGTTTGCCCGACAGCGCACCTCTACACCTGATCCTTCTGTTTCTCTGCGTACCCCCGCAGCTTCGCCTTTTGCTACCCTGCATACCTCCACACCTGCGCCTTCTGCAGCACTGTGTACCTCCGCACCTGTGCCTTCTGGAGCACTGCGTACCTCCGCACCTGTGCTGTGGATCGCCTGTGGACCCCCGAATAGAGCCTAATTATCAGTCCTCCAATGTGCCACAGACTGTCAGATCCACAGATCTGATCATGCGCCAATGAGATCACGACCTATCAATAGATCTGCCTTAGTCTTTCACCTTGATTTAGATCTAGCTTCTCAAACCGATCACCCAAAATTTCAGATCTTAAGATATTCAAATTTCACAAGTGTCTACCCAAATGATCTCCTTTCCTTTTTATAGGCAAGCCCATACTCAAACCAAGGATCAAAACCATATAGAACCGATACAAGGGACACAAAACCGGGGTTCAATAATTTAGATGCTATACCACAGACCAAAACCATAGGATCATATACGTCGAACTAAATACCATGGACCATTCATAAGAATTCCCACGTGCGCGCGCTTCTCTGCATTGAAGTGAGTGAAATTGAGGTCCGCACCTTTTGAACAGAGTACCTGCGGTATGTCTGCACTTGTTGGTCGGGGTACTTGCAGGTCTGCAGCTTTTCTTAGGCTCACCTGCGGGTATCTCATTTTCTATGATTTTGAGAGCCTGAACAGAGATCTGCCTCTTGAGTGAGTTTCCATCAAGTACAACACCTGTGCCATAGCGCCAAACCTGAATCATAATGCCAACACAAAGATGCTTGGCTTCCGACCATCTTATGTTGCAGCTCCTTCATACGGTTGTTCTATTTGTTTCCTAGGTGTAAGTTCTGCGTGTAAGGCAACACTCCAGATCATGTTGCTCAAATAAAAGATGTTTTGCTGAAGCATTTTAGGTAGGAAAATAGACAGAGGCTAATGAATTGAAAAGCTTGGAAGAGATGTAAGTAAGGATGATAGCAAACACTGAATTAACATCTATAAATCTTCGAGTAATTCTTCTCTAGGACCATAAGACTAGAGGCTGTAAATCAACCTTTCACCAGCAATATCACTGTCAACAATGTACGGTGCCCTTTGCACAGATTCATGGATATCTCTTTCAATCAAAGCAAAACGAGCTCGCCATATGTTGAGATGAAGATTAGCAGCAGGGTAATATGCCTTCAAATGCTATGTTCTCTCCTTCTCTATCACAATCTAGCCACAAACATCTCCTAGTTTCCTCTGGATCATAAAACACATAAACAGCTGCATGGGAAGATCTTTGATTTGATCATTCATTTGGTCATATCTTTTGATCCAAGAGCCTGTTTTTGGAGTGTGATATACCGTTGGAAATCTCTTTCTAAGCTATTTCTAATGGACATGCTTATGACATGTTTTTCCCTCAAAATCATGTGCAAAACATCTAATAAAACCAAGCCTAGTAACAGGTCCATTTTGATCACTGAAGAAAGGCCAAAGGACTGACTCTAACAATGGCGCCATCTGGGATGGTAGCTCCTTGGAGGTGCCAAGAACCGTAGATCTCTAGGAACATGTAGATTAGTGCCTCATCCATTGGGAAATGTGGTCAAACAGTTGCAAATTCAAAACAACTTATACCAATCCATAAAACATACACATGCTGCAACATGTACATAAAAAAATACCAGAAACTAAAATGCTACTTTAGGCAGCTTACTTATTCACAAACCTACTCTAATTTGCAAAAAAATCAATATATCAAGTGATGTTGTAATGCCAGATCAGCCAATCAAGTAACTGTGACAAGGATGTTTCTTGGAAGTTCTTCAACTAGGACACAACTGGAGAGGCTACCAGCAATATATACACATAGTGAGTTTGGTTGTGTAAAAGGAAATATGATCTATCATTCAAAATGAAAAAAATTTCCATGTATGTTGCAATAGGATCGAAGAAACCAAACTCTGTTTGCTGCCCTAACTCCTCAATACATGCTTCCAGCTGCAAACCATTAATGCAAATATCCATGGGCAACCTTACCTTCTCTTCCTTCTGCTGAAAAAGGTCCCCAAAGAATGGGTCTCCAATTCAGTTAGATCTCCTTCAATTTTGATGGAAAACTCTTACAAAAAATTGAGCTTAACTTCATGGCTACATCGATAGGATTTCAGATAAGAAGAAAGAGATGAAGCAAAGTTCTCATCTACCTCATCGTCTGTGCACATATCTTCCCATTCTCTAAAGCCTTGAATAGAGGGCACCTCTATTTTGAATTCTTCCTCTTTCTCCATCCATGTTTCAAGAAAGATATGCCAAAAATCTGTGAATGACTTAATAGATCTGATAGGAAAACCTTCAATCCATCTTCTACATTTGCCTTGAAACGAATCAAAGAACAATCTGATGAAGACATCTTCCTTTTTAACTCTAAGAATTTCCACAAATGTTTTAAAATTTTCTATATGTTCTAGAGTAAAAGTCATATCTTCCCCATTGAATTTAGGGCCATTACTCAACATGTATGCATCCTTTGGTAATTGATTAGGAAAACCAGGAAGATTAGAAAAATCAATACATGAATACCTTGAACAAATAGAAGCGACATCTGAGTCCTTCATTTAGCCAGTGGAGCTACCATCAACACTTTGAAACTCGGGGTTTCGAACAGTGGAGTTGCGAAGTAGATGATTTCAGCCTTTGTATGTGTCTGACTACTGTCCACCATCAGCAACCAAATCTGTAAATTGAACGATCTTTCCCAGAGAAGATCTATCACCTCATCCCTGGCAACGGCGCCAATACGTTATCACTCAGAATGAACCTCAGGGCTGAAAAGAGGCAATTCCAAGGTAACCACAGACCAAGCTTTCGATCTGGCATCTGGCCCTGCCAAACCAGAGAGGGCTCTCTACTTGCCAACACAACATGGTTGCAAATAATGAAATCTTAGTCTAGCTATGGAGTATTGGGATTTGTATGAAATTTTTTGGGTCGAAACAGAAAGAGAAAGGATGATTGGGTTATGGAGTCAATGCTAGTTTCTCCCGGAAAACTTGGGGCAAATTAAGTGCCATGTTCAGCCAGATAGAAGATTGCAAATGTGAGAAGAATAGAGGGGAGAAATCCCACTGCCCTGCAGGCATCAAACAGGGGATGGATCTCCAGTAGCAGCTTTAGATGAACGAGAAACACGAGGTTGCTCAATAGAGCATTTAGCAAAGGATGAATTCTGCAAAGACAACCATTACATCTAACAGCAAAATCATCATGAAAGGAGCATCGTTACAAATGAATTCCTAACATATCTCTTAGATAATGCTGTAACAAGGCAGAAAAAAAAATATGGAAGTGAATTACAGGAAAAACACACTAAAGATGAACCCGTGATGGATCCCAGGTCCAAAGGGAAGAAAACTGCTTTATTAAAATGATATTCAGGAAAACTTTACACAGTGCCAAGAAGCCTCTCTGCTACCAAAATTGAACCCTTAAATCTTCAAAATAATCCTATTTATAATATTACATATTAATTATTGATTCCTAAACATAGGAATCAAAATAATCAAAATAGAAAAAACAAGAAAAAACCTAAATACATTTTTATGCAGTCAAATTACATAAATTAAATTATAACAAAATAACCTAATTAAATCTCAAAAATAAAAAGGAACAATTAATTTGCTACCACAAGTCAGATTGCCAAAGTCTGTTGTGGAACATCGCTAGAAATCAGGGATAATCTAGGATGTTGATCAACTCATCCTCCACCTGTGCTCTGTAGATGGCTTGGATGCCCAAAAATATTTCCCATATGTTTGTTGAATGATTTGAATACTGCCACCTCTCCTTTGAAAAATTCAGCGCTACTGATTTCATGGCTGGGACACTTTCCCTTTGTAATATGTGTGTGGGACTACATGGATGGGGTAGTTGTGACCATCAATCAAATGATTGGTGTTTGATGAGCAACGGGAGATGGAAAAACGGATGAAGAATCACTCATCACTTGCAGCAAACAGTTTCAATGTCAAGAGATGTTTATGTCCATCAAAGCGCTCAAGTAGCTATGGTCACCACTGAGATCACATGTGGCCAAGACTCCACAAAGGAATTATGTTTATGCTCTTCAACTTCACTGCCATTCACATTGATCTCTGGTTACCATAGAACTTGTGAGATTATTACCTGTTTATCATCACCATTTATCTTGCAGCCTGGAAGTGTTAGAGGTAAAGTGATAACCAGGCTCTATGATAGTTTTCATTGCTGATTGTTGAGTTAAACACTCCAATTTCTGTAAACTCAATTTCAAACTCCCCTTCTTCGAGAAGCATTAACCACAGGTGCATTGAGTGAAAGCGTCATTCAAATACTTTCCACTGTCTTCATCTATGATAGCGCGCTTCTCAAATAGAAATTTCTGAGGTATAAATTTAACAGCCAAAGTTACAATAGCTGACAGAGATATTTCCTTGCGTACAAGTTTATAAATGGTGTCAATAATAAAGAGCACTTTGTGGCCTTGGGCAATTTACCACCTGTTGAAAGTGCCTGAAACCTTTGCTGTAAATATCTCATGAGCGGCCATCAAAAATCCACATACTCAACAACCCTTTTATTCTCTTCCTTATCACCAGGATACAGTGCTTTGAAGACACAACGACATGGGCCATCTCCACCTATAGGCATAGAAGTCCATGTCTTTTGGAATTCCTCTGCGTGCAGTGCTAAACCCAAGAGCACAGTGCCACAGTGCCACACTCCCAAAAGTGCAACGCCACAGCCAAATTAGCTTGACTTTCAATTTTATTTTAACTTGACTTCAAATTTTGACTTGTTTGTGTTGTTGATGCAGGGGCACTGAGCTGGGCCTTTCTCTATTAGTCAGCTCGCAGTTCAAGGAGGAAAAACTACTTCTAGATCCTTGCACTGTTTAGGAGTTGAAGAATCTGGGAAATCTATAGAGAAATGAATGTACAGATTACCCTTCATGAATGGCCATTGGTAAATAGGCATTCCTTCATCATTAATAGCCTCGAACTGACCTATTTTAACAACTTCGCTGGGACTAGATTTAATAAGCAGTTGTCGACCATCCAGATAGGTCAATATAAACTGAAACCCACACAAAACCCCGGTCAATGATAAAGTATGCTCAACGAAAAGATCATCTCTCTTGTTCTCTGAAATTTGGGATGCTCCCTTTGTTCAACTACAAATACAATGTCACCAGTAACTGTGTCGGGCGCTTCATCTAATTCCCCTTGGAAAGTGATCCTCTAACCATTTTGCATTCCCTTCTCAACTGTGACCTCGAGCATTTTCTTATCGAGTAAGACTTTTTCACCCTTTTATTGTGGGCATAGAACATTTCGAGATGGTGACAACTTCTTTAATATCCAATTGTAAATGTCCTCCAATGATACTTTCAAGGGGTGAACAACCTCTTCACCTCTCCTTTGCCTTTGCGTTCCCCTGCTGCTACCATCTCCAAAAGAATTTCCACCGAAGAACGACTGGAATATATCAAATGGATCATGACCACCACCACCACCCTTCCCTTATTGCTGCCAGCACATACTGAATGACATCTTGATGGAGATCCATCCTAAATTGGTCATTCAAAGCCTCAGAAAGGGGAATAGAAGAATTATTGGGCTCTGAAAATCCATTTTCATGCATAATAATAGGAATATTATGGGAACGGTCCTCAATATATTTAAGCACTGCCTGCATGCTTTGTGGTACAACTGGCATACCAAAAAAATGATCCATTTCCGCCGAGGGGAATTGCATCTCGTTCCACTACAATTCCAATGGAAATATCTTGAGCATAGTCTCTTGATATAATTTCACCTTTTCTTGGAACATCAAAACAATACATGGTAACATAGTGATTGACAGCAATGAAGTCCAATGACCCTTGTAACTTTTGAGCCTGTTCTTTTGTAAATGAAGGTAACCGAGAACCCACTATATTCCTCATGCTCCATGGATAGTCTCCAGAAACAAATGAGTCTAAAAGCTAGCTCACCATAAAATCATTTTCTCTTTGAGTAGCAACCACATCTGTGGATTTATTAGTAAGAGGAATCATCCAATTTACTAAAATTACTAATCCAATCCATCCCTTTTGCTTTACCTGATAGGTTTTCCTGTATAGCTCCACAACAACTATATGTCATAGCAAAACATGGTGACCAACAATATAAGGCTCAAAAATTGAGTTTCCAGCAGTACAATTTCCAAATGGTTGGGAGCATCGTTGAGGTGGGAAAAAGCCTTGATCATATCCTGCAGTGGCAAATATGTTGGGCTCATTGAAAGTGGACCAATATTTTACTCAATCACCAAACTCTCTAAAACACACATATGCATAACCTTTAAAATCCTCCACAATTTGTGGATTTAAGAAACCTTCATAGGAATCTTCTAGAGCTTGGGGCAGATCAAAGTAGTACAATGTAACATGTGGTTGAATGCCATGGGACAAAAGCTCATTTATGAGGTTTATTATAGTACTCAATTCCCTTTAGATTGATGGGTCCTTCACCATCAGGAATAAGCCTGGGCGATGAGATTGAAAATCTATAGGCATCTACTCCCATCACAGACATTAGATCAATATCCTCCTAGTAACGATGGTATTGATCAACAGCTACATCTCCATTACTTCCATCTGGAGTAGTCCCTTCCTTGTGAGTGAAAGTGTCAAAGATGCTTGGCTTCCGACCATCTTCTGTTGTAGCTCCTTCATATGGTTTTGTTTGTTTCCCAGGTGTAAGTGTTGCGTGTAAGGCCACACTCCAGATCATGTTGCTCAAATAAAGTCTGTTTTGTTGAAGCATTTTAGGTAGGCAAATAGACACAGGCTGATGAATTGAAAAGCTTGGAAGAGATGTAAGTAAGGATGAAAACAAACACTTAATGAACATCTATAAATCTTCAAGTAATTCATCTCTAGGACCATGAGACCAGAGGCTGTAAATCAACCTTTCACCAACAATATCACTATCAACAATGTACAGTGCCGTCTGCACAGATTCATGGATATCTCTTTCAACCAAAGCAGAATGAGCTTGCCATATGTTGAGATGAAGATTAGCAGCAGGGTAATAGGCCTTCAAATGTTATGTTCTGTCCTTGTCTATCACAATCTAGCCACAAACATCTCCTATTTTCCTCTGGATCATAAAACACATAAACAACTGCACGGGAATATCTTTGGTTTGATCATTCATTTGGTCATATCTTTTGATCCGGGAGCTTGTTTTTGGAGTGTGATATATCATTAGAAATCTCTTTCCGAGCTATTTCTGATGGACATGTTTATGACATGTTTTGCCCTAAAAATCATGTGCAAAACATCTAATAAAACCAAACCTAGTAAGAGATCCATTTTGATCACAGGAGGAAGGCCAAAGGACTGACTCTAATAGGTCCATATATTCATTCCCTACTCCTCTGAATACCGGTAGTTTTATTGCACTCGCCATGTTGAATTGTGGTGGTGGCGGAGGTGGGTGGGTGGAGATGTAGGTGAGGAGGGTAAGATGGGTGGCGGTGTAGGTGGAGGTGATAAACTCAGAATGCGTTGCCTTATCATACTGACCACGCTTCTCGGAGAAACTTTCGCGAGCTCTTCCTCGCTTTCTCGTGAGGGGGAAATTAAGGGACTGGTTTCCAATTCTTTACTACTTCCACTTTTGTAGATCTTCCCACTTCGCATAGTCCCAAACATTGATTTATTCGCATAACCCACTTTTCACACAGTAGCATCTTAATCCAAGTGCTCAAATATTTGATATACTTATCTCACGGTCCCTTGAGGAAACATCGCTATGCCTCACTGTAGTTGACGATTGTGTCCACCTAGAACTCAGTGATAAATCCTCCTATAACTCAGTCAAGCCAATGGTCCATAGCTCGCATGATCTTATCTCCTGATGCTTCTAGTCTATGCACTAACTCCGGAGTCCACACGATTGGTTTGTCAAGCCTACACCTTCCTTGACTGTCTGCTAGCTTCGTGATCCACTCATATAGCTCAGAAGAAAGGATGCAAAGAAAATTTCATGGATTTCCATATACAAGTAGCACTCCAGCCACTGTTCCTTAGATACTCGCAGATTTCTATTTTCCTGCGCCGCGAACTCGTGAATCTTCTTGTCCAACCACTCTTCAATTTCTTTCTTTGTTGGATTCCAGTGGCATGACATCAGACACCCCTTATGCAGATCCCGGTCCTGGCAACAGAACCATTCGCTGGCTTGTATGGGCCTGAATCAAGTTCAAAGGTGATTTAGCCAAGAAAATCCCGGTACTACTGGCCCTTTCGGCAACAGTCCGTGGAGCGTGGACTGAGGTCTCACCCGAAGTAGTATGGGAGGGTTCTATAACTAGGTTTCCGCACCCTGGGGATGTCTGATGAGCTTCTGGAGGTTCGTGGTTTGACCCTGCACACATCGCTACGTGCACCTATTAGTCCCTCGCAACCTGTGATGCTGCTTCTGCGCAACCCTACTCGAGGCGCGACCCGTATTATACCCAAGTTCCTTGCTAGATAATCTATTATTACACGATTACTCAACTTATTTGTGTAATATTAGTGAAAATTAACAATATATCTAGCAATCATATAAGTGCGCACGATAAAAAAAATAGTGTAAATGTAAAGAAGGCAATACACAAGCAGATGCACAGAAATTGGAATCAACTTCTCTTTATTATTCTTCGTTCAAACTTATAGACTCGACACCGCCCTGCACACTTAGCTATAAGGGTCCGCACTCTCAGCTGCAGACTTTACTTAGGCCTCTGTGCACTCAGCTATAGAGCCTCTTCGTACTACTACGACCCAATACACTTAGGCTCTTACTCTATGCTTGAACCATTTGTATTCTTCTATCTCCCTCATTCGCTATCTTTACAACTTAGAGCCTCGTTCTATTTATATAATCCCATGGTCCGCTGACCATGAGTAGGCCGACATGAAATTACATTACTTTACAATACTTAGGGCAGACAACCCTATGACTCAACCTATACTTCACACTCCATGCCCACAATTCGCAGAGTCTTACAATGCATTTGACCAAAACTTGGGCTTTGAGCCCCAAAACATGATGTGGGGAGATTCCATGCCCAACATAGTTAAGTACGTGATTTTCCTTTTAAGGAGTTCTCCAAAAGTCCAAAAACCAAGCTCTTTCTTCCTTTCTAGAGGGTTATATTTATACAAAGTGAGGTGACTCTTCACCTTCTATGACTTTCCACCCACTCTCATTTCTAATTTCCATAGGATCTCCTGCCCTCTTGTCTTTATTTTCTTGCACTTGCTACTCTTGGGTCACATAGGTGTGCCAAGACTTATAACATGCTACAATTTATAAAACATTTCTTGAAATTAATCCTTCATATATGACTTCATATTCACATGGATTTGGTATTATTTTCTTCAAGTCAGCTTGGATTTGATGAAATAACAAAGCGAACATGGTATGCACCTTAGTGGGATCTATTAGATGTTGTGTCAATGTTTCTTTGGTCAACTTTATATCCTTTTTTGTGAATGCTAGCTACCTTGCAAGAATTATTTCATGTATTTCATGTTCAATGTCTTGCTCATGTCTCACCTCTCCTCGACCTCTAGTGGAGATTAATCCATGACCTTTTACTAGTATCTATGTCATAATGTGATGTTATTGATAGGTGCTCATAGTTCTTATCACAACATTTTCAAGCTTTTTTTGTTCTCAAATGGCAAATCTTATTTCATTTTTTTCTCTTTCCTGATTGAGCTCATCTTTTCTTGGAAATGCCTCTAGTGAATCAAAGTGTTCCATTCTCCATATAGGTATCAAATTGGCTAACAAGTTGTCTTTGAGTTTTATACCTTTCACTTTAACTGTATTTTGAATTGAGATAAGTATAACAACCACCTTTTGGAGTTTCCTGAGTTCTTGGTAGAACTACTTCATAATGTCCTCTCGTAATTTATTTACTCTGATAATCCTTATAGTAAGAGCTTGAAGTTTATAAAGATTGGTTTTGTTTCCATGGACTTTCAATTTCTTGGTGGGATTTCTTCAAGCTCCTATCTTTTTGTTTTACTTTTTCCATCAAATGTTCAATATTCCTTTTGTATGCTAAGGAAAAGGTAGTCATAATTGAGGCTATGACCAACTAATTATCTAAATTATTAGACATTATTTATTTCCAAAGTGGCTGAGAGAGACATTGTAGGAGACAAAGTAGAGCTTGGTTGAGAGTTGTCAAAAAAATGCAGAGAAATATAGAGAAATTTCAAAGTTAGATAAGGCTTAAAGGAAACTTTAAATGAAGTAATGTCAAGATAGGTTTGGATGGAACTCCTCAAAAAATACTAAGAAATAAGCTAAAACATGGATAGAATATAGAAGCAACACATAACATCAAAAGGGAATTGATTTGATTTTTCCATATCCATCAACATTTTCCATTATACCAAAAATGAATTGGAACAATAAACGGGTCTTGTAGGGAAGGTTAGTCCTTACCACTTATGTTAGAAATTATGCTCTTAGAAAAATTTCATATAAGATGGTTGTGTCCAGATTAACTTAGAATCATTTGAGGGATTCCCCAAATTTGAGTTTGAGATGTAATTGATACAAATTTAGTAAAGGAAAATGACTACAGGGATACCAGAAATCTAAAATGAGTATGTGTTGAAAAATACCTTTTTATAATATTGGAAAATAAATGCTTATTTGTCAAAGTTAATTTTATAACTTGTATTGAGAACACAAGGACTTGCATACATTTTGGTGGGTAGTACCACTAATAAGTTTGAACATTTATATTTTTACTTCTACTTATTAAAGTGTTGAGGAACAAATAAATAATTGTGAATAATGACTACTGGTAAGTTTATATGAGTCACTTTCAAGGATTTGAATCTCAAGTAGCCTAGATCCATCTTAACTCTCTTGATATGCAAACAGGGTGAAAATAGATTTAGTAGATCTAGAGTTAAGATGGATCTAGGCTGGTTTAATTGTTATTTATAATTATAATTATAAATATTGATTTTATTGTTTTATTTTATTTTATTTTTGTTAATACTATTTCTATATTATATTATATAGTTAATACTAATTAATCATCATTAAGGTCTGTCTCTCATGGCGCATGCTTATTTTTTGAGTGTAAAAATTGAAGAAAGGTTTAAGCCTAGGTAATATAAGTTAGAATGGTTAATATAATTACTAATAACTGATATGTTTCTATTCTATAAAAAGGTAAAAACTGTATTGCCAAATGTAATGTATTTGCCAAATCTGCATAAGAAGTATACTTTAAAAATATGATTTTATCAATCCCAACTTCAGTTTTATTATTACAATAAGTAGTAAAAAGTTTAGAGTTTGGTTATGTACTTTCACACTAGGTAGATATTAGCATGTGGTTGGTAACACAAGTTCTGAATTTTGTAATTACATCTCATCTGTCCAACCATTATGGTTTAAGTATGTCTTAAGTTTGAGTTGTGGTGTAACTCCACTTCGGTAGGTCTTAATATTATTGCAGAACCATTGAGTTTTAATAGTAGTGTAGAACTATTTACACATTTAGCAACACTAGAAAATAGATTTCACATGCTCTAAGGAATTCCAATCCTTCATTTTGGAATTACTTCAAAGATTCCATCACATCTACTTCTCTCTCCAACTGGACGACTGACAATTCAGAAAATGTATGTCAGTGGACGAGGATTTTGTGTAGAAAGCACAAAAGCAGAATTGTTGGATTTTTGTCATGTTCCCTTTCCCCATTTGACCAACATCGTACTTCTTTGCCTTGATAACAACAATTTCAAGAAATTGGCAATTTGACACGTACAATTTAGGAAACAATTTCGTTGCAAGTATATCTATCAGGCAACAATTTTAATGAGAGTAACCCAAAAAGTTTATGTGAGTTAAATTGGCTTGCCAGTTTACATTTGTCAGAAAAAAAGTTAGAGGGATCCATTCCCGAGTGTTTTGGCAATCTTCAATCTCTGTCTGACTTGGTATTAAGAAACAATTTGTTGTCAGGCATGATACCACGAACATTAAATAACATCACTTATTTATGGAGGTTGAAGGTCCACAATAACTTGTTCAATGGAAATTTGGACATACGGTTTCCAATTTATATGGAAATTTTCTCTGCATATTCAAATAATTTTTCTGGAGATTTATCGACATCCTTATTTAATTGCAGTCAACTTCAGCTCCTAGATTTAAGAGGAAATAGATTGGCCAGTACACTCCCAGAATATCTAGTCTTTCTTACTAGGTTAAAGGCTTTAAGAATTGGTTATAATTATATTCAAGGTGTTTTACCTCAATGGATAGCAAATCTCACCAAATTGCAAGTGTTGGAATTATCTAACAATAAATTTAGTGGAACAATACCATCCAATCTTTTTAGATTACAAGGATTCCAAATCAATGGAACTTTACAAATAATTTTCAACATATTATATGAAGAGGTAGAAATGGATATGAAAGGACTTCAATATACTTACAGCTACATATTGTTGACAAACACAGTAATTGACTTGTCTAGCAATGATTTTGTAGGGAAAATACCATCAAGCATTGGAAGCTTACGTAGCTTAAGATTGTTGAATTTATCAAGAAACCATTTAGAGGGAGAAATCCCTAAATATATTGGTGAGATATCTTCTTTGGAGCAGTTGGACTTGTCTGTAAATAATTTCAGCGGAATGATTCCTCAAGAGCTATCTAAATTATCCATGTTGGCATCTTTCAACTTTTCATGGAACAACCTATGTGAGCCAATCCCAATAGGAACTCAATTTGACAACTTGTGTGTCACTATATATGAAAACAACAAGTGTCTATGTGGCAATCCTTTACAACCATGTAAGAGAAATCAGGTTACGCCAGTAACAATGGCTACACAGGTTCTAGTGGGATCAAAATGGTTTGATCAAGTAGATGAGAAAATTTCTCTCAATGCATTGGGGTTGGGATTCGGAATTTGATTCATAGGAGTTGTTTTTGTGATAATCACATGGGAGAGAGCTAGACATTGGGTAGTGCCTCCCAATAGATGACCCTTCTATGGTGTGTATAGATTCCCTACATAAAATTCCCAGCATGCCAAATAGATTGTTGATAAATAAAAATATATAAAGATGAAACACTCCCTCACTCTTGATGTATGTTTTCATAATTAAAAGAGTTTGATGCTATAATTTTCTAGTTAGGGTTTCTCATTCCATGTTGGTGGGTTATTTTAGCTAACTAAAAAAATTAAATGTGGAACATTATGGTTCTCAGTTCTCTTAATCTTCTAAGGAAATAATATTTGAATATATGATGTATTATTGATATTTTGTTCAATGTATACGTAATATATGGTTTCATATATGAAAATTCATTTATTATTCATGGTTACATGTTATTAGTTAGTAGTGATTCCATGGTCTTGTATAAGCAATAGTACTTATTATTACATAATTGAAGAAAAAATTGGACTAATTTTGGTGAATCAATGAATGTATTAATTACATCTTCTCCAAAATATTAAATTCATATTATTCTTATATCTCAATTCAGTGCCCAATTGAATATACATGAGGCTTGGTAATCCACCAACCCATTATTTCTAAAGAGTATTAAAAATATTTTTGTAAGGATTTCTCTACTTGTACCATAAATAAATTAAAGTAATTAAATATCTTTGGGTGTAGGTCCAAGAGGTAAAAAATTGACACCATTGTTAGGAACAATGTCCAATTGTTTACATTTAGTGGATTGACTCAAAAGATTTGAAAAGGGAATTTATATGAAGATCTCATTCTAATTTAAGGATTTCTTAAGAATCAAACAATGCTCTTAAGTATTTTTAAGTGACGTGTTGCATGTATATATGAGGACATCCATCAAGATTAAAGGCATTGAATATTGACTTGGTGAATATAATGGTATTGAAATAGGGTATTATTGTAATATGTTTTAAAATTTCCATAACAATCATTTATGTCGAAGATTTGAAAGTGAAGAAACATATTATTTCCCCATGGGAGGCCAAGTGATATCCCTTATCTAATTTCGTGTGTATCTTAGGATTTTTGAATGAGATACTATCTACTTATTGGGATGATAATATTACAAAATTCCATGGAAATGACCATTCAACTATGTTGCATAAACATCCCTCATGAAAACTATTTCATATATTGATGTTTTCCACAAGGAAGTTTTGTAAAAACATGATTTGAAAGTCTTAGTGGAAAGGAAATGTGTGACTTTAAAATTTTATTCAAATCATTGCATAAACATTTGGATCTTATATATGAAGAAGAGGAGACAACTGAATAGTTTGTTGATGAGCCACTTGTTGAAGAAAGTGTAACTAGGTTCGGTCTTCATAAATGTAATTTTGATCTTTGTACTTGTAAAAAAAAAGAATTATTATTTTGTCATTTGTAAGAATGAGTTTCTTTCTCATTGCATAGGTCTAGCACATGTTGAAGTGCTATAGGAAAGTCAAAGAGTCAATGTAATCGTTGAAGACCCTTATGGGCATGTTACACCATATAAATATATGTATTAGAGTCAAATAAATATGTCAAATATGATCCTCCAAAGCAAAGAAAAGTCTCATCTTCAAGTGATCCAGGTGAATGTTTGTGGCCACCCGCCTATCCCACTCGGAGCCCCAAAAATGTCTCTTTCAGTTTTTCAGTTTCCTTCTTTGTAGCACAATTTACTATTTTGGCAGTTTTTTTCGGGTCCTGAACTTCCAAAGCCGTTTTGAGGCCCTAAACAATGTTTTTTGGGAAAACTGGGACCAACATGGGTGATTCATCAATGTTGGTCACTCAAAAGTTGTATTCCTCGGATAGATCTTTCTAATGAGGTATTGTGCGCGTCAAACAGAGATTGTATGCCAAAGTTATGACCCCGTGAAGTTGATGTACCAATTTACCCAAACGGGGCTCATAGTTTGGCACTTCATCTCCTAGGGTTAGGTTTATGGATTTTTAGGCTTTTCCATTGTTTCTCAACATTAAATAGGCCTTCGAGCCTCATTGTAACATATTTTAGAGGCATGTAGCCACCACATCTCTTCTCAGAGATAAGCTACCATCGCCCGAGCTAGTTTATTTCCACTTCTATTTGTAAGCATATTTAAGTATTTTACATTAATGAAATGAATTATTATTTATGTTGCATCTTTGTATTCCTAGTTATCTCTGTAATTTGTTGCATCCCTGTTTAAATCTAGATCAGTGGTATCAAAGCGGTCTTCTCTTTCTCTATTTTTCTTGCATGTCCCCAAAGAGGTCAGGATATAAGGAGTTAGAGCTCGATCTGGTTGAACCTTTGCAAGATCAGCCTCGCAAATCCCGACAGCCTCCCATGGTGGATGAAAAGAAAGACAAGGGTGCAGGAGATCCTATCAAAATCTTGCTCGAAGAAGCCCTCGAGTGACAAAGGAGCGCGATGATGGACAACTTTTCCCAGATCCTTCAGCGGCTACCCAAGGGCGACACATATACTTCCGGCAGCTACTCTGGAAGCGCCACACCCTTTTAGGTAAAAGTTAGCTTTGACATTACCATATTTGAGGGTCAGATAGATGCAGACATTGTAGATAAATGGTTAAATATGTTAGAAGGATATTTTTCCGTTCATGATTTTTCTAGCAAGGAAAAGATCAATTTTGCACTTCTCAAAGCCACCCCCCACGTCAAGGACTGGTGGGAAACCTATTGTGAGAAGATGGATGAAAGTACAAACTCACTGTTTTTAACCGCACCCACTTGGAACTCATTCTGGGATGCCATCAAGGAGCATTATGCCCTATCACGAGCTATGAGGACAAATACATAAAGTGGACCATGCTGTAATAGGGAAGGGACTAAGACGTGATGGAGCTCACCAATATTTTTCATACCCTTCACACAATGCTGGGTATCAAAGATTATGAGCAGCATTTGATACTAAAATACCGCAGCTGCCTACACAGGTACATCCAGGATGAGATGGAGTTCCTGGATATCTCCTCGCTCGGTACAACGCACCGATACATTGTCAAGATTGAGCAGAAGCTTAAACAAAAGAAGCGAGACTTTGGATCTGCAAATCCGAAGAACAAAGGACAAAGCCAAGGTGGGCTGACCCAAGACAGCCCATCGAAGTTGCGAGAAAAGAACACCACCACGAACTCAAAGAAGGACACATGAAAGTGGTGTGAGTTCCATAAGAGCCCCATCACAACACAAGTGAGTGTCGGACCAAGCAGTTTCTAGTGGCTGAGTTGAAGGTTTCAGAATCAAATGCATGTTCCAACCCTGAGTCAAAACCTAATAAGAGGAATGAAAAAGGGAAGCAGATTATTAATGCGGAGACCAGCACCATTTTTGCCACTGCCAAGATCTAGAAGAATGAGCCCGAAGATCCAGAGGAGGGGGAGCTTCTTTTCCACTCACAAATGTGGGTGAAGGGTTCGCCACTGCAATTCATTGTTGACAATGGGAGCTAAAAGAACCTCATTTCAGCAGAGGCCATGAAGCGGCTGGGACTGTCGACTACACCACACCCACAGTTGTATAGTATCGGGTGGCTTCACCAAGGATGAGATCTCCGAGTCTTCCAACAGTGCCACCTTCCCTACACCATCAAGCCCTTCACAGATGAGGTATTGTGTGATGTTGCAGCTCTTGATGTTTGTGATGTATTATTAGGCCAGCCATACTTGTGGAAGCGACATTCTGTGTATGAATCAAGGCCTCGCGCCATTATTATTTCTTTGGGTAATTCATTATACAGGATAACGGAGGTAGCCCCACCTACCGCCATTTATTTGATCTCTGCTAAGAAATGCAATAAGATCATCTCCCAGACTAGGAGATTAATTTTCTTTCTGGTTCGTTCTCAAAGTAAGGGGAAGATCATAGCCACATCCATGGCCCTTGAGAAGGGTTCCTCCATGCAACAAAAGCAGGTGGATATGGTCATGAAAGAATACAAGGACATCTTCTTCTCACCCACAGGGGTACCGTTGTACTGTGAGGTTAAGCATTCGTTCAATCTGACTCCTGCAGCACCTTTACCCAATGGGCTGATATATCGTCGCTCCAATGTGGGAAATGCCAAGTACAAGCAACGAAATGATCAACATCGGGTGCCACACAAGTTTTAGGTGGGCAACAAAGTCTGGTTGCATATGCAGAAAGAACGCCATACCAGAGCCCATCAGAAGCTCAGACCACTTTGATATGGTCCTTACACCATTACCGAGGCTATGGGAAACAATGCTTTGGAGCACAACATTCCCCCATTCCTTGTCTTGCACCGAGTGCTCAATGTGGACTGCCCTCAACCATGCTTGCCACCATTACTGGACACATCAGAGATTGCAGAACAGCTCACCAATGACCTAGTTCAGCAAAAGTTTCCCCATCTCATGGAGGCACTCAACATAATGGGGACCATTTCTTCCTAAGGGGGGAGGAATGATCGAGGTGGATGTTTGTGGCCACCCACCTATCCCACTCGGACCCCCACAATTGTCTCTTTCAGTTTTTTAGTTTCCTTATTTGTAGCACAATTTACTATTTTTGGCACTTTTTTCGGGTCCTGAACTTCAGGAGCTGTTTTGAGTCCCTAAACGAAGTTTTTTGGGAAAGGTGGGACCAACATCAATCACAAATTTATGTTAGTCACTCAAAAGTTGTATTCCTCGGATAAATATTTCTAATGAGGTATTTTACTCGTCAAACGGAGATCGAATACCAAAGTTACGACCTCGGGAAGTTGATGTACCAGTTTACCCAAACGGGGCCCATGGTTTGGCGCTTCATCTCCTAGGGTTATGTTTTTGGATGTTTAGGGTTTTCCATTATTTCTCAATAATAAATAGGCCTTCGAGCCTCATTGTGACATAGTTCAGAGGCATGTAGCCGCCACATCTCTTCTTAGAGATAAGCTACCATCGCCCGAGCTAGTTTATTTCCCCTTCTATTTGTAAGCATATTTAAGTATTTTACATTAATGAAATGAATTATATTTCTGTTGCATCTTTGTATTTTTGGTTATCTCTGTAATTTGTTGTGTTCTTGTTTAAATGCAGATCAGTGGTATCGGAGCGGTCTACCCTTTCCATGTTTTTCTTTGCATGTCCCCAATAAGGTCGGGATATAAGGAGTTAGGGCCAGATCTGGTTGAACCTTTGCAAGATCAGCCTCACAAATCTCGATGGCCTCCCATGGTGGATGAGAAGAAAGACAAGGGGGCAAGATATCCTATCAAAATCTTGCTCGAAGAAGCCCTCGAGCGACAAAGGAGCACGATGATGGACAACTTTGCCCAAATCCTTTAGCAGCTACCCAAGGGCGCTTCTAGCAGCTACTCTGGAAGCGCCACACCCTTTAAGGTACAAGTTAACTTTGACATTCCCATATTTAGGGTTAGATAGATGCAAATGTTGTAGATAAATGGTTAAATCTGCTAGAAGGATATTTTTTCATTCATGATTTTTCTAGCTGGGAAAAGATCACTTTTGCACTTCTCAAAGCCGCCCTCCATGTCTAGGACTGGTGGGAAACCTACTGTGAGTAGAAGGATGAAAGTACGAACTCACTGTTTTCAGCCACACCCACTTGGAACTCGTTCCAGGATGCTATCAAGGAGTAGTACTACCCTGTTGAGAGCTATGAGGATAAATACATAAAGTGGACCACGCTGCGACAGGGAAGGGACCAAGACGTGCTGGAGTGCACCAATATTTTTCATACCCTTTACACAAAGTTGGGTATCAACGATTATGAGCAGCATTTGGTACTCAAATATCGTGGCTTCCTACACAGGTACATCCAAGATGAGATGGAGTTCGTGGACATCTCCTCTCTCACCATGATGTACCGATACCTTGTCAAGATTGAGCAGAGGCTTAAACAAAAGAAACGAGGCTTTGGATCTGTGAATCTAAGGAACAAAGGACAAAGCTAAGGTGGGGTGACCCAAGACAACCCGTCAAATCTACAAGAAAAGAACACCATCACGAAGTCAACGAAGGACACAAGAAAATGGTGTGAGTTCTATAAGAGTTGCACTCACAACACAAGTGAGTGTCGGACCAAGCAGTCATTGGTGGCCAAGTTGAAGGCTTCAGAATCAGATGCATGTTCCAACCCTAAGTCAGAACCCGACAAGAGGAATGATAAAGGGAAGCATATTTTTGATGTGGAGCCTAGTGCCACTGTTGCCACTACCAAGGTCCAGAATAAACAACCCGAAGATCCACTGGAGGGGGAGTGTCTTTTCCACTCACAAATGTGGGTGAAGGGTTCACCATTGCAATTCATTGTTGACAGTGGGAGCCAAAAGAACTTCATTTCAACAGAGGTCGTGAAGCGTCTGGGACTGCCAACTACACCACACCCACAACCGTACAATATCAGGTGGCTTTACCAAGGAAAAGATCTCCGAGTCTGCTAACAGTGTCGCCTTCCCTACACGATCAAGCCCTTCACAGATGAGGTATTGTATGATGTTGCACCTCTTGATGTTTGTGATGTATTATTAGGCCATCCATACTTATGGAAGTGACATGCTGTGTATGAGTCAAGGCCTCATGCTATTATTATATCTTTGGGTAATTCATTATACAGGATACCAAAGGTAGCCCCACCTACCACCACTTCTTTGATATCTTCTAAGAAATGCAATAAGATCATCTCCCAGACTAGGAAATTCATTTTCTTTTTGGTTCGCTCTCAAAGTAAGGGGAAGATCATAGCCACATCCATGGCCCCCGGGAAGGGTTCCCCCATGCAATAGAAGCAGGCGGATTCAGTCATGAAAGAATACAGGGACATCTTCTCCTCACCCACAGGGGTCCCGTTGCACTATCAGGTCAAGCATTCGTTCATTCTGACTCCCAGAGAACCTCTACCCAACGAGATAGTAAATCTTTGCTCCAGTGTGGAAAATGCCAAGTACGAGTAGCGACATGATCAACATCAGGTGCCACACAAGTTTCAGGTGGGCGACAGAGTCTAGTTGCATATGTAGAAAGAATGCCTTACTAGAGCCCATCAGAAGCTCAGACCACTTTGATATGGTCCTTACACCATTACCAAGGTTGTGGGAAACAATCCTTTGGAGCACAACATTCCCCCATTCCTTGGCTTACACCGAGTATTCAATGTGTACTACCCTCGACCATGATTCCAACCATTACTAGACACATTAAATATTGCAGAACAGCTCACCGGGGACCAAGTTCAGCAGAAGTTTCCCCATCTCATGAAGGCACTCAATAGAATGGGGACCACTGCTTCCTAAGGGGGGAGGAATGATCCAGGTGGATTTTGGTGGCCACCCACCTATCCCAATAAGACCCCCATAACTGTCTCTTTCAGTTTTTCAATTTCCTTATCTGTAGCACAATTTACTATTTTTGGCAGTTTTTTTCGGGTCTTGAACTTTCGGAGCCGTTTTGAGGCCCTAAACGACATTTTTTTGGGAAAACAAGGACCAACATGTGGCTTGAATTGATGTTTCTCACCCAAAATTTGTAGTCCTAAAATAGATATTTCTAACGAGGTATTGTGCACTTCAAGTAGAGATCGTATGCCAGAGTTACGACCCTAGGAAGTTGATCTACCAATTTACCCAAACGGGGCCCATAGTTTGGCGCTTCATCTCTTAGGGTTAGGTTTTTGGATGTTTAGGCTTTTCCATTGTTTCTAAAAAATAAATAGGCCTTCGATCCTCATTGTGACATAGTTCAGAGACATGTAGCCACCACATCTT
The DNA here is from genome assembly GCA_031772625.1 of Pinus tabuliformis. NCBI lineage: Eukaryota > Viridiplantae > Streptophyta > Pinopsida > Pinales > Pinaceae > Pinus > Pinus tabuliformis. Next base: position 730,936,876 of record CM062809.1, on the reverse strand, counting down.
TCTTAGAGATAAGCTACCATCGCCCGAGCTAGTTTATTTGCATTTCTGATTGTAAGCATATTTCAGTATTTTACATTAATGAAATGAAGTATTATTTCTACTGCATCTCTGTATTTCTGGTTATCACTGTTATTTTTTGCATTCCCCAAAATGGTTGGGATATAAGAAGTTAGGGCTCGATCTAGTTGAACCTTTGCAAGATCAGCCTCGCAAATCCTGAAGGCCTCCCATGGCGAATGACGAGAAAGATGAGGGGGCAGGAGATCCTATCAAAATCTTGCTTGAAGGAGCCCTCGAGCGACAAAGGAATGCAATGATGGACAAATTTTCCCAGATCCTTCAATGGCTACGCAAGGGCGACGCATCTACTTCTAGCAGCTACTCTGGAAGCACCACACGCTTTAAGATACAAGTTAACTTTGACATTCCCATATTTGAGGGTCAGACAGATGTAGATGTTGTAGATAAATGGTTAAATCTGTTAGAAGGATATTTTTCCATTCATGATTTATCCAGCTAGGAAAATATCACTTTTTCACTTCTCAAAGTCGCCCCCCACATCAAGGACTTGTGGGAAACCTACTGTGAGCAGAAGGGTGAAAGTACGAACTCACTGTCTTCAGCCGCACCCACTTGGAACTCGTTCCAGGATGCCATCAAGGAGCAGTAATACCCTATCGCGAGCTATGAGGATAAATACATAAAGTGGACCATGCTGCGACAGGGAAGGAACCAAGACGTGTCGGAGTTCACCAATATTTTTTATAACCTTCGCACAAAGTTGGGTATCAATGGTTATGAGCGGCATTTGGTACTCAAATACCGCGACTACTGTTGGGTCAGGAAAAATGTATGTTTTCTCTCTATAAATAGATTTATTCAGCATTTATCATCACATGATTATCTTTGTTTATGGATCTAAGTAAAGGAAATAATAGCTAAAGTTGGGTAAAAGCACTTGGTAACAAATTAGATAAATCTAGCACGAGAAACTGACTTTTTTCTATATTTATATGCAGAAGACGCAAATTGAAAAATAGTTGTTCAATCGACAGAGCAACATCAGGCCGTAAAAGGAAAAAGACAACATCTGAGGTAGGCAAGGCAGCGAGAGACCAGGTAGATTGATGCTATTTCATGACAGAATCAGATTATGTATAGCGAAATCCTCAGGATCCCCTGATCCTGAGGATTCACTTTTATCTATTTATTTTCTAAATGTAATATATAAGGCCGAAAGGAAAAACTGCATAGAGTTCAGAATTTCATAACTTGTAATTATTCTTTTGAGACATATAATATTGTTATCTCAATGATGCTGTAACCATGTTTCTTATTTTAATGAAGAAAGACTACGTTTGATCCATACCTATATTCTGAGTATTTCTTAGTGGAGACTTCTAGTGACTCTAGGCTCATTCAAGAGAAGTTCTATTGCTTTATTATGTTATAATATTTTCTATTTAGTCTTTACTGATTGTTACTGTTAAGTTAATATCATTTGGCTTATTGTGAATATTGACAATTCCGATTCATACTACTGTTCATTTAGATTCAGATTTAGTTGTGTGATATATCTGAGTAACGCTTTTATTGGATTGGTTATGTTAGTTTCAGTAGTAGATTGTTGTCCATTCTGAGTTATGTTATCATAGATCTTAGAGATAACATTGATCAATTTCCATAATTTGCTTACATAAGTCATTTGTTGTTTAGATATCATTTATCATTATATGCTCGTTTGTTGTTCAATTATTATTTGTTGTTCAATTGAGATTTGTTGTTCAATTAGGATTTGTCGTTCAATTAGATTTGCTATTCAATTTGGATTTTCTATAGATTATCATTGTTGTGCAGTTGTTATAGTTCTCTTTGTTGATTGAGTGAGTTAGTTTTAATTCTATTTGAATATTGCCAAGCATGATTCTTTGCATTTTCATTCAGATTCATTTGATTTCAGAACAAGTTAAATAGAGTTGCATAGTGTGTTAAGAGTCCTTTTAAGAGTTATTTCTTCCATATTTATTTCTTTCAGAATTGTTTGGAGTGAGATGAAGAAATAATTATTAGTGATTGCAATGATTTATTATTAGATAACCTATGAATTCGCTCCACATATAGTGCTAACAATCTAGAGATAAAAATACTTACCTTGGGTTGATGATTAATGTAGGAATTAATATTGCCTGTAAAAAGACATCTTAGTGCACAATAATTTTGGCATCGTTGTCGGGGAGAGTGTTTCAAAGTGATTTCCTTTTTATCTTGCTGTGAAAGAATTGGGTTTTAAAAATGGAAGGTAAGAACTTGCGTACCTAGCAAGTAAAGTGCTTGCTTACTAGCCCACTTTTTAGCAAAAGCTTAGAGGTTAAATAGGAATTGGTTTTTATGAATGATTAGGAATAGAAAGATAGAAAAAGAGCAGAACCCCCCACCTAAATCAAAAAAACCCAAAGGATTGGTGAACCTTGGGAGAATGACCCTCATAGACGAAATCGTGAGAAAACAGAGTCTCAAGCATCAGTAGGATTTCAGGCAGTAACTGGAAAAATTCGTACTATAATCCCTCAAGCAATAGGCTCACCATCTGCAACTTATGCTGAGATTCAAAGCCAAATTGGACGATCTGAACAGAGTCTTCAAGCTACAAAAATTTTACATTTTGATCCTCTACAAGAGGGAAAATCGTGTAACTTAAGAGAAGGAGAAGGAGAAAGCAATGGAACTACTAAGGTAGAACCATCACTATCTGAGCAGGGGTCTCCTGTGATCCCAGATCTAGGCAGTGCTGCAAAGCCAGCTCAGGTTTATAATTCCCCACTTACTCAAAAATCACCCCCTGAAATCCCTGAAGGTTATTGGCACATATTTGACCAAATGGAAAACCAACCACCTCAAGGTCAAACCTCAACATTAGAATATCCCATAGTCGATCAAGTGGCCAATGCTCCCATGAAGGTTATTCCTCTACAGAGCATCCCAAATTTTCACAGGATGATCACAGAGGATCTTGATGCCTTCTTATTTGAGTTTGATGTCCTCTGTAGAGGATATGACTACACCACTGACCCCCAAAAGCTAAAATTGTTCCCTTCTACTCTGAAAGGAGCAGCCTTAAGATGGTTCATGGGTCTGGGTGGACGAACTATTAATTCTTGGGATGATATGAAAACCTCCTTCCTCACAAGATGCGAGGACTTTTGCAAGACTAGGGAGCTAATAGATGAAATCTTTAAGATGACTGCAAAAGATAATCAAACTCTAGAAGAGTATGTCGAACGGTTTAATTATAAATTGTAGAGATCTCCACACACCACCTTACCTAAAGAAGCCCTAAGAGCTATCTTAATTAAAGGGATGAAAGAGGAATGGTTAGAACCTCTAAATTTAATGGGGAAAGGAGATATTTCTCAGGAAGATTATGATGAAATCGTTTGCTTGTGTATTAGGTGTTCGTGAGGAAGCACACGTACAGGAGCAAGAAGTCGAGATCCCATGAGTAGGGAAAGCAAACTGCATATTGGAGGCGTAACATGAATGGAGATTGGCAACCTCCTAGAAGATTTCAAAATAGACATCCTATGCACCCTCACGACGCAGTTGGACGTATTATAGGATAAACAAAAGAAAGCCTTACCAGAACAAAACTTGGCCATCTTTTGTCCACGTTGTCGAAAGAAGAACAACTAAGAGGAGTGTGCATTAGACATGGTCCAGACATGCGCTATCTGTACCAAAGATCATGCCACTGAAAAATTTCCATCACTGCCGGGGCTGAAATCAATATTCAAGGAAGTAGAAGAAGAAACAGAGCCAGTGTATCTGATGAACCAACATTGATAGTGGTAGGATAAACCTATAGGTATGTCACAAGACGCATCCCAGTTATTTCCTTCTTCACAGTTTAATCAGCAACAAAACCTTGGGGAAGCATGGCAAGGCCAATCACCTTACCCAAATTGGCAAACCCAGCCATTCCCTATGGCATCCTAGCCAACTCAATCCTTTCCAGGTAATGGCTGGCCAAATTCTCCTTTTACTCTTGTTTGGCAGGGCAATCCCTATCAATCCCAGTGGCCTACCTCCACCTCTCAAAGTCTGAACTAGTCTCCAAATTGGCAATGACCGCTGGGGATATCCAATGCACCTATGGGGACAGGTCCTCAACCTCAACTTGCACTATCAGCTCCATATATGTTACAACAAAATCATCAACCTCTTATGTGCCCTCAATTTCCAACTCAACCAAATATGAAAACTAATAACAGACCAGCCTGTTGGTACAAATTCTCAAAAGCTCAGATTATGAGATTGAGAAAAAATAATGTAATGAACTCAAATTGAGGTCAGGGCATATCATCACCCTTGGGGAATACAGGGATCATCCATCAATTGAAATTGAAACCCCACCTGTACATATACCACCACCTGTAATTAATACTGAACTAAACCAAGGGGAAGAGACAGATTAGCGTGAAGACCCTGAAAAGCTAACAGTCACTTCTCCCCCGTTCCCCCTGTTATCACAAAATCACTACTGAGGGCTGCAACCAAGCAAGATTTCATGTAACTCTTTCAACCTAACTTTAGATCAAAGATTAGCCTCTTTGATCAGAGAGGGCTCTCTCACAAACTCTTGATAAAAATCCTTCACTACAACAGATGGCTAACTCTTTACTCATTCATGAAAACAAAAGCTGGTTGGATGCATATCAAACTGGTCTTCATTGAGCTATGGAGTCTCATACACTGAGTAAACAAGAAAAACATAGTCATCTCATGGAAGTCAAGGCTCTTTGCATTACATGTCAAACATACTCCATCAAAACCACAGCTTGCCAAACACACAGGAAGTCAGAGCATAAGATTATGAATTCTGAGTGATTGTGTTACAACAAGGCTGTAAAAGAACATAAACATAAAACACCATCATTATATTTGAACACAATAATCCATCGAGAATCTTGAGAAGAAATCAACACTGTTTTACTATTACTGTCACAAGTCTTACAATGGCCCAAAACAACTCTGTTTTTGTATAAAATGTCCAACCTTTTTTACATAAGAGTCATTTCTATATATAGCAAACCAAAATACTACTACCTGAGACTCCTCAACAAGCATGAAGGGAGCTCGGAATTCTATCATTAATTACCTTATCTATTATCTTAAACAAACTAATTAATTACAAAAGATATTGTGCTACGAAAACAGAGGACTCCATTACATTGAAACTTCAAGTCTATCTCCTCGTGTACATTGCTGTGTTCTTGAAACTTGACACCTGTAGCACTTCAATAATAGCCAAACCAAACTGAAAACACATTCACTGGATGAGCAGCTTCAGATGCCTGATGTGTAGATGATTCATCAACCAATAAGAATCTGTACCCTATGTTCACGGTTTCTGCCTCCCATTAGTGTTCATGCATTTAAGATCATGTTTCAAGCCATTTAATACTCTGATAGTCCCGTATGATGGAAGAAAACTTATGATCTGGCCATCCCATAACTGAACAGGTGTACCACTCAACACCTCGGCAACCCTACCAGAACCCTAAAAATTCGGACATAAAGTGAAAACTTCAACAAAAGACAAAATTTCACCTTTTCTTCGAATACTTACACCTGGCACCTTTTTAAACATCTGAATGACTTTCTATAGTCTCCATGCTAGCCTCGAGTCATCCCTTTTAAGATTTGCTGACCTCAGCATTCAAACTCAAGTTTTTTACATAAACAGTCATCTACAGCAGTTTCGTAGCGCGCTACGAAACTGCTGTAGGTAATCAAAACTAAGCATATGAACCTTAAAGCAACAATAACTTAACTCTGTGATTTCTTCAGCCATTCTACATAGGTGTAAGGACTTCAAAAAGTTTCAACAAGTTTTAAAATGATGACAGCCAAAATATACCAAAATTTTGAAAGCAAATTTCCCCTTGGATCATTTAGCTAGTTTGCCTAGCTTCCCTTTCAAGCTGCTGACTTCTTCCTTTAACATCTTGTTTTCTGCTCTTAAGCTTGTATTCATTTGTTTCATGATTTTTGCCTGCTTCAGAGCTGGCACTGTCCACACATATGCATCAGATACTGAGTTAGCTTGGCTAATCAAACTTGTTCTGCCTTTCATTACAGCGTTTTTATAACTTGTATATCTTACTGCCTTTTCCTTAAAAACATTTTTAATCTGAGGTATTTCTTCCTTTGTTGCTCCAGCTTGTTTCTTAATAGAAATAACATTTCCACTTTGACTGATGATAACCTTATTATCCTTGTTCTTGCTTTTGGCTGCTTGAACTATTTCAGTGAAAACTTCAAGTACCTCTGTCCTAGGCATTTCTAAAGGTGCTTTCTCTTTCTGAGCTTTCTCCACTTCTTTGATTTGCCTTCTTGTCACTGGTCTGCGTGGCTTAAAGGCATATTCTTCACTTGGCTCTTCAAATTTTAACCTTTTAGAAGCCCTTGATTTTTTAGAACTTTCAGGTGAGGACTGAGTTAGATCAATATGCATTAGTTGCACCGAGTGATCTTGCTCAAATTCTAGTGGTTCAATTTGTATTGGATGATCTTGCTCTAGTTCAATGGCTTCAAGTAAGTCATTTAAACTACCTTTTGAAATAGGACTTTCTTCCACAGGGACTGACTTTCCTTTCTCCTTGCTTAGTTGGCCTCTAGTTCTCACCCTTGAAATCTTTTCAACTCACTGGATTTAGTTTCATCTTTCCTTTTCTGAGTCTTCTGCTTTGATGACTGAGGTGTTTCCTTAGGTGATGACTTAGGGGTTTCCTTTTCAGATACTCTAGATGACTTAGGAGTTTTCTCCACTGATGCTTCAGGTGTCTCTTTAGCTAATGGCTTAGGAGTTTTCTTCATTGATGCTTCAGGTGTCTCTTTAGCTGCCACAGACCTCTCTGATTTCTTTGATTTAGTTTTAGGCTTCTTATGGTCTGTCACTTCTCTTCTAAGTTCAGCCAAAGTGGGTTCCTCACTCCTTTCTTCTCTTTCTCTCACAGGTAATGGAGTGAGGCCTGTTTTGCTTGGGAAACCGGCCATAAACACAAATGAATCCCAATCTTTACCAATTTTTTGTAAACTATCCAACACCAGCAATTTTACTAGACCATGATGAAAAAGGGATGTTTCACAACCATCTTTCTTTAACTGAATCTTATCACACATTTTGCTAATGCTCCTGAACAAATAGAAAGGTATGTCTATTGAAACCTTACCTGTGAAGTGTAACAGAAGTTTGAAGTGGTAGGAGTAAACTTTATTGTACCTACCCTCACATGTCAGGTACTTCTGGATACATGTCAAGAGCATAGCATAATTCTCTTTTATATAACTCCTTGGGACTGCTTTGGTGAGGTCTTCATCTACATAAGGTGCCTTCAAAAACTCTTTGCAGGGACCCATGTCGAACTTGAAGTTTTTGAACCATTCTTGGCCACCCCTCGGAATTTCAGTGACAGTGGAAATAACTTCAGGAGACACCGGAAACTCCAACATTGCCACCTTCGAATTCAGTCCAGTGAAGTTTAATGCGAAAGCCTTGGTCACTTCTGCATGTCCTCCCTTCAATTTTTCGCAAAACCGCCAGCAGCCAGCACTTCGAAAGGCCTTTGCTACCTCTTCATCCCTGAGAGTAACATCTAACCCCTCCGGCTCTGTCCTCACACACTTACCAGATCGGTGTTCCTTTCTTTCCATGCTGTTTTGAATATTTTTACACAGGAAACTAATGGTAGCTTGTAGCACGAAAACAAACTTCGACTTTGGAGTGCAGGCTCACTTGCAGTAGTCCGTTTAAATAAAAACCTGGGCTTCTCATACAGCAAACATGTTTACATAATATGAAGAACCCATTATGATATAACCATCTCTTGTAACATCCCCTAAACTAACACTCAAATACATGACTTCGGACCTTATGGCGAAATAATGGTTTATCATGACATGGAGAGGATGTGAACTGACAATCATGAACGAACCTATGACTCACTACTCTCGGATTTGACATTCAGAGGAAAAGCGCTACAAAAAACCCTGAAACCCCGATTTCGTAGCGCGGGCAGTTCAAATTTAACAAGATGCGCTACGAAATCGCTGACAAACAGAGCGCTGCGAAAACACGAAAACATCATTTCGCAGCTAAACTGACCAATCAAACCTGCGCTGCGAAACTGCGCAAAGTACCAATGACATGACATGCTTTAACTAACAATGATGGAGGGTGTCTAATGATTTTTCCTTTACACGAATTCACATCAATACCTCTTGAATTTCAAATTTCAAATTGACATATACTAATAAACCTATTCACAAGACTTCAAGGCTTTATATAAAACTTATGGACAACCTTATATACATGAACTATAGTTCCAAGTGATAACAGTGGCTCCACTTGGGATAGTGTGCCCCTGTGGTACACTAAGAACACGTAGTACCAGTGCCTTATCCATTTATTACACTCACATATGGCTGACAAGCATTCCTTTCAAACCTTGTGGGCCTTCTCCTCGGGCTAAAGTCTTCTTGTTCAGCTTGTCACTTATTACTAACATGAAACACTCAGAAAATGATTATTTACAATGATCATGGACTACTTGGCAGATTTTTCACTGATAATAATGCTTTAAGAACCTGCCATTGACAGGCCCACCAGCATACTGTGATCCATCAACTTCTTGTAGAATATAAGTATTGTTTCCATGGAAAGCAGAGATCAAATATGGCCCCTTCCATAAATTCTCAAATTTGCCATGTTTGCCCTTTTCTTCAATCTTGGCTTCCCACTTCAAAACCTTGTCATCAATCTGAAAGGTCACATCTTTAATCTTCTTGTCAAAAGCCCTCTTGACTCTATTCTGATTTTGTTGATAATCTTCAACCACTTCATTCCTTTTCTCTTGTAATGCTATCAATTGATTAATCCTCCGCTGTATGGCATTTGGCTCTTCTTCAAGTCCTTGAATTAGTTTCATAACTGGCACACCAAGAGACGTTGGAAAAATAGCTTCTGCTCCATACACAAGTTCATAAGGTGAGGTTCCAATAGATCTTTTAGTGCATATGCGATCAGCCCACAATGCATACTTCAGCTTCAAGTGCCAAGTTTTCTTGTTTTCTTGCAGCAGTTTTTTGATAATCCTCACAAGACTTTTATTTGAACTTTCAGCTAGACCGTTGCCTTGTGGATAATAGGCTGTTGAGTGACCAAGAGAAATATGGTATTGGTGGCAAAATTTTATCATTCTCTTAGACTTAAAAGCCTGAGCATTATCTGTGATAAGCTTGAGTGGACATCCAAACCTTGATAAAATATTGTTCTCTAAAAAGGAAATAATGACTGCATCATTAGCTTGTCTAGTTGGTACTGCCTCTATCCACTTTGTGAAATAATCAGTGGCTGTAAGTATCCACCGATGTTGGCCTGATGAAGAGGGATGTATCTCACCTATAAAATCTAGCCCCCACTGCTGAAAGGGTGCTTCTACATAAATAGGAACTAGTGGCATAGGCATGAGCTTCCTTTTACCTTCAAACAACTGACATTCATGACAGGCTGCAACCTTTTTGTAAATATCTTTGAACATGGTGGGCCAAAAATACCCGGCTCTCAATATTTTATTAGCAGTAGCCTTCCAATAATGGTGGCCTCCACAATCTCCCTTATGAAATTCCTCAATCACCCTATCAGCCTCTTCTTCAATCAAACAACTTAATAGAATTCCTCCAGCATCCTTCCAAAATAAATTCTGCTCATAAACAAAATATCTAAGGGATCTCAGCTTGATGAAACGAGCTCTAGACTTGGAAAGATTGTCAGGGGCTCTGTTGTGCTGTAGAACAAATGAGACATCCTTATACCATTCAGATATCAGAAATTTTTCATTAATCTGAACCAACTCTTCCTCTTCTTCAAAAATTTCTGATATTTCTGCATTGAAATTAATGTCAGTGCAGTCTAGATTTGAGTGAGTTAGCAGCTCTGCCAACCCTTGACCCTTCACTAATTTAGTTGGCCTAATTTCAATATCATATTCCAGCAATTTGGCTATCCATTTTCCTCTTTTACCATCCGGGTCTGCTTGTGTAAGAATTTCTTTAATAACAGCACTTGGCACAAATGCAATAATATGAGAATGTAACACATAGATTCTAAAATCTTTGATTGCCTTTACCAATGCATATGCCTGCTTCTCTAAAATGTTATACTTTAATTCAGCATCAGCCAATGTTTTACTAAAGAATGAAATAGGCTGCTCAGTACCTTGATTTCCTTTTTGTAATAGAACTCCAGCAATTGTATCCTCAGAGGCATAGGTGAATATTAGAAATTCCTTGGAGAAATCAGGGCTGATAAGAACTGGCGCTTGAGTGAGTGCTTTTTTAATTTCTTCAAATGACTTTCTTGCCTCAGCTGTCCACTTGAAGTCTGCTCCTTTCTTTAGCATTTTTGTGATGTGCTTAACCACCTCCGCAAAGTTGGGAATGAACCTCCTAACAAAATTAACTTTACCAAGAAAAGACTGAACCTCTTTCTTGCTCCTTGGCAAATCCAACTTTGAAATAGCACTGACTCTATTAGGATCTATCTTAATGCCTTCTTGAGAAATGATATGCCCAAGCAATTTACCAGAAGTCAAAGCAAAGATACTTTTGGTTGGGTTCAAGGAAATGCCAAACCTTCTACACTTCAATAGTATCTTTTCAAGATGCTTTAAATGATCTTCCTCTCTCTTTGAAAAGACTGTGATATCATCAAGATATACCACTACTGATTTATCTTTTTCCTCTGCAAAAGCAATGTCCATAGCCCTTTGGAAAGTCGCCCCTGCATTCATGAGGCCAAAAGGCATCTTTGCATACATAAATGTGCCCCATGGTGTAGTAAAAGCTGTCTTCTCCTGATCCTCTGGATGAACAAGGATTTGATTGTATCCTGAAAAGCCATCTAACATTGACATTCTTTGAGAGCCTACAATATTCTGCAACATAAGATCCATTTTAGGAAGAGGATAATTGTCTTTCAGTGAAGCCTTGTTCAAATTCCTAAAGTCTATGCAAATCCTTATTTCTCCGTTCTTTTTCCTAACTGGTACCAAGTTAGCTAACCAATTTGAAAATCTGATAGGAACAATAATCTTTGCATCAAACAGCTTCTTGACTTCTTTCTCAATCAATGGCATTAGCAGAGGATTAATTCTTCTCAATTTTTGCTTAAAAGGTTTCTCATTTGGCTTGATTGGGATTGTATGCTGTATAACTGAGGAATCATATTGTTTGAGATCAGTATAATTCCATGCAAACACATCAATGAACTTCTTCATTAACTCAATGTACTTAACTTTTAGATCAGCTGATAAAAATTTTGAAATTTTGACCAATTTAGGCGCTACTAAATCACCTAGATTGCAGTTCTCTATTTCCTCTTCATTTGCTTGCAACCTTGGCGCCTTAAAGACATCATTCTGATCAAAAAGTTTCTCAAGTGGAATCAAACCTTTAGGAATAAGATTATTTTGCAGCTGTAACACCTCAGACTTTTCTTTTGTTTCTACTAACATGTTTTGCTGATCAATTTGGCAATGCTCAAATTCTCCTTTCAATTCTAGGAAACTTTTCACCTGCTGGTCATCTTCAAAGACTTGCCAATTTAATATATTATCAGGGATCACTGGCCTATGGCGGACTTTCACTTCATAACTATCAGAAGCATGTTTGGGAATGACAAAAAGACTAGCTGCTACAGCAAGAGAATCTGCCATGGAATTCTGATCTCTGGTTTTGATATTGAAAGTATATGACTGAAATTTCTCCAACAATTCTAACACCAAGTTCCTATAAGCTCTCATTCTTGCATCTTTTGTTTGATAAGCACCTTGAACTTGCTTTATAACTAACTCAGAATCTCCATACACAGCAATGTTCTTTGCCTTAAACTCAATCAAATTTTCTAAGCCTAAAACCAAGGACTCATACTCGGCCATGTTATTTGTGCAATCAAAATTGAGTTTATAAGACAGAAACTTACTTTCATCAGCTGGACTCATGATCCAAATTCCAGCCCCAGCGCCTTCTTTCCCTGCTACTCCATCAAAATACAAAGACCAGCAACCAGAAATATCTTCTTCATCATTTTGCTGCAACTCTTCACACTGATTTTCTGCTTTTTCTTTCTGTGATTCTTCTCCCACTGATTCATTAAATAGAATAGCTGATCCCAGACCTGTGTCACAAGAATAAATGGGAAAATTCTGTGGTTTATCCTTACTGCTCACCATATATGCCATCCTTGTTTCACGGTATAATCTTCTCTGCTCTCCAAATACTGGAATAGTAGCATAAGTCAAATCCATCTGCATGGTACCTTTAATTTTAGCTGCCCATGACCTTGAGAGTAATATTCCAAATTTAGGTGGAACATCCGCCACAACAATATCCATGACAGTGGTTTTAGCTGGGATTTGTGTGAGTGCCACAACCACATCCTTAATCAACCCAATACAATGAACCCTCTTTGAATCAAAAGAAAATAAGTCTTTATAAGGCCTGGTCACTTCCAATCCTAACCTTTCCATAATGACTTTAGGCATAAGGTTATGAGATGCCCCTGAATCCAACATGGCATTATGAAGAGTCATCTCATGTATATTGATGCTTATATAAAAAGGAGGAAATTCATCATTCTGCTCATCTTCAAGCCTTGGGCCTAAACAAATGATAGGATTGTCTTCTTGCAAATTTAAAATATCAGCTCCTCCTGGGGGAGAATTAAGCATTTCCACAATCTTACTTCTATACTTGTTCACTTTCAAAATTTCATTAAATGGGACTGATATTTTGATTTTAGCAATCTCATTTTCTATATTGAACACAGGAGTAGACCTTTCAATTTCCTTAGGAAGAGCAAGAGTTTGATTATCCTTCTTCTCAATAGGAGAATCACTTTTTTCATCAGCTTGTTTTGGCTTTTCTTTTTTGTCTTCCACTGCTTTTGAAACATTCTTTTTGGGCTGAACCTTATTTGCTGTAATGGGGACATCTCTATTTCTGAGGTTGTATTGCTTTTGGATTTCAAATATGGCATGCTGATAACCCTTTAAGAAATCTGAAGGTTCTTCCTCGGCTTTTAGTTGGCTAGACTCATCATGTTCCTCCTTTGTTAGAAAGATCTCTGAATCTTCTTCACCAAGACAATGAATAGATTCTTCAGGTTCCTCAGGCTCTTCCTCTCCATCTACCATATTTTGCTGAAACGGAGGTCTTACAGGAGGATCAGCTTGTTGATTTCTATTCTCCCTTGGCCTTTGCTGATTTTGAGGCCTTCTAAACTGAGGATTTCTAAACCGAGGTTCTTGTTGTGCTTGAGGAGCAGCAGTATTCCCAAGTGCTAATTGGTCCATCAATTTCTCCATAGTCTTCATCATGGTTTCAAATTTATCTTCTTGAGCAGAGGTAGAAGGCCTCTCCTCTTCCTTTATTTTGGTCTTAGCCATCTTGGACTTTTTAGCAGCAAGTATATTCACCTCCACTTTGATAGCATCATTTTGCATATCAGCCAATGTAGCAGACTCTCTTTCTCTGAGTAAGAGAGAAAAATCAGAATCAAAGGACTCAGCATATCTTAATTGTGCCAAAGCTCCAGGAGGTTTCAAGTGAGCTGGAATGGAATTATAAATTTTATTAAACCTCTTAGAAAATTTTTGAATAGTCTCATCTGGAGCTCTTCTTAAATTATTGTATTCAGTGAGGGCCTGAACTGGATTAGTTCTATTTCCCCATTTCCTCAGAAAGCTATCTTCAAACTCAGCCCAACTGTGAATGCTACCAGCTCCCAAGGCTTTGAACCATTTCCTGACCTCCCCAATGAAAGACTGAGCAAACAATCTCAATTTGACATCTTCATCATCCACTTCATACCTATCAATAAAGTCATTGAATCTATCCACATGCTCTTCAGCTGTAATGTCTTCATCTCCTCCCCATGTTGGAATCCTAGCAGCATATTTATTTGGTAAATCATGCAGAACAGCAGGGAGGGCCAAAGGAGCATACCTAGCAGGTACGGCCATAATGAAAGGAGGAACAGTGACAATAGGTATGCTATGACCAGAAGGACCAGAACTAGTATGAGATGTGGCCTGAGGGCTATTTGGACTAGCAGAGGCAGAAGACAAAGTATGAGTACGAAAAGGGCTATTGGGGCTTTGTAAACCACTAACAAAAGAACTCCAATTTGGGAGAGGTAAACCAATCTTTGAGTTAAGCAGAATTTCGAAAGGGTCAAGCTCCTTGAGCTGTTTTAAATCTTCTTTCTCTAATAATAGCTCAGAAGAAACAATTTCCCAAAACTCCTCTTTATCTTTTTGTGAAATTAAAGAAGAAGTATCAATACCTCTCTTTTGTAGATCCAAAATAATACCAATTAATTCTTCTTCATTTTCAGACCTTAATATAACCTCTTGAACTTTATCATCAACAAGTTTATTCTCAGGACTTCTAGAAAACTCAGGAAATAATGACTTTGAAATGCTTGAAGTACCTGGTATATCAGAGAATCTTTGTTTACTCTTTGAGATGATATTAGGATTTTCCACAGGACTAGGTGGATTTGGATCAGGGTTACTCCTTGTGTATCTTCCTTTCGAAGCCACCTTTAAACTTTTAAAAACAAATGGAGTCACCAAGGTAGAATGCAGCCTCGAAAATCATTTGAACTCCTGCTACCTTCAGAAATTCAATCTTAAGCTCCCGGCAGACGCACCAAAATGTTATCACAAAATCACTACTGAGGGCTGCAACCAAGCAAGATTTCATGTAACTCTTTCAACCTAACTTTAGATCAAAGATTAGCCTCTTTGATCAGAGAGGGCTCTCTCACAAACTCTTGATAAAAATCCTTCACTACAACAGATGGCTAACTCTTTACTCATTCATGAAAACAAAAGCTGGTTGGATGCATATCAAACTGGTCTTCATTGGGCTATGGAGTCTCATACACTGAGTAAACAAGAAAAACATAGTCATCTCATGGAAGTCAAGGCTCTTTGCATTACATGTCAAACATACTCCATCAAAACCACAGCTTGCCAAACACACAGGAAGTCAGAGCATAAGATTATGAATTCTGAGTGATTGTGTTACAACAAGGCTGTAAAAGAACATAAACATAAAACACCATCATTATATTTGAACACAATAATCCATCGAGAATCTTGAGAAGAAATCAACACTGTTTTACTATTACTGTCACAAGTCTTACAATGGCCCAAAACAACTCTGTTTTTGTATAAAATGTCCAACCTTTTTTACATAAGAGTCATTTCTATATATAGCAAACCAAAATACTACTACCTGAGACTCCTCAACAAGCATGAAGGGAGCTCGGAATTCTATCATTAATTACCTTATCTATTATCTTAAACAAACTAATTAATTACAAAAGATATTGTGCTACGAAAACAGAGGACTCCATTACATTGAAACTTCAAGTCTATCTCCTCGTGTACATTGCTGTGTTCTTGAAACTTGACACCTGTAGCACTTCAATAATAGCCAAACCAAACTGAAAACACATTCACTGGATGAGCAGCTTCGGATGCCTGATGTGTAGATGATTCATCAACCAATAAGAATCTGTACCCTATGTTCACGGTTTCTGCCTCCCATTAGTGTTCATGCATTTAAGATCATGTTTCAAGCCATTTAATCCTCTGATAGTCCCGTATGATGGAAGAAAACTTATGATCTGGCCATCCCATAACTGAACAGGTGTACCACTCAACACCTCGGCAACCCTACCAGAACCCTAAAAATTCGGACATAAAGTGAAAACTTCAACAAAAGACAAAATTTCACCTTTTCTTCGAATACTTACACCTGGCACCTTTTTAAACATCTGAATGACTTTCTATAGTCTCCATGCTAGCCTCGAGTCATCCCTTTTAAGATTTGCTGACCTCAGCATTCAAACTCAAGTTTTTTACATAAACAGTCATCTACAGCAGTTTCGTAGCGCGCTACGAAACTGCTGTAGGTAATCAAAACTAAGCATATGAACCTTAAAGCAACAATAACTTAACTCTGTGATTTCTTCAGCCATTCTACACAGGTGTAAGGACTTCAAAAAGTTTCAACAAGTTTTAAAATGATGACAGCCAAAATATACCAAAATTTGGAAAGCAAATTTCCCCTTGGATCATTTAGCTAGTTTGCCTAGCTTCCCTTTCAAGCTGCTGACTTCTTCCTTTAACATCTTGTTTTCTGCTCTTAAGCTTGTATTCATTTGTTTCATGATTTTTGCCTGCTTCAGAGCTGGCACTGTCCACACATATGCATCAGATACTGAGTTAGCTTGGCTAATCAAACTTGTTCTGCCTTTCATTACAGCGTTTTTATAACTTGTATATCTTACTGCCTTTTCCTTAAAAACATTTTTAATCTGAGGTATTTCTTCCTTTGTTGCTCCAGCTTGTTTCTTAATAGAAATAACATTTCCACTTTGACTGATGATAACCTTATTATCCTTGTTCTTGCTTTTGGCTGCTTGAACTATTTCAGTGAAAACTTCAAGTACCTCTGTCCTAGGCATTTCTAAAGGTGCTTTCTCTTTCTGAGCTTTCTCCACTTCTTTGATTTGCCTTCTTGTCACTGGTCTGCGTGGCTTAAAGGCATATTCTTCACTTGCCTCTTCAAATTTTAACCTTTTAGAAGCCCTTGATTTTTTAGAACTTTCAGGTGAGGACTGAGTTAGATCAATATGCATTAGTTGCACCGAGTGATCTTGCTCAAATTCTAGTGGTTCAATTTGTATTGGATGATCTTGCTCTAGTTCAATGGCTTCAAGTAAGTCATTTAAACTACCTTTTGAAATAGGACTTTCTTCCACAGGGACTGACTTTCCTTTCTCCTTGCTTAGTTGGCCTCTAGTTCTCACCCTTGAAATCTTTTCAACTTCACTGGATTTAGTTTCATCTTTCCTTTTCTGAGTCTTCTGCTTTGATGACTGAGGTGTTTCCTTAGGTGATGACTTAGGGGTTTCCTTTTCAGATACTCTAGATGACTTAGGAGTTTTCTCCACTGATGCTTCAGGTGTCTCTTTAGCTAATGGCTTAGGAGTTTTCTTCATTGATGCTTCAGGTGTCTCTTTAGCTGCCACAGACCTCTCTGATTTCTTTGATTTAGTTTTAGGCTTCTTATGGTCTGTCACTTCTCTTCTAAGTTCAGCCAAAGTGGGTTCCTCACTCCTCTCTTCTCTTTCTCTCACAGGTAATGGAGTGAGGCCTGTTTTGCTTGGGAAACCGGCCATAAACACAAATGAATCCCAATCTTTCCCAATTTTTTGTAAACTATCCAACACCAGCAATTTTACTAGACCATGATGAAAAAGGGATGTTTCACAACCATCTTTCTTTAACTGAATCTTATCACACATTTTGCTAATGCTCCTGAACAAATAGAAAGGTATGTCTATTGAAACCTTACCTGTGAAGTGTAACAGAAGTTTGAAGTGGTAGGAGTAAACTTTATTGTACCTACCCTCACATGTCAGGTACTTCTGGATACATGTCAAGAGCATAGCATAATTCTCTTTTATATAACTCCTTGGGACTGCTTTGGTGAGGTCTTCATCTACATAAGGTGCCTTCAAAAACTCTTTGCAGGGACCCATGTCGAACTTGAAGTTTTTGAACCATTCTTGGCCACCCCTCGGAATTTCAGTGACAGTGGAAATAACTTCAGGAGACACCGGAAACTCCAACATTGCCACCTTCGAATTCAGTCCAGTGAAGTTTAATGCGAAAGCCTTGGTCACTTCTGCATGTCCTCCCTTCAATTTTTCGCAAAACCGCCAGCAGCCAGCACTTCGAAAGGCCTTTGCTACCTCTTCATCCCTGAGAGTAACATCTAAACCCTCCGGCTCTGTCCTCACACACTTACCAGATCGGTGTTCCTTTCTTTCCATGCTGTTTTGAATATTTTTACACAGGAAACTAATGGTAGCTTGTAGCACGAAAACAAACTTCGACTTTGGAGTGCAGGCTCACTTGCAGTAGTCCGTTTAAATAAAAACCTGGGCTTCTCATACAGCAAACATGTTACATAATATGAAGAACCCATTATGATATAACCATCTCTTGTAACATCCCCTAAACTAACACTCAAATACATGACTTCGGACCTTATGGCGAAATAATGGTTTATCATGACATGGAGAGGATGTGAACTGACAATCATGAACGGACCTATGACTCACTACTCTCGGATTTGACATTCAGAGGAAAAGCGCTACAAAAAACCCTGAAACCCCGATTTCGTAGCGCGGGCAGTTCAAATTTAACAAGATGCGCTACGAAATCGCTGACAAACAGAGCGCTGCGAAAACACGAAAACATCATTTCGCAGCTAAACTGACCAATCAAACCTGCGCTGCGAAACTGCGCAAAGTACCAATGACATGGCATGCTTTAACTAACAATGATGGAGGGTGTCTAATGATTTTTCCTTTACACGAATTCACATCAATACCTCTTGAATTTCAAATTTCAAATTGACATATACTAATAAACCTATTCACAAGACTTCAAGGTTTTATATAAAACTTATGGACAACCTTATATACATGAACTATAGTTCCAAGTGATAACACCCCCAAAGGTTAATGATACCCAAACCTATTGTTTACCGACATTTTGATCTTGTAGGGGAACTAAAAATTCTTTGTATTAAAATTCCTCTCCTCCAGGCCATTCAAGATATTCCCATCTATGCTAAAACAATCAAAGAGCTATGTGTAAAGAAGCCTGTGAGGAAAGAAAAAACTTCACCCACCATTCACGTTGTAGGAACCTTATCTAATTTACTCTTGGGAGGGGAAACTCCAGTAAAGTATGAAGATCCTGGAAATCCCATAGTGACAATTCAGATATATGGTCGCTCTTTTCCCAATACACTAGTTGATCTAGGTGCAACCATTAATATTTTAACAGCAAAAACCTGTTAAGCACTTGGTATTACAACCCTGGAACCAACCACCACTTTATTAGAAATGTGTGATCGTTCGGTAGTAAGGCCATAAGGGACCTTATAGGATATTTCTGTTTTTGTTGATTCATGGGAATATCCAGTAGATTTTCTTGTCATAAACCCAAAGAGCCGATTGGATGGGCATCCTCTAATTTTGGGTCGACCTTGGCTGGTGACAAATGATCCTTATATCGGCTGCCGAGAAGGCAACATGACTATTGCAAAGGGGGATGTTGTAAAAAATATTTTGTTATATCCTCCTGCCAAGCCTAGTCTACCCATTGTAAAAATATGTAAACAACCACTAGCATACCTAGAGGAAAGCATCCGCTCACCACTCACAGTAGCAGAGGCACTGGAATTCAAAGATCAGACTGAAGATGACATTATCAACAATTTTATCAATCAGCCAGCTGATGTGAGCAATGTAAAGTGTCAAATGTTGAAAGAAATCCTTGATAATGAATCCATGGAAGATCCTTTGAAGGATACTGACGACCAACATATCCAGACGACTGTTGTTCATAACAGCAAGCCTGTTGAGATTGAACCAGGCAAAGTTCTAAACATTAATGATAGTCTAGATAGCGATCTATTAGAAAATTATATATTACAGAGCAATGGAACACATAAAATATTGCATAAATGTAAACATAGAAAATGCATAAAACAAGACAGACACAGATATACGTGGTTCACCCAGTTTGGGCTACGTCCACGGAGAAATAGCAAGTCCTTTATATATTATCCAACAAACAGAATAGATACAACCTACAGCAGATCCATTGTAATTCCCTCTTTTCTCTCAATCTCCTCTCTCTTCCTCACTCAGAACACAGATCTACATAGACGCAATACAATTCCCTCATATTTAGCGAGGGGTTGCCTTCTAGGGCAAGAAACCCTAAATTAAACATGACTTCTACTGTCATATCGCTACCTAATGAACGGCCTATATTGAATACGAAATTACAACATTTTAGAAGGAAATTTTACATTTATTCTTAGCTTCAGGGGCGCTGCCCCCAATCCCCCTGCCAGGGGGGGAAACCCAAAGGTTGCAGCTGCCCCCCCTGGACCCCCCCTGCAACAAATATTTTATGGGCAGCGTTGCCACCCCATTACAAACTGGGGTCCAATGCGGCGATACCTTTGAATACATAATATAATCAGGCTCCACACCCAACAATCTCCCACTTGGAGACTGATTATAGCAACTCCATTGGTGCTTCATTTGCTGGACAATGACTCCACTTTGGACCTGTTTGTTTCTGATATTATTCATCATACTTGAAGACCAATTTAAATTGAGAAAATTCTCAGTTTCTCCCTAGTTACAACTTTTGTTAACATATCTGCAGGATTTTGGCTAGTGTGTATCTTTTCCAACTTCAACTTTCCATCTTCCAGTGCTAACCATATGAAATGGTACTTTAGATGTATATGTTTAGTCTTGGAATGAAATGCAGAGTTCTTTGAAAGATGTATGGTACTCTGGCTATCACTGTATAACTTTCCCAACTCCTTCTTCTTACCCAATTCATCCAGAAACCTTTGTAACCAAATCATTTCTTTACTAGCCTCTGTAGCAGCAACATACTCTTCTTCTATTGTTGAGAGTGCAACAACACTTTGCAATTTTGAGACCCAACTGACAGATGTTCCACCTACAATAAACACATACCCTATTGTGCTTCTCCTATTATCTCTATCACCCACCATATCTGCATCAACATATCCCTGTAGAGAAATGTTTGAACCACCAAATCATAATGCTTGATTTGTGGTACCTCTCAAAAACCTGAGAATCCACTTCACCACAATCCAATGTTCTTTTCCTAGATTGTTCATGTACCTGCTTACAACTCCCACTGCATGTGCAATATCAGGCTTTGTGTAGACCATTGCATACATTAAGCTTCCAACTGCTGATGCATATGGAACTTTAGACATATGATCCATTTCTTCCCAAGTCTTGGGACACTCCTCCTTACTTAATTTGAAATGGCTAGCCAAAGGTATACTAATTGGTTATGAATTCTGCATATTAAACCTTTTCAACACCTTTTATATGTACTCACTTTGAGACAATGTTAATTTGTGATTCTTCTTGTCACTAGTTATTCTCATACCAAGGATTTGTTTTGCAGCACCCAAATCCTTCATTGCAAATGAGTTTGTCAATTTTCTTTTGAGCACATTTATTTCCTACATGTTAGAACCTGCAACAAGCATGTCATCTACATACAATAACAATATAATATAGCTGCCATCATTTTGCCTTTTGAGATAAACACAATGATCAAAGTGACATCTAGTATAACCTTGTTCAGACATAAACCTGTCAAATTTTAGATACCGCTTCCTTGGAGCCTGTTTTAAGCCATACAAGCTCTTCTTCAACCTCCACACTAGTTTCTCCTTCCCTTTACCTCATATACTTGTGGTTGTTGCATATATATCTCTTCCTCCAAATCCCCATGGAGAAAGGTTGCCTTTACATCTAACTGCTCAAGATGAAAATCTTCGGCTGCTACTAGACTTAAAATAGTTCTGATTGAAGTCATTTTAACAATAGGAGAAAATATCTCATCAAATTTTATACCCTTTTTTTTTGTAAACCCTTTCACCACAAGTCTAGCTTTATACCTTTTTCTACCCCATCTTCTTCCTTCAACTTGTAAACCCATTTATTCTGCAATTTTATTTTACCTGCAAGCAACCTGACTAAGTCCCAAGTATGGTTATGTGCTAAGGAGTCCATCTCTTCTTTCATGGCTTTTCCCACTTCTTCCTGGTTTCTACCTACACTTCTTCTTCATAACATTCTGGTTCACCAGAATCACTCAACAATACATAATATAATGAAGGAGAGTATCGTTCAAGGGATCCACTTATCCTGGTAGATCTTCTAACACCACTTTCAGGTGTTTGAGGTGCTTGTTTCTGTTGTGGTTGTTGTTCTGGCTGTTGATCATTATGATTTTCAGGCACCATCACTTTTCCTGTGATCTCGTCAAGCACTGTGTATTCTCTGTTTTCTTTTTCCTGTTTCTTTTCCTGCAGCTGATCCTTATACAAAACCTTTTCATTGAATATGACATTTGTACTCCTAATGATTTTTTGTTTTGCATAATCATAAAAGAAATAACCAAAGTCATTAACACCATATCCAATAAAGGTACATTTCTTTGATTTTGCTTCAAGCTTTGTTCTATTTTCTTTGTTAATGTGGACAAAGGCTTCACAACCAAAAGTCTTTAAAAAAGAGTATTTTACCTTTTTACCTGTCCATGCCTCCTCTGGAATACCACCATCCAAGGAACTTGAAGGATCTCTGTTTATTAGATAAGCAGTAGTATCTACAGCATCTGCTCAAAATTTTAAAGGCAATCCTGCATGCAATCTCATGCACCTTTCACGTTCCATGACTGTCTTGTTCATCCTTTCTGACACACCATTTCCTTGTGGTGTTCCTGGAACTGTCTTCTCTCTACGAATCCCATTCTATGAACAATACCTATCAAACTATTTGCTGCAATATTCACCTTCATTGTCTGATCTAAGACACTTCAACCTTTTTCCTGTCTCATTTTCAACCAAAGCTTTCCATTTCTTGAAAGTATCAAATACATCAGATTTATTTCGAATACAATAAATCCAGGTTTTTTTGGTTGCATCATCAATAAAAGTAACATAATAATGAGAGCCACCAAGAGATGATACCAGAGCAGGTCCCCATACATATGTATGCACAAGCTCTAATTTTTCGCTCTTCTTTTCTTTCCCAACTATAAGGAATCTGACTCTCTTCTTTTTTCATAAACACAATTCTCACATAATTTTAAATCAACATGCTTCAAACCTGGCAACAAATTTCTTAAGTGAAGAATATGCATCCCCTTCTCACTCATGTGCCCGAGCCTATGATGCCACAATGTCGTATCTACTCTTGTAGAGGTGAAAGCATTAATAGAATTAGAAATACCATTGCATAAATACAATGTACCAACGTTTCCTCCTTTCGCTATTACCAAGGATCCTTTAGTGACCTTCCAAGTTTTATCTGTGAAAGTTGTTACGCAACCTTCACCTTCCAACTGTCCTATTGAAATCATATTTTTCTTCAGATCTGGAACATGCCTTACCTCCTTCAATAGCCATTGATTTCCATTTTTTTGTTTTATGAGAACTGTACCCATTCCAATGATTTTACAAGGTTTATCATCACCCAATCGAACCTGTCCAAAATCTCCTTGAACATAATCATAAAAATGTTTCCTATTAGGTGTGGCATGGAATGAGGCCCCTGAATCTACAACCCAGGCATCAATAATATTTTCTAATAAAAGAATCAAAGCATCTTGCAACACATCACATGTTACACTCGCTTCATGATTATTTTCTTGTTGCACGTCTCTTTCTTTTCCCTTTCAAGACTTGCAGTCTTTCTTTAGGTGTCCTTTCTTCCCGCATTTCCAACACACTATCCCTGATATGGACTTGGATCTGCCTTTTCTTGACTTACTGCCATATCCAGGCTTCTTTCCTCTTTCCATTTTTCTTCCCCTAGTCTCTGCAGTCAAAGCATTACCTGATGTCTCACCAAAGCTTCTCCGTGACATTTCCTTGCTACAGATTGCACCGAAAACATCATCAAACTTTAAAGTACTAGATCCAAAGACAGAGTTACTAATGGCCATAATTAAACCATTCCAAATTTATGGCAATGAGCACAGAAATAACAAAGCCCTAACTTCATCATCAAAAATTACCCCTACAGAACTTAACTGATTGGTAACTGTATTAAACTCAATTAAATGATCAGCAACAAATCCACCTTCTGACATCTTCATATTAAATAAACGCTTCATAATAAATACCTTATTTGAGGCTGAAGGTTTTTCATATAGTTTGGCCAATTTCGATATTAAACCCTTTGTTGTCGTTTCCTTTGAAATATTAAATGCTACTGATGCCACTAGGCACAGCCGTATTGTTCCAATTACTTTTCTGTCGAGAATATCCCATTTTTTGTCTATCATACTCATCGGCTTGTTTGTCTTTCCGCTCAATGGTTGGTATAGATATCTCTGGTACAAATAATATTCCATCTGCATCTTCCAAAGCTAGTAGTTGTGGCTGTTAAATTTTTCGACCTTAAACCTACCATCTTTTGTCATTTCTCCCACTCGAACAAGGAACCCTTCTCTCTTGCGAGTTTATCAACCAAATAGACCTTCGGCTTTGATACCAGTTGTTAGAAAATTATATATTATAGAGCAATGGAACACATAAAATATTGCAGAAATATAAACACAGAAAACGCATAAAACAAGAGAGACACAGATATACGTGGTTCACCGAGTTTGGGCTACGTCCACAGAAAAACAACCAGTCCTTCTTTTTATATTATCCAAGAAAATGAAGAGATACAACCTACAGTAGATCCACTATAGTTTCCTCTTTGCTCTCAATCTCCTCTCTCTTCCTCACTCAGAATACGGATCTACATAGATGCAATACAATTCCCTCATATATAGCGAGGGGTTGCCTTCTAGGGCAAAAAACCCTAAATTAAACATGACTTCTACCGTCAGATCTCTGCCTAATGAATGGCCCAGGTTGACTACGAAATCACAACATTTTATAAGGAAATTTTACATCTATTCTTAGCTTCGGGGGCGCTACCCCCGATCCCCCCGCCAGGGCGGGGTTCCCAAAGGTCACAGCCACCCCCCATGTAGCGAATATTTTACGGGCCACGTTCCCACCCCATTACGAACTGGGGTCCAATGCAGTGATACCTTTGAATATAGAAGATAATCAGGCTCCACATCCAACATGATCAGCAGCAAAAGCTCATATAGGTCCTGCAAAAATATAAAGGGGCTTTTTCCTAGTATTATCCTGACATAAAGGGTATAGACCCACAGCTATGTACACACCACATCTATATGGAGAAGGATTCTTAACCCATCCAACAGCCTCAATGAAGATTAAATCCACATCTCAAGGACATTGTGAAAGAAGAGTTACAGAAGTTGCTGGATGTGAATTTAATTTATCCTATTTTGGATAGTAAATGGGTCTCTCCATTGGTGGTCGTCCCCAAGAAAAATGGGAAGTGGCATATCTATGTAGACTACTGGGAATTGAACAAGGAAACACAAAAATATCACTTCCCCCTCCCATTCATCGATCAAGTCCTTGATACTTTGGCAGGGAAGCAGTTCTTTTCCTTCCTAGATGGTTTCAGCGGCTACAATCAGATTCAGATCACCCCTGAAGACCAAGACAAAACAACCTTCACCTGTCCCTAGGGTACATTCGTGTATAGAGTATTACCATTTGGCTTGTGTAATGCCCCGGCTACATTCCAGAGAGCTATACTCAGCATTTTTGTTGATTTGATAAATGAAGGACTTGAGGTGTATATGGACGACTTTACTCCATATGGGGATGACTTCGACCAAGCATTGCAAACATTAGAAAAAGTCTTAGAACGATGCATTGCTACCAGGTTATGTTTAAGAAATTTCAAGTGTCACATGATGATGACCGAGGGCATAATATTGGGACATTATATCTCTACAATAGGGATACAGGTAGATCCAACAAAAATTCAGGTAATTCTTTTACTACCTACCCTCTGCACTCAGACAGAGGTACATAGATTCATGGGATAGGCAGGCTATTATCGTAGCTTTATTAAAAACTTTTCACAAATTGTTGCGCCTTTATATGCTTTAACTAGAAATGTTGATTTCAAATGGTCTAACAAATGTCACACAACTTTTACAGGTCTAAAGAAGCTAGTCTCAACAACACCAGTATTACATGGACCAAACTGGGAGATGCATTTCCACATATCCACGGACGCAGTAGATGTAGCTATAGGCATTGTTCTCGGCCAGGAGGAGGGCATGAAACCTTATGCTATATACTATATTAGCAAAAATATCACTTATGCAAAACTTAATTATACAGTAACAGAAAAAGAATTCTTAGCTATTATTTATGCAATAAACAAGTTTAGACATTATATAACTAGCTAACAAGTCTTTCTATATACTGATCACTCTGCCATTAGATATCTAGTTAATAAACCTATGACAAATGGTCGAGTGACACGATGGCTATTGCTTTTGTAGGAGTTCAACATTACTGTTAAGGATTGTCCGGGGAAGGAAAACCCAGTTGCTGATTTTCTATCTCAAATCCCAAAGGTGAATGATCCACTGGTAGTAGACGACCAATTTCCAGATGAACATCTATTTGTCGTAGTATTCAAGACGCCATGGTACACAGATGTGGAAAATAATCTGGAAGTAGGGAACCTACCTAGGCATTAGATGACAAGAGAGAGGAAACAAATCATTCAGCGCAGTGCCCGATTCTCTTAGATAGGCAGATATCTTTTTCACACAGGGGCCGACATGTGTATACACAGATGCATTCACGAGGATGAGATTTATGACATCCTGAAAGCTTGCCATGATGAGCCCTGCGAGGGACACTTCGTAGATCATAAGACAAGTCATAAGGTATTACAAATGGGCTATTATTGGCCCACTATTTTTAAGGATGCTAAGAAATATGCCCAGGCTTGTGATAGCTGCCAAAGGATGGGCAAGCCTGACCAATCTAATGAAATGCCTCTGCAACCTTAATTAGTCATAGAACCCTTCGAGAGATGGGCATTGGAATTTTTTGGCCCATTCCATCTGCCATCCAATCAGAATTCCTACATATTGGTTGCCATGGATTATGTGACGAAATGGGTGGAAACAATAGATTTACCAAGAGCCACAGAGGAAGCTATGATTAACTTCCTTTTTGGGTTATTTGTGTGGTATGGTTTACCGCAAGAAGTGATCATAGATGGGGGAGGGCAATTCGTAGGACACAAGATTACTGCCACTCTCAGAAACCATCATATTACACACAGGATCACATCCCCATATCACCCGCAGGCAAACAGGTAGGTAGAAAGCACCAATAAGGTCATTGAAGCAATTCTGACCAAGACAGTCTCAACACACCGGCGAGACTAGGCTGCTAGACTGCCAAAGGCCTTGTAGGCCTATCGTACGACTTGGAGGAATACTACTAGATACTCTCCGTACCAACTCGTGTTTGGAAAAGAACCTATTTTTTCGATCGAATTCGAAATAAAGACTCTAAGAATGGTCCAGGAAGTGGGGTTGGATCTAACAGAAGCCCAAACCAAGTGACCTCAACAGATCAAAAAACTAGATGAGGCTCGACTGCTTGCTTTGCAACAAACCGCAATTATCTAGCAACAAAGGAAAAAGTGGCACGACAGCCTTATCAAGAGGAAGACGTTTCAAAAATGGGATTGGGCACTCCTTTACGACTCTAGATTCCAGGATTTTCCGGGAAAATTTCAAACAAGATGGCTTGACCCTTATGAGGTTCAAGAAGTGCATAGCAATGGTACTCTTACCTTGATTACCATTGATGGATCTATCCATTCTTTTAAGGTGAACGGGCATCGAGTGCATCTCTATCACAAACTGCTCACCAAGGAGTCTTTCTATGAGCAGGCATGCGACCACCCCTCCATGCAAATCTTAGCTGCAAGGAGTGATGACCCAATGATATTTCTTTCAAAAAATTGAGTTTTCTTTAAATTGTAAATAATGTATATATTCTCTTTGATTGATTGCAATTTAGATTAGGCATCACCATGTAAATGTAAGGATTTTTTTGAGTTCTTGATAAGTGTTATTCAATCGATTGAACAACACTTTTATGTTTGTAATTTTTTGTTGTTAAAACGATTGAACGATTGCTGTTGAATTGATTGAACAACACTTTTACATGTTTTTTGCTTTTTGCTATTCAAATGATTGAACAAATTGTTGTTCAATCGATTGAACAACACTTTTATATTTTTTTGCAATTTTTGTTGTTTAAACGATTGAACGATTGTTGTTCAATCGATTGAACAACACTTTTGTGTGTTTTTATTTTAATTTTTTTTGTTCAATCAATTGAACAAATTCTGTTCAATCCATTGAACTGCACCAATCAATGTGCCATCTTTATTTTTTCTTTTATGTTTTGAATAAACACCATTTGAATGGATTTGTGCCTAATATAAGAAAAAACAGTAATGATAATATCATTATGACCTATGAAGCCTTTTGATGGTTATCTTTATTCAACAATTGATACGGTGTATCTTTATAATGACTGGCTGAACATCTCTTATTTGGACACATCATAAAATGATTCAATATTTTCAAACCATATTGCCTTATGTTTATACTTTCAAATGGGTAAATCTCGTTGATACGATGATATGGGGGTAAGAGTATAAACCTTCATTGGCGTATTTTTACTTCTTACACCATCCCTGACTCTTAAGGAGCAAATGAGCATCCCTCTTGTTACAATAAAAATTTCAAAAGAAAAAATGGAAATAAAGAAATATGAAAATGCATCAAACATTGTCTTAAAGAGGATAGGGGGTCTCATATCAAGCCAGCCTACCATGCTCATAAGGATGTAATGGGGGACATTCCAATTTGGCCACCAAACCAAGGTAATTACCTTATTGATGATTAAAACTGTCATAGGGACATGGGGTCTCATCATGAGCCAGCTTGATCACTTGTTCTATCCTGGTGAATGGCACTATGGTCATCTAGTCATCATGCCAACATAGTGGTCTCTTTACGACAAGAAAAGTAGAACCATCTACATACTAAAAGGAGGACTCTAGCTCATTTGTGGGGTTAAAAAGCAACCTTGTCGAGGCTATGAACGCCTGCTGGCAGCAGCGGCTTTGCTTGTGGTATTGGAGTATCATCTTACACTACCAAATGATTTATATCTATTACCACCTATGGATTTGTTTCCAAAGGGAATTTCCCATTTGAACAACACTCTTACAAGCTAAATTGCATGGTAACTTATGTTATATATTCATCATATTTTAATTGTCCAATCATTTTATGACAATCATTAATACATACTGCTGATTATGCCTTTGTTATTAATACCGCTTACGGTGAAAATATTTTGTCATAATGAATTAAAATCTTTGTTTTAATTTTTTTCTTGGCCATTTCACATCTAATGATGTGTATTGCTTTAATTTCCTTACCGATTAGCATGCGTTTTTTGGATTGGTTGCCGACATTTATGAATTTTTAATGCTTTCGCTTGCTTTTCACATGCTTGAAGGACGTGGATGTCCTTTTCTCGTTAGAGGGGGGATGGCCAGCGTATGAATGGCATGAGTAACAATTATGGATAATTGTGTGATAATCATTTGAATTAACTTCCGGGTAAGGGCTGCATGATGATTATGAATGCATAATAATTAGCAAGTATTTCTAATTGGGGAAAGGGCAACAACCATTATGGTTGGCATGTAGACTCATGATCTAGCATTAAGTGTGGTTGACAACACAAATGACTTAACTAAATATCATATTAATTCTCAAAACATCGTCATTTCTCTGTTAATTGATTTAATGTTCTCTACTATTGTTCTGAATTGTGGAAGTGTAAAACAATTGCATACAAGTGAACCAGTCACACGTACAACAGCCATGGGAGGAAGATCTATCTGAAATGAGCCTGCAATACTCAAGGTATCAAACCAGGCTCGGGCAATTCTTGAGCGCAGGATGGTTGCAATATCTGAAAAATTGTAGGGATTTCATGAAGAAATGACACTTAAATTCTTACAGAACTTGCAGAATGGCAGCACCACAATCAAAGGTAGGGAGATAACAGTTTCGTAAGTAGTCATAGCTAAAGTCACTGGACTTCTGGATGAGGGAACCAAATGGATAGAAAAGCATGTCCTTCTGCACATTGCGGTTGTGGTGTTCCAGGACCCGGATGAGCAGTTAGCCCGAATAGGGAAAGGGATTCACCCTCTAGCGTTATGACAGCCTTGGAAGGAGTTGGTAGTCATCGTGCAATGGTATATCACATGCGATGGTCGCCAAGATGTGTTAAAGCCCCGTCAACTCAAATTGTTATCTGTTAGTGTCAGTGTCTTTACACTGCCATCAGTGATCAAAATTTTCTCTTTTGCATTTCATAGTAGGATTCCCATACTGATGAGTCATTCCATTAGGTCATGGATTCACTGATGGTAGGTATTACATCTAGTTTTTCTCCTCATAATTTGTACTTGTTGATCCTCTTTCATATTTCATTCATGGTTCATGATTTACTCTGCAGCTTATTTCATCAGGACTTAGGGTTTGGTCCCATTAGGTTTTAGGGTCCCACCATGGTCAAATCCAGTTATTACATGCCAATAATGATCAGCAAGGACATGAGGAAGCCAATAATGATTGGTAAAGTCATAATTTATCATTTTGAAAGTCGAAGGTAGTTCTCACCTCAAAACTTGTTTTTAGGTGAAAACAAAGTATTTTGTTTTTATCTTCATTTCTTATGTAATTTTATGTTTCCATACATAATATTGGTTTGCAACTGCTCCTAAGCATCTGATGATGTTTCCAAGCACCTACCACTACAAAAATCAAGTCATCATGAGCACCAATTCACCTACAAAAGCAAAAGAGAAACAAACACTAAAACCCTAAATTCCTCTCCCACTGAGGTAGAGATATCTGAGAAGAGGGGGCATAAGGGATATCAGAATGTATGAGGCCATTTCATATCATCAAACATCAGGTCTCCATTATTTTTCGAGAAGTCATTCCAAGGAACAAGCCATTCACCACACATAAGGGACGGTTTTTCTTCAAACTGTGTTTCTGAGCAATAAAAGATGAATTTGACAAACGTGAGATAGGTTTTTGTCCATAATTGACCCAAGAAGAAAATTGTCTTTCGGCTTTTACACATATTTCATGGTTTGGGATAATGTCGAAAACATCATTTGCCTCAGGAGGGCTAATGCACCTCTGGAGTGACCTTGGTAAAATCATTTTTTCTCCTAGATGGAATGACCAAATGACATGCTTGATGAGTCCAATGATACATAGACACAAAGATCTTTCCAATGAGCTATCATGAGCTCAATTTGGAGTTGAGGAAGATCTTCAAAAGTTGACTGCAATAGCACTATGCATTTTGGCAGCCTCATTCTGCACATTTTGACCAGTCTTGGGAGATTGGAATTTTGATAGGGCATATGAACTCCAAATTGAAAAATTCAAGACGTTATGGAAAGTATACTCGACAAGATTTCCAGCAAGCTATCCTATGCCCAATTTGAACATAGGGAAGGCTTCCAAAAGTTGCTGGCAAAATGTGTTGTGCTTCTGGAAAGTGGTGCTGCGCTCCTAGCCTGGTGCTGCGCTCCTAGAGTTTCTGCCCAGTGTTAAATTACACAGGCACTGCGCTTTTGGGCCGGCACTATGCTCCTATAGGTGGCACTACCATTTGACCAGAAAAGCCTAAAATCACTTCACGCCACCAAAATTCATCAAATTTCCTTCAATTTTCCCTTTTGACAAGTAAGTATCATCATGTCTCTTGTTGTTTAGGGTGTTCATGTCAATATTTTCTTGGTTTTTCATCTTTAAAATTAAAACCCTAATTTCTATGGTAAACCCTAGTTTTCTTACCACTAATTTCACAAGCTAAAACCCTCATCCCCACTATTGTTATCCTATCCTATCATTCACTTGTCACTCCCCAAACCCCCTCACTCATACATTTTTACCCACACTTTCATTTACACCCATTCCTCCAAACCAGTACCCATAGCACCATACCCATCATGGAGTAGAGATCATTGATTTAGAAAATCAAAATGAAACTTCAGCTCAAAACATGATTATGAGGGAAAAGGATGCACATATTCAAAGGTTGATGGACAAACTGGCAAGAGCTAAATATATCATCACATATTTAGAACAGGAGAACAAATAATTGAATGATAAACAGGGCCTAATGGAGCTTGAAATTTTGAAACTAAAGAAGCAAAGTGACGGAGATGCTTATGTCACTTTGACTCCCATTGAGCAAGGAATTCAACAAGATCAGGAAACTTGGCTTGAGAGGGTCAACGTGCATCTTGAAGGATTAATTGAGAAGGCCAACAGGGACAAGAAAATGCTCCGGCACATGGCATATCACTACATAACCCGCAACAAAATCTGTAACATGAGGATTAGAAAATTGAAGACAGGGATAAGGAGAGCTTTGGAGGGAAAAAAGAAGCAAGATAGATTGAGAATGTTGGTTGAAACCTCCCTAGTCCATCAAATCAGTTGATGGTGGTGTCCCATGCCAGATTTGGGCAAATTTTGAAGAGTTTTCTCATTTTTGCAATTTTGAAATTTTTCACACAGGAAATTTGCCCAAAAGCGCAGTGCCACCGGCACTGCGCTTTTTCCTGGGGCATCAAATGGAGAAAAGGTTAGCATTTGTGGATTCAACATGATGAGGACATACACCCTGGAAAGTTTTAGAAGTTTTTGAGCAGATCTGGTCCACCAAAAGGTCCAAAAACTAATAAAAAATGACCTCTCTGCCTCTTTTTGGACACACTGAACCAGTCTTGGGAGATTCAAGTTTTGATGGGGCAAATGACCTCCAAATTCAAAAATTCCAAGTGTTTGAGAAACTAGACTTGAATATATTTCCAATGAGATATCATGGGCTCAATTTGGCTAAGGGTAAGGCCTCCAAAGGCAGGTGGAAAGTGGTGTTGCGCTTTTGACCAATTCGCCCAGAAAATCAAAATTTCACCTGTTTTGACTATAAATTGGATTTCTCTCTTCTCATGGATGATTTCACTGATGTAATTGATGGCATGGCATGTAAATTTAATATTAAAATAGTATTAGAGGTTAGATTCATTAGTTACAGGTGGTTTTGAGGCAAATGAATCTGTTTCCACTCTTTTAGAGGCAGGTTGTTTCACTGCCTATATTCCAATTCTTAGTTGGGAAATGGTTGAAACAACCCCTCTTCTCATGGATTCGACCCTTGAAGGTCAGGATGAGTTGTTTAGATGTCTATATTAGGTGTTTTCTTGGTCATTTGGTGAATTTGGATTCAGCTGGATGCTCATGTACTGAACACTTATCATTTTGTAGCAGTTTTAGCAGGAAGCTAATAAAGTTGCAGCTATTTTTATGGGATTCCCATGGTATGACCTTTATCATGTGTTTTTTCTTCTGTTAATTTGTTCACATGTTACTTATGTATGTCTCTTTCATGTAATCTCTTTTGATTGGTTGTTTTCAAGTCAGATAGGTGGAATACATTAGGTTTTAATGCTCTGCCTTGGGAAAGCACCAATAGTTTATGTTTTCATCTGTTTAGGAAGGATTCTTGACTTGCCCAAGCCCTTCTTAGCTCCTCACCAGTATACTCTTTCACCTCATCAAGTTTTAAGGTGTTGAAGATCATACCTACCTTGCCCCATAAAATCCCCTGCGATTTTACCTTACTTTCCCAGACCCAAAATTGCCCAGCTCCTCCTGATATGGCAAAAACACCTACAAAATCAATCAAAACCCTTGAGCTACTGTACCTAGCATAAAATCTTGTTCTCGATCCAGTCATATTGACTGAGATTCATAAGGAGAGACCCCTCTCCTGGCCTACTAGGGCTAGCTACCAGGTTAAGCTTGGTTTGTGGTTACCCTAGAATTGCCTTCCCTTCAGCGTAAGGTCAATCTAGGTGATAACATAGTGGTGACCATACTAGGGATCATAGTTTTATGTTCCTCAAAAAAATGTATCAAGTTTAGATCTGATTGTTGATGGTGGACAATGATAAAAAACCGAAAGGCTAAAATCATTCACTTGGCGACTCTAGTGTCGAAAAATCCCAAGGTTCAGAATTTTTATGGCAACTCTACTCTTCAAGAACTAGTAGCCTGAAGAATTTCTTGGTGAATTCATTGTTATCAAAAATGGATTTGTTTGCTTGAAGGTATGTTCCCATGAGTCGAGATCACATTCCAGGTTTCCCAAATAAAATTCCTAAGGTAGATTGGCAAAGGAATTTGCCTGTGTTTAAAGACGATGATAGGAATGATGCTGCTTTACATCTTGTTAGATTTCATATGCATATTCGCAAGTTGAAGGTTGATTTTCTTGAAGACTGTTTGATGAAGATATTCATGGCCACTCTGGAAGGTGAAGCCCGATATTGGTATGAAAGTTTTCCGCCTGCTTGTATTTACTGTTTAAAAGATTTTCATACCATGTTCTTTGAAAGGTATAAAGAATCTTATCCATCCTTAAATTTAGTTTAGAACTGTTGTAAACATGTTTATAATTTTATTGAAAATCTTGAGAAAATTTATGAAGATGATGACTTCATGGACGATGAGATTGGTATAGGACAAATTGACCTCCTAATAAACTCAGAGGTGAAAGACAAGATGACTGAATCAATGACCACAATTGCAAGCCCAGAATCCACACTAACGCCCTCTATACACTGACAACCTGCTTTATAAAGCTTGTTTACAAGCATAAAGGAGCATTAGTCACCATGCTAACTCTTGTTGTTAGACTAGGGGGAGCTTTAGTGAACTTAGCTGATGTTCAAAAGGTTATGCCAATGAATCTGCTCATAAATATCGAGATATTAAATCCCTAAATCTGTGCAAGAAAAGCAAGGAAACTCCAAAATCAAGATATTTGGAGAAACTCTATTATGAGAATGAATGCAAATGGGAAAAAGATTGTAAATAGGGTAGGTTCATGGTTTTTGCCCTAATGAACTCTAGATGGATCTTGGCAGCCCTAATTTGATCGCTATATAAGCAACGAGAGGGCCATTGCAAAAGGGATCAGAGCATTTGGAAGGATAACCCATAGAGTTGTTGTGAACTGTCATAATATTGAAGGAGCTAGCTGAAAGAAGGAGAGAGAGAGAGGAAGAAGGGGTAAGGAAGGCTGATACAATGGGTTGTTGTAATCACTCTTCCATTCTGAATATAGGACTGCGTTGTGTTCCCTACTCCAAAGTTTCGGTGATATTGTGCATTTATTTGTTCATTCTGATGCTTGTTGTGTTGAGTAGATAAGTTATACATTTATACATGTTTGTTACGGATTCTTACATTAATTGTCAGAAGTGTATGCTATGATTGGTTTGCTTTGTTCTTTTGTGTAGGAATCGTCTTGGAGCTAGTTAGGAGGAGTTCTTCTTACCGCATGGAGATCCCCAAGTGAATCTAGAAAGAACCAAAGGTGATCCTCTTTCCATACCCTATCAATATATGTATGATAGATGAACATGTGTGTAACAGGTAGCTTTTGCAGATAACCTTACGGTCTGTCGAAGGTCCCAGGAAGACTTTCGAGGGTAGTTTTCATCCCGTGCATTTTACCCCATAGCAGAATTGGCGACTCCACTGGGGACTATACATCTAGTTCCCGGTTACCCGGACTCCTCTCAGATCTTCTCTTTCTTCTATGAGCTTCCCACTTCTTCAAATCCTTTTCTGATCCACCATCTATCTTGTTGCATCCTACAAAGTTGCATTCTCCTCAGAAAATAATCCTAAAATCCCTCTTTTTGAGTTATTTCCCTCACTAACGCAGGCTGCTAGTCTACATAGAGCTTTATAAAGCTCTTTGACTGTGCACAGGGAGCGTTAGTGGCCAAACTAAAGCTCTGTTTACACATAGACAGAGTGTTAGTCTCCCATTTCCGTGTTTTTCAAGAGATTTTGTGAACCAAAAGGGGGGGAACTTGTCTTAGGGGCTAAAGAAAGATCTGCAACAGTATCATGCTAACAAATTTGGTGTCTTAAAATTTATTTTTTAAGAAAATGTTTTAGTTTTTCTCTCATAAAAGTCATTTTTGTTGAAAGAAAAGCTGATAAACTGTATATCTCCTTCTGTTGAAATAGTTGTAGGCTGCTTTGTTTTGGTTCAATAGTTGTTAGGGAATATTGAGAAAAGAAACTTTTGGTTATGCAAAGTGTTGAATGGCTTTAGATGCACTGACGAATTCATGAATATGTGAAATGATACATGTGTAGAATAAGACTTGTTTGCATAAGAAATTGAAAAAAAAAAAAATCAAAGCATTGTTCTGCATGGTTTATTGAGTCGAGAGTCTCACCATATTCATACGTCAACACCCCTACTGAAGACAAATAAGCAAGTACACTAAAATTTACATTAAAATCAATTAGTTACTCTTTTTTATAGCAAACCAACATTAGCTAGATTAGGACCTTGGGATAAGTATGTGAGTCAACTGCCCAAGGTTGAAAATCAAAACTAGTGTCGTTAACGAGTGAAAAATCCTTCTACACTCATATTACCAGGACCACTCCACTCACAACGGAGCGAAATACGAGACAATATCAGATTGTGATTGAAGGTAGCCCGCCTTCTCTTACAACTCCTTTGGGCATTCTGTGTATTGAGGGTCCCTTCCGGGATTACGGAACTGAGTCGGGGACTTAGGTATCCTGCCCACATAGCGTGTTGTCTATGACTATTTCCCCCTGGTAATGTCTGTGATTTGAGGTATCTCTAGTGGCCAAACCTTCTAGGTACTTACACAAGGTGACTAGGATGGGCTGTCCTGGTAACTAAAATGGACACACCTACTTTGTCTTCAGTTTTTGGGAGGGTGCTCGTCTTCACAAGAGTACTTGGCCCCTCAATCCGAGGTTCGGGCGAAGCTCAAAAGTAACCGTAACTGTACATTTTGCCATCCTTCTCTGTTACTCATTGAGAAACTTGGTTTCATCTCCAGTAATTGGTGTTTATCAGGCGAGGTAATTTCGTCTGTTTGATGATTGACATATTTAGTGTATTTTTTCTTTTTAGGTACCTGAGTGCTATTGTTTTTGAGACTTTAAAGAATATCACATTAAAATATATTTGATAAAACTTAACAGTCATTGCGGTTACATCTGGCCCTCATCGTCAATCCAGAACATTGTTAGGAATTCCTCCACTCATTGTGGAGGATTCGCCGAATTCCACTGACTCAGATTCCTCATCTTTGAGGAATCAGTCTCCTAAATCGCACACGGGGTCTATGTGGACAACCGACGATTCTGATTTTCCAAAGGATTTATTTACGGAAGGATTTCTTCCTCATTTTAACACTCCGCTTACAGATCTGTCGGATCCTATAGTTACTCTCGTAGTATCGGTACTTTCTTCTTCAGTAGGTGGAACTTTCCCATCTATTCAGTCAGCGCCTCAAGGGTTGTGGAATTATAGAGACACTGTTGGTCCTCTACCACTTCCCTAGTCGACAGTCATCACAACGCTGGTAATTTGGAACCTCACAGTCCCATTTGTCCCAGGTACTACAACTCACGTAACACCCTCTATAGGTGGAACCCAGTAGATGCTAGGTTCCACTCCTATGGTGCCACAAAGCATACCTTCGACTAGTGCCACATATAGTGCTCCATATAACACTCAATACAACACTATGGGCGCGGTCCTAGTTTACCAAAAACAAGGTCAACCGCCAATGTACAGTTCTAACCCCCAAATTCAAACATCTGGGGCGGTTCCCAATATGCACATGCCGGTGAGGAATGTCATAGTTCCCCCGCTGTTCTCAGGCATGCATGGATAGTCGCTGACTGACATGAGTGTTCCCTTGGTCAATCAAAGCCATATGGTTAGTTCTGTGTCAGTTGGGAATCCACAAGGGATTCCCACCCAATCCATGGGGGCACACTACTCATAAGCTCAGATGAGTCAAGGGGGCACCGCTTATACTGGGGGCAACTTCATACCCCAGTATCAAAATCTTCATGGAAATCCCATCTACAACATCGTACCACAAAGTAACTGTTACACCACACAACCCATGTACACCATGGGGAACCAAACGATGGGAGGAGCACAGAGATCCTTAGGTCATCCATCATCACCATGGTCTGAGTCGGGGGCACCCAACAATTTGCATTTTTTGGCAACGTTGAATATTCCCAACTTATACAAGTTGACAAATGACCCCATCTACCACAACTTACAATGGCTGTCGATCCCACATAAAATACTGATAGACATTCCTAAGTTTGACAGAAAACAAGGGGAGTATCTGGGCACTCATGTTACCACCTACCATCTTTGGTGTGTTTCTAACTCTATGGTGGATGACAGTGTCTGGTTATGTATTTTTCCCCGCACCCTCATTGGCAATGCTGCAAATTGGTATATTGAGTTACCATGCACGTTAGTGAATACCTTTGACTCTTTAGCGATGGAGTTCCTAAAGCACTTTCAATTACCTATCCGTTATGAGACAAGGACAGAGCTCCTTACTTCATTTCGTTAGGATACCACCACCCACAACTCCGATCATATCCATGAATGAGATGTAGGTGGAGGTTAGTCAAAGCTCCCATCCCTAATTTTCTCTTAACAAATTGGTTCTATAAGTCGTTACTCCCACAAATTGCTAGAGATGTCGCTCTAGGTGGTACGGTCACAAAGGACCAATCCATACATCGTGCCCAACACTTAGATTTGATTTATTCATAGTCTGGCACTCTCTACGACATTATCCCCTATGCTCCCAGTAACCCCAATCCTCCCACCTCTCAGCACCCTGGAGCGCATGCCGATGGTATCATCGACACAACCTCCGGGGTCGCTGTAAAACAACTCAGTGGATCCATTGCCAATCTGGAAATGGACCCCTCTACCAAAGCGACTGCTCTTCCTGCCACCGTAGTTAGTTCTGTGCAGTCTACATAGAAATTCGGTAGCAAGAACAAGAAGAATAAGAACAAGACCGCTCCTTCTAAGGAGTAGTCATCTAAGTAGCCCAACCCCAAATAGAAAGCCGCTATGACTACTGATACGGAAAAGGATAAAGGCACCAAATATTCATGCAAACTCTGTCTTGAAGAACATGTAACCTGGCATTGTCTGCGTCTTCAAGAATGCACAGATTACCTTGCCAAGGAAGATTCTGGTAAGGCACCTGCTGTTCTTAGAAATCCTTTTCCTAATCAACCGCGGCAAAATATCGTTGCAAACCAAATGCAACCCACATCAGGGGGAAGCGACGGTTCGCAACATTCTACAACTGGTGAAGGAAGTTCTACCATTTACACATTTGAAACGGTAGAACCTACCACAAGAGCCAAATCTTATGAAGCTCCTATCACTCCGACAGCAGAACCATCTGCAGGTCAAAACCCATCGCTACCCAACGATTTGCCAATCGAAAGGCCGGTTGAGGACATTGTAATTCGAACCCCTAAGGGGGCACTTTGATGCACAATGCACAACACATCTGCACGTTTCACCCAACACTACAACATTGTAGATGATTTGGCGCAAGCGCCGTCGGCTATGTCGACGCTCGAAGTCTTACAAACATGCCCCAGCCAAAGGAAAGATTTTCTTTCGGCTATCAGGGGTATTGAACCTACTGATTCCATGCTAGCTATTTTCGACATGGATAAGTGTAAACCTCCCCTTTCCCACCAGCTTGCATTTCAGGTGCATATCACTTCGAAAGGTAAAGGTATACATCGAACTGTCATCGAAGAAGGTGCTTCGACCTGCATCATGTCGACTTCATGTTGGCTTGCCTTGGGTTCCCCAACCCTCTCCCCGCCGTCAAACTCCCTTAAAGATTTCGACAGCCACACCTTTGTGCCAAAAGGATACTTAGCCAGTTTTCCCATCACTTTGGCTGGGAAAATAGTAACGGTGGATGTAGAAGTTGTGGACAAGAGACTCGACTATAATCTATTGCTAGGTCGTAGTTGGACTTATGCCATGACGGCCATCGTATCCACTATCTTTCATATCATCCTATTTCCATTGGATGGAAAGTTCATTACAGTGGATCAGTTGTCTTTTTTGCACCCGTGATTATTCACCATTACCAAAAGACTCCATACCCTTAGTAGGAGGTGTAACTGATAGCTTTGTCAGTATAGGTACCAATTTGTTTAAGGCTTCCTCCCTGATGGGTTGTTCTCCTCTTACATCACCGTAGGTTCCACAATCGGTCAACATGCTTTCATCAATTCCTCATGAACCAACCGATCCCTGGATCCTAACGGTGCCTTCAGACCTTGACACATTCGGAGACCAAATGCCATTGTCATCAGCTGAATCGGCCTACCAAGGCATTCAATCAGCATCCACATTTCCGGTCATGTTGGCTATCGCCAATGGTACCACCCCCTTCCCATAACCGCTCCTACTTTATATCTGTGCGACCAACTACTGTCAACGGACGAAGCCGTTCGAGAAATCATGAGTTTTGGAGAGAAACATTGGGAGGAT
Organism: Pinus tabuliformis; assembly: GCA_031772625.1. NCBI lineage: Eukaryota > Viridiplantae > Streptophyta > Pinopsida > Pinales > Pinaceae > Pinus > Pinus tabuliformis. The sequence goes on along the minus strand of CM062809.1, from coordinate 730,896,604 downwards.
TGGCATATTTGGGGTCCGACATCTGACTCAGACATGATGCCTCTTCAAGTCCTGTCCTCTAACACAAACGAAATCATTTCCCCACCCTATACAAGCATTCAAACTCTTGTGGTGGATGAAAATATGGACAACACTTCTAGGTCATTTCCCATAGATATTTCAGTCACGACAGGCACCATGGAAGACACCCAGATTAGAGAAGATTGCAGTCTTGAGGAAATTGCAAGCTCCACTTGCCTACATGAGGAATTCCATGAAGAATTTGTTTGATCTCATGAGGAAATGACCGACTTTAATCCGTCATTTGTCGCGCATGAGATCCAACTTTATGATGAGGAAAAACGAAATGGGTGGCCAATTCCTTCTCTCGAAATAGCTATTGAACCCATGCCCGGCCCCACTTCTGAAGAAGAACGCCTACTATACCTCAAACAGTTGGATAAAACCCATAAAGCTGTTGATTTAGTACTCGCAGCTCACAAGGAACGGGTAGAAACCAAATTTGCAAAAGCGGTTAGGTTTTCTTCTTTCCAAGAAGGTGATTTCGTATCGCTATATCATCCAAAAGATAACCTCTTGGAGGCATGCACGCTTCGACCCATATGGCTAGGTCCCTATGTCATAATGAAAGTCCTCCCCTCAAGGGCATATGAACTTTAGGACTGGGATGGAATCCCATTCAAGGAGCCCACATACGGGCTCTATCTGAAATAGTATTGTGCCTAGTGTCGTTCTAGGCATGTGCTTTGTAATTTTATGTATTCATAAGTTTTGCTTACTTTTTTTTGATGTGATTGGATTGTTTTGTTATCTTGTAGAGTTCTTGTCTCATGCATTCTTCTCACAATGCAGATGTCATCGTTGCCCTTAGCATACGTAGGATACACGGATGGTGCCAGTCGTCACACACAGCACATTGCATTAGTTGCTTTGGTCATCTATACGCCTGGGTCGGAACTATTTTGCTTCGGGGGAGTCTTTCTTGGTACCACCACCAACAATATTGCCGAGTACATGTCTATCGTTTCACTTCTCACAGAAGCATCATCAAGGGGCATCTCCAATCTAGTGGTCAGATTAAACTCCTAGCTAGTCATTATGCAATTGACAAACCATTATCACGTCCGTAATCCAACCTTGTTACGTAACTATCTAAGGGTGCGACTCCTGGAACGTTGATTTGAAATAATCACATATGAACATGTTCCTCGAGAATTAAATACAGTTGCTGATTCATTAGCTAACTATGTATTAGATTAGCATTTGTCTCATTTGTTATAACAACATACATGAGAAGTAAAACATTTACTAAAGTTAAAAAAAAATTCACAAAAAACATTTTAAAACACATTTACACCACCAAAATAACAAAAATATCTGTATCTATATATATATATATATATATATAAATCCAGTTTTTTACATCAAAATATCCCAAAAATTGGATGATTTAAGTACAAAATGGCTCAAAGCCCAGCTACAAACACTCATATGGCTACACCAGAACACCTGCTAAAATGAGCCTATTGCTCTAGAAAAGCTAAAACAGCTCTAACTACCCTCCGAAGAGGAATCAGAAACCGCTCAGGGACACCAAAGGTGTGTCACTGCATATGAGCGGGAATCTCCCTCATAGGAAGGGGAGGGACACCCATAGTCAAACCCTCTAAGTTCCTCAGAACCTCGCGGAGATTGTCAGCATCGCCCCCTCCAATAGGTAGTTGGCCGCCTCATTGCACATAGCGAGGTTCGCTTGCAAGTCATACTGGCACCACATCTGTGTTAAGCATAAAAGTCTCATGTCAGTTCTTATCTCATCATTGAAAAACATTACATATACATTAAAAAGTACAAAAATACTTAAAGTACTATCAATTATTCTCACCTTGAGGACCCCAGTTCGTCCCAGGCAGTAGCATCAAGTCTGGGTCGCTGGTAAAGTCCATACCTTCATAGGCATAGTCGTCAACAATCACTATCTAGCTGTGAAGCCACTAGAAGAAGTCTTCGTCAAAGAAGTGCCAGAGTGGTCCTCCTCCTGTGCAAAGATCAAGTGATGACCAGCGACCCTGCCTTGGCTCCCTCAGATCAAAGGGACTAAGCTTACTCGTGGGTGCATGACAGGTACCCTCTCAAGGAAAAATGAGACTATGATAGTACCGTACCCAAAACTGTGTTGGTTACAGGTCTTGCATGCTGTCAATTATGCCTTCAACTGGCGAAACATCGCTTCACACCAGTTGAACATTTGGGGTTGGACACAGTCAATGGCAAGCAACAGTTGGGCCTTTGTCAATACGTGGGGACTTTTTGACCCTGCCAAATGCACAATCAACCATAAAACTGCCCTCATAGACCGAGATCGAATCCTCTCTATCGGGACTCTGTTGCTGACTAGCCCACTCCCATGGATGCAGTAGATTTGTGCCAGCTCTGAAGTAGATCGTGGATCTGACCTACCACCAGTGAGGTTTGCTTATAACCCACGACACGAAAAAACAGCCAAAAAGTAAATATCATGGGTTAATTACCAGCTCCTGATCTCCAATTTTGAACACTTGCTCATGTTCATCCCAACGCTGTATGATCCATCTAGGTAAATACTCCTGTCCTTTCATCAACTCTAGCCTTGCATACTTCAATAAACCGCAGCGGTGCAATGCAAGTATGCAAGTTGGATCATTATGCATCAGCAATTCCTCATTATCATGGGACCGCTCTCTCCATAGGTGAGTCATTTCAACCTGAAACCTGCACAAAATGACCCTAAAAACAGTTAAAGTGGGGCAAAATCACTTAAGGAATCCATGCATGAGGGTTTCAAATGCGCCCTACAACTCTAATGCCCCTCCCAGTGCTGCACAAGGAGGATTAACACCCTCCAATGGCTCGTACAGAGCGTTTAACGCACTATACTAGTCATCTGGAGGGCATTAGTGTGCAAAAATGGCTTTAGGGCACCTCAGATCTGCAAATTTCCACCCACAAAACTGTTAAAAAAGGTTTAATAAAGTATAGAGCAAGGTTTTAGCTCTCACCTGGGACTGACGGCACATCGAATGGTTTCTTGGATCTCCTGCAATGGTTCGTGGAAAATTTTCTCCTCTTTAGTTCCAACTAGCTCTCACAAACTTCAAAATAGTGAAAATGATGCAAGTGAACGCTCAAAACATCTCCTTATATAACTTTGAGAGACATGATTTTTTTGAAAATCATTAAAGAGAAAGTAGTCCATTCTACATGATTTTTTATCATGCATGAACCCAGATAATAGAAATTGATGCCTTTTTATACTTTTTTCTGCTTTTGATGAAAGTACTTTCAAGAATGAAAAGCAGTAAAAGTTGCATGCAATTCTTTATAGAGCACTGTTAGGGATATTTTATTGCTCTTTAAAAAATACAAACATCCCTGAGTTTTCATCGTTAACCTCGTTAAAATCTACTAACTATGGCAGAGCACTTTTGGAGACATTTTCTTTCTCTTTAAAAAATATAAACATCTCCGAGTTTTTGTAGTAGGTCTCATTAAAAATCCATACCACAATCAGTAAAGCACTTTTAAGGATATTTTATCGCTCTTTAAACAATATAAACATCCCCTAGTTTTTCATCATTTGCACTCGTTAAATATATGCAAACGATGCTCTAAGCACCTCTTTTTTGATCTTGTTCTAGCTCATAAACTAAAAAAGACCAACGGAGCATCCTTTTTAGGCACGTTTTTCGCGCTCTTTAAACTGAAAAAATCCCGAGTTCTGTCTTGCTACTCGTTAAACATGCTAAAGATGACCCGAGCATTCTTTTAGGTACTTTTTTCTTGCATGTTAAAAAATGAAAAATCCCAAGTTTTTGTTACTGAGCTCATTAAAGTGTCGCGACAAAACACGAGTTTAGTCCGTCGCCTTGTACTCGTAACAAAATGAGGTCGACATCTATTGGAAAAAGGTTTCTCTTTATCTGGGTTCAATAGATTAAAATAGGGAAAAGTAACCGATCCGGGTATACTATTAAACTTTTGTCGCACCCGGTTAACAACTATGACAAAGCGACCACCATGGAGTCTCTCTTTATGATCTTTTCAGACTCTCTACATATGAAAAGACCACCGAGTTGTCTAGTCTGGACTCTTTAAATACACAGATAAGACATAGAGGCGTTCTTTTTACGATACTTTTCAGACTCTTAAAAGATGAAAAAATTGACGAGTTTGCCTGTCTGGACTCATTAAACTAATCAGATAGGGCAAAGAGTCATTCTTTTTGCGATCCTTTTCAGACTCTCTAAACATGAAAAGATCGATGAGTTTACCCGTCTGGACTCGTTAAAAAATCAGGCAGGGAAAAGTGGACAATACAACTGTATCCTGTATTCGGAAGCATGATTTGGCAGCATTTGTTCCCTTGAACATGGCACTCCCTCAGATAAACCGTCATTTTGATAGCCTCTCAGTATGAACCCTACCAACCTATGAGCTTTTAGCCTATATACCCTGATGTAATTGCATCTTCGTATCTTAAATACTCTATAGCGTTCATGAGTCTAGTGCTGTCTGGTTAAAACCGTTGTCGTGGCTTCTATTTTTCAAGGGTTCCCATTTGTTTCCTCTATCAACCAATCCTACATATCCTTTCATCATGCCCTCCATTCTTTAGAACCAAAAGCTCAAAAGATTCTTCAAAAAACAAAATCATCCTTGTCCGGTTTCGTGTTGACTGATGTAGGACGCGTCATTGCCTACCTTTCGATAGGTTTCTTCCTATCGACTTCAACACTCTATCTAGGAAGATAAACCAAAAACACATTCAGTGCCTTGGTTCTTGCAGACATTAGTCATAGGTTACCTTATGTTTGATCACGGGTTTTCATTATTGGTTCTTGGTTAAGCGATTCTACGAGTGTTCGACGAAAAAAAATCTTTCACACTCGTTAGTTTGTACTGTGCATCTTGGATACCATCACCATTATTGGTGGCCTTCCTCGCATCTGTTAACAGTCTCCATTATTGGCTGGTAATTAGATGATTTCGTGCATGTTCGACGTCAACCCATATTATCACATGTATCGATCTATGTTGTTCGGTGAAGCAGGAATCAAGACTTTAGGTAGAGGCTTGCATCATTCAGCCTTGTTTCCTCTCCCAAGCTATGATATTGTTCTTTGGAGACAACTATTTCAGGATGACCTATTATGACACTGGATCTGCCCTGTGCCATATTGGCGGCCAGCATTGTTATATCTCCGAGGAGAAAATTACTCTGACATAGCTACTAAGCATGGGAATGTCCAACTCAGGATATGATTTTAGCAGTTTATATATATGTATCTTTCTTGTATCAGGTTTTCCTTACCGCCTGAAATTTCTCTCTCTCTCTACAAAGATTTTGACAACAAATTACAGTGTTTTTTCATAAAGTATTTCGGCCATCGTCTCTGCCTCTGATCTCATACTTTAGGCAGCATATGTTATAGGACAAATTGGCCTCCTAATCAACTCAAAGGTGAAAGACAAGATGACTGAAGCAATGACCACAATTGTAGGCCCAGAATCCACACTAACACCCTCTATACACTGACAACCTGCTTTATAAAGCTTGTTTACAAGCATAAAGGAGCGTTAGTTACCCTACTAACTCTTGTTGTTAGACCAGGGGGAGTGTTAGTGAACTTAAGTGATGTTCAAAAGGTTATGCTAACAAATCTGCTCATAAATATTTAGATATTAAATCCCTAAATTTGTGCAACAAAAGCAAGGAAACTCCAAAAATCAAGATATTTGGAGAAATTCTATTTTGAGAATGAAGGAAAATGGGAAAAAGCTTGTAAACAGAGCAAGTTCATGGTTTTTTCCCTAATTAACTCTAGATGGAGCTTGGCAGCCCTAATTCAATTGCTATATAAGCAACGAGAGGGCCATTGCAAAAGGGATCAGAGCATTTGGAAGGATAGCCCATAGAGCTATTGTGAACTATCATATTCTTGAAGGAGCTAGCTGAAAGAAGGAGAGAAAGAGAGGAAGAAGGGGTAAGGAAGACTGATACAATGGGTTGTTGTAATCACTCTTCCATTTTGAATATAGGACTGCGGTTGTGTTCCCTACTCCAAAATGTCGATGATATTGTGCATTTATTTGTTCATTCTAATGCTTGTTGTGTTGAGTAGATAAGTTATACATTTATACATGTTTGTTATGGATTCTTACATTAATTGTCAAAAGTGTATGTTGTGATTGGTTGGCTTTGTTCTTTTGTGCAGGAATCATCTTGGAGCCAGTTAGGAGGAGTTCTTCTTACCGCACGGAGATCCCCAAGCGAATTTAGAAAGAACCAAAGGTGATCCTCTTTCCATACCCTGTCAATATATGTATGATAGATGAACATGTGTGTAACAGGTAGCTTTTGCAGATAACCTTACGGTCTGTCGAAGGTCCCAGGAAGACTTTCAAGGGTATTTTTCATCCCGTGCATTTTACCCCATAGCAGAGATCATGGAAACCATGTATGAAAATCCATTTCAGCAGCATAGAGAGAGCTTAGAGGATACTTGTCAAGATGCTAAGGAAAATTTGCAGCAGGTTCAAGATCTTAGTACAATTTAAAATGATGGAAGACAAGGTCTTATTTCAGATATCATCATAGTAGAAGATAGTACACAAGAAAATCAAGTTCCAATTTCAGATTGTGATAAATTCAAGTTGGCTATTCCAGATCTAGATTCAGATCGTGATGATGAAGAAATCATTGAAGCCTTCTTTGATTTTTCCCTTCAACAACAGTCTCAAAAATCCAATCACTTTGTTACACAAGATCATAATCAACATACAGTAGCTTCTTCTTTGCTTGAAGATGAAGGAATTTTGCATCTTGATAGTCAACACGAATCACATGAAATGAATCCGCAATTTGAGGAAAATTTATATACTCCTTTTCTTGAAATTAATGAAGATATTCAACAACCTTGTGAATATTTAGGAGGGAAAGAAGACAATTACTATTTTAGCAAAATAAAACAAAAGTGCTCTCTCCTCTATCTGAAGATGAGATAGATCAACTCCTGAAAGGTCATGTTCAGCCCAAGCTAATGCAGGTTTGTAGTATTCACATAGTTAAGAAGGTGTTAGTGAAGCTTCTTCCACTTTTGAAAATGATGACAGTCTTGAAATTAGATTTACAGATCAGCGAAAAGATATTTTTTTCTTTCGTGAAGATGATAGGGCTGTCATGTTTGATAATCTTGAAGAATTTTTTCCATTTCAGAATGACTTGGACTATGAAATTGAGGAATATGAGCCTGAGAGAGACAATATTCCAGAAATCAAGTCAGAATTTCTCATGGTCAAAGAATTTACAACCAACACTCAGATAGCAGAAGCTTATACTTCTCTATACCTTCCTATCAATCAACAACCAACTATTCTTTCAGATCATAATGAAGGGAGTAATCAGCAACCAACTGTTTTTTCAGATCATAATGAAGGGAGTACTTGTATTTTTGTTGTTGGATCTCGAGACAAGCTATTGCTTCAGGATTTTGAAGATCCCTTCGACATTCTTTTGCAAGCATTGGAGAAGATGAATGTTGTCTGGTTCATTAGCATAAGCCTTGGTTTCAGTTGTTATTATGAGTTGCCTACATGTACATCGTTCTACCTACTCGGGGAAAGTGAGAGCAGAATTTCAGTAAGTAGCCATCTACTGGATTGGTTACATTGGAAGGCCCGCTTCACATGATTGTACATATTTCATCAGTACGCAGGTGGTTGTCATCATAATTTGAAGCCCTCAAATATCGATGGTCTGCTGCCATTAAAAAGCTTTGTAAGTACTTGTTTTAGTTAAGTAAGTCTTGAGTCATTTTTTTAGTCATTTTCAAGATAGTTTCAGAGTCAGTTTGTGTCGTCAAGTCATCAATTTGTGTCATCAAGTCGTCAGTTTTCAGTCATGCATTTCATTTTGAGTTTTTTTACTCCATGCCCAATGGATAAGGCTACTAGGTCTATGGCGTTCTTGGCACCTCCAAGGAGCTACCATCCCCATTGGAGCCAATGTTAGTGTCAGTGTCTTCACACTACCATCAGTGATCAAAATTCGATCTTTTTCATTTTATAGTAGGAGTCCCATATTGATGAGTCATTCCATTAGGTCATGGATTCACTGATGGTAGGGTTTACATCCAGTTTTTCTCCTCATAATTTGTACTTGTTGATCCTCTTTCATATTTCAGTCATGGTTCATGATTTGCTCTGTAGTTTATTTCATTAGGTCTTAGGGTTTGGTCCCGTTAGGTTTTAGGGTCCCACCATGGTCAAATCTAGTTATTACATGCCAATAATGATCAGCAAGGACATGAGGAAGCAAATAATAATTGGTAAAGTCATAATTTATCATTTTGAAAGCCGAAGGTAGTTCTCACCTCAAAACTTGTTTTGAGGTGAAAACAGAGTATTTTGTTTTTATCTCCATTTCTTATGTAATTTTATGTTTCCATATGTAATATTAGTTCATAGCTGCTCCTAAGTATCTAATGATGTTTCCAAGCACCTACCATAGCAAAAATCAAGTCATCATGAGCACCATTTCACCTGCAAAAGCAAAAGAGAAACAAGCACTAAAAACCTAAATTCCTCTCCCACTGAGATAGATATATATGAGAAGAGGGGGCATAAGGGATATCAGAAGGTATGAGGCCATTTCATATCATCAAACATCAGGTCTCCATCATTTGTTGAGAATTCATTCCAAGAAACAAGCCATTCACCACACATAAGGGACGATTTTTCTTCAAACTATGTTTCTGAGCAAGAAACGATGAATTTGAAAAAAGTGAGAGAGGTGTTTTTGTCCATCATTGATCCAAGAAGAAAAACCTCTTTCAGTTTTTACAAATGTTTCATGGTTTGGGAGAAATGTTGAAAACATCATTTGCCTCAGGAGGGTTAATGCACCTCTGGAGTGACCTTGGTAAAATTAATTTGTCTCCTAGATGGAATAACCAAATGACATGCTTGATGAGTCAACTGATAAGTAGACAAAAAGAGATTTCTAATGAGCTATCATGATCTCAATTTGGGGTTGAGGAAGACCTTCAAACGTTCACTGCAACAGCGCAATGCATTTTGCCAGCCTCATTCTGCACATTTTGACCAATTTTGGGAGATTGGAATTTTGACAGGGAAAATGAACTTCAAATTGAAAAATTCAAGATTTTCATGAAAGTAAACTCGACAAGCTTTCCAACGAGCTATCCGACACCCAATTTGGACACAGGGAAGGCCTCCAAATGTTTCCTGTAAAAGGCGTTGTGCTTCTAGAAAGTGGCGCTGCGCTTCTGGGCCAGCGCTACACTCCTATAGGTGGCGCTGCACTTTGACCAGCAAATCCTAAAAACACTTCACGCCACCAAAATTCATCAAATTTCCTTCAATTTTCCCTTTGAACAAGTAAGTATCATCATGTCTCTTGTTGTTTAGGGTGTTCATGTCAAGATTTTCTTGGTTTTTCATCTTTGAAATTAAAAACCTAATTTCTATGGTAAACCCTAGTTTTCTTACCACTCATTTCATAAGCTAAAACCCTCATCCCTACTATTGCTATCCTATCCTATCATTTACTTGTCACTCCCCAAACCCCCTCACTCATACATTTTTTCCCACACTTTCATTTACACCCATTCCTCCAAACCATTACCCATAGCACCATACCCATCATGGAGTAGAGATCATTGCTTTAGAAAATCAAAATGAAACTTCAGCTCAAAACATGCTTATGAGGGAAAAGGATGCACATATTCAAAGGTTGATGGACAAACTGGCAAGAGCTAAATATATCATCACATATTTAGAACAGGAGAACAAATAATTGAATGATAAACAGGGCCTCATGGAGCTTGAAATTCTGAAACTGAAGAAGCAAAGTGACAAAGAGGCTTATGTCACTTTGACTCCCATTGAGCAAGAAATTGAACAAGATCAGGAAACTTGGCTTGAGAGGGTCAACATGCATCTTGAAGGATTAATTGAGAAGGCCAATAGGGACAAGAAAATTCTCTGGCACATGGCATATCACTACATGACCCGCAACAAAATCTATAACATGAGGATTAGAAAATTGAAGGCAAGGCTAAGGAGGGATTTGGAGGGAAAAAAGAAGAAAGATAGATTGAGAATGTTGGCTGAAACCTCCCTAGTCCATCAAAGCAGTTGATGGTGGTGTCCCATGCCAAATTTGGGCAAATTTTGAAGAGTTTTTGCATTTTTGCAATTTTGAAATTTTTAACACAGGAAATTTGCCCAGAAGCGCAACGCCACTGGCACTGCGCTTTTTCCTGGGGCATCATATGGAGAAAAGGTTGGAATTTTTGGATTCAACATGATGAGGACATACAACCTGGAAAGTTTTATAAGTTTTGGAGTAAATATGGTCCACCAAAAGGTCCAAAAACTACTAAAAAATGACCTCTCTGCCTCTTTTTAGACACGCAGAAGCAGTCTTGGGAGATTCCAGTTTTTACGGGGCAAATGACCTCCAAATTCACAAATGCCAAGTGTTCCAGAAACTATACTTGAAGACCTTTCCAATGAGATATCATGGGCTCAATTTGGCTAATGGGAAGGCCTCCAAAAGCAGGTGGAAAGTGGCGATGCACTTCTGACAAGTGGCGCTGCGCTTTTGACCAGTTTGCCCAGAAAATCAAAATTTCACCTGTCTTGACTCTAAAGTGGATTTCTCTCTTCTCATGGATGATTTCACTGATGTAATTGATGACATGGCATGTAAATGTAATAGTAAAATAGTATTAGAGGGTATATTCATTAGTTAGAGGTGGTTTTTAGGAAAATGAATCTGTTTCCACTCTTTTAGAGGCAAGTTGTTTGACTACCTATATTCCAATTCTTAGTTGGGAAATGGTTGAAACAGCCCCTCTTCTCATGGATTCGACCCCTAAAGGTCAGGATGAGTTGTTTAGATGTCTATATTAGGTGTTTTCTTGGTCATTTGGTGAAATTGGATTCAGTTGGATGCTCATGTACTGAACACTTATCATTTTGTAGCAGTTTTGGTAGGAAGCGAATAAAGTTGCAGCTATTTTTATGGGATTCCCATGGTATGACCTTTAGCATGTGTTTCTTCTTCTGTTAACTTGTTCACATGTTACTTATGTATATCTCTTTCATGTAATCTCTTCTGATTGGTTGTTTTCAAGTCAAATAGGTGGAATACATTAGGTTTTAATGCTCTACCTTGGGAAAACACCAATAGTTTATGTTTTCATCTGTTTAGGAATGATTCTTGACTTGCCCAAGCCCTTCTTAGCTCCTCACCAGTCTATCCTTTCACCTCATCAAGTTTTAAGGTGCTGAAGATCATACCTACCTTGCCCCATAGAATCCCCTGCAATTTTACCTTAGTTTCTTGGACCCAAAATTGCCCAGCTCCTCCTGATCTGGCAAAAACACCTATAAAATCAGTCAAAACCCTTGAGCTACTATACCTAGCATAAAATATTGTTCCTGATCCAATCATCTTGATTGAGATTCATAAAGAGAGAGCGCTCTCCCAGCCTGGTAGGGCTAGCTACCAAGTTAAGCTTGGTTTGTGGTTACCCTAGAATTGCCTTCCCTTCAGCCTAAGGTCAATCTAGGTGATAACATTATCCATCCTAAAATAGAAAATTTTAGCTAATTTTTCATTTTATTTGAATTCTCTATTGCATGATGTCGCTCGACGAGTTAGGAAAGCTAAGGACCCACGCATTGTCATTAGTCATCATGGACTGATTAAATTTCTCATCATACATGGACTAGCCCAGCAGCAGTTAACCTAGGACAATATTCTAAATCCTACTTTGGCCCCACCTCTAGAAAACACAACGACAGAGTAGCAAGGTCCAAGAACCCCAGGTCCGAGAAGGACGCTGAAAATAAATATTTCCACTGTGCCCTTGAATCCAACAAAACGTAGGCGCTCTGTGCGAGTTAGAGCCCAACAACGTATCCCAATTCAAGCAAACGAGGCTGGACCATCCCGCACACCATCTCCAAGTCCAAAAAATTCCCCTTTACAAGACTTTGAGGAGGAATTAGCTAGGGTATTGGAGAACATGGGGATATTTGGCGAGGGTAGATAACAATCCAAGAATGTTGAAGAAAAAAATTGTACCCCCAACCAATCTGCCTCTGCTGGTAGCCCTGATCGTGAGAAAACCCTACCATTTACTAATACCATGGAAGAACAAAGGGAACCAATCCCTTCTGTGGGAAAACCCATTGAAGTTGAGGTCCATGAAGAGGAAGTCTTTAGAGAAGAAAATCAGACAAAAGATACTGGTCTAGTGGACCCCCCAGCTGAAGAAAATCCTACAAATGAAACCCCGGGAGATGTAAATCAACCAGGCAATACTATTCTTTCTAAGTCCCCTGAGGATGAGGCCTACCCAGAAGAAAACCCAGAGAATGACAATTATTCAGGAGACACCATTGTATTGGGATCTCTTGAAAGAGAAATCCATGACAAAGAGGAGCTAGAAGGTGACGCTCCATCAAGAGATACAACTCTAGTTGGAACCCTTCCTGATGCTGACACAATACCACATGTACAGGAACTAGAGAACAATGCAGTCAACCCACCACTAATTGGAAGTCCTAGAATAAAGAAGTCCTACAAGGACAGGCTCAAAAAATTCTTAATAAGTATAGAAAACATAATTGAATAATTGGGCAGCTAAGGTAGTGGTTAAGAGAAGCCATTAGAGCTACGAATTTGAAAGTAGAAAAAGAAACCACAAGCACACAGACAGAAAATTGTTCTGGAAAGGATGTTGAAACCCAAACTGAGGATCTTTTGACCTGTCCAAAGGAAACTCAGACAGAGCCATGTCTTGTAGAAGACACTGAAATGCAGACTAAAGAACCCTGTCTTTTCTCACAAGAGATCCAAACGGAATACCCTACCGTGAATGTTGCTATTCAAACATATTCTGAAGAGGACATTCAAATTGGTCATTGCATGATTCAAGAGGTAGCTGAAGCTACTATTCAGACTGATCCCATGGAGACCTAGGATGGAGAAACCCAAACAAAGGAGACACCTACTTATATTCCCCTAGTAAGGGAGGCATTTATTAGCAGACTGTAGAATGAACTACTGAAGGTTCAATAGGAATTAGCCTAGCACAAGGAGGAGGTAGTGCCCCTATGGATACATCAAGAGTTAAAGAAAATGTTTGAGGCACTTACAGTGACTGAGGATGAGACCTTTGCTCAGTACAAGGCTGAACAGAAAAAGGTTGAGAAATAATGGGACAAATTACAAAAGGATAAAGAGCAGTTGGAAATTGTCTGCTCTCTTTATTCAGACACCCTGTCATGCAGAGACCCTGCTACAAATTATTTCCTATTCCTCATGGAGAGATACCTCCTACTGAAAGTCAAAGCTGTTAAGGCTGGGAAGTCTGTGGAAATCAAGACTACCCCAGATTTTGTCAAGTGCTTCAGAGAACAGAATGAGCAAGTACAACGCCTCCTCTATGAACTTTATATGTACAATTTCTTTCTGGAAGATGACAGAGACAGCAACCCTGGGCCCTTTATAGGGGATGTACAACTCTAGGCATTTCTCTCTTTGCCACTAATCAACTCAAGTGGGCTAAGGCTCATGATAATTTTAGGAAGCCTGAAGAAGGAATCGACCTATGAGCGAGAGGGGAACCAACAAAACCCTTGCATCTCTTGGTCAGACACAAGCAATTCATGAAGCAGGATGTTGTTGTGGGCCAACTAGGGCCATTTCACACGGATATTAAACAAGCTAGAAAGGAGTACTTCCAAGAGATTAAGGAGGAAGCCTTGTCTGCAGCGAGACAAAGGTGGGAAGTCTCCAACATTACTATTAGAAATTGAGAACCATTTGGATACCAGAACTTTAAATTTGTCTCCTCTCTTTTCCACAAGTACAGTAACATGGTCTTAACCATGGGGCCTGAATGGATAGGATGTCGGTATAGGACTCCAATAATATAGTATCCTCAAGAGAAGTATCGTTGTGACTACACCTTGAAGGATCAAGACGTTACCCAAGCTTTTGTTATACTAAAGAAGAAAAATGGATTCAGAAATTATAAGGAGGAGGCATATCCTACCTATTCCCTAACTCAGCTACACATCACTATTTAATTGCATGAGGACATGCAACAAGGTAAGCTGGAGAGTGTTGGGTCAGGAAAAAGGTATGTTTTCTCTTCGTAAATAGCTTTATTCAACATTTATCATCACATGAATATCTATGTTTATGGATCAAAATAAAGGAAATAACAACTAAAGTTTGGTAAAATCACTTGGTAACAAATTAGATAAATCTAACACAAGAAACTGACTTTTTGCTATCTTTATATGTAGAAGATGTGGATTGAATAATAGTTGTTCAATCGACAGAGTAGCATCAGGTTGTAAAAGGAAAAAGACAACGTCTGAGGCAGGCAAGGCAGTGAGAGACCAGGCAGACTAGTGCTATTTTATGACAGAATCAGATTATGTATAGCGAAATCCTCAGGATCCCCTGATCTTGAGGATTTGCTTTTATCTATTTAGTTTATAAATGTAATATATAAGGCCGAAAGGTAAAACTGAACAGAGTTTAGAATTTCATAACTTGTAATTATTCTTTTGAGACATATAACATTGTTATCTCATTGGTGTTATAACCATGTTGCTTATTTTAATGAAGAAAGACTGCATTTGATCCATACCTATATTTTGAGTATTTCTTAGTGGAGACTTTTGGAAACTCTGGGCCCGGTCAAGAGAAGTTCTACTGCTTTCTTGTGTTATAATATTTTCTATTTAGTCTTTACTGATTGTTACTGTTAAGTTAATATCATTTCACTTATTGTGAAGATTGACAATTCCGATTCATATTGTTGTTCATTTAGATTCAGACTTAGCTGTGTGATATATCTGAGTAACGCTTTGATTGGATTGGTTTTGTTAGTTTCAGTAGTATATTGTTGTCTGTTCTGAGTTATGTTATCATAGATATTAGAGATAGCATTGATCAATTTCCATAATTTGCTTACATAAGTCATTTGTTGTTTAGATATCATTTATCATTATATGCTCATTTGTTGTTCAATTATTATTTTCCGTTCAATTGAGATTTGTTGTTCAATTCGGATTTTCTATATATTATCATTGTTGTGCAGTTGTTACAGTTCTCTTTGTTGATTGAGTGAGTTAGTTTTAATTCTATTTGAAGATTGCCAAGCATGATTCTTTGCATTTGCATTCAAATTCATTTGATTTCAGAATTGTTTGGAGTGAGTTGAAGAAATATTTATTAGTGATTGCAACGATTTATCATTAGATAACCTTTGAATTCACTGCACATATAGTGCTGACACTCTTGAGATAAAAAAGCTTACCTTGGGTTGACAATTAATGTAGGAATTAAGATTGCCTATAAAAAGACATCTTAGTGCTCTAACACCTACCTACACAAGTACATCCAGGCTGAGATGGAGTTTATAGAGCTATAAAAAGGGTCTCTTTCACCTCTAATTACCTCACATTAATATGTGAATACGGGAGTGTTTTGTTATTTCAAAGAGTGTCTCAGTCTGAGGCTATCATTTTTCAGAGTAATGCTAGTAGTATAGCGTTTAAAAATACAAGAGTAAATGGATTCTTGTCTATAACTAATTTACTTCAAAGGAATAAATCACACACTCAGAAAACTAGGCAACTTATCAGTCAAGGGTTCGGCAGTGATAACCTATCCCTTTGGAAACTGATGAAAATGAAATTAGAGCATGGACCATAGGTCTGGGAGCTAGACAGTGAATGCCGAGGCTCACTACAACCTTAGATCGTCTCTCACACCAAAGCAACAAATGCTAGTAAATGGAACGACAGATAGCAAAATGGAACAACAAACAAGAAATTGAACAACAAATCTGAAATGGAACAACAATGATAAAATGGAACAGCAATTCTGAAATGGAACAGCAATCGAACAACTAAGTCTCGCGAGCAGTCATCAAACTTAATCTATTAACTCAAATGCACTCATCGCAATCAAACAATGATCTTTCATTCTTAAGGAAAATCAAGCAGCGTACACTAATAGAACAACACTAATTTATGATAGGTTATGGAACAACGCTTGGAAATCCTATACATGCACAACACGCTTGAAGAGTAATCCGATCTAGCATCAATCTTAATTAACAGGAATACGACTGTGTTGCAAAATTGTACAGCATTACTCCTGAATCGTAAAGAACACAACTTTCGGATAAATTCTATAACATTAATGTACAGCACAAAAGCTCTGTAACAGAACAATAATAATATTCGGTCAAGACTAATAACATTCAATCAACTCTGAAAGGATCAGTACTATAATGTAGAGTCAATACAACAGTTTTGTCTGTAAAAACCTTAACGGATTAATCTTAACAGAGCATGTGATGTCAACTTATAAAGCATATCAGATTACCAAATAATGACGATAAGCAAACCACGCAGAAATCGAATCGTAGTGATACAAAAGCAAGTGTCCTCCGGGGCCGGGCCCTTAGCCTCCAAGGGTACACCGCTTTAAGTTAATCCAGACGCAGAGAGAAGATAATCACCAAGTTTATATTAATGCATAAAACAAAAGTACAATGAACCAGTTCTCAACGAGACTCAATGATCAAAGTTTGATCTTTAACAGAAAATTACATAAAAGCATAATCCCCCAAAGCTAATAGTGTTGTCCCTTTATATAAGGGTGACGGCGGAGATGTCTAAGGGATTCGCCAAATTGTTAATCCTTAATCATCTCTTTTCTCTTGCGCCGAGCTGGTGTCTTCTCCTCCCTTTCTGGGCCGATTTGCTTTGATCTGCTTAGCCTTGTTTGCACTCGATCTCCCGTCAAAGGGACAGCAGTTACTTTGTCCTTGTCTTTTTCTTTTGAACAATAACTCCTCGTTTTCACCCTTTCCTGCACAATAGAATAACAATTATCAGCAGTTAAGTCTTGCATATTAATTCTCACAAATTCTTTATTTTTTCCAAGTTCATGATGCAAAAAGGTTTACAAGTTCTACTGAAAATCCACTGAAATGATCATCAAAAACATACCTTTTTAGTACTCCACACACCCCCATGCTTACCCTGTTTCATGCCCTCATGAAAACGTTGTAGTTGACATGCAAGGCAGTGAGAGAATAGGTTGGAGAAGGAATCTCATGTGGAGGCCTACAGCCGTGGTGAGTGACTAGGTAGTCAAAGAACTGGCCTGTTTGACCCTCAGGCATCTCATACAGGGCTTGATATCCAGGTGCAGGGTGCCAGATAATTGGACTGCGGAATCTATATCCTAACCAGGATGGCACTGCGCTCAAAATTCTTTCGCCATAGAGGTTCAAACGGTTGGTAGCTAGTTCAAAATTCTCATACTTAAACGGTTCCTTGAGCTGTATATTCGGACTAGAAATTTGGTACCAAAATTTGGCTGCATCAATGGTGATGTCTTTGATAGAAAGAAAATATTCTAAACCTTGTCGAATGAGTGCCTCATGCATGGGTCCTATTGTTTCAATGAAACCCGGATTTCTCATGAGGTTTCTATGTGCTTTCCATAACTGCACTGGGTTCCTAGGCTCAGCCCTTACCCACAAATCTAGGGCACTTTCCTGCCTCTGGAAAGTATTATAGGCTTTGAGCCATTTAATCTAATTAACCCCGAATGAGATTAATGCTTGCAATTGGATGTCTCCAACAAAACGGCCAGGGTTCAGCTCAGTCTCCTGATCTAGCACGAGGTTATGCAAATAGAATTCACACGACAATCTCTGGACCTTCACCCCATAAATTTTACAGCAGTCTATAAAGTCATTGACAGTGTTAATTTGTATAGGGGCACCTGCTTTAACAGCTTTTATTTTTAATTGTAAATACCGTTCCAGTAAAAACAGAGCATAGTTTTTGGTAGGGGCCCTACATGCTAAAACGTCATTGTATAAAGAACACGAGGTATCCATCTGTTTGATAACAGTATCTAGCCTACGAGTTACCTTTGCAACCTTCTCTTGTTCCTTTCACCATCCTTCAAAGGCCTGGCTTTCAGATTGAATGACGTTCCTTAGTTGTTGTTGGAGTTCTTCATAATTCGCGCGAGAGACCATTTGCTCTCTAAGCCTTTCTGCTTCTTGCTAAGCCTGTTTCAATCCCTTGCGCAAGGTCACTGTCTTTGGATCTCTTCTCCATGCAGTAGTGGAGGCCGGGAGTTTTACCTGAACTTCCTTATTGCGTTGTTTTGAGTTCAGAACCCTTATCACCCCTGAGGGTGGTGCCTCCATCTGGATTTCCTTGTCACAAGTCATCATATCATCTGTTTCTATTTTAACATGAATATCGGTTTGCTGTTGTTCCTTTTCAAATGGAGCAGCAGTTTGTTCTTCAGCATCATTTGGAACAGCAGCTGGATTTTCAGCAGGGTTTTGAAAAGCAGGGCGATTGTTGGTCCTCCGCCTTTTTGCCTTGCGGAGTTTTACTGCAATGGCCACCTTTTTCTTCCCTGTGGTCTTTCTTACCCTCTGCCTTGCTTTTAGGATTCTGATCTGCTAGTGGAGCTGGGCTATTATGCTCAATAATCTATGTTGTTCCTTTCGCAATTCTTTAATTTCCAAGGTTTCATTAGAAGGAACAGCAGGCTGTCTGCTGCGGTTTGGGCCGTGACTAGTCTCTACATTTTCCTCCCGGGGTGTTTCTTCATTGTTCTGCTCCGACTGTGCTATGGTAGGAACCTTAACTGGTTCTGTCACTTCCTGGGCAACTTCTTTTTCTGCCCCTACTTCCTCCGGAATTTCCTCCGGTGCTTTAGGAACAAATTGTTCCTGTTCAGTATCTCTTATCTCTTCTTCATCATGAACAGGCATATTTCCTTCTTCTGCCTCTTCTGCATGTGGTTTTTGAGATGCATTTTCTTCCTGGGGTTTGCCATGGAGGTCTGATGGGGTGGAAGGTTGACCATACTCACCCATATTGGCCAAAACTGTGGCCAATTCATCTTCTCCCACTGGGTCCTGTGGTGGGTTACCTTCCTGCTATCCCATTTCCTCCTCTTGCTTGGATTTTCCAGCTTCTGCCTCATAATGCTCAGCTTTTGTTTCAGAATGATCATCTTCTTCCTCATTTTCCTCTTTAGATTGCTCGGCCTCCTCTTCAGATTGCTCGGGCTCTTCTTTCTCTTCTCCTTCAGCTTGCTCTACTTCTACTTCTGGCCATGAGGATTGCTCGTCCTCAATTTCTACTAGCTGGCTGGTGCTTTCCTGGAGCTTTTCCAGCCTTCCTCGTCTCCGAGCTAACCGGACTGATTTTCTACGTTTCTCTGGCTGTTCGGGTGTACCGGTGGCATGCTTACGCTTTACCGAAGCCTGGCGTGTTTCTGGACGTTCAGATGTACTAGCAACATGTTTTTGTTTTACTAATTCTCTACGTCTTTCCGGATGTTTGGTGTGCTGGTAGTATGTTTACGTTTTGGGGATGGTGTTGTTGCCCTTCCCTCATTTATTGCAATTAGCTCTTCCCAGCTGCTTTGCTGCTGGGTGAGGCTATGACTAAAAATTAATTGAATTAACCCATGGTGACTGACAACTGACTCTACATGCTGTGCCTTTTTTAAGCTTCGTGCAACATCATGAAGTAATGAATTCAAAAGTGCAGGCAGATTTACAGAGCATTTCTGCTTTAGAACAGCTAAGAGTTTAAGATGTCGTGGTCTTACCACGTCTTTTCTTCCCTCGCAGGTGATGTAGCTTTGCACGTTTCTTGCTAATTCTGCCCAGGATTCTCCTAGTGTTGCTGGCAGAACTCCCTTCCCTTTAATCGTCAAGCTCTGGCCTTCGTCCTGGAAGATTTCTATAATCTTATATAGTCTTTCCTTCTTTAGTGTCCATACAGGTCCGGTGGCTGGTAGTCCCGAGACTTCTGCGATAATATCATCGGTGACTGCTATCTGTCTCCCCCTTACTATGGAGTAATCCTCCTGCAGATTCTGCAGGAATTCAATTGCCACTGTTTTGTTAGACTCTTGCAAGCGGTTGAGATAAGTCAGCCACCCTGCTCTTTCCAGGATCTCCCAGGCAGCAGCGAAGACTGTCAACACCTGAGGTTCCCTTCAAATTTCACTTCCTCCCATGGTTCACTGTGGATTCTCAATGGAACAGCAACTGCTTGTGCTGTTTGAAACACAAAGAGGGTAATAATCGCAAGATTTCGAAAAAACACAGAGTATGCAACAGAAATGGCTTATGAACAACAACTTGTGTAAAAAATAGAAATATCATGCCATTAAGCCGTGCCATACCCTAGTACATTATCTTTCCCGAATAGTGAGCTAACACATAATCTGGGGAATAATGAGGTTAACCTCCCCCCCCCCCACAATGTGATAGGTTGTCCCAGCCGTCAAAGAAAGGAGCAATACCCGATCTGCAACAGAGTCATAAAGGAACAACGTATGAAAATATGCCATGTTTAGAAAAACAACGAATTACCGAAATCGAGGCATAAAGTTGGATCGCGTATTACGTAAGAGGTTGTTGTGATATGATGCGAGGCTGGGGGATAGGACGTCTGTCGTACTTGCCAAATCTCCAGTGGTCATTGTCACCTCCTTTTCCATGATTGGTGGTAATAAATGTTCATGCGATATATAAGTCAGGATAATATATGATTAGTTCCTACGATATAAGAAACAAAAGAGTATTAGTATCTTACCTATTGGTGTAACCAATGTGACTTCAATACCATTAACAGTGCTCTGTTGCCGACAGGTGTCCATAACCTTGGCAGAGTTGTTTATTTCACCCCTGGAACCATGATCCTTTATGTGCATATTAAGGAATGTAATTTCAAAGTGTAGGCCATTATGCTGGCTTGGTAACCAGTTAGCCATAATGCCATTCACGAGGAAGGAGCGAAAAGTTGGCAGGCCGGCTCGTGATGAGACCTCCTGTTCCAAGGTTTGTTTATTTGATATACCTTTTGGACCATATCCTTGGTGTGGTGGCCATAGTGGGAATGCCACTTCACTTCCATCCTCATGATCATGGTAGGCTGGGTCTTGATGAGACCCCCTATCCTGCATTTGACAACTTATAATTCATCTTTACTTTTTGCTTTCTCATAAAGCACTTTTCCTTATTTATACACAAAGGGTGGTTCAACACTCCTTACGAGTAGGAATGGTGGAAGAAGTCTTATCATCTCAATAGGAAGATATAAACCCTTTGCTCTTATTCCTAAACAATAATCAAAGAGGATTAAAGGGATCGTCATGATAAAGATAACCAATCAGAGAAAAATTAGTAAGACAATGACAACAAAAGATGTTGAATAAGTGTGTCCTTCCTTTTGTCCTCTTAGCAATACAAAGCCTTATAAATATAGTGATTTATGACTTGCGGATTTCGGTATGTTGTGATTTTGCTTTCATTGCATAAGTGCATAGCTGTCTCCTAAAGACTTTGAAAGAACAGGAGCAAGAAGCATCCTCAATTTAGATCAGCAAAAGGGATAAGTTGCTTCACAAGGAGAGAAAAAGTATGCTAAAAGTGTTCCTTTTGGAAAGAGGAACAATAAACGAACATAGATCTCAAAAGTGCAAATGTCGTTCCTTTTGAAAAAGGAACAACAGAACACACCAATGTCGTTCCTTTTGAAAAAGGAACAGCAGAAATTAAAAAAAATGCTATTTCCTTGGAAAAGGACAGCAAAACACTCGAAATGACGTTCCTTTTGAAAAAGGGGCAACAGCCATAAAAAATGTTGTTCCTTTGAAAAAGGAACAACAAAAGACGCAAAAATTCTGTTCCTTTGAAAAAGGAACAACAGAAATAAAAAATATGATGTTCCTTTGGAAAGGGGACAACAAACACACAACAGTGTCGTTCCTTTTGAAAAAGGAACAGCGAAAATCGAAATTTTGTTCCTTTAGAAAAGGAACAACAGAACAAGCAAATGTCGTTCCTTTTGAAAAAGGAACAACAGAAAATCAAAGATGTTGTGCCTTTTGAAAAAGGAGCAGCAGAAAATCAAAGATGTTATTCCTTTGAAAAAGGAACAACAGAAAATCAAAGATGTTGTTCCTTTGGAAAAGGAACAGCAGAAAATCAAAGATGTTGTTCCTTTGGAAAAGGAACAGCAGAAAATCAAGAATGTTGTTCCTTTAGAAAAGGAACAACAGAAAATCAAAAATGTTGTTCCTTTAGAAAAGGAATAGCAGAAACACACAAATGCCATCCTTTTAGAAACGGAACGACAAAAATCGAAATGATGTTCTTTTGAGAAAGAAAAGGAACAAAAAAAATGACATGAAAACATTAGTTCAAACATATGTACAAATTGTAAAAAGAAATGAATTCCTTAATGAATTACAGGTGAGGAAGACTTCTTCCTCTCCTTAAATCTCCATATCAGTGTCTCGGCGTAGCTGCTGGCAGAAGGATTCCCGAGTAAGTGGTTTACGATAGAGACGAACTCGGTGGCCATTTGCTTTGAAGGTATATCCAGAATCGTCAATGGTGATTAGAGTAAGGGTCCCATTGTCATGTACCTTTTGGATTTCGTATGGTCCCAACCAACGAGTCTGGAGCTTCCTAGGGAAGTCCTGAAACCGAGAGTCGTACAACAGAGCCCAGTCTCCCTCATGGAAGACTTTGTTTTTAATGAGCGCATCATGCCATTTAGATCGCTGCTGTTGAATCAGTGCTGTATTTTGAAGTGCAGAGAGCCTAATTTCGTCCAACTCATTGATCTGCTGTAGTCGATTAATCTGTGCCTCGCTTAGATCTAAGCCAACTTCCTGTGTTGTTCGTAATGTCTGGATTTCAAATTCTATGGGAAAAATAGGTTGTTTTCGAAACACTAATTGATAAAGTGAGTAACCAGTGGTGCTCCTCCATGTTGTTCTATAGGCCCAGAGTGCTTCAGGTAGTCTGGCAGCCCAATCACGCCTATGTGACGCAATGGTTTTCGTTAGGATTGATTCTATTACCTTATTGTTGCTTTCTACTTGTCCATTCGCATGTGGGTGGTATGGAGTAGTGATTTTATGCTGGACATGATAATTATTGAGTGTTGCAGCTAATCTATTCCCAGCAAATTGTGGTCCTCCGTCTGTAATTATTTCCCTTGGAAGGCCATAACATACAAATAGATGGAACAGGAACTGTATGAAAGAGTCCTCTGTGGCTCTTGGCAATGCTTCTGCTTCAAACCATTTGGTGACATATTCTGTTTCCACCAAGATATATGTTTTCTGATTTGATGATGGGTTGATGGGTCCAATGAAATCAAAAGCCCATCACTCAAATGGTTCAATGACTAACTGTGGTTTCAGAGGCATCTCGTCAGCTTGACCAGGACGTCCTACTCGCTGGCAGCTGTCACAGGCTTGGACAAATTTCTTTTCATCTCTGAAAATCGTGGGCCAATAATATCCTGTCTGCAATACTTTATGTCCAGTTCTACACTCATCGAAGTGTCCACCACACAGTCCATCATGACAGGCTTTTAGGATGTCAAAGATTTCATCTTCTCGAACACATCTCCTGATATGCATGTCTGCCCCTGTGTGGAACAAATAGCCCCCAATCCACGAGAATTGAGCACTCTTCTGAACAATTTGTTTGTGCTCATTAGGGGTTAGGTGTTTTGGTAGTTTACCTACTGCAAGGTAATTGGCAACATCAACATACCAGGGTGTTTGAACGGCAACAACAAATATATGTTCGTCCGGAAATTGATCTTCAACTGCTGCTGTATCGATTGGCTTTGGCATTCTTGAAAGAAAATCGACTACAGGGTTTTCTTTGCCAGGCTGATCCTTGATTTTGATATCGAATTCTTGCAATAATATCAACCATCTAGTTATTCTGGAATTTGTGACAAGATTATTTGCTAAATATTTTATGGCAGAATGATCTGTATACAAGATAACAGGATAGCCTATAATATAATGTCTAAACTTATTGACAGCATGTATTACAGCTAGGAATTCTTTTTCAGTAACAATGTAATTTAATTCAGCAGGGGATAAATTTTTGCTGATGTAATAGATAGCATATGGTTTTTTATCCTCTTCCTGCCCAAGGATTGCGCCAATGGCTGTATCTGAGGCATCAAATGATATCTGGAATGGTAAATCCCAGTTTGGTCCTCGAAGGACTGGGGCTGTGGATACGAGCTTCTTTAAATCCTTGAAAGCACGCTCACATTTTTCTGTCCAAAGAAAATCAACGTTACCAGTTAGTGCATATAAAGGTGCAGCAATGTGCGAATAATGTTCTATAAATCATCTATAATAACCAGAAAATCCAAGAAAGTTGCGTACCTCTATTTGAGTAGTAGGAGTGAGAATAAGCAAAAGTATTTGGATTTTGGTTGGGTCTACCTGAATGCCGGCTGCTGAAACATAGTGTCCTAGGATAAGTCCTTCATTCATCATCATGTAACATTTTTTGTGGCTTAAGCAAAGCCTGGTAGCGATGCAGCGTTGTAGGACTTTTTCTAGGGTGTCTAGTGTTGGATCAAAATCATCTCCATATGGTGTAAAGTCATCCATGTATACTTCAAGTCCATCATTTATTAAATATGCAAAAATGTTAAGGATAGCCCTTTGGAATGTGGCAGGAGCATTACATAAGCCAAAAGGTAGAACTCGATAAGCAAATGTTCCCCAAGGACAAGTAAAAGTAGTTTTGTCTTGGTCTTCAGGGGCAATTTGTAGATCTGATTGTATCCAATGAAGCCATCCAGGAAAGAAAAGAATTTCTTTCCTGCTAAAGTATCTAATACTTGGTCTATGAATGGGAGAGGAAAGTGATCTTTTTGTGTTGCTTTATTTAGTTCCCTGTAATCTACATAGATTCTCCATTTCCCATTCTTTTTTGGTACCACCACAAGCGAAGAGACCCATTTACTATCAAAAATAGGATAGATAAAATTGACATCTAAAAGTTTCTGAAGTTCATCTTTTACCACATCCTTTAGATGAGGATTAAGTCTTCTTTGCAGTTGACGAACAAGTCTGGCATCTTTTTCTATATAAATGTGGTGTGTACATAATTGGGGATCGATTCCTTTCATATCAGGGTAATCCCATGTGAATGCCTCTTGATATTTTCTTAACAAATGGATGAGCTTCCTTTCTTGTTTAGGTGTGAGGTTGGCATTAATATTTAAAGTTTTTCCCGGTTCAATTTCCACAATTTTACTATTTGCAACAGAAGTAATAGGTATTGTTTGATCATGTGTATCTTTTAGAGGATCTTCTTCTAATTCATTGTCAAATGCGGCTTCTATCATGTGACACTGTGTGCAGGATCTGGATTCAGTTTGACTAATGAAGTTATTAATGACATCACCTTCTATTTGATCTTTAAAATCAAGTTCCTCTTGTATAGTTAATGGAGATCTAATGTTATCAGTAAGGTATGATACAGGGTGTTTGTTAGTTTTAATTGTTGTGACACTTGGCTGCGCTGGAGGGTATAGAACTAAATTCTTGATATTTGGTCCTTTGGTTATGGTCATATTTCCTTGTCGGCAGCTAATGTAAGCATCGACAGTGGCAAGCCAAGGTCTACCTAGGATTAACAGGTGTCCGTCAAGTCGGGTTTTTGGATTAATTATCAGGAAATCAGTTGGATATTCCCAGGAATCTACAGAGACCATGACATCATGTAGAGTACCCTCTGGTCTAACCACAGATCGGTCAGCCAATTCTAACAAAGTAGAGGTGGGTTCTACAGATGTAATGCCGAGCTTTTGGAAAGTAGTGGTTGTTAAAATATTAATTGCAGCTCCTAGATCAACTAAGGCATTAGACAGGGTCTGACCATAAATTTGAATAGTTACAATTGGATTTCCTGGGTCTTCATATTTAATGGGTGTTTCTTTCCCGGATAGTAAATCAGATAAAGTACCGACTACTTGGACTCTTGGATTAGTTGTTATATTCCTCCTTGGTTTCTTTATGCACAATTATTTGATAGTTTTTGCGTATATAGGAATGTCTTGAATGGCTTGGAGGAATGGAATTTTATGTACAGATTTTTTAATTCTCCCAGAATGTCGAAGTCAGAATACTGTAAAGGTCGAGGTATGACTAATTGTTCTGGGAACGGAGGAGAGGATGTGGTTGCTTGATTATGAGTCTGTTGCTTATTTACATCCTCTTGTTGCAACTGATGTTCTCTCAGTAATTGATCTTCGATATGAACTGTTTTATCTCCCTCAGTTTCAATAATACGTCCAGATCGTAACTGAAGATCATTACACTTCCTCAGGTCGGGTCCTATTTCTGGTGATTCTACAATTTGAAGAGATTGGACCAGTCCGTTATTTGGATTGGGGTTGGGTTGGGCTGGGAGTTGCGGTCTCAGATTAGACTGGGGATTTTGTTGTAAGGCTGGCAGAGTAGGTTGAGGGTGCAGAATAGTTCCTACTGGCTGGTGCATCGGTCTTTTCCAGTTTGTCTGCCAGGGTGAACCTTGTGAAGTAGGGAGAGTCCATTGTGGAGGATATGGGCTATTTTGCCAATATGGTGGAGTGTAAGGGAAATTCGGCCAACCAAATTGGCTTGCCTGATTCAGCCATGGGTTTGAAGAAGGAAACGACTGTGGTGACCAGTTTGAAAATGGGGGTTGGAACTGACTTTGCCACATACTATATTGTTGAGCATTATACTGTGGAGGCTGAAAAGAAGAAGTTGGGTCTGGAAACATACCAGATTGTCTCGGCTACCACTGGCCCTTCTTCCGCTTCCTTATATACTGCTTTCAATCCAGGAAGTGAGGGGCAGCTTTCCGTAAGGTGATATTTTGTACAGATGGCGCATGTTTGGACTGTATCCAGTGGACATTCCTTGTGACTATGCTTTTTCCTGCATCGGGGACAGAAGATCGCCAAATTCTGTTCTGCCTCCATCTGCTTCTGTTTAGCCTGCATAATATCAAGTTGTGTAGTTAGTGTCCCAAGAATATCAGTTTTAAAATTTTCCAATAAATTCCCAATCTCTACATGTGTTACTCCTTCTGTTGGTATTTTATTATCTCTTACAAACAGATCATATTCTGCCGGTTTTACTCTTGTGCTGCCCCTCAAACTTCTAATACATAAATCAATGATGTCAGCAAAATTCTCTTGATAAATATCCCCTTTTCCCATGATGTTTAATGTTTCAATCCATTGTTCCTTCATGCCCCTTATCAATGCAGTTTTTAACACATTATCAGGTAAAGGTAGTGATGCATAAGGAGATCTTTGTAGATTGTACTGAAAACGTTCCACATACTCTAATGTTTCATTTGGTTTGGCTATCATTTGGAATATTTCGTCCTTTAATTCTCTAGACCTACAATAGTCCTGATATTTTTTTAAGAAAGTTTCTTTCATTTGATTTAATTGTTTATGACCCCACCACCTAGTCCCATAAACCATCTTAAAGCAGCCCATTTTAATGTAGAGGGAAATAATTTCAATTTCTGGGGATCGGTGGTGTAATCATATCCCCTGCACAACACATCAAATTCGAATAAAAATGCATCTGGATCTTCCAATGTGAGACCGTGAAATGTAGGGATATGTTGAAGAGGGATGGCTTTCATGGGCGCATTTGCTGCAGAATCCACTACAGGGTATTGTAATGTAGAGGTTTGAGTGTTTGGCTGGTTCTGAGCCATAGGATCGAATATATGCCAATAACCTTCTGGGATATCTAGGAGGGTATTTCTAGGTTGACAGGGAATGGCTTTGACAGGGATAGTTTTAATAGCACTTCCTTTATCTAGGATGATGAGAATACCTTATGTCTGAGGAGATTGGGTTCCTTCAACATTGATTTTTGCAGCGCCCCCCTTATCTAGGCTATTTAATGGCTGATTTGTTCCAATAGGAGATTTTAGTTCCTCAGTTTCCCCTGTCTCTCCTTCTCCTTCACAAAAGTTGTTGAAATTCCCTTCCTGCAATAGTTCTGGAGTAGAATTTTCAATTTCTTGAAAGTCCTGCTCTTCAGTTTGACTATGCACCTCAGCAAAGGCTACAGATGGTAATCCTGTGGCCTGAAGGGAACTAGTAGGCTGTTTAGAAATAATTTTCCTGGGGCCTACTGATGGCTGAGATTCTGCTTTCTTATAGATTTAGTCTATGAAGGTCATTCGGCCAAGGGTCACCGGCCCCTTAGCTTTTTCAGGTTTGAATGGAGGTTTGATATTCTTTTCTCGCTTTTTCTGCTTAGTCATGCACTCAAATGAACTACTAAATTCTATTCAAACAAAGCAACAACAAATTTGTTAGGAAAGCGGGCAGTGGAGCAGGGATTTTACATGCTTTGCAAGCAGGTTCTTACCTTCCGTTTTTAAGATCCAACTCTTCCCTAGCAGGTTCGTACACTACTCTGAAAAAGAAAAATGGCTACACTCTTTCCCCGGCAATGGCGCCAAAATGTAGAGCTATAAAAAGGGTCTCTTTCACCTCTAATTACCTCACATTAATATGTCAATCCGGGAGCGTTTTGTTATTTCAAAGAGTGTCTCAGTCTGAGGCTATCATTTGTCAGAGTAATGCTAGTAGTAGAGTGTTTAAAATACAAGAGTAAACGGATGCTTGTCTATAACTAAGTTACTTCAAAGGAATAAATCACACACTCAGAAAACTAGGCAACTTATCAGTCAAGGGTTCGGCAGTGATAACCCATCCCTTTGGAAACTGACGAAAAGGAAATTAGAGCATGGACCACGAGTCTGGGAGCTAGACAGTAAATTCCGAGGCTCACTACAGCCTTAGATCGTCTCTCACACCAAAGCAACAAATGCGAGTAAATGGAACGACAGATAGCAAAATGGAACAACAAATAAGAAATTGAACAACAAATCTGGAATGGAACAACAATGATAAAATGGAACAGCAATTCTGAAATGGAACAGCAATCGAACAACTAAGTCTCGCGAGCAGTCATCAAACTTAATCTATTAACTCAAATGCACTCATTGCAATCAAACAACAATATTTCATTCTTAAGGAAAATCAAGCAACGTACACTAATAGAACAGCACTAATTTCTGATAGGTTATGGAACAGCGCTTGGAAATCATATACACGCACAACATGCTTGAAGAGTAATCTGATCTAGCATCAATCTTAATTAACAGGAATACGACTCTGTTTCAAAATGGAACAGCATTACTCCTTAATCGTAAAGAACACAACTTTCAGATTAATTCTATAACATGAATGTACAGCACAAAAGCTCTGTAACAGAACAGTAATAATATTTGGTCAAGACTAATAACATTCAATCAACTCTAAAAGGATCAGTACTATAATGCAGAGTCAATACAACAGTTTTGTCTGTAAAAACCTTAATGGATTAATCTTAATAGAGCATGTGATGTCAACTTATAAAGCATATCAGATTACCAAATAACGACGATAAGCAAACCACGCAGAAATCAAATCGTAGTGATACAGAAGCAAGTGTCCTCCGGGGCCATGCCGTTAGCCTCCAAGGGTACGCAGAAGGGTATCCAGACGCAGAGATAAGATAATCACCAAGTTTATATTAATGCATAAAAAAAGTACAATGAACTAGTTCTCAACGAGACTCGATGATCAAAGTTTGACCTTTAACAGAAAATTACATAAAAGCATAATCCCCCAAAGCTAACAGTGTTGTCCCTTTATATAAGGGTGACAGCGGAGATGTCTAAGTAACAAGATAGATAAAGCAACGATCCCTGAGGATCAAAGATCCTGAGGGATTCGCCAAATTGTTAATCCTTAATCATCTCTTTTCTCTTGCACCGAGCTGGTGTCTTCTCCTCCTTTTCTGGGCCGATTTGATTTGATCTGCTTAGCCTTGTTTGCACTAGGTCTCCCATCAAAGGGACAGCAGTTACTTTGTCCTTGTCTTTTTCTTTTGAACAACAAATCCTCGTTTTCACCCTTTCCTGCACAGAAGAATAACAATTATCAGCGGTTAAGTCTGCATATTAATTCTCACAAATTCTTTATTGTTTTCCAAGTTCATGATGCAAAAAGGTTTACAAGTTCTACTGAAAAGCCACTGAAATGATCATCAAAAACATACCTTTTTAGTACTCCACAGAGTTCTTGGACATCTCCTCGCTCGGAACGGCATACCGATACGCTGTCAAGATCGAGCAAAAGCTTAAAAAAAAGAAGCGAGACTTTGGATCTGCGAATCCAAAGAACAAAGGACAAAACCAAGGCGAGGTGACCTGAGACAGCCCGTCGAAGCTGCAAGAAAAGAACACCACCACAAATTCAAAGAGGGACATAGGAAAGTGGTGTGAGTTCCATAAGAGCCCCACTCACAACACAAGTGAGTGTCGGACCAAGCAGTCGCTGGTGGCCGAGATAAAGGCTTCATAATCAGATGCATGTTCCGACCCTGAGTCAAAACCCGACAAGAGGAATGACAAATGGAATCAGATTATTGATGCGGAGCCCAACGCCACTGTTACCACTGCCAAGATCTAGAAGAATGAGCCCGAACGTCCAGAGGAGGGGGAACTTCTTTTCCACTCACAAATGTGGGTGAAGGGTTTGTCACTGCAATTCATTGTTAACAATGAGAGCCAAAAAAAACTAATTTCAATAGAGGTTGTGAAGCGGTAGGGACTGCCGACTACACCACACCCACAACCGTACAGTATTGGGTGGCTTCACCAAAGACGAGATCTCTGAGTTCACCAACAGTTCTGCCTTCCCTACACCATCAAGCCCTTCACAGATGAGGTATTGTGTGATGTTGCACCTCTTGATGTTTGTGATGCATTATTAGGCCAGCCATACTTGTGGAAGCGACATGATGTGTATGAGTCAAGGCCTCACATTATTATTATTTCTTTGGGTAATTCATTATACAGGATACCAGCGGTAGCCCCACCCACTGCCACTTCTTTGATATCTGCTAAGAAATCTAGTAAGATCATCTCCGAGACTAGGAAATTCATTTTCTTTCTAATTTGCTCTCAAAGTAAGGGGAAGATCACAACCACATCCATGGCCCCTGAGAATGGTTCCTCCATGCAACAAAAGCATGTAGATACGGTCATGAAAGAATACAGGGACATCTTCTCCTCACCCACAGAGGTACCATTCCACTGTCAGGTCAAGCATTCGTGCAATCTGACTCTCGGAGCACCTCTACCCAACGGGCCGATATATCATCGCTCCAATGTGGAAAATGCCAAGTAAAAGTAGCGACATGATCAACATCATGTGCCACACAAGTTTCAGGTGGGCGACAGAGTCTAGTTGCATATGCAGAAAGAACGCCTTATGAGGGCCCATCAGAAGATCAGACCACTCCGATATGGTCCTTACACCATTAACAAGGCTATGGAAAACAATGCTTTGGAGGAAAGCATTCCCTCATTCCTTGGCCTACACTGAGTGTTCAATGTGTACCACCCTCGACCATGCTTCCCGCCATTATTGGACACATCAGAGATTGCAAAACAGCTCACCAGGGACCAAGTTCAGCAGAAGTTTCCCCATCTCATGGAGGAACTCATCACAATGGGAACCATTGCTTCCTAAGGGGGAACGAATGATCCATGTGGATGTTGGTGGCCATATTCCTATCCCACTCGGACCCCAACAACTATCTCTTTCAGTTTTTCAGTTTCCTTACATGTAGAACAATTTACTATTTTGGAAGTTTTTTCAGGTCCTAAACTTCCAGAGCTGTTTTGAGGCCCTAAAAGACGTTTTTTGGGGAAAACTAGGACCAACATGAGTCATGGACCAATTTTAGTCACTAAAACGTTGTATTCCTCAGATATATCTTTCTAACGAGGTATTGTCTGCATAAAACGGAGATCATATGCCAAAGCTACGACCCGGGGAAGTTGATGTACCAATTTACCCAAACGGGGCCCATAGTTTGGCACTTCATCTCCTCGGGTTAGGCTTTTGGATGTTTAGGGTTTTCCATTATTTCTCAACATTAAATAGGCCTTCGAGCCTCATTGTAACACCGTTCAGAGGCATGTAGCTACCACATCTCTTCTCAGAGATAAACTACCATCGTCCGAGCTAGTTTATTTCCATTTCTGTTTGTAAGCATATTTCAGTGTTTTACATTAATGAGATGAAGTATTATTTCTCCTGCATCTTTGTATTTCTGGTTACCTCTATAATTTGTTGTGTTCCTATTTAAATCTAGATTAGTGGTATTGGAGCGGTCTGCTCTTTCTCTCTTTTTCTTTACATGTCCCCAACGAGGTCAGATTATAAGGAGTTAGGGCTTGATCTGGTTGAACCTTTGTAAGATCAGCCTCGCAAATCCTGACGGCCTCCCATGGCGGATGAAAAGAAAGACAAGGGGGCAGGATATCCTATGAAAATCTTGCTCGAAGAAGCCCTCGAGAGACAAAGGAATGCAATGATAGACAACTTTGCCCAAATCCTTAAGCGGCTACCCAAGGGCGACGCATCTACTTTCGACAGCTACTCTGGAATCGCCACACCCTTTAAGGTACAAGTTAACTTTGACATTCCCATATTTGAGGGTCAGATAGATGCATACATTGTAGATAAATAGTTAAATTTTCTAGAAGAATATTTTTTTGCTCATGATTTTTCCAGTCCGGAAAAGATCACTTTTGCACTTCTCAAAGCTACCCCCCACATCAAGGTCTGGTGGTGCATAAGGATGAAAGTAAGAACTCATTGTTTTTAGCCGCACCCACTTGGAACTCGTTTCGGGATGCCATCAAGGAGCATTACTACCTTGTTGGGAGCTATGAGGATAAATAAATAAAGTAGACCACGCGACGATAGCGAAGGGACCAAGACGTGCCGAAGTTCACCAATATTTTTCATACCCTTCGCACAAAGTTGGGTATCAAGGATTATGAGCGCCATTTCATACTCAAATATCGTGTCTGCCTACACAGGTTCATCCAGGATGAGATGGATTTCTTGGACATCTCCTCGCTCAGCACGACATACCGATACACTGTCAAGATCGAGCAAAATCTTAAACAAAAGAAGCAAGACTTTGGATCTATGAATCTGAAGAACAAACGACAAAGCCAAGGCGGGGTGACCTAAGAAAACTCATTGAAGTTGTAAGAAATGAGCACCACCATGAAGTCAAAGAAGGACACAGGAAAGTGGTGTGAGTTCCATAAGAGCCCCACTCACAACACAAGTGAGTGTCAGACCAAGTAGTTGTTGGTGGCCGAGTTGTAGGCTTCAGAATCAAATGCATGTTCTGACCCAGCGTGAGAACCCAACAAGAGGAATGACAAAGGGAAGCAGATTATTGATGCGAAGCCCAACACCATTGTTACCACTGCCAATATCCAGAAGAATGAGCCCAAAGATCCAGAGGAGGGGGAGCGTCTTTTGCACTCACAAATGTGGGTGAAGGGTTCACCGCTGCAATTCATTGTTGATAGTGGGAACCAAAAGAACCTCATTTCAGTAAAGGTCGTGAAGCAGCTTGGACTTCTGACTACACCACACCCACAGCCCTATAGAATCGAGTGGCTTCACCAAGGACGAGATCTCTGAGTCTGCCAACAGTGTCACCTTCCCTACACCATCAATCCCTTCACAGATGAGGTATTGTGTGATGTTGCACCTCTTAATGTTTGTGATGTATTATTAGGCCAACCATACATGTGGAAGAGATATGTTTTGTATGAGTCAAGACCTACCAATGTTATTATTTATTTGTTTAATTCATTATACAGGATACAGGATACCGGAGGTAGCCCCACCTACCGCCACATCTTTGATATCTTCTAAGGAATGCAGTAAGATCATCTCACAGACTAGGAAATTCATTTTCTTTATGGTTTGTTCTCAAAGGGGAAGATCAGAGCCATATCCATGGCCCCTTGGAAGGGTTCCTCCACACAACAAAAGCAGGTAGATATGGTCATGAAAGAATATAGGGACATCTTCTCCTCACCCACAAGGTACTGTTGCACTATCAGGTCAAGCATTTGTTCAATCTGACTCCTAGAGCACCTCTACCCAACAGGCCGATATATCACCGCTCCAATGTGGAAAATTCCAAGTACAAGTAGTGACATGATCAACATCGGGTGCCACACAAGTTCCAGATGGGCGATAGAGTCTAGTTGCATATGCAGAAAGAACACCTTACCAGAGCCCATCAGAAGCTCAGGCCACTCCGATATGTACCTTACACCATTACCAAGGCTATGGGAAACAATGCTTTGGAGCACAACATTCCCCCATTCCTTGGCTTGCACTGAGTGTTCAATGTGGACTTATATCGACCATGCTTCCCACCATTTCTAGACACATCAGAGATTGCAGAACATCTCAATAGGGACTAAGTTTAGCATAAGTTTCACCATGTCATGGAGGCACCAACACAATGGAGACCATTGCTTCCTAAGTAGGGAGGAATGATCCATGTGGATGTTGGTGGCCACCCGCCTATCCCACTCAGATCCCCACAACTGTCTCTTTCAGTTTTTCAGTTTCCTTATTTGTAGCACAATTTACTATTTTTGGCAGTTTTTCGGGTCCTAAATTTTTGGAGCCGTTTTGAGGCCCTAAACGACGTTTTTCGGAAAAACTAGGACCAACATCGATTGTTGTTTCATGTTTCTCACTCAAAAATTTGTATTCCTCAGATAGATATTTCTAATGAGGCATTATGAACGTCAAACAGATATCGTATGCCAAAGTTACGACACCAGGAAGTTGGTGTACCAATTTACCCAAACGAGGCCCATAGTTTGGCGCTTCATCTTCTAGGGTTAGATTTTTGGATGTTTAGGGTTTTCCATTATTTCTCAAAAATAAATAGGCCTTCGAGCCTCATTGTAACATAATTCAGAGGCATGTAGCCGCAACATCTCTTCTTAGAGATAAGCTACCATCGCCCGAGCTAGTTTATTTCCATTTCTGTTTGTAAGCATATTTCAGTATTTTACATTATTGAAATGAAGTATTATTTCTGCTACACCTTTGTATTTATGGTTATCTTTGTAATTTGTTGTGTTCTTGTTTAAATCTGGATCAGTGGTATCAGAGCGGTCTTCTCTTTCTCTGTTCTTCTTTACATGTCCCCAACGAGGTCGGGATATAAGGAGTTAGGGCTCGATCTAGTTGAACCTTTGCAAGATCAGCCTCGCAAATACCGACGGCCTCCCATGGCAGATGAAAAGAAAGATGAGGGGGCAGGGGATCTTATCAAAATCTTGCTTGAAGAAGCCCTCGAGCACCAAATGAACATGATGATGGAAACCTTTGCCGAGATCCTTCAGCAACTACCTAAGGGCGACGCATATACTTCCGACAACTACTCTGGAAGCACCACACCCTTTAAGGTACAAGTTAACTTTGACATTCCCATATTTGAGGGTCAGATAGATGCAAACGCTATAGCTAAATGGTTAAATCTACTAGAAGGATTTTTTTACGTTCATGATTTTTCCAACTGGGAAAAGATCACTTTTGCACTTCTTAAAGCCACCCCCCACATCAAGGACTAGTGGGAAACCTACTGTGAGCAGAAGGATGAAAGTACGAACTCACTGTTTTTAGCTGCACATACTTGTAACTCATTCCGAGATTCCATCAAGGAGTAGTACTACCCTGTCAGGAGTTATGAGGATAAATACATAAAGTGGACCACGCTGCGACAGGGAATGGACCAAGACGTGCCGGAGTTCACCAATATTTTTCATACCCTTCGCACAAAGTTGGGTATCAAGGATTATGAGCAACATTTGGTACTCAAATACCACGGTTGCCTACATAGGTACATCTAGGATGAGATGGTGTTCCTAGACATCTCCTCACTCGGCACGGCGTACCGATACGCTCTCAAGATCTAGCAGAAGCTTAAGCAAAAGAAGCGATACTTTGGATCTGTGAATCCGAAGAACAAATGACAAAGCCAAGGCGGGGTGACTCAAGACATCCTGTCGAAGCTGCAAGAAAAGAACACCACCACGAAGTCAAAGAAGGACACAAGAAAATGGTGTGGGTTACATAAGAGCCCCACTCACAAAACAAGTGAGTGTTGGGCCAAGCAATTGTTGGTGGCCGAGTTGAAGGCTTCAGAATCAGATGCATGTTCCAACCCTAAGTTAGAACCCGACAAGAGGAATGACAAAGGGAATCATATTATTGATGCGGAGCCCAGTGCCACTGTTGCCAGTGCAAAGATTCAGAAGAATGAGCCCGAAGATCCAGAGGAGGGGGGGCGTCTTTTCCACTCACAAATGTGGGTGAAGGATTTGCTGCTGCAATTCATTATTAATAGTGGGAGCCAAAAGAACCTCATTTGAACAAAGCTCGTGAAGTGGCTGGGACTACCGACTACACCACACCCACAGCTATATAGTATCAAGTGGCTTCACCAAGGACGAGATCTCCGATTCCGCCAACAGTGTCTCCTTGCCTACACCATCAAACCCTTCATGGATGAGGTATTGTGTGATGTTGCACCCCTTGATGTTTGTGATGTATTATTAGGCCAACCATACTTGTGGAAGTGACATGTTGCATATGAGTCAAGGCCTCACGTTGTTATTATTTATTTGGGTAATTCATTATACAGGATACCTGAGGTAGCCCCACCTACCACCACTTCATTGATATCTACTAAGAAATGCAGTAAGATCATCTCCCAGACTAGGAAATTCATTTTCTTTCTAGTTCTCTCTCAAAGTAAGGGGAAGATCACAGCCACATCCATGGCCACCGGGAAGAGTTCCTCCATGCAACAGAAGCAAGTGGATACGGTCATGAAACAATACAGGGACATATTCTCCTCACCCACAGGGGTACCATTGCACTATCAGTTCAATCATTCGTTGAATGACTCCCGGAGCACCTCTACCTAAGGGACTGATATATCACTGCTCCAATGTGGAAAATTCCAAGTACAAGAAGCTTCATGATCAACATCGGGTGCCACAAGTTTCAGGTGGGCTACAAAGTCTGGTTGCATATGCAGAAATAATGCCTTACCAAAGCCCATCAGAAGCTCAGACCACTCCAATATGGTCCTTACACAGTTACCAAGACTATGGGAAACAATGCTTTCGAGCACAACATTCCCCCATTCCTTGGCTTTCACTGAGTGTTCAATGTGGACCGCCCTCGACCATGATTCCCACCATTACTGGACACATCAGAGATTGTAGAACATCTCACCAGGGACCAAGTTTAGTAGAAGTTTCCCCATCTTATCGAGCCACTCAACACAATAGAGACCATTGCTTCCTAAGGGGGGAGGAATGATCCAGGTGGATGTTGGTGGCCACCTGCCTATACCACTTGGACCCCCACATCTGTCTCTTTCAGTTTTTCAGTTTCCTTATTTGTAGCACAATTTACTATTTTTGGTAGTTTTTTTTTAGGTCCTGAACTTCCGGAGCTGTTTTGAGGCCCTAAATGACATTTTTTAGGAAAATTGAGACAAACATGATAAATGAACCATTGTTGTTCACTCAAAAGTTTTAGTCCTCGCATAGATCTTTCTAACGAGGTATTGTGCTCGTGAAATGGAGATCGTATGCCATATTTATGACCCCGGGAAGTTGATGTACCAATTTACCCAAATGGGGCCCATAGTTTGGTGCTTCATCTCCTAGGGTTAGGTTTCTGGATGTTTAGGGTTTTCCATTATTTCTCAATAATAAATAGGCCTTATAGCCTCATTGTAACACAGTTTAGAGGCATATAGCCATCACATCCCTTCTTAGAGATAAGCTACCATCGCCCGAGCTAGTTTATTTCCATTCCTATTTGTAAGCATATTTTAGTATTTTACATTAATAAAATGAAGTATTATTTTTGTTGCATCTCTGTTTTTATGGTTATCTCTGTAACTTGTTGTGTTCCTATTTAAATCTGGATTAGTGGTATCAGATCAGTCTGCTCTTTCTCTGTTTTTCTTTGCATGTCCCCAACGAGGTCGAGATATAAGGAGTTAGGGCTCGATCTGGTTGAACCTTTACAAGATCAGCCTCGCAAATCCCGACGGCCTCCCATGGCAAATGAAAATAAATACGAGGGGGCAGGAGAACCTATCAAAATCTTGCTCGAAGAAGCCCTCGAGCAATAAAGGAATGCGATGATGGACAAATTTTCCCAGATCCTTTAGTAGCTACCCAAGGGCGACGTATCTACTTCTGACAGCTACTCTGAAAGAGCCACACCCTTTGAGGTACAACTTAACTTTGACATTCCCATATTTGAGGGTCAAATAGATGCAGACGTTGTAGATAAATGGCTAAATCTTCCAGAAGGATATTTTTCCATTCATGATTTTTCCAACTGGGAAAAGATCACTTTTTCACTTCAAACCTACCCCCCACGTCAAGGACTGGTGGGAACCCTACTGTGAGCAGAAGGATGAAAGTATGAACTCACTGTTTTCAGCCACACCCACTTGGAACTCGTTCTAGGATGCCATCAAGGAGCGTTACTACCTGTTGTAGGGAAAAGTATCCGATTCGGATGACCCTATCCCACTCTAAGGGTGATAGTACCTCAGCAACAACTGTAAAGAAAACTACTTAAGGTTTACTTCTTTACGAAAGCAAGAGAGAATGAAGAAATGCACTAACCGTTGCCTTGCGCTTAATGTCGAATCCAAACTCTTCTCTTTGCTGCTTGCTCCCAGCTCTTTGCTCTTTTGCTGGCCTAGCTACAGTGAGATCCTGCAAAATAACAAAGAAGGAAACTACAAGAAGCATGCAATCATAACTGATTCAAGGATTAGCATAAATCAAATATACAATTATCACAATACATCATTGAAACAAGTGCATATAGAAGAACCTCAATAGCTTTTATTAATAGAAGAAGTAAAGTTCTGAGAGAGTTACAACCATTGAAGGCCCCAATCCAGCAACACCTCCCAGCAGAAAGAATTTCTCCTCTTCACCTCCTTCAAGCAATTACCCAATAGTTCTATAGTGAAACCAACAGCATATCATTACTTTGCACAAAATTCCAGCCTCCTGAGCTCATAGGAGAGAGCTCAATATATAGATGAATTGAGAAAGGATGAGTCAGCTTGCAACTGATGTGTAGCTGCTGTTGTGGGGAAAAGTATCCGACTCGGATGACCCTATCCCTACTCTAAGGGTGACAGTCCTTAGCAACAACTGAAAGTAAAGCTTTGATTATTTTCCTTTATGAAAGTACAGAGAAGGAAGAAAAGATTGACCAACCGGTGTCTTTCGCTTTTGTCGATTCTGTACTTCTCTCTTTGTCTCTTGTTCCCAGCTCCTTGCTCCCTTTGCCTGCCCAGCTACACACAGATCCTGCACAAACAAGAGAAGGAAACTACAAGAAACATGTACTCATAACTGATGCATGGATTAGAGTGAATCAGATATACAAGTAAATACAATACATCAATGCGATACAAGTATATAGGAGAACATTCAAAGCTTTATTGATAGAAGTAAAATGGTTCTGAGAAGGTTACAACCATCAATGGCTCCAATCCAGCAGCACCTCCCCAGCAGCAAGAAATCTCCTCTTCACCTCTATAAAAGCAATCACCCAATAGCTCTAACTGTAAACCAACAGCACTTCCTTGCTTTGCACAAAATTCCAGCCTCCTTAGACCTCATAGAAGAGCTCTATATATAGGATAGAAGAAGAGAGGATGAGTCAGCTTGAGACTGACATAAAGCTGCCTTGTGTCCTCTCCCTCTTCAGTTAATCTTCAGTTCTTGAGTCCACTTGGAGATCCTTGCTTACACATGGAGATCAAGTACCTCTTACTCATCACAGGGCGAATCTCTTGAACCAAGTGTCAGTTTGGAAGCTTCCTGGGCAATTGACACCTTGCAGAATGACTGTGCCACTTGGCCAATCTCGCCCAGCGCAGGTAGCCTTCATTAGATTTGACTTCCAGCGCAGGTACAAGGAGGAGCAGTTGCATTACAGCGCAGATGCTCAGTGGAGCAGCTGACATGATCCAAAAATAGCCCGTTTCTGAGTGTTTTCAGGTGGAGAACTGATGGGAAGTGCTGTGGTTTGCTGACCTTGTTCTCCTAGGGGTAAGAACAACATGTTTAGGGACTGAGGATCCCTGTAATTATTGACATTTCATGCTCCATGCTGCGAGGCACAAAAATGTCTATAACAGTTGCCCCCTAAAGTATGAGGCCGTTTATCGGGTGAAATGCTTTATCTAGAGGGTCCGAAGTTCATTCCAGTGCTGAGGAGGCGCCCTGTAATACAATACATTATTTTTCATTCTGATTTCATGATCTAGCTGAGGCGGGCATTCCCATGCTCAGCTTTATAAACACATTTTGGTACATATGACAGACGATCGTCTGATGGTAGACTGATAATTTTCTGCTGAAATTATCATCCTTTGAATAGGATGATCATCTGCTGCAATGATGTACATGACAAATGCTTTTATATTTCCTGAATATATATCGCAGCCCGGATGGATGAAACTAGATCCGGGGTCTTCAAACTCATTCGATCTTCACTCTAAGTACAAGTCGATCCATGTGAGAATTGCGCTGAAGTCGAACATGGAAAGACATCGCTTGATTACCGGCCAATAATGAAAACCGTTAACAAGCGCGAGAGGAATCACCGATAATGATAATGACCCTCAAGGTACCACAGTACAATTCACGTGGCGTGAATAAAGGACTTGGCGTCGAACGCCACGCAAAATCTTCTGGTCGAAGGTCATTGATGTATACCTGTCGCCGGAAGTGAGAAACTTGCCATTGAGGCATGCAAGCTTCAAAGTACTGATGGGGTTGTTCCTAGATCAACTTCTTGGATAATGAGCTGAAGTCGACAAGAAGCGATCCGTCAAAGGAGGGCCTTAATGAATCCCACATCAATGACACGGAACGGAGCTAATGATTTTAGTGGAGGTGAAAACAAACTGTGACATATGATTCAGGGTGGCGATCATGAATGGATGAAGGATAATGTATGGCAGTGGATGGGACACGGTTGACACTTTCAGAAAGACCTCTCTTGAACATATAACGACACTGATGCGATGGATCGGTAGCATTACCCCAAATGTGGATGGTTTGGCGAGGACCATGGTGATGTGACCGGTGAATGAAACAACCCAACCCGATGTGGAACGAAGGAAAAGTGTCATGTTCAAGAGTGACTTGCTACCATTAAACTTTGATGTTCTCCCAATTTTTCCCCAGTCATTTCTGACCAGTACCTCTTTATTTTTGTCAAGCTTGAGGAGGATAACATATGCTTGTTCTATAACCTGCCCTTCGGGCAAGCCCATCGCTATGTTTTAACGAGCCTAGCGATAGGGAAACTCGTTCTCGTCTAAAGACAAGTTTGTCGCTATTTAATCATTTTAACGAGTCTAACGACAAAGAAAACTCGGTCCTTTTCATTTTTAGAGAGTCTGAAAAGGTACAGAAAGTTAACTCCATAATTCCTTTTTCGTCATCTAATCCCTTAAGTCCGAAAAAGTATAAAACAATACAGAAGGGATGGGTGTTCGGTACTTTTAACGAGCCGAACAAGACAAGCGCTCGATCTTTTTGTGCAATAATCCCTCAGGTCCAAAAAGATTAAAATCTAGAGGAGGGATAGCTCTTCCGGTCGTTTAACGAGCTGGAAGGCCAAAACTCGGCAAACTTTTCATATTTTACGAGTCAGTGAAAAGAGCTCAAAGAAGACTCGTCTTTTGAGGAACGAGTGATAAACAGGGATAGCAGCAGATTCCAGGTACAGGTTGGAATTTTCCAATCACGGCAGTGTCACAAGGATGGCTAGGTGAAATCACTCTTCGCAGCTGTTTCTCAAAAGAGGTAAACACACAAATGGAGGTGAATGATCGGCCAAATGAACAGTGGAGGTGACGGTGCACAAACACGACCAAGGCTTTTATGGCTGATGAATTTACGATCTCAAAAGGTTATTTACTGGTTCATTTTTTCTGAATGAGCTTGAACTCTGAAGGAAAGCCTGCTCATAAACTTATGTTTATTTTTTAACGAGCATGAACTATGCGCTAAAACTGCTCGGATCTTGCGTTTATTTTTTAACGAGCATGAACTATGTGCTAAAACTGCTCGATATACCAGTCATAAGAACGCCTCCTGTGAGATAGCTATTTTTTAAGGAGCTTTACCTCACGAAGCTATGCTCCAATTTTGGCAAGTTTTTACCTTTGCCCCACAGGCTTTCTTCATGTAAGGTCGGAAACGGCTAATCCTACGAGTTTAAAGGGTTAGACCTACAGGTTTAAAGGGAGGACCTAAAAATTTAAAAAATAAATAGTCGTCCCTTGCTTACATTCCAAAAGTTTGCATGCCCCCAGGCATAGGACAGAATTTCGAGGCTGCCCCTCCTCTCCCCTACTTCTGCTTTTCTTTGGGTGTTCACAGCTACTTGTCATCTTGCCAATCTAATGTTAACGATACTAGTCTTCTCGTTATTTTAAGGGGTCTTATGCGGTACTCAGGCTTCCCGTCGGCCCAACTTTTAATGAACAGCTATTTGTGACAAGAGAAGAACACTACTCAAAGACAAAACATTGGTATTATTGAGGGAGGCTTGCTTCTTTCTTATTATCCGAAGAGGGTTCTATTTGCTGCCGCAAATAAATCTCTTTCTTCGGCGATGTCTAACATTAGGTTACTAAAGATGGTGGCCACCTGTTGTAACAATAGAATCTCTTTC
Organism: Pinus tabuliformis; assembly: GCA_031772625.1. Taxonomy (NCBI): domain Eukaryota; kingdom Viridiplantae; phylum Streptophyta; class Pinopsida; order Pinales; family Pinaceae; genus Pinus; species Pinus tabuliformis. Next base: position 730,853,866 of record CM062809.1, on the reverse strand, counting down.
TTTGGAGGCTGCCCCTACTTATCCTTCAAAACATATGTTTTAATGGGTGAGGCTTGTCTTCAAAGATGGTTACTACTTGCTACAGCAAATGGTCCTCATCCTCGGTATCCTGATTATCTAGACAAGGGGAGCGAGAAGCTATTATCTCACTCACATAACTTTGACAAAAGAGTATTATTCCAGAACAACCCCTCTTCCTTCTTTCGGACGGGGTACGGACTAGTCATATTCTTCTGCGGAAATTCTTCCTTATACCCAGGGTTTCTTCTGCCCGAAGCAGACCAGGGTGCATGCCCCCTGGGTCCTAGTCTTTCTTTCCGAATCACTCGCACTCATCGGGAAGGAGGACTGGGGGTGGAGGCGAATCTTGAGTGAACAGACCATTTAGGAATGGTATTTGACTATTTGCGATGCGAGATCCCGGAAACGAAAGTTGGTCTACGAGCTTGACCACCCTTCCTTCGTGTGGAAAACACATTACTCTAAAGAGTGAGGAGACTATCGCTCCCATGCAATAAATATAGTCACGTCCAAGGAGTAGGTTATAATCCAAGGGTCCCTGGACGACCAACACGTTCATATTGACGGTCTTCCCTTTCAATGTAACAGGTACATTGGGGAGGATTCCTAATGGTCGACTGGTTCCTTTATCAAAACCTGAGAGATTTCTTAACTCAGGTAAAAGCGTCGGGGAACCCAGTGCTTTCCAAGCAACAGAGGAAAGGATACTCACAGACGCCCCTTCATCAATGATAGTACCAGCCATAACCATTCTATAGATCTGGACAATGATTCTGAATGGTGTACTGGCTGGTAACCGGGGTCTGCCTAGTTGATTCCAATCAAAGGATACAACCAGGTTGCTTGGTGGTGGGACCGAATATACGGCCGGGTATGACCCTGATGATGTTCCTTCCTGCGATAAAGGAATGGGCGCATTGCCCTGATGCTCATCAGAGTCGGTGCTAATGAAAAGAACTTGGATGGTGTCATCCTTATTCTCTTCAGTGAGGGTGTCGCATGAAGATGACTCTTCGGCGACGGTGTCATTTGAAGATGGGTCTTCAATGACAGAGTCATTGGACGATGAAACTTCTGAAGGAAGAACCGGGTCAACTGCCGTTTCGACCTTTAGACTCTCGTCTGGTCTGGATTCAGTAGGTTCATTCTCAATGACCGACACTTCAGCTGACCACTTGGACGGGTCGGCTGGATTTTCAACTATCAAGGGATTAGGCGCGAGTTTTTGGTATCCAGGAGGAAGTCGAAACGGTGAAACCGGACGATCTTCCAAAACTCTCTTGGCCTCATCTAAGAATGGACATTTGTGGATGGCATGCTCGCCTTTACACAATACACAGGGTGATCTTGGTCTCCCTCTTCGTCCTTCACTCTTGCTAGTTGACGGACTGCAATCAACATGACTATCAGAGGTTGATGCTACCGGATTGTGCAACCTTGGGGACCAGTCCCTTAGTATCCGGGGAATACAAGGACAATCACGATGAAAGTGGGTCCCTTGGCAAATGACACATGGCGATTTAGGACCGGTCGGTGCAGTGTGTGGGTTTTTGTCAGTTTTCTTCTGCTTGCCCCCAGTTGCCTTCGCCATAGGCTCCTTCTGCTTCTTTTCTTTCTTCTTCTTTTCCTTCTTCTCCTTAGGAGGCTGACTTTTGCCAGCTCTACCTCGCGAAGATGAAGGATCAGAGGAAGTATCGTAAGAAGTGGAAGGCTGGTGGGTAGTTCTAGATTGTTCTGACTGTTGATTCGACTGCTCAGGATTAGTGGCGATCTGGACTACATTAGTTGAAAAGAGCCATACAGGGAGGCCGATTGTCAATCCTGGAAGTGACAATGTTGCCATATGAGGCGCACCAACATCTCCCCAAGAGGAGAAGGGATTTGGATTTCCGCCAAGGTTGTTTCCTTGGTTGGTGGGCTCCATACTTTTCAACTGAAAGATCAACGTGGGAATAACAGGTGATTATGTTCCGCTTAAAATAATTTTTTATTAACGACGCTTTTAGACACAAACTTGCTTTTTCATGTTTTAAGAGTCGAGAAAAAGCTAAAGATGACTCTAGTCGCCTTCGATGTATTAACGAGCCCGAAGTGACAAATGCTCGGTTGGACTTTTTCAGTTATAGAGTTTGAAAAAGGCCAAAAGAAACTGCTCTGGAGATCTAGGCAGAGGGTGTGCCAAACCTTTCGCGAAACCACAGAATACGTTTTACGGTACGGGTGGTCGATCTTTGTGAATGCTGTGTTCACTGCATCACGATCAGTAGGGCGGCCGACACGGCTTCCTAAGGATAAAGGATAAATGCCTATAGGGGTCTCCCAATATACGCGACGGTACGCGGGAGCACAAGTCCGTATTAGTGCCACCGACTCTCAGGAGGAATCACCCACCTTCGTAGAGATCGACAGTCACTATGTTTAACGACGCCGGAACACGTCTCTACCTAGACCTCTAGATGTTTGCGTTATGTTACAAAGCGTTGTTATGTAAATTTGGTTTATTTTAATGTTGATCTTGCTTAACAGTTTTCCTTTAAGGATCACCACGAGATGTATATATACAACTTCCTACATGCAATCTAAGATGAGAAGCAAAACTTTTCAATCTTTCAACTTTGAAAACCTTAATCTACTGAGGGAAAAGAAAGACACAACTTTTCGCACAGATCATAGAACACACACTAAAATGCAAATTTTTCCTAAATCGTCAAGCACACAGTCAAATGCAAAATGCACAATGCATGTATTTCTTTTCGTTATCCTTAATGTTGATGTAAGACAAAAAGGAAACTGTTGTATAACTTTGAATCTAATCTCAAGCGAAAGTAAACAAGCTTGTCCAAAATCAAAAGACACCTTAAGATCGACTTGTTTAGATACTGGAAATGTATAGATTCAAACCATAAAGTGAAAAACAAACAAACTCAAACAGCCATAAACAGTAATAAAACTAGCTCTTAAGATCACAAAGACACTTTTACAGTTCAGGATCTAAGAGGCCACAGCTATACTGGTTCGCTTTTCACAATGGGAAACTGTAACTGAAGTAAGAAATACTGAAAGAACAATCACAGTTTCATCACACAACTGAGGCGGAATAATGTCAAGGAAAGTTGTTTTACAGCAAGTACAATGACAAGCAATCAGCAGCAAAACAACAGTGAAAACAGGGCTCAGACACAGTGGGAAACCTCAGGAAGACATAGCCTAACTGGATCAGCGCAGGCTCTGGTCTGTCAAATTGACTCTCAGCGCAGTTCCCGAAGGGAGTACCTGCGCTGGAATGCAGATTGCCTGTGGACAGCCTGCACTGAGACACGAGAGTTGTGTTTACAAGGATTTCCGGGTCATAAAAAGCTCAAAAATGCACTGTTTTTGCTGAAATAAAAAGCTATAGGTCAAGTACAAGCAAAGGGATGATCAAGAGGATGAAAAGCTATCACAAAGAGTACAAGAGTCTTTTGTAGATCAGCTCTTCAAATCATGAATCTGCTCAAAAATGCGCAAGAGTAGCAGCCCTTCTACTTCGCTTTTGATATAGTCAAAAGCTTTTCGATTCGGTACTCTTTGGTTCAGGAAATGAATAGCAAAGATACTAAAAACACCAACAAGATACTAGGCTCCCCAGCGGAGTCGCCAGTTTGTTGTGGGGAAAAGTATCCGACTCGGATGACCCTATCCCTACTCTAAGGGTGACAGTCCTTAGCAACAACTGAAAGTAAAGCTTTGATTATTTTCCTTTATGAAAGTACAGAGAAGGAAGAAAAGATTGACCAACCGGTGTCTTTCGCTTTTGTCGATTCTGTACTTCTCTCTTTGTCTCTTGTTCCCAGCTCCTTGCTCCCTTTGCCTGCCCAGCTACACACAGATCCTGCACAAACAAGAGAGGGAAACTACAAGAAACATGTACTCATAACTGATGCATGGATTAGAGTGAATCAGATATACAAGTAAATACAATACATCAATGCGATACAAGTATATAGGAGAACATTCAAAGCTTTATTGATAGAAGTAAAAGGGTTCTGAGAAGGTTACAACCATCAATGGCTCCAATCCAGCAGCACCTCCTCAGCAGCAAGAAATCTCCTCTTCACCTCTATAAAAGCAATCACCCAATAGCTCTAACTGTAAACCAACAGCACTTCCTTGCTTTGCACAAAATTCCAGCCTCCTTAGACCTCATAGAAGAGCTCTATATATAGGATAGAAGAAGAGAGGATGAGTCAGCTTGAGACTGACATAAAGCTGCCTTGTGTCCTCTCCCTCTTCAGTTAATCTTCAGTTCTTGAGTCCACTTGGAGATCCTTGCTTACACATGGAGATCAAGTACCTCTTACTCATCACAGGGCGAATCTCTTGAACCAAGTGTCAGTTTGGAAGCTTCCTGGGCAATTGACACCTTGCAGAATGACTGTGCCACTTGGCCAATCTCGCCCAGCGCAGGTAGCCTTCATTAGATTTGACTTCCAGCGCAGGTACAAGGAGGAGCAGTTGCATTACAGCGCATATGCTCAGTGGAGCAGCTGACATGATCCAAAAATAGCCCGTTTCTGAGTGTTTTCAGGTGGAGAACTGATGGGAAGTGCTGTGGTTTGCTGACCTTGTTCTCCTAGGGGTAAGAACAACATGTTTAGGGACTGAGGATCCCTATAATTATTGACATTTCATGCTCCATGCTGCGAGGCACAAAAATGTCTATAACAGCTGCCTTGTGTCCTCTCTCTCTTCAGTTAATCTTCAGTTCTTGAGTCCACTTGGAGGATCTTGCTTCCACTTGGAGAAACAGAGCCTTTGACTCATCACAAGGCGAAATCCCTGATCCAAGTGTCATTTTTGGAAGATTCCACAGCAATGACTCACTGTGCCACTTGTCCAATCTCGCTCAGCGCAGGTGGCCTTTGTTCTACCTGCTTTGCAACGCACGTACACCATGGAGGAGTTGACTTTCAGCGTAGAAGCCTAGTGGAGCACCTGCTTTGATTTCGGGATTGCTTGTTTTTGAGTGTTTTCAGGTGGAGAACTGATCTGAGAGCTGTTGGTTTGCTGACTTTGTTCCTCTAGGGTAGGAACATCATGATTAGGGACTTTGGATCCCTTGGATTATTGACATTTCATGCCTAATGCTGCAAGGCACAAAATTGTCTATAACAGATGCCCCCTAAAGTATGAGGTCGTTTATCGGGTGAAATGCTTTATTAGGAGGATCCGAAGTTCATTCAATCTGCTGAGAAGTGTCCTGTAATAAGATACAATACAATACATTATTTTTCATTCTTTTTCATGATCTAGCTGAGGCGGGCATTCCCATGCTCAGCTTTATAAATCCATTTTGGTACATAGAACAGACGATCGTCTGATGGTAGACTGATAATTCTCTGCTGAAATTATCATCCTTTGAGAAGGATGATCATCTGCTGCAATGATGTACATATCAAATGTATTTATATCCTGAATATATATCGCAGCCCGGATGGATGAAACTAGATGCGGGGTCTTCAATCTCTTCCGATCTGCACTCGATGTACAAGTCGATCCATGTGAGAATTTCTTGAAGTCGAACATGGAAGGACATCGCTTGATTACCGGTCAATGATGTAAACTGTTAACAAGCGCGAGAGGAATCACCGATAAGGATGATGACCCTCAAGGTACAGCAGTACAATTCACATGGCGGGAATAAAGGACTTGGCATCGACCACCATGCAAAATCTTCTGGTCGAAGGTCATTGATGTATACCTGTCGCCGGAAGTGAGAAACTTGCCATTGAGGCATGCAAGCTTCAAAGTACTGAAGGGGTTGTTCCTAGATCAACTCCTTGGATAATGAGCTGATGTCGACAAGGAGCGATCCGTCAAAGGAGGGCCTTAATGAATCCCACATCAGTGACACGGAACGGAGCTAGTGATTGTGACGAGGTGAAAACAAACTGTGATGTATGATTCAGGGTGGCGGTCATGAAATGGATGAAGGACAATGTATGGCAGTGGATGGGACACGGTTGACTCTTTGCAGAACAACATCTCTTGAACATATAACGACACTGATGTGATGGATTGGTAGCATTACCCCAAATGTGGATGGTGTGGCGAGGACCATGGTGATGAGACCGGTGAATGAAACAACCCAACCCGATGTGATACGGAGGACAAAGTGTCATGTTCAAGAGCGACTTGCTACCATTAAAGCTGTGAGGTTCTCCCAATTTTTCCCCAGTCATTGCTGACCAGTACCTCTTTATTTTTATCAAGCTTGAGGACGATAACATATGCTTGTTCTATAACCTGCCCTTCGGGCAAGCCCATCGCTATGTTTTAACGAGCCTAGCGATAGGGAAACGCGTTCTCGTCTAAAGACAAGTTTGTCGCTATTTAATGAATTTAACGAGTCTAACGACAAGGATAACTCGGTCCTTTTCATTTTTAGAGAGTCTGAAAAGGTACATAAAGCCAACTCCAGAATTCCTTTTTCGTCATCTAATCCCTTAATTCCGAAAAAGTATAAAACAATACAGAAGGGATGAATTTTCGATTGCTTTAACGAGCCGAACAAAACAAGCGCTCGATCTTTTTGTGCAATAATCCCTCAGGTCCAAAAAGATTAAAATCTAGAGGGGGGATAGCTCTTTCGGTCGTTTAACGAGCTGGAAGGCCAAAACTCGGCAAACTTTTCATATTTTACGAGTCAGGAGAAAAGAGCTCAAAGAAGACTCGTCTTTTGAGGAACGAGTGATAAACATGGATAGCAGCAGATTCCAGGTATAGGTTGGAATTTTCCAATCACGGCAGTGTCACAAGGATGGCTAAGTGAAATCACTCTTCGCAGTTGTTCCTCAAAATGGGTAAACAAACATATGGAGATGAACGATTGGCCAAATGAACGGATGGAGGTGAGACTGCAAGAACACGACCAAGGGCTTTAATATGGCTGTCAAAGGTTACATTTACCAAGGTTATTTACCGGTTCATTTTTCCTGGGTGAGCTTGAACTCTAGGGGAAGATTGCTCACAACTTATGTTTATTTTTTAACGAGCATGAACTATGTGCTAAAACTGCTCGGATCTTGCGTTTATTTTTTAACGAGCATGAACTGTGTGCTAAAACTGCTCGATAGATAAGTTTGCATGCCCCCAGTATAATAATGCAAATCGAGGTGCATGCCCCCCAAGCTTCATTGCATCCAACTCGGTGGTTGGAATGAAGGTTTACCTCGGGGATTTGTTTCATTTTTTAATGAGGTTGACACAAGATAGGAACTATCCTCGACTCCTTGTTTCATTTTTTAATGAGGTTGACACAAGATAAGAACCGTCCTTGGCGCCCACTGTATTTACAGTATTTCTATTAGGGCGATGATCCATGCCGACAAAATATTTAGGAATCTTCCGAATCCAACCAGAAGATTGGATTAGATTTCATTTTGTAGGTTTCCACCGTGGCCACTCCCGCCAGATTATTTGGAGGCGGTAGGGCGAAAGTACCCATTAAGGCAGGGTCTTTTAGGAGGCCTACTCCGATATTTTGGAGCGAATGATTCCTTCCATGGATCATTGGAATGCTTCCCATAACTTGTGGACTGCTGGGGAGAAAAGTTTGTTGGTCGACGATTGTAATTCCTCCTTGGAAGGGAAATGCAATCTTCCTGAAGTAGGTCGACACAACTGCGGCCATGGCATAGATCCATGGTCTTCCAAGTAGGATGTTGTAATCGAGGTTTCCATCAATTACTTCAACATCAATTCCTACTGTTTTGCCCCCCAGTTCAACTTGCAAGTTACTTAAAATCCCGTATGGAGTGTATGATCGTCCATCAAATGCTTTTAACGTCGTTGACGATTTCGACAAGGGTGGTGAGCCTAAATCTTTCCAGCAACTCATCGACATAAGACATGTAGATGCCCCCTCATCAATAATTGTTCGATGAACAATTTTGTTGAGGGCTTTCACTTGAATAAGGAAAGCTAGTTGAGCTGGTAACTGAGGGTCATATCCTTTATGATCAAAGGCCACAAGATTGGAATCCATTGGGCCAATCCTACCTATTGCTGATAGTAAAGCTTGCTCTTGGGAGGGGCAATTTTGTGGTACCTCAAGTGTCGACATAGTGGACGGCGATTGGGCCAGGTCCTTTACTATATTATAATTCTGTGCTCCTTTGGCACGAGGATTAAATTTCGATTTGTGTACTACTCCCTTTGGCGACTTTATCATCGGCTCAGGAACGATGGGTGGCACAACTTCGGTCAAAGTTGTTGTTGAACTACTAGGTCCTTCATTAACCTTGTTGTTCGACAACTTTGGATTCCCGTAATATTTATTCCTTGTCAAAGCATTATTCTGTTGCTTTGAGGTAGACAACATAAGCACTTGGGATCTAGAAGCATTTTGATTAGCAACCAGATTTTGACCTGGATTAGGAAATGGATCAGTCAATACTGCTGGGGTTTTTGAACTCTTGAAGAGTTTCTTAACTTCAGCTATATGTGGACAATATTTCGTCCAATGATCCTCATCGCATATATGACACCCTGCCGGGGGTTTCCTTTTTCTCCCTGTCTTTTTCTTCTTTCCCCCTGGTTGCTTCAGTTTTTTTCCCTTGTCGGTCGACATGGCATTTACTTCTGAGGCAAGAAGTTCTTCACTTGCATTTTGACTATAAATTTTGCACTTGCCAATCACGCCATCGCCGGCGTGAGAGTCATTGTTTGATTTAGGAGGAGGAGGAATTGAGAATTCCGGTCTAGGGGCGTCAGGTATTTTGTCGTAGATCGTGCCGGACTGAGTATAGACCAAGTCTAGATACTGTGCATGAGCGATAACTTGCTCCTCTGTTACGACTCCCCCCTTGGCCACATCTTCCGTTATAGCGGGAAGTAATGACTTTATAAACCATTCAGCTAACAGCTGATCGGGAACGTATGTTTCCACCATCCTACGACGACGACGCCACTCATGTATATGATCAGATATATGGGTGGCCGTCGTCTGTTTGAAGTTGGTAAGGAGTTTTGTTCCCATTTCATACCTTATCGGTAATTGAAAATGGGTTAAAAAGGTTGTGGCTAAGGTACTGAAGTTGTCGAACGAAGCTCTAGGCAATTCAATGTACCATTTTGCCGCTGGACCCGTCAACGTCCTCTGAAAGAGGCGAAGTCTTATCGAATCATCATTCAAGGTGTTCGATGAACACCATAGATGGAATGTCATCACATGATTCGACGGGTCTTCACCCAGATTTCCATTAAATTTAGGAATATCTGACGGAAGTTTATGTGGAATCGCTAGCCACCAAGGGGCATAAGCAATTGGATCATTCATCAGCCGGTTTAGATCTGGTAGTTCTAGAGTTGCTACAAAGGGCAACTGTTGGTTCAGGTTAGGCGAAGCATATCCAGGATAAGATGGTATCGCCTGAGCAATGGGTCTTTGTAGACCAGCATAATGCTGACAACTTTGACAAGGTTGATGGGCATAACCATTATAGTATGGTTGCCCATTACTTACCAAGACTTGTTGCTCAGGTCCTTGATATGATTGCTGGAATGGCGGTTGTTGAGATTGAAGCAGCTCTGGTTGTTGGACCATTTGCTGTTGACCAATATTGGATGATTGACCAGGATGAGGAGTCACGGTACTTGTTTGAGCCTGAGTCGCTCCAGATAAGGAGGCACTACCCTGAGATTGTGATTGAGTCATTGAGACAAGAGGTTGTTGTATTGCAACCTGAGAAACTTGGGGTTGACATACAACAGGTGGAGCTTGTACTTGCGACACATTCACTATAGCAGGTATGGTGGGAAAATTCGACACAGGGTGTACTGGTTGCATTGAATATACAACCCCTGCTTGTTGAGGCAGTATTGGTACCCAACCGCTGGATGTAATTCCAGTTTGACCTGAACTTTGTTGTAAACTCCCATATGGTTGTTCTCTGGGAGGGAACAATGAAAGAGCATACTGCCCTCCATATGGTGGAAATCCAGTACTTAAAGGGTAAAATGGCCTTTGAAGACACATTGGATCAATTTGTTGAGTTTCAACATAAGAAATACCAGATGATAATCCGGATGAAGAAATAGGAACTAACCATGTCGTTGTCCCCGATTGGACTCCGGCTTGTTGTTGACAATTGGCCGGGACAGATGGTATACCAGCGAACATCGTTGGAGTAGTAGCAGGAGGCTCTGCTGCTGCTGTGTCGGACGACATAGTCCTAGATGTCGACGGTTGTTCAGACATATCTAGCCTATCCAAAAGATTTCTTAGCGATTCTACAAGAACTTCCACTTGTGGTGAACTAACTTCGAAGATCAACGAAGGAAAGGTGATGATTATTCCGCTTAAAATAAATTTTATAACGACGCTTTAGACACAACTTGCTTTTTCAGTTTTAAAGAGTCGAGAAAAAGCTAAAGATGACTCTAGTCTCCTTCGATGTTTTAAAGAGCCCGAAGTGACAAATGCTCGGTTGGACTTTTTCAGTTATAGAGTTTGAAAAAGGCCAAAAGAAACTGCTCTGGAGATCTAGGCAGAGGGTGTGCCAAACCTTTCGCAAAACCACGGAATACGTTTTACGGTACGTGTGGTCAATCTTCGTGAATGCTGTGTTCACTGCATTGCGATCAGTAGGGCGGCCGACACGGCTTCCTAAGGATAAAGGATATATTCCTATAGGGGTCTCCCAATATATACTCGACGGTACGTGGGAGCACAAGTCCGTATTAGTGCCACCGACTCTCAGGAGGAATCACCCACCTTCTTCGAGATCGACAGTCACTACGTTTAACGACGCCAGAACACGTCTCTAGCTTAGACCTCTATGTGTTTACGTTATGTTTCAATGCGTTGTTAGGTTAATTCAGTATATTTTAAGTTGATCTTTTTAAAGTTTGCCTTTCAAGGTTCACCACGAGATGTATATGACAAATTCCTAAATGCAGCCTAAGATGAGAAGCAAGCTTTTTTTCAAATCTTTTTGACTGATGAAAATCTTAACTACTGAGGGAGAAGAAAGGCATATCTTTTCACACAGTTCATACAGCACAAACTAATGCACTTTCTCCTAAATCATCATGCAAACTTTTTCAAATGCAAAATGCACAATGCATGTATTTTCTTTTCCCTTTCTTAATGTTGATGTATTACAAAAAGAAAGTTGTTATTTAACTTTGATTTCGATTTAAAGCGAAAACAAACAAGCTTGTCCAAAATCAAAAGACGCCTTAAGATTTACTTGTTTAATCACTGGAAATACATGAAATCAAACCATAATGATGAAAGTAAAAAGACTAATTAGCTATGGACAGCAAACAAGCTAACTCTTTAGACCAGCAAAATGCCTAACATAGGTTCAGATCTAAGAGGCCAAAGCAAGACTAGTTCACTTTCGTTATGGGAAATTGTAAATGATGTAAGAAATGCAAAAGAACAAGTACAATTTCGTTATATAACAGAGGCGGAATGATGGCAAGTAAGGTTGGTTTCAGAACAGGTACAAGACTGGTAACTGGCTGCAAAATCTATAGTTAAAACAGGCAAGAAAAAGGGAGGAAACCCCAAATGCACAAGGCAAAATTGGGCCAACGCAGGTGCTGCACAGCCAGTCTGGCTCTCAGCACATGTAGCCCCTTCGGGACCTGCGTTGCAAAGAAGGTAGCCTGTGTACTACCTGCTTTGGAAAATGAAAGTTGCGTTTTCTCAGTTTCCGGGTCACAATTTTCTCAAAAATTCACAGTTTTTGCTCAAATCAGAAGCTATCAGTCAAGCACACACTAAGGGATGACAAGGAAGATGAAAAGCTATCACTAAGAGCTTACAAGGATCCTTGTAGATCAGCTCTTCAAATCATGAACATGCTCAGAAATGAGCTAGAGTAGCTGCCCTCTACTTCGCTTTTGATATAGTCAAAAGCTTTTCGATTTGGTACTCTTTTGTTCAGGAAATGAATAGAAAAATACTACAAACAATCAAACAGATACGATCCCCAGTATGGTCGCCAGTTTGTTGTAGGGAAAAGTATCCGATTCGGATGACCCTATCTCACTCTAAGGGTGATAGTACCTCAGCAACAACTGTAAAGAAAACTACTTAAGGTTTACTTCTTTACGAAAGCAAGAGAGAATGAAGAAATGCACTAACCGTTGCCTTGCGCTTAATGTCGAATCCAAACTCTTCTCTTTTCTGCTTGCTCCCAGCTCTTTGCTCTTTTGCTGGCCCAGCTACAGTGAGATCCTGCAAAATAACAAAGAAGGAAACTACAAGAAGCATGCAATCATAACTGATTCAAGGATTAGCATAAATCAAATATACAATTATCACAATACATCATTGAAACAAGTGCATATAGAAGAACCTCAATAGCTTTTATTAATAGAAGAAGTAAAGTTCTGAGAGAGTTACAACCATTGAAGGCCCCAATCCAGCAACACCTCCCAGCAGAAAGAATTTCTCCTCTTCACCTCCTTCAAGCAATTACCCAATAGTTCTATAGTGAAACCAACAGCATATCATTACTTTGCACAAAATTCCAGCCTCCTGAGCTCATAGGAGAGAGCTCAATATATAGATGAATTGAGAAAGGATGAGTCAACTTGCAACTGATGTGTAGCTGCCTTGTGTCCTCTCTCTCTTCAGTTAATCTTCAGTTCTTGAGTCCACTTGGAGGATCTTGCTTCCACTTGGAGAAACAGAGCCTCTGACTCATCACAAGGCGAAATCCCTGATCCAAGTGTCATTTTTGGAAGATTCCACAGCAATGACTCACTGTGCCACTTGTCCAATCTCGCTCAGCGCAGGTGGCCTTTGTTCTACCTGCTTTGCAACGCAGGTACACCATGGAGGAGTTGACTTTCAGCGCAGAAGCCTAGTGGAGCACCTGCTTTGATTTCAGGATTGCTTGTTTTTTAGTGTTTTCAGGTGGAGAACTGATCTGAGAGCTGTTGGTTTGCTGACTTTGTTCCTCTAGGGGTAGGAACATCATGTTTAGGGACTTTGGATCCCTTGGATTATTGACATTTCATGCCTGATGCTGCAAGGCACAAAATTGTCTATAACACTACCATGTCAGGAGCTATGAGGATAAATACATAAAGTGGACCATGCTGCGACAGGGAAGGGACCAAGACGTGCCAGAGTTCACCAATATTTTTCATACCCTTCGCACAAAGTTGGATATCAAGGATTATGAGTGGCATTTGGTACTCAAATACCTTGGCCGCCTACACAGGTACATCTAGGATGAGATGGAATTCCTGGACATCTCCTCGCTTGGCACGACATACCGATACATTGTCAAGATCAAGTAGAATCTTAAACAAAAGAAGCGAGACTTTGGATATGTGAATACGAAGAACAAAGGACAAAACCAAGGTGGGGTGACCCAAAACAACCCATCGAAGCTACAAGAAAAGAGCACCACCATGAAGTCAAAGAAGGAAACAAGAAAGTGGTGTGAGTTCCATAAGAACCCCACTCACAACATGAGTGTTGGACCCAGCAATCGTTGGTGGCCAAGTTGAAGGCTTTAGAATCAAATGCATGTTCTAACCCTGAGTCAGAACATAACAAGAGGAATGACAAAGGGAAGCATATTATTACTGCAAAGCCCAGCACCACTGTTGCCACTTCCAAGATCCATAAGAATGAGCCCGAAGATCTAGAGGAGGGGGAGCGTATTTGTGGGTCAAGGGTTCGTCGCTGCAATTCATTGTTGATAGTGGGAGCCAAAAGAACCTCATTTCAGCATAGGTCGTGAAGCAGCTGGGACTGTCGACTACACCACACCCACATCCGTATAGTATCAAGTGGCTTCACCAAGGACGAGATCTCCGAGATCGCCAACAGTGTCGTCTTCCCTACACCATTAAGCCCTTCATAGATGAGGTATCGTGTGATGTTGCACCTCTTGATGTTTGTGATGTATTATTAGGCCAACCATAATTGTGGAAGCAACATGATGTGTATGAGTCAAGGCCTCGTGCTGTTATTATTTATTTGGGTAATTCATTATATAGGATACCATAGGTAGCCCCACCTACCGCCACTTCTTTTATAACTACTAAGAAATGCAGTAAGATTATCTCCCAAACTAGGAAATTCATTTTCTTTCTAGTTCTCTCTCAAAGTAAGGATAATATCACAGCCACATCCATGGCCCACGGGAAGGGTTCCTCCACGCAACAAAAGCAGGTGGATACGGTCATGAAAGAATATAGGGACATCTTCTCCTACTGTCGGGGTACCTTTGCACTGTCAGGTCAAGCATTCGTTCAATCTGATTCCCGGAGAACCTCTACCCAAAGGTCCTATATATCACTGCTCCAATGTGGAAAATGCCAAGTACAAGCAGGGACATGATCAACATCGGGTGCCACACAAGTTTCAGGTGGGCGATAAAGTCTGGTTGGATATGTAGAAAGAACACCTTACCAGAGCCCATCGGAAGCTCAAGCCACTCTGATATGGTCCTTACACCATTACCAAGGCTATGGGAAATAATGATTTGGAGCACAACATTACCCCATTCCTTGGCTTGCACCAAGTGTTCAATGTGGACCACCCTCGAACATGCTTCCCACCATTACTGGACACATCAGTGATTACAGAACAGCTCACCAGGGACCAAGTTCAGCAGAAGTTTCCCCATCTCATGGAGGCACTACACACAATGGGGACCATTGCTTCCGAAGTGGGGAGGAATGATCTAGGTGGATGTTGGTGGCCACCCACCTATCCACAAGGACCCCCACAACTGTCTCTTTCAGTCTTTCAGCTTCCTTATTTGTAGCACAATTTACTATTTTTGGTAGTCTTTTCGGGTCCTGAACTTCTGGAGCCGTTTTGATGCCCTAAACGACATTTTTTTGTGAAAAATGGGACCAACATGGGTTACAATCCAATGTTTGTCATTCAAAAGTTGTAGTCCTCGGATAGATCTTTCTAACAAGGTATTGTGCGCATTAGACGGACATCGTATGCCAAAGTTACGACCTCGGGAAGTTGATGTACTAATTTACCCAAACAGGGCCCATAGTTTGGCACTTCATCTCCTACGGTTAGGTTTTTGGATGTTTAGGGTCTTCCATTGTTTCTCAACAATAAATAGGCCTTCGAACCTCATTGTGACACAGTTCAAAGGCATGTAGCCGCCACATCTCTTCTTAGAGATAAGCTACCATCGCCCGAGCTAGTTTATTTCCATTTCTATTTGTAAGCATATTTCAGTATTTTACATTAATGAAATGAAGTTTTATTTATGGTACATCTCTATATTTCTAGTTATCTTTGTAATTTTTTGCATTCCTGTTTAAATCTGAATCATCAAGACGGCTCAAAAAATGAATATTTGGTGCACAAATATCAAGTCGGGCTCACTAGTTGATAAACTCAGCCTAAAAGGAGGAACAAACTCCTATACATAGGGAAAATCAACCTCACAAAAGGATCACTACTCATCTATGGATTTCAATGGAGAAAAGAGGACGAAGAAGAGGTACGAAAATGAGAATTAAGGTGCTTCTAGGGAAGCGAAAGAGAGAAGGAAGAAATCCAAATTTTTGGGACTATTTTTAGGGCTCTTTCTGTCACATGTCTGAAGGTAAAGAGAGGAAATTTTGTTGCTGCAAAAAGTCAGAAATTTCAGCTCTCCTAAAAGGTTTGATTGGGTTAAAAAGAGTCTCCCAACAGGCTTCCCTACCAAGCGAAGTAGGCCCCACCTCTAGCGAAGGAAAGGAACAAGTGAAAGGGATTATTTCAAGCCCTAGATCAGCCACACATGTGAAGGAATCTGAGATGCAATAGGGTCAATACGATTAGCCTCTAAATTGAGGATATTTCTCAAGGAAGGTCTCATTCTCTAGCCTAAGTATCAGGGAAAAGAAATATTGCCAAGTGAAGTAGAGAAGACAAGAAATACACCAAAGAAGAGGTCTCTAAAGGGGCCTAGGGTTTCTATAGTTGCTGGAAAAGGAGCGAAGGAAAGTGCCATCAATTTCCAGAAGAAGTGCGAAGAAGAGATCAAGGTTAAGCGCAGAAGAGGACTTTGATTGAAGAGCATAAGGGAAGTTACAAAAGAGAGATTGTGTCTTGTGCTTGGAGGATCTACTAGTCAAGGGTCTAGGGTTTGGCATTTGTCAATTGAAGCTTCAGTAAGAGAAATTTGTAGAAGAGTGTTCCTCTCTAGGAGAGAGAGGTTTTTCCTTGACTGAGAGCCAATATCTTGTGTTCTTGTCTCTTTTGTTTTGGTAATTGTTTGATGAAGTAAGAGAACACACACTAATAATAATAAGTGAAGATTGTGCTAACAAGAAAATATAAAAGTACCTCACAAATAGTTATCATTGTTAGAAGAATATCACTATAACCCTCATGCCTTAGATTTTTCAACACCACTTATGTGTGGGATTTTTATTCCATGTAAGAAGAAGTGTGATGAAGTACTTAACAAAAAATAAAACATTTAATACTGTGCATTTCATATTGTTTCAAAATAAACATACTTTGATGATGATGTACACTTACATGAGGACATTATAGTAGCCATTGATAAATGTGATGAAATTTTTGAAATTTTAAAGGAATTGATCTTGTGGAAAAACCATTGGAGGATGAATAAATTATCCGTAGGATGATGATATTATCCGTCATTTTGTCAATGTTATATATAGATGAGATGTGAATTTCTATTTTGTTTATGGAGACACTATCTATGACATGGATAGTGAGAGTTTGATAGGTGAAGCCATGAATGGGAACCTTGCTTTCCCGATCAACCTTGAGAACCTCCTCATGAAGAACAAAGAGGAAATTGTTAATCCAATTTGTTTTGATACTAGGAAAAAAAAACATGTTAAGCTATGTGATGCATTATCTATTTTAATCAACATATAAGTGTCCTTTTCCTTGGGAAAATTTTTGTATTGAAAGGAGCATTTTCATCACACTATACATGCATAAACTTTCCATTAATAAGTATCTTCATCTTGTACCTAGTTTATGCATCAAAAATAAGCAAGGGATGGAAATTTTATTGCTACTGTATGTTTTAGATAGCGACATGCTCAACCATTGTATCATTGTTTTTTTTTCACCCTTCAAAAAGAGGGCATCAAGCCTCAAGTCATGAGACGATTTGTTTTTCCACATCTAAAATTTCATGGCATACTTCATGTGGATGTTTTATAGAGGATATAAAAGATAAGCATCAAAATTTATATAACTTTATCTAGGATTTCTCTTCTAAAACCATAGTGTGAAACACATTATAGATAGCTTTGCATAGTATCGAAGGAGGTTGATTTTTGGAACATATACACTAGTCTTTAGAGAGGCAGTTTGTAGTGCATGGAGGTGATTCCTAATTGCATGATGGATTGTCCTGTTTATATATTGAAGGAAATAACCATACCAATCCTATCAAAATATTCATGCAATAGCACATCAACATTGGTGTAATATTCATGTTTTATTTGGTATTTGGTAGCTCTGTCCAGTTTTCATCCATGCAATGATTGAGATTCAAGCCTATGCTTACAACATGTTTGATATAACATTGTTTTGGTTTTTCTTTGCAAACACAAGGGGAGATGTGGTGGCACATTGCTTCTTTGGTTTCACTTAGAATTTTCATCTTCCTATTATAGATTGGGTAAAAATAATAGGCTCAATGTTTATTAACAATATATTTCATTTATGTTCGCTTTCAAATTTTGTGCTCATGCATTTATTTTCAACACCCATTGAGAATGAGTAATTAGATGGAAATTCTCAAGTTGTTGCAATGAATTAGGATTGAAGATAATTTGTACTATATGGCGCGAATATGGAATTCATATATCATTTTGGAAAGCTATCCCTTTGATTCGCTTGGCATATAAAACAAATATTCTAGAGTCATATTGCACTCCACTAGGGAGTGTAGTCCTTATATGGATTTATTGTTACCTATTGAAAATCATGGTTAATTTAAATCACATTTTCATGGGGAGTTATTATCTTGCCAACATAACATATTATTGGATGACAAGTTGCCAGAAGAGACTTGGGAGATATTGATGGATACCTTTTCAAAGACACTTCATTTGTGAGGTTATGTACATTTGACACAAATTTGGAGGCATTGATAATGAGTACATTTGACACAAATTTGGAGGCATTGATGATGACCCTTATTGTGCTAAAAGGTGCTCTACAACCCAATATATGTTGATGATGACCCTTATTGTGCAGAGATGTGCTCTACAACCCAGTATGGTGGATGTGCTCTACAACCCAGTATGGTGGTAGATCTCACCTAAAAACATAAACATGTAAACGTAACTATGGTGGTAGATCTCACGTAAAAACATAAACATGTAAACGTAAATGTAATGTTTAACATTTAACATTTTTAATCTAATTTCGACCCTATTTAAAAATCAATCTAATTTTTATTATGTATAAACACAATATAAATTTAAAATATAAAGAGGTTTACGAACACTCAAAAAAGAGGTATGGTAAATAAATAAAAATATAAATAAACTTGAGGTATGGTAAATAAATAAAATATTTGTTTATATTTACTCCAAGGTATGATAAATAAATAAAATTATAAATAAACTAGAGGTATGGTGAATAAATAAAACTTACTTTTATATTTACTCCACAAACCTTTTTATATTTAAGAAAACTAAAAAAAGAGGTTTTATTTAGGTGAAGCCTACGGGCCAAATGCCATGGGATAAATAATTATTAATACCATTGGACAAATACATTATTATAAAAGAGGTATGGTAAATAAATAAAAATATATCAAATAGGTTTAGAAATCAACATCTAATTATATACCAATCATATGGATCAAATACCACGATAAATAAAAGAGATATGATAAATAAATATAAATATAAATAAACCGGGTAAATAAATAAAACATCTTTTTATATTTACTCCATAAACCTCTTTATACTTACACTCAAAAAAGAGGTTTTATTTAGGTGAAGCCTATGGGTCAAATACCATGGGCCATATTATTTTTAATAGCATGCAAAAAAACATTATTAACCCTAATATTAATATTAAAAGATTATTATTATTATTATTATATGATCTAATATTCATATTAATATATAATAATATTAATATTATTAAATTTAATAACTTTGGATTAATATAATATTAAATTTGTTGTATTATAATATATTAATATATCGTGATATATATTAACTCTAGATATATATGGGATGGAAGAACAAAGATATAGAATGATAGAGGTGGAGAGATAGGGGGAGTGACAAGGGAGATATGGAGATAAACTAAAGGAGAGGGGAGAGGAGGAATGAAGAGAGAAAGATGGAGAGGAGTGAGAGAGGTAGAGAAGGGTAAGAGAGGAAGGGAGATAGTGAGAGGATTGGAGGGAAGAGAGAGAGAGAGATGGGGGAAGAGAGAGGAAGGTAGGAGAGAAAGGGAGAGAGATGAAGGATGAGAGAGAGGACTTGCGAGAGAGGAGGAGAGAGGGATGGATAGAGAGATGGTGTTTAAGGGGGAGAGAGGGAGGGAAGAACAAATACATAGAGAGTGAGAAGTGGAGAGAGAGAGGGAGTGACAAGGGAGAGATCAAGAGAGAGAGTGTAACATAGTTGGAGAGAGAGAGAGAGATATGGGGGAAGAGAGAGGGTTGGAGGGAAGAGATAGAGAGAGAGAGAGATATGGGGGAAGAGAGAGGATTGGAGGGAAGAGAGAGAGAGAGAGAGAGAGAGACGGAGGGAGAGAGAGAGACGGAGGAAGAGAGAGAGAGAGCTAGGAGAGAAAGGGAGCGAGAGGAAGAACGAGAGACACAACTTGAGAGAGAGGAGGAGAGTGATGGGGGAAGAGAGAGGATTTGAGAGAGAGAGAGAGAGAGATATAGAGAGATGGGGGAAGAGAGAGGGACGTAGGGGAGAAAGGGAGAGAGAGGAAGTACGAGAGAGAGGACTTGAAAGAGATGAGGAGAGAGGGAGGGAGAGAGGAGGAGAGAGGGAGGGATAGGGAAATGGAGTTGGAGGGGCAAAGAGGGAGGGAAGAAGAAATGCATAGAGAGTGAGAAGTGGAGAGAGAAATGGAGTGAAAAGGGACATATGGAGAGAGAGTGTGTATGTTTGGGGGTGAGATAAAGAGACAAAGAAGGAGAGATGGAGAGAATGCAAGAGAGAAGGAGAGAGGAGAGAGGGACGAATATAGTAACAGAGTTGAACGGTGAAGAGAGAGAGAGAGAGAGAGAGAGAGAGAGAGAGAGAGAGAGGTGGTAGAGAAAGGGAGAGAGAGGATGTGAGAGAGTGGAGAGAGGGAGGCAAAGAGAGATGGAGATGGACGAGGAGAGAGAGGGAGGTAAGAATAAATAAATATAGAGAGAAATGTGGAGAGAAAGAGATGGAGTGATAAGGAAGATGGAGAGAGAGGGCGAGAGGATAGCAAGAGGGAAGAGAGATAAAAGTGGGGGAGTGGGAGAAAAGGGAAGAGAGAGAGAGATAGAGATAGGGAGAGGAGGAGGGAGGGATAGATAGATTGGAGAAAGAGAGTGTATGTTTTGGGGGTGATATAGAGAGACAAAGGGAGATATAGATATAGATGGAAAATGGTGAGAGGGAAGAAGAGAGAGATGGAGAGAGGGAGGGAGAGAGAGAGAGGTTGATAAATATGGAGTCAGAGAGAGTGTGTGTTTGTGGGGTGAGATAGAGAGGAAAAGAAGAAGAGATGGAGGTAGATATATAAATAGATGGAGGGGGGGAGAGGGAAGAATATTTCTTGCACTAGAGGCATTGATTTCAGTGTAGATGGTGATTTATAATCCTATTGGATTTCTTGCACTAGATGCATTTATTTTAGTGTAGATGTTGATTTATAATGATATTTGATTGCTTGCACTAGATGCATTGATTTTAATGTTGACGATTTCTAATCCTATTTGATTACTTTCTCTAAATGCATTGATTTCAGTGTAGATGGTGATTTCTAATCCTATTTGATTTCTTGCATTAGATGCATCGATTTCAACATAGATGTTGATTTCTAATCATATTTTATTTCTTGCACTAAATGCATTGATTTCAATGTAGATGATTTCTAATCATATTTGATTTCTTGCACTAAATTCATTGATTTTAGTGTAGATGGTGATTTCTAATCCTATTTGATTTCTTGCACTAGATGCATTGATTTATGTGTAGATGTTGATTTATAATCTTACTTGCTTACTTGCACTAGATGCATTGGTTTCAATGCAGATGTTGGTTTATAATCCTATTTTCGTACTTGCACTAGATGCATTTATTTGAGTGTAAATGTTGATTTCTAATCGTATTTGATTGCTTACATTAGATGCTTTGATTTTAGTGTAGATGTTGATTTATGATTTTATGTAATTGGATGTATGATGGTATATTAATTTTAAAGTGATTGGATTAACATTGTGCATTGATTTCAGTGTAAGCACAAATAATTATTGACAATGTACATCGATTTTTGTGTTATAATAATTCAACCTATCAATTTAGAGAGAAAGAGAGACAAGGTATGATGTTTACTACAATAGCTTGAGCTAAATATTTAAACAGTTTATGATTTAACTTGTCCTTTTCATATAATCGATATGAAAAGATAGCCCCAAGGGTTATCTCAACTAGTCGAGTCCCCATTGTTAAGTACCTCGCCGATCAGGAGGTCATAGGGTCAATTCTCCTCGACGCCCTTAGGCCTTGCTAGTCTGGACGAAGGGCTTTAAAATATTCCCTTTGGGGTTGATCTACCCAGATTTTCCGTGGATGTGGCAGCCACCCATGAACCACCTCTAAGAAAACAAAATCGATATGAAAAGATGACAATCAATATGAAACGATGATAAAAGTAACAAGGGTGACAATAAGAATAGTAGAAGAAAATAGTTTGATATTAGTCACAATGAAGACTATTTATAATTGACTATATTCTTATTATTCACATTTTCTATCATTCAACACTATTACATCATCACTTTACATTCAAAAAATGTATTTCATCATTAAAGTTATTAACAATATTTATCATCTTAAAAAACTGAGGTAACTAAAAAAAATTTAAATTAAAATGAGCAGATTAATCTAAGACATATTTAGCATATTTAAAATGATTATATTAATATTAGATGAATTTACATATTATTGATACAAATAATTATATGTTCATTAACTTTTATTTGGCCGCAAATGACTAAAACCAACCTAGATCCATCTTAACTTCGGATATCAAGCGTTGAGAGGGATCAAATTTCTCGAGGTGCAAACCTTTCCTCAAGTTTTGCACTCAAAAAATAGGTTTTCACCTCAAAAGATTTCATCCTTCTCAGCGCTTGATATATCTGAAGTTAAGATGGATCTAAGTTGGTGCCTTAGTTACACCAAAGACACTAGACCACATATATGGAGGATGTAAATGAACAATAAAATCCTAAGGGATGAAAACCTTACCTTAGGAATAAATGAATTTATAATTTATGAAACGCTAAGGACTAGACATAACACTACTAAAGGGATGCCCTACCTTACAAGTGCTTAGAGCATGGCATGTGGCAAGACAAAACTAGAGGAGAAAAACACCTTACCTTGGAGGAAACCCACACATGATAGGTGGTGAAGAAAAAATATAAAGAGGCAACAACTTGCTTAGAATGACGATATGCAATGCTTGGATGGAAAATTAATGATCAATTGATGTGGAACATCCCATTCCATTGGTAAAAAGAAAAAAATGTTATTGCAACATGGATATACTACATTTAAGAGGGGTGTTTTGTACAAGAAATTATTTAAATAATATTAAAATTACTTTATGGGGCTTTACACATTATTCAGGATATATACATATTTGGAGTCGTGTCTGCCATTTGAGTGGAAATTTTCACTTTTAGAATGTTTTTCACCTTTAGAAATGGCTTTGGGGTGAAATTTTTTTTTACATGGATTTGGGGAAAGAAATTTAAAGCATATTAAAGTGACTCATGAAGAATTGTATATTATTCAAGGTGTAAAACGTGCATACACACACCCACACACACTAAGGAGACCTAGTCTTAGGATCACCAAATCTTGTCTTATAGATTGTATTCATTATTAAAGGAGGTTTCCACCTTGAACACAACTATAATTATTTACTAATTATCATTTTTAAGGTGAAAGGTTCATAACATTTGGTATCAAATGATACAAACCTTGAGTTTTGCTACTTCAAAGAGGTCATCTTGGAATTTTCACTATAAATTTTTTCTTTGAGGTTTTAGATGGTGAAAATTGGAGAGTATTAAAGAGATATCTTGGGTAACATCTACTTCAAATTTTGTATCTTGGTTTTATATACTTTTAGAGATATTCTCTAAGGAATTGAGGGTCATTGAATGCTTCCAAAATCAATTTCAAATAAATCATCTTGAAATTTTTGCAATAATTATTTTTACAAGAGGTCTCATATGGTGAAGCTTGGAGAAAATTCTGTATAAATCTTACAGGAATTTTGGTTCAGATTTTAGATATTGGTCAAGTATACTTCCAAATATATGCTTTAAGGAAGTTAGGCTTCCCGAATACTCTTGAAACCAATTTTAAACATGCCAATGTGGCATTTTCATTATAATTTTTTTTTTCCTTCTGTTGTGGCCAGCAACAACCCCCCTTCTTATTTAGTGTTATTTCTAATACTAAATAAGTGGGGACCCTTAGTTTAAAATTTAAAAATCAATTAGTGCTTGTATTTCCTTTTTCAATAAAACTTACCATCATAAGCTTAGGAGAATACCCTTGAAAAACCAAAAAGCCTAAGTTTTATGATAAAGTAGGAGTGCCTTAGGAAATATCGCATCGCAAAAAGATAGCAGTATACCTCCTTGCAAGTCGAACTCTAAAATTGCGAGACCGCGATACGCGATGACAAACATATATCGCATCGCATGCATCAAACACCGCTTACATTGAAAAACTTTAAAATTGCCGATATGCGATGGCATATCGTAAATCGCATTTCGCAGAAAACAGATTAACGAAAATTGTCATGTGCCACGATATTACGATATTGCGATATTGCGATTAAGCGATAGAACAGCAATGCGATAATGCGATAATGAGATATTGAAAGTTTGTGATATAGCAGGCTATCAACTCTGCGATGTCATGATTCTACGATGTTGCAATCTGCGATATTGCGAAGCAAATCGCAAAATCGCTTCATCGCAGATCTTTCGGGCTCTTCGTTCAAAAAAGCATTTTCCATAAATCAACACCTGGTTATGCGCTTTAATGCCAATTAATGAGTTAGTTGCCAGTTATTAATGGAAATATGGTTTCGCACTTATCAAAAAGTCATTTCATGTAAGGTGGTATATTTTATGTGTCTTCAGCATTTAAAACTTTCCCATCACCCTTTCTTATCATTATTTTCACTTCACTTGTAAATCGCAGGAACGAAGAACAGAGAACGGTACAAAGAAACACGCAGGATAAAATGGGAAAGAAAAGCAAAGCCCCGAGCACTGAAGAGAAGGAAATGTCGCCCTTGTATACTTACATCGCCTGCAACCGAGAGGCTGGTATTGCTATGTGGGAAGGCATGTACAATTTATTTGAGGAGGAGAATCCCAGAGTAATGGAAGTCAAAGCTACTACGGACTCACATGGTTCTTCCGAGGCATCCCTTACAGAGCTAGCTTGCTCGTTCTTACATAGGATAGCGGCAAGGCCCAAAATTCTCCCATATACAGACATGGTTAAATGGATACTGGAAAACGTTGATATCAGAAACAGATAGTTTAAGGCTCAGGGTCAAGAGCTCACAAAATCATTATTTTTACAAATTTTGAGCTTTATACCCGCTAAAAGAAGGAAGCGCAAAAGGCGAAAAACGCATCAAGGAAGCCCAGATTAAGAAATGAAGGCAGTTTTTGATGCGTGAATAGCACCTAGCGCCTAGCGCTAATCACGCATCGCTGATAAAAACTTCTCGAAATGGAAAGCTTCTAATTGCTCAGTCACCTGCAAGCCCTGAAAATTGCAAGAAAGCAACGATACAAACAGAATGGAGGCAGAAGCCTCAAGAAAAGGCAGAAACAATTCAAGGGTTAACCAAGTTGAACTGGGATTATTACTGGGCATACTTGGTAAAGCCACATAGCCAGTGGATGAATCTCAAGTGCATCATCAATTCTACCGAAAAGATGGCGCCAGCTCTCACCGATTCTGTTTTCTTAGCCCAGCTAAAATCGAAAGTCGGCCACCCGACTCTTCTCAAATAGATGTTGAACTCGTGCGATTTCAAAGAGCAGATACAGAAGTAGTTTTAATTTTAGATTCAATTTTAGTTTTAATTTTGTTTTATTTTTGCCTGAAATGAGGACGGTCATTTAAATCGCATCCTACATTTTTGTAATAAGTTATTTTTAGATTTAGTTAGTACTATTTAAACCCTTCTCATGCATTTAGAGAAGGGTCCTGAAATTTGTCAAAAACTTATCCCCAGAACATGCACTTTTGTACCCTCTAAGGAGGTTTTGATGAATGAATGGAACAGGATTTATTGATATTTGCATTTAATATCTGCTATTGATGTTGCACTTCTGTACTCTTAGTGGATGTTAGATCAAGAAGAGATAAATCATTATCACTTGACGCTCATGAGTAGGACCAGTTATAAATGGTACTTTTATCTCTTAACTATTTCTGCCCTTGTGTTAAAGTAATATTCATGTTCAGTTGTTTATATATTAATGTATGAATTCTTGAGTTATCATTTGGCACTTTTGTACGGTGATAGCTATTTATTTATGCTTAATGTATGAATAGCTTATTATGCGATATTTTTTCCACAACTGTTTCGTCTAACTTTTTATGCGAAGTGGTTTATCTTTATTGAATTATCTTCTTATAACAGTTGAATGATCTTTATTACCAATTCTTATTTTAAATCATTTTAGATCGCATAATAGAAGGATTACTCCCCGGGGTAGTGTAGAATTAGATGTTTCTGTTTATTAGAATAAAATTTGCATGTTATTAGATTAGAGTTAGAATTAGAGCATCTCACTTAGGAACTTTTAGAAATATCAATTCTTCACACACACACATAAATTGGGAAACTGGTCCCATATCCCCAGTCGGACCCACCATACCAAACAGAAAAGGAGCTGCCAACCAAGGTCTGGACCGGGTGGGTATCCCCCTTGTTGTAGACCCGATTTTCGGGGCTTCAACATATTTGGCGCTAGAAGGAGGGCCCTGAATTGTGAATGGCAAGAAAATCTAAATCTAAATACCATTCTGAGAGTAAATCGCCCTCACCATCTCCCCCGACTTCTCCATTACATTTAGAATCTTTAAATCCAGAGTCAGAAGTCGCTGGAGCAACAACCGCTGCTATAAACCCTGACATTTCAGAAAAATCTACTATTGAACCTCCTGAAGTTGAATCTTTGATTCACAAACTTCAGCGATTTTCTATATCTCCTCAAAAATCTGATAAATCTCAAGGCAGCGTGACTTCGCAATATAACACTGCTTATACTCTTACGAGATTAAAGAGCGAAAAGTTTGGTGTTCAGCCAACTGAATTACCTCTCCCTACAAGGAAGAAAGTAAGGAAGTATCCTAAAGGGTCCGATAGCGAGACTCTTTCATCATCATCATCCATTTCAACCTCTTCACCGCGAAGTCAACCATCCACTCCTCCACTTCAGATCATTGTCCATCAGCCCACTGGAATTTCCACAACTCCTTCTCAACCATCTGGAGTCGTAATATCCTCATCTTCTCAACCGCAGGGATCATCTTCTGCACTTTCCTCTGTTAGTAGTTCAACGATGGCTCAATCACCATGGAATAACCCAGGGGCAGTCTTAATGCCTGCACCCTTGAGTCAGCTACCGGCCCATCCTGAAAAATGGTTGCCTAAGTTTAATCTTGAGGCAGGCATGCTTGCGGAAGAACATATCAATAACTTTATGTTATCCATAAATCTCAATGGAGTTACCAACGAAGACTCTGTTGTTCGACGTTTTCCTTATACTCTGCAAGGAACATCCGGGTCATGGTATTTCTCGTTACCATCTGGATCTATTACTAGTTGGGATATCTTCCAAGAACAATTCCTGACCAAGTTCAGTGATGACAGGTCTACAGTGACACTGATCAACGACTTGTCTAACCTTAGGGCTGAGTCAAGAGAACCTATCAAAGATTTCAATTTACGTTTCAATAAAATCTTAAACAAAATTCCTACTGCTTCCCAGCCTAGCGAAGAAGTGCGAAGTGAATGGTACATCACTGCTTTACCATCAAACATAGCAATCTTTGTTGATAGGGCTAATAAAACAACCTTAGTGAAAATATGAAAGAAGCAATAGCAGTAGAAAAACATATTATGGCCCTAGAAAAGAAAAATGCGATAGAAGAACGAAAATCCAAGAAGGTCTCTTTCAAATAAGATCCCAAGAAAAAACAATCGAAAGATCCATTCGATTTAGAAGGATTACAAAAGTTTTGAAGACCATGTCTAACGAGATGGTCGACATTAAGAAACAAGTGGCAGAAACTTCTTCTAAAAAGCCATATAGTCCTTTAAAAAGAAATCCTTCGACCGATTCCAAACCCCCTAACGCTATTAGAAATGCTGAATCAGAAGAAGAAGAAGAGGAAATCGCTACTCAAGAACATAATGATGAAGAAGAAGTTGTAGAGTTACAATGTATGTGGGATTCCATCCTCCCAGATGAAGAGGATCAAGAGGCATTCCGGTTAGTACTCGCAGCAGAAATCAACTTGATCCTCCTCAACCTACACCTAAGCCAAAGAGCGCAAGCTCGATGACTAAGGATAAAGTTGCAGCCAAGAAAACGACATCTAAAGCGACTCAAATCAGCCCAGTCCAAACAGACACATCAACTCCATCTAAAACGTTGATCATTTCAGATGAAATGGATTATAATATCATATAGGACATGAAAAATACTAGGGCCAATATCACTTTTTTTGAATTGAGCAAGTTAAAACACCAGCAAAAAGTACTTTTGAAGGAATTGCATGTTGTACCAGCCACACCTTTGCCTGCTGCTGTAATCTCTCAAACTTCCTAATGACATGGGAAGACCTCCAACTAATGAAATGAATAAGGTTGATTCAAACGATATCACCTTAATCGGAGGAAGATCGAGATCTCATACTCCCCCATTTCTCCTTACTTACGAAATTTTTAATAAAAATGTGCATAATAGTTTAGTGGATTCTGGAGCTTCATCGAATATTTTACCAAGATCAATATGTGCAAAATTGAATGTTCAACCACAGAAATCCGTTGTGCACATAGTCCAGTTAGATCGATCGCAAGTCGAAGTGATTGGCGAATTAAATCAGGTTACCATAAGGATGTCATCCAACCCAAAGGTATGCCAAGTTATCAACATTTTAGTTGCTGATATTCCGGAATTTTATGGCTTAATTCTTAGAAGAGATTGGTCAGAAAAACTTCATGGATACTTTGCAACTAACTGGTTGCACATGTGGCTCCCTTATAATGGTAAACCGAATCAGATAAAAGTTGAGCGCGAACGACATCAGAAATACATAGTAACAGAGCTTGAGGGAGAAATTGAATCAGTAGCATATAATTCTAACATCATCGAAAACTATTCAGTAGATTCTTTCCTAGGAAATTTCAATGCTCATACTTCACCTTACTTAGAACATTTTGTTTTATCTCAAGTAGAAAATTTCTCTCAAGCAGATAGTTCTAAATGTATTAATTTTTTAGATAGTCCTGTAAATAAATCTTTGTTTTGGAAATTATTTTTTGATGGTTCTAATTCTAACGAAGGAGCAGGAGCAGGATGCGTGTTAATAAGTCCTGAGGGAGATAAAACTATGCTAACTTGCAGACTCGAATTTGATTGCACCAACAACACCGCAGAATACGAGGCTTTAGTCCAAGGATTATATAAAGCAATCGAATTAGACATAAAATACCTTCAAGTTTTCGGAGATTCTGAAATTGTGATCAGACAGGTACGTAATACTATACATTGTTTATCAGGTCATTTGAAACATTACCAATCTTTAGTTCAAGATCTGACTGAACCCTTTATAACATTTAATATTTCATCAATTCCGAGACTCCAGAATGCTAGTGTAGACCTCTTAGCTAACATAGCTTCCAAGCAGATTCCTTCAAAGGATTTAGCCTTGACCGGTTTTCAATTGACTTAATTTTTAGCCCATCCATTCCTGATAACATTACCAATTGGAGGATTTTTAATGACGATCCTGATATCGTGAGTCTCCTCACATCTGAAGGATCCTACACCAATCAAATAATTAACGAAGACCAACATGACCGACAATTGCAACAAGACAGCACTAACAATGCTATACCTAAATCAGTAGTTAAGTTAGAAGACCTTATGATTTGAAATATCGATTCAAAAGATCTACAAATTCAAAACTCCAAAGTTCAACTTTGAATTATGAATTAGTAAATCTAGGAACTGATGCCAAACCACAGAATATCAATCTAGGCCTCGGTCTAGCTCCCGAAGAAAAATTAGCGTACATTCGTCTCTTGAGACAATACAAAAGTGTCTTTGCCTGGAATTACGATGAACTCAAAACATATGACACCTCCATCATCCAACATACTATTCCAATGATAGACGATGAAAAACATGTCCAACAAAAATTGAGAAAGATCCATCCCAGTCTAGAAAACCAGATCAAATCTGAACTCAATAAGTTATTGAAAGCCCAAATAATTTTTCCCGTTTGACATTCTAAATGGGTTTCCAATATGGTCCCTGTTAGAAAGAAAAACGGAGATATTAGAATCTGCATTGACTTTCGAAATCTTAACAAAGCCTGCCAAAAGGATAATTTTCCTTTACCTCCCATGGAACAAATCTTGTAGGCAGTCGCGAGCTCAGAATTAATTTCATTCTTGGATGGATCTCAGGATACAATAAAGTGTTGGTACATCCCGATGATCAATTAAAAACCACATTCAGGACTAAATGGGGCACGTACACATATCAAAAGATACCATTTGATCTGATTAATGTGGGTGCCACATTTCATAGAGCCATGGACATCGCATTCAAGGGGTTAGTTAATAAATTAGTGGTAATCTATTTGGATGATATAACTATGGGTTCCAAGAAACGAAATAACCATCTCAAATATTTAAAACAAATATTCCAATGTTGTTTAAGGTATGGGATTTCACTTAACCTAAAAAAATCCTTTTTTGCATTAAGTGAAGGAAAACTTCTCGGATTCATAGTGTCAAAATCTGGGATTCACATTGATCCTTACAGAATCAAAGAGATTTCCGCAGTAACCCTACCTCACAACAAGAAAGCCATGCAATCTTTCCTTGGCCAGATTAACTTTGTAAAGAGATTTGTTCCAGACTTTTCAAGAATCATGTCTCCTTTACAAGCAATGATTAAAAAGAAAGCGAACTTTAAATGGGGCCAAGATGAACATGAGGCATTCAATCTAATCAAACAAGCAATTATTAATGCTCCATCTTTAGCAACTCCAAAATTTTCCAATCCTTTTATTTTGTATACATTTTCCTAAGATAAATCATATGCTGCGATACTCACTCAAACAAATCAAGAAAAGGCAAAAGCCCAAATTGCTTTTTTCAGTTCCAATTTACAAGGAGCTGAGTTGAATTATTAAGATGTGGAGAAACAAGCTTATGCTGTTTTCAAAGAAAATAAATATTTCAGACCTTTTTTACTCAAAACACATACCAAAATCATAGTACCATTTCCAATGGTAAGAAACCTTCTAGTGCAAAAGGATGTGGGTGAGAAAAGGGCCAATTGGGTTACTGCCTTACAGGAATATGACGTAGAAATCAAACCAGCAAGTATTGAAAAAGGTCAAGGCTTTTGCAAAATGCTGGCCGGAGCATCGCTAATGTCCGGAAATTCATCAGCAGAAATACAACTGTATGAGGTAAGCCTAAACGATGTTGAGTCATTATACGCTGATATCATTTATTATCTAAAGAATGGATATGCTCCTTCAAACCTCGATCATACCAAGAAAAGAGCTCTAAGGTTAAAAGCCAAACAATATCAGCTCGTGAATGATGTTCTTTTTAGAATAAATTATGATTTTATTCTCCTTAGATGTCTTGAGAAATCTAAAGCTGAAAAAGTCTTGCAGGAACTCCACGATGGGCCAACAGGCGGACACTATGCTGGAGACGCTACTGCTCATAAAATATTACGTGCAGGCTACTACTGGCCCACATTATTCAAAGACGTGCATAACTACGTAAGGAAATATCAAGTCTATCAAACTGTTGTTGGGAAACAAAAGAAACCATCCTTACCACTACAACCAGTTAACATTGAACAACCTTTCGATCAATGGGGATTGGATGTAATAGGTGATATCGTTCCTCACTCTTCTAAACAACATAGATATATCCTTACAACAATAGATTACTTTACTAAATGGGTAGAAGCAATTCCACTCAAGACGGCTAATGTTGAAAATATCATCGAGTTCATAGATCAGTTCATAATCACCAGGTTTGGGTTGCCTTTCGATTTAATGTTTGATAATGCATCATATTTTTCTGGTAATGCAATGACTGAGTTTGCACTTAAAAGGGGTTTCAAGCTTAAATACTTTGCCAATTATTACCCACAAGGGAATGGGTTAGCTGAATCTACAAATAAGAATTTAATTAGAATCATTAAGCGAACCATTGACCAAAATCATAAAAAATAGCATAAGTCTTTAATATATGCTTTATGGGCAGATCGAATAACGCAAAAAGCCTCTATCGGAACTTCTCCCTTTAATTTAGTTTATGGGAAAGAAGTGGTTCTTCCAACTCATTTGGCAATTCCCTCTTTAGCCTTGGTTCAATATATTGATGAAACACCAACTTCTTCCTTGCAACTAAGGCAGCTAGAATTAATTAAGTTAGAAGAACAACGAGAAAAGGAAAAAATAACTCATTCTCACTATCAAGCATTGGTAAAAGCCTCTTTTGATTCAAACATGTCATCCAAAAAAGACTTTCAGATGGGAGATCTAGTTTGAAAATGGGACAAGGCTCATGAGGAGAAAGGAAAACATACAAAATTTCAAAGAATGTGGCTTGGCCCTTTTCAAATCATAGAAGTCATCGGTCCATCCACTTTTATGTTACAGGATTTAACAGGAAAAAGAGATTCTTTACCTGTTAACAGACAGATCCTCAAAAAATATTTTTCATAGCGAATCATCATTATATTTTTAGATTAGTTTTTGTTTTGTTTGTTTTTGTTTCCATAATAAAACCATTTGTAAATGGTTACATTTGAGATTCACGAAAAGGACAAAAATTCTCTTCTAGATTTTGTTTTTCACTTGTATAAATAGAATTCTTTTAGAAAATGAATCATTATTATTGAAAGATACAGTTAAAGACTCTAGACCTAGGAATGATACTAGTTTCAACTGTATAAAATTTTGATGAAAAACCACCTTTAGTTAGAAATTGTTTTATATCAGTC
Source organism: Pinus tabuliformis (assembly GCA_031772625.1). Classification (NCBI taxonomy): domain Eukaryota; kingdom Viridiplantae; phylum Streptophyta; class Pinopsida; order Pinales; family Pinaceae; genus Pinus; species Pinus tabuliformis. Next base: position 730,821,305 of record CM062809.1, on the reverse strand, counting down.
CAATGAAAGGTATCAGTAACAAAAATAAAGATTCTCTGTAGAAAAGCTCTTTCCAAAAACTCTATCATGGTCATCCAGAGCTGTCTTAAGGAAACAATGACTTCCTCCCCACCTAGGAAACTACAATGTTCAGAGAATAATCCAATGATGCATTTCAACTTAAAGAATAAGAGGTCTCATCATGAGCCGACTTATCATGATCATAGATATTATAGCTTGCTGACTTTGCCAAAACTACATACCACAATAGGGCAATGACTCAAGATTGTTGCAATCACAAGACAAGGGGTCTCATCATGAGCCAGCTTGTTCAACAAAGTTATAAATCAGTGAATGACTGTGTCATGAATTGGCTACCAAACCAAGACATTGTTCTTTAAGGATAAAAAGAAAATGAAAGCAATAAGTGTGGAAATGGATTTCTCTTTGAAAGTTGTAAATTTCTCTAAGTAGGATACAGGATCATTTCTGGGTAACAGGTAACCCTGTCGAGGCTATAAACGCTTGCTGGCAGTAGAGGCTCTACCTACGACAAATGAGCATATTTAAAACTGATTTACAGAGAAGGCTTTGTTTTCATCTTTAAAAACCAAGTAATGACTGATGTAGATACAAGGACTAACTTAAGGGAGTAAATAATCAAAGTTAAAAATAAAAATAAAAACAAAATATCATTGATAGGTAAAAGCATAATGTACCTTGTCTTTTTATAATAAAGTTTAATTTTCTGGAAAATTTTCTGTTTTGGAAGTTTAGAAAATTCAAAAGAAAAGCAGAGATAACTGGTTCTTCCAAGTGAATCGCCAATTTTTGTGGCCAGCAACAACCCCCCTTCTTATTTAGTGTTATTTCTAATACTAAATAAGTGGGGACCCTTAGTTTAAAATTTAAAAATCAATTAGTGCTTGTATTTCGTTTTCAATAAAACTTACCGTCATAAGCTTAGGAGAATACCCTTGAAAAACCAAAAAGCCTAAGTTTTATGATAAAGTAGGAGTGCCTTAGGAAATATCGCATCGCAAAAAGATAGCAGTATACCTCCTTGCAAGCCGAACTCTAAAATTGCGAGCCCGCGATACGCGATGACAAACATATATCGCATCGCATGCATCAGACACCGTTTACATTGAAAAACTTTAAAATTTCCGATATGTGATGGCATATCACAAATCGCATTTCGTAGAAAACAGACCAATGAAAATTGTCATGTGCCACGATATTGCGATATTGCGATATTTCGATATTGCGATTAAGCGATAGAGCGACAATGCGATAATGCGATAATGAGATATTGAAAGTTTGTGATATAGCAGGCTATCAACTCTGCGATGTCGTGATTCTGCGATGTTGCGATCTGCGATATTGCGAAGCAAATCGAAAAATCGCTTCATCGCAGATCTTTCGGGCTCATCTTTCAAAAAAGTATTTTCCATAAATCAACACCTGGTTATTCCCTTTAATGTCAATTAATGAGTTAGTTGCCAGTTATTAATGGAAATATGGTTTCGCGCTTATCAAAAAGTCATTTCACGTAAGGTGGTATATTTTATGTGTCTTCGGCATTTAAAACTTTCCCATCACCCTTTCTTATCATTATTTTCACTTCACTTGTAAATCGCAGGAACGAAGAACAGAGAACGGTACGAAGCAATACGCAGGATAAAATGGGAAAGAAAAACAAAGCCCCGAGCACTGAAGAGAAGGAAATGGCGCCCTTGTATACAGACACCGCCTACAACCGAGAGGCTGGTATTGCTACGTGGGAAGGCATGTACAATTTATTTGAGGAGGAGAATCCCAGAGTAATGGAAGTTGAAGCTACTGCGGACTCACTTGGTTCTTCCGAGGCATCCCTTACAGAGCTAGCTTGCTCGTTCTTACATAGGATAGCTGCAAGGCCCAAAATTCTCCCATATACAGACATGGTTAAATGGATATTGCACAGCGTTGATATCAGAAACAGATAGTTTAAGGCTCAGGGTCAAGAGTTCATGAAATCATTATTTTTACAAATTTTGAACTTTATACCTCCTAAAAGAAAGAAGCACAAAAGGCAAAAAATGAATCAAGGAAGCCCGGATCAAGAAACGGAGGCAGTTTTCGATGCACGATTATAATCGCGCATCGCTGAGAAAAACTTCTCGAAATAGAAAGCTTCTAATTGCTCAGTCACCTGCAAGCCCCGAAAATTGCAAGAAAGCAACGATACAAACAGACTGGAAGCAGAAGGCTCAAGAAAAGGCAAAAACAATTGAAGGGTTAACCAAGTTGAACTGGGATTATTACTGGGCATACTTGGTAAAGCCACATAGCCAGTGGATGACTCTCAAGTGCATCATCAATTCTGCCAAAAAGATGGTGCTAGCTCTCACCGATTCTGTTTTCTCAGCACAGCTAAAATCAGAAGTCGGCTAGCCAAATCTTCTCAAACAGATGTTGAACGCATGCAATTTCAAAGAGCAGATACAAAAGTAGTTTTAATTTTAGATTCAATTTTAGTTTTAATTTTGTTTTATTTTTGCCTAAAATGAGGACGGTCATTTAAACTGCATCCTACATTTTTGTAATAAGTTATTTTTAGATTTAGTTAGTAGTATTTAAACCCTTCTCATGCATTTAGAGAAGGGTCCTGAAATTTGTCAAAAACTTATCCCCAGAACATGCACTTTTGTACCCTCTGAGGAGGTTTTGATGAATGAATGGAACAAGATTTATTGATATTTGCATTTAATATTTGCTACTGATGTTGCACTTCTGTACTCTTAGTGGATGTTAGATCAAGAAGAGATTAATCATTATCACTTGACGCTCATGAGTAGGACCAGTTATAAATGGTACTTTTATCTCTTAACTATTTCTGCCCTTGTGTTAAAGTGAAATTCATGTTCAGTTGTTTATATATTAATGTATGAATGCTTGAGTTATCATTTGGCACTTTTGTACGGTGATAGCTATTTATTTATGCTTAATGTATGAATAGCTTATTATGCCATATGTTTTCCACAACTGTTTCGTCTAACTTTTTATACGAAGTGGTTTATCTTTATTGGATTCTCTTCTTATAAAAGTTGAATGATCTTTATTACCAATTGTTATTTGAAATCATTTTAGATCACATAACAGAAGGATTACACCTCGGGTTAGTGTAGAATTAGATGTTTCTGTTTATTAGAATAAAATTTGCATGTTATTAGATTAGAGTTAGAATTAGAGCATCTCACTTAGGAACTTTTAGAAATATCAATTCTTCACACACACACATAAATTGGGAAACTGGTCCCATATCCCCAGTCGGACCCACCATACCAAACGGAAAAGGAGCTGCCAACCAAGGTCCGGACTGGGTGGGTATCCCCCTTGTTGTAGACCCTATTTTTGGGGCTTCAACACCTTCTTAGGAAGTTTTACATGGTGAAACTTGGATTATATCATGGAGAGATATTTGGGAATACATGTTAATTGTTATTTATTTATTTTTCTGTACTTTCGGTGATATACTCTATGGAAGTTAGGGTTTTTGAAGGATCCTAAAGTTAGTTTCAAATATGTTATCTTGATATTTTTTCTATAACTTCTTTTCTAGGACTCGTCATAATATGAAATATTAAAAGATCTTAGGAGACATATAAAACTACCTCATTTAAGAATTTTATAATTATATTTCAATAATTGGACATGTGGCACACTATACAATTTTGTTCAAATAAAGAGGACACAAAGTAGAAAGTTATCATAACTTTCACTTGGCACATCAAATTTTGGTAAAATCTATGAAATTTATGAGAAGACATATCAAAATATTATAGACCAAAGTTTCAAATTTATAAGAACTCAAATCTCAAATATATAACAAGAAAACTGCCAACCATTAAATATTTTCCAAATTAAGGTCTTAATGGTACATAACTTACAATATAACTTTTGATTAGAGGATCCATTTTCTTGAATGACTAGAAATTGTGATAAAGAGGATTAATATTAGCATTATCTAACATGAGTGTTGTTGGGAAAAGTATCCAATACGGAATGACCCTATCCCACTCTAAGGGTGATAGTACCTCAGCAACAACCGAATGCAAAGCTATTCAAGCTTACTTCTTTATGAGATGTAAGAGAGAGGAGAAAGAGATCCACTAACCGTTATCTTCCGCTAATGATTGATCCAATCTTCCCTCTTTTCTGCTTGCTCCCAGCTCCTTGCTCTTTCACTGGCCCAGCTACACAAAGATCCTGCAAAAGCACAAGAAAGGGAAACTACAAGAAGCATACATCCATAATTGATTCAAGGATTAGAATAAATCAAATATACAAGCATCAATACGCCATTGAGACACATGCATACAGAAGAACCTCAAATGCTTTATTAATGGAAGAAGTAAAGTTCTAAGAGTGTTACAACCATAAGAGGCCCAATCCAGCAACACCTCCCAGCAGAAAGAAATCTTCTCTTCACCTCCTTCAAGCAAATCACCCAATAGTTCTATACTCAAACCAACAGCACTTCCTTACGTACACAAGATTCCAGCCTCCCTAGACCTCATGAGAGAGCTCTATATATAGGAGTTTTGGAGAAAGGATGAGTCAGCTTGAGGCTGGCATGAAGCTGACTAGTGTCCTTTCCCACTTCAGTTATTCTTCAGTTCTTGAGTCCACTTGGAGTTTCTTGCTTCCACTTGGAGATCTAGATCCTCTTACTCATCACAAGGCGAATTCCCTGATCCAAGTGTCATTTTGGAAGCTTCCTGGGCATTTGACACCTTGCAGAATGACTATGCCACTTGGCCAATCTCGCCCAGCGCAGGTAGCCTTCATTGCTTTTGACATTCAGCGCAGGTACAGAGTGGAGCAGTTGACATTCAGCGCAGATGCTCAGTGGAGCAGCTGACATGATCCAGAAATAGCTTGTTTTTGAGTGTTTTCAGGTGGAGAACTGATTTTTAGTGCTGTGGTTTGCTGACCTTGTTCCTCTATGGGTAGGAACAACATGTTTAGGGACTTTGGATCCCTTAGATTATTGACATTTCATGCTTCATGCTGTAAGGCACAAAAATGTCTATAACAGTTGCCCCCTAAAGTATGAGGTCGTTTATCAGGTGAAATGCTTTATCAGGAGGATCCGAAGTTCATTCAATCGCTGAGAGGCGCCCTGTAATAAATACAATACAATACATTATTTTTCATTCTGCTTTCATGATCTAGCTGAGGCGGGCATTCCCATGCTCAGCTTTATAAATTCATTTTGGTACATATAACAGACGACCGTCTGATGGTAGACTGATAATTCTCTGCTGAAATTATCATCCTTTGAGTAGGATGATCATCTGCTGCAATAATGTACATATTAAATGCCTTTATATTTCCTGAATATATATCGCAGCCCGGATGGATGAAACTAGATCCGGGGTCTTCAAACTCGTTCGATCTTCACTCTAAGTACAAGTCGATCCATGTGAGAATTGCGCTGAAGTCGAACATGGAAAGACATCGCTTGATTACCAGTCAATAATGTAAACCGTTAACAAGCGCGAGAGGAATCACCGATAATGATAATGACCCTCAAGGTACTACAGTACAATTCACGTGGTGTGAATATAGGACTTGGCATCGAACACCACGCAAAATCTTCTGGTCGAAGGTCATTGATGTATACCTATCGCCGGAAGTGAGAAACTTGCCATTGAGGCATGCAAGCTTCAAAGTACTGGGGGGGTGTTCCTAGATCAACTTCTTGGATAATGAGCTGAAGTCGAAAAGAAGCGATCCGTCAAAGGAGGGCCTTAATGAATCCCACATCAGTGACATGGAACGGAGCTAATGATTTTATTGGAGGTGAAAACAATCTGTGAGATATGATTCAGGGTGGCGATCATGGGTGGATGAAGGATAATGTATGGCAGTGGATGGGACACGGTTAACTCTTTCTGAACAACATCTCTTGAACATATAACGACACTGATGTGATGGATCGGTAGCATTACCCCAAATGTGGATGGTTTGGCGAAGACCATGGTGATGAGACCGGTGAATGAAACAACCCAACCCGTTGTGATACGGAGGACAAAGTGTCATGTTCAAGAGCGACTTGCTACCATTAAAGCTTTGAGGTTCTCCCAATTTTTCCCCAGTCATTTCTGACCAGTACCTCTTTATTTTTGTCAAGCTTGAGGAGGATAACATATGCTTGTTCTATAACCTGCCCTTCGGGCAAGCCCATCGCTATGTTTTAACGAGCCTAGCGATAGGGAAACTCGTTCTCGTCTAAAGACAAGTTTGTCACTATTTAATCATTTTAACGAGTCTAGCGACAAGGAAAACTCAATCCTTTTCATTTTTAGAGAGTCTGAAAAGGTACAGAAAGTTAACTCCAAAATTCCTTTTTCGTCATCTAATCCCTTAAGTCTGAAAAAGTATAAAACAATACAGAAGGGATGAGTTTTCGATAACTTTAACGAGCCGAATAAACAAGCGCTCGACCTTTTTGTGTAATAATCCCTCAGGTCCAAAAAGATTAAAATCTAGAGGAGGGATAGCTCTTCCAGTCACTTTAACGAGCTGGAAGGCCAAAACTCGGCAAACTTTTCATATTTTACAAGTCAATTGAAAAAAGCTCAAAGAAGACTCGTCTTTTGAGGAACGAGTGATAAACAGGGATAGCAGCAGATTCCAGGTACAGGTTGGAATTTTCCAATCACGGCAATGTCACAAGGATGGCTAAGTGAAATCACTCTTCGCAGGTGTTCCTCAAAATGGGTAAACAATCATATGGGGGTGAACGATCGGCCAAATGGAATGGAGGTGGCAAGTGCAAACACGACCAAGGCTTTTTATGGCTAATAAATTTACGATCACAATGGTTATTTACCGGAATAGGTTCTTTTTTTATTTAAAAATGAGCTTAAACTCTGGGGGAAACATTGCTCACTGCTTTTATTTATTTTTTAACGAGCATGAAGACCGCGTTAAAACTGCTCGGATCTTGCGTTTATTTTTTAACGAGCATGAACTTTATGCTAAAACTGCTCGATATACCAGTCATAAGATAAGAAATGTCTCCTGTGAGATCTCTATTTTTTATAGAGCTTCATCTTCACTAAGCTTTGCTCCCTCTCATCCTTTCTTTATGCAAGTTCGGAAACGGCTAATCCTACGAGTTTAAAGGGTTAGACCTACAGGTTTAAAGGGAGGACCTAAAAATTTAAAAAAATAAATAGTCGTCCCTTGCTTGCACTCCAAAAGGTTGCATGCCCCCAGGTATAAAGTACAATTTCAAGGCTGCCCCTACTTATCCGATAAAACATTTGTTCTAAAGGGTGAGGCTTGCCTCTTCGTGGTTACCCAAAGACTGTTTTGTTAACACCATCAAACGAAAACATTTCCTTGGCACTGTCTACCGAAGTAGACAATGGTGAATGACTGTTGTCAAACAAGTAACCTTAACAAAAGAATCCTATCCCAGAACAACCCCTCTTCCAAATACGGACGGAGTACGGACTAGTCATATTCTTTCGCGGAAATTCTATCTTATACCCAAGGTTTTCTCTGCCCGAAGCAGACCAGGATGCATGCCCCCTGGGTTCCAGTCCCATCTTTCCGAATCACTCGCACTCATCGGGAAGGAGGACTGGGGGTGGAGACATTTCTTGAGTGAATAGACCATTCAGTGTTGGTATTTGACTATTTGCGATGTGTGATCCCGGAAATGAAAGTTGGTCTACGAGCTTGACCATTCTTCCTTCGTGTGGAAAACACATTACTCTAAAGAGTGAGGAGACTATAGCTCCCATGCAATATATATAGTCTCGTCCAAGGAGTAGGTTATAATCCAAGGGTCCTTGAACGACCATCACGTTCAATTGAACGGTCTTCCCTTTCAATGTAACAGGCACATGGGGGAGAATACCTAATGGTCGACTGGTTCCTTTGTCAAAACCCGAGAGATTTCTTATCTCAGGAAAAAGCGCCGGGGAACCCAGTGCTTTCCAAGCAATAGAGGAAAGGATGCTCACAGATGCCCCTTCATCGATGATAGTTCCCGCCATTACCATTCTATAAATTTGGACTATGATTTTGAATGGTATACTGGCTGGCAACCGGGGTCTGCCTAGTTGGTTCCAATCAAAGGACACAACCAGGTTGCTTGGTGGTGGGACCGAATACACGGCCAGATATGATCCTGACGATGTTCCTTCCTGCGATAAAGGAATGGGCACATTGCCCTGATGCTCATTAGAATCTGTGTTGATGAAAAGAATCTGGATGGTGTCATCCTTATTCTCTTCAGTGAGGGTGTCATTTGAAGATGAATCTTCAGTGACGGTGTCATTTGAGGATGAAACCTCTGAAGGAAGAACCGGGTCAACTGCCGTATCGACCTTTAGCCTTTCGTCTGGTCTGGATTCAGTAGGTTCATTTTCAATGACTGACGCTTCAGCTGACCACTTGAGTGGGTCAGCTGTATTTTCAACCAACGAAGGACTTGGCACGAGTTTTTTGTATCCAGGAGGAAGTCTCAACGGTGAAACCGGGCGATCTTCCAAAACTCTCTTCACTTCGTCTAAGAAGGGACAACGGTGGATGGCGTGATCGCCTTCACACAGTCTACAGGGGGATCTTGCTCCCCCCTTTTGTCTTGAACCTTCACTTTCGCTGGTTGACGGTAAGCATTCAACATGGCTATCAGAGGTTGATGCTCCCGAGTTGTGCAACCGAGGGGACCAGTCCCTTAGTATCCGGGGAATACAGGGACAATCTCTATGGAAGTGGTCTCCTCTACATATGACACATGGCGATTTAGACCCGGTCTGTGTTGTGTGTGGATTTTTGTCAGATGTCTTTTGCTTGCCCCCAGTCGCCTTAGGCTCCTTCTTCTTCTTCTCTTTCTTCTTCTTCTCCTTCTTCTCCACGGGAGCTTGGATTTTGCCGGCTCTACCTTTCGAAGATGAAGGATTGGAGGGAGAGTTATAGGAAGTAGAAGGCTGGTGGGCAGCTCTAGACTCATCTAACTGTTGACTCGACTGTTCAGGAACCATGGTGTTCTGAACTACATTGGTTGAGAATAGCCAAATAGGCAGGCCAATTGTCAGTCCTGGAAGCGACAATGTTGCCATGTGGGGCGCACCAACTTCTCCCCAAGAGGAGAAAGGACTAGGATTTCCATCATGTGGAATTCCTTGGTTGGGGCATTCCATGTTCTCAACCTAAAGATCAACGCAGGAATAGGAGGTGATTATGTTCCGTTTAAAATAAATTTTATAACGACGCTTTAGACACAACTTGCTTTTTCACTTTTTAAGAGTCGAGAAAAAGCTAAAGATGACTCTAGTCTCCTTCGATGTTTTAACGAGCCCGAAGTGACAAATGCTCGGATGGACTTTTTCAGTTATAGAGTTTGAAAAAGGCCAAAAGAAACTGCTCTGGAGTTCTAGGCAGAGGGTGTGCCAAACTTTTCGCAAAACCACAGAATACGTTTTACGGTACGAGTGGTCGATCTTCGTGAATGTTGTGTTCACTGCATTGCGATCAGTAGGGCGGCCGACACGGTTTCCTATGGATAAAGGCTTTAATCCTATAGGGGTCTCCCAATATATATGCGACGGTACGTGGGAGAACAAGTTCATATTGATACTTATCGCTTCACCGTGGAGGAATCACCCAACCACTCAACGCTAAGATATCATGTTTAACGACGCCGGAACACGTCTCTATCTTAGACCTCTATGTGTTTGCGTTATGTTTCAATGCGTTGTTATGTAAATTCAATTTATTTTAAGGTTGATCTTGTTTAGCAGTTTGCCTTTATGGATCACCACGAGATGTATAGTAACATTCCTAAATGCAGTCTAAGATGATAAGCAAGCTTTTCAATCTTTCAACTTTGAAAATCTTAACTACTAAGGGAAAAGAAAGATAACACCTTTTCACAAAGATCATAGAGCACACACTAATGCATTTTCCCTAAATCAACATGCAAACTGTCATAATGCACATGCACAATGCAAGTATTTCTTTTCTCTCTCTTAATGTTTGTGCGACACAAAAAGAAAGCTGTTGTATAATTTCGAATTCAATTTCAAGTGAAAGCAAACAAGCTTGTCCAAAATCAAAAGACACCTTAAGATTTACTTGTTTCGACACTAGAAATACATAAATTCAAACCATATGACGAAAGCGAAAGCTCAATCAACTATGAACAGCAAACAAACTAACTCTTAAGATCAAAACGACACTTAATCACAGGTCTAGATCTAAGAGGCCACAACAAGACTAGTTCACTTTCGTTATGGGAAACTGTAAATGACACAAGAAATACCCAAAGAACAAACACAGTTTCTTTATACAACCGAGGCGGAATAGTGGCAAGGAAATTTGGTTTCAGATAGGTACATTGACTGGTAACAGGCAGCAAAAACAAGAGTGAAAACAGGGCAAGAAACAGCAGGAAACCCCAGTAGCACTAGGCAAAACTGGTCCAGCGCAGGTAGTACACAGGCAGTTTGACCTTCAGCACAGGTAGCCCCTTCGGGAACTGCGCTGAAATGCAGACAGCCTTCACACAGCCTGCACTGAAGAACGAAACTTTCGTTTCTCTTGGTTTTCGGGTCACAGATTGCTCAAAAATTCACAGTTTTTGGCCAAATCAGAAGCTATCAGTCAAGCACACACTAAGGGATGAAAAGGAGGATGAAAAGATATCACTAAGAGCTTATTAGAGTCCTTGTGGATCAGCTCTTCAAATCATAAACTTGCCCAGAAACTGAGCTAGAGTAGCTTCCCTCTACTTTGTATTTGAAAGATCCAAATACAGTTCGATTCGGTACTCCCTTTGTTTACGAAATGAATAGCAAAAACACAAACAACCAACAAGATACGATCCCCAGCGGAGTCGCCAATTTGTTGTTGGGAAAAGTATCCAATACGGAATGACCCTATCCCACTCTAAGGGTGATAGTACCTCAGCAACAACCGAATGCAAAGCTATTCAAGATTACTTCTTTATGAGATGTAAGAGAGAGGAGAAAGAGATCCACTAACCGTTATCTTCTGCTAATGATTGATCCAATCTTCCCTCTTTGCTGCTTGCTGCCAGCTCCTTGCTCTTTCACTGGCCCAGCTACACAAAGATCCTGCAAAAGCACAAGAAAGGTAAACTACAAGAAGCATACATCCATAATTGATTCAAGGATTAGAATAAATCAAATATACAAGCATCAATATGCCATTGAGACACATGCATACAGAAGAACCTCAAATGCTTTATTAATGGAAGAAGTAAAGTTCTGAGAGTGTTACAACCATAAGAGGCCCAATCCAGCAACACCTCCCAGCAGAAAGAAACATCCTCTTCACCTCCTTCAAGCAAATCACCCAATAGTTCTATACTCAAACCAACAGCACTTCCTTACATACACAAGATTCCAGCCCCCTAGACCTCATGGGAGAGCTCTATATATAGGAGTTTTGGAGAAAGGATGAGTCAGCTTGAGGCTGGCATGAAGCTGACTAGTGTCCTTTCCCACTTCAGTTATTCTTCAGTTCTTGAGTCCACTTGGAATTTCTTGCTTCCACTTGGAGATCTAGATCCTCTTACTCATCACAAGGCGAATTCCCTGATCCAAGTGTCATTTTGGAAGCTTCCTGGGCATTTGATACCTTGCAGAATGACTGTGCCACTTGGCCAATCTCGCCCAGTGCAGGTAGCCTTCATTGCTTTTGACATTCAGCGCAGGTACAGAGTGGAGCAGTTGACATTCAGCGCAGATGCTCAGTGGAGCAGCTGACATGATCCAGAAATAGCTTGTTTTTGAGTGTTTTCAGGTGGAGAACTGATTTTTAGTGCTGTGGTTTGCTGACCTTGTTCCTCTAGGGGTAGGAACAACATGTTTAGGGACTTTGGATCCCTTAGATTATTGACATTCCATGCTTCATGTTGTAAGGCACAAAAATGTCTATAACAATGAGATGAAGGAAAGATCCAAAATATACTAAAACTCATCTAGGAGTTATGAAGGAAACAAACACTTAGAATTTAGGTTCCCCCAATTAAAAAAAAGTTAATAAATGGATGATTGCATGCTGAAAAACATGGATTTATATAAGGTTTCCAAGAAAATATTGATAAAATGGAAAATAAGATGAATGAAAATGTAAAAAGAATCCACGAGGGAATAAATAAAATAATTACAAATCATTCTATTAAAACATATCTCTAAAAGGGATATTAGGATCTAGTGGAATAATGAACACAAGGAGAAGCATGGTAACACAACTCAATCACATATGGAGAGTATGCTATCGCAATTGGAAAGAAAAAATATTGAAGCGTAGAACTATAAATAGTACTTCTCAATCCAATATCCACATCATCAGGGATTCAATCCAACACCAAGGAACTACTACATTTCGAAGTTTGATATGAGGAAGTTTGACAGTAACGATCCTATAATATGTTTATTCTAGATTGGAACATATTTTTTATCTATACCAAGTGATGTCCTTACAAAATGTAAATATTGCATCCATGTTTTTAGAAAAAGAACATCCTGTATGGTATTAGTGGATTTGTCGAAGAAAAAGGATTATGTTATATCTTGGTCCATTTTATCGCGGAATCTATCATAAATTATGGGGATATTAAGAGAAATACATTATTTAGATAATTGGTAAATCTTCGCTAAAAAGATCAAGTTACAGAGCACATTCAAGAATTTCAAAATTTGGGTCTCAAGGTAATTTAAGAACATTTTAGACAATAATTTGTTAGACCTATTTTTTGGAAATTTAAAGAAAAGCATCCAACATGAGGTGTGTCTCTTTAAACATAAACCTATAGATCATACTTTTCATCTAGTAAATAAAGTTGAATGGGCACTAGAAAATTGGTCACTAATAATTATATAGAAAATCACATTCCCACTCCTAACTGACAGGACTGATTCCTCAAAAAATGGATGAAATAAGAGCGAAGCGACTATGCTTCAATTTTGGTAGAAAGTACAGTCAGGAGAATAAATGTAGTGAGAATAAATTAGTTTACATAGACTGTGAAGATGAATAAGATCAAGAAGTACAACAATCCCCAAATCTAGAGGTAGAAGAGGCCAATACAACAAATATATTGTCATGATTGGCTAGCATCAATACTCCACAAACCCTCAAGTTAGAAGGACATATCAAAAATAAAAAAGTGATAGTACTGATCCATTTAGGTAATACTCATAACTTCATCATTTACAAATTGTCAAAACTTCTTAGTTTCTTTTTAATAAAACATTGGAATTTCAATTAATGATTACAGATGGAGGTACCATTAATTGTTCAACGAAGTGCCATAGTATTAAGTTGAATATGAGGGAGTATTTGTTGGATATTCATATGATTGTAATCCAAATGGGTGGTGTTGATGTTGTGTTAGGGGTCAAATAATTACAATCATTGGAAACAATTACCTATAATTTTCAATATTTCTTCATAAGATTTACCTGAGAATAAAAGAAAATTGAGCTTAGAGGTATATAAGGGAAAACCTCTAAATTTATAAGCTCTAATGGAATGAAAAAATTACTCAAAAATGGGAACCAAGGTGTAATTTCATAATCATGTTCACTAGTAATTCCTAAGGGTCTTACAGCTGCTCAAGATCATGACCATGTTATTCATTTACATCTTGGAAGTGCACCAAAGATAAATGAAGGAGGGAAAATCATACTAGAAGTAGAAACAATCCTTGAAACAAGGATCAAGTAGTTGAGAAATCCATCAATTTTGGAGTACCTCATCAAACAAAAGAACCTGCTTGTGGAAGATATGACATGGGAAGATGACTTCTTCTTGCATAATCACTAGTAGTTAGCTAAATGTTGAGGACAACATCTATTTGAAGTGGAGGGCATGTTAAGCCCTATATAAGCCCCATATTAACCCTAAAAATCTTTACTAATCCCTAGATATTGAGTGATTATATCTACTATTATTTTACTATGTAGGCTAGAATCCTTCATGGTCTCATTTTATTATAATTGTACACTTTATTTCCTACACACACATACCTACACTAAAGAGACCTAGTATTAGGATCATCAAATATTGTCTTGTACATTGTGTTCATTATAAAAGGAGGTTTCCCCCTCAAACATGATTTTAATTAATGGTTTCTTATCATTATAATGTGAAAGGTTCATAACATTTTGACACTTTGTACTTCATCCATGTCTTCAGGGACACAATTGGTAGTATAACGATTATGATTTGGTATAAGGTAAGTTTGAACTTATTAATATTGATCAACATGGGAGAAACTATACAAGTAAAATTTCCTTTAAATAATTTTTTTTCGATCATTGTACATTGGGTAAGCACCTACACTTGATCCCAAATGACAATGTTTTCTTTCATTTTCCTTGGCATATCTTAGAAACAATATCAATCCCTATAAATTGATTTTAGTTATATGTTGAGGAAGTCTTTCTCCCATTGTCATCTATTATATTATGTAGATGTATATATTTTTCCAACCCAAGCCATAAGATTGATATAAATAGAAGGCTATATATATATATATATATATATATATATATATATATATATATATATATATAGATATGTGTGGAGGAAAACTATGGGATTCATCCCTCCTTTAGAATAGATAAATGGATGACTAATAGTTCTTCCTCGAGAACTTGACTAGATTGGAACTAGTGATCTCTCTATTGGTAACATGCCTACGGGCTATGACCCAATTGATTAAGCTAACCCTTAGAACATATTTCAATTTTAATGATAGAACAATGAACTTTGATTGAATTATAAATATATATGTCATGATATAGTCTAATATAATTTAATTATAAATGTTATGCAACCAGCTCACAAAAATATAGATCGACGACTTAAAAAGTATCCTCTTCGAGGGGGAAACCTCCTTTATATTACATAAATGAACAATTATTGGATGATACAAATGACAATACCTCCTTTATATATATATGAGCCTAAGGGGTCATAATATAATCAGAGCCTACATAACAATAATAATGTAATAACAATAGTGGGCTTTTATGGTGCACAACAATAACAATATGAGGGCTACATGGGAACAAAAATAGAAATAAGGGGGATATATTAATAATAACAATAAGGTAGCTACACTAGTATTATAGGAACATAACATGCTCATCCCCTTCAAAAAATTGTTTTCCTCAATGCTTGAGTAGTTCTGGATGCTTATGTATAAAATTATCATCCTCCCATGTGGAATCTTCAGCAGGTAATTTCTTCCACTGAATGAGATACTCTGAAATTGATCGATTATGTAGCTTTCACATTCTTGTTTCCATGACTGCTTCAGGCTCAAATAGTATTTTCTCTTCTTTGTCAAGTTCTAGCAACACTTGTTTGAACTGGAAGCTTGTCACCAATAACCTTCTTTAAGCATGAAACATGGAAAATTGGGTGTACTTGGGAAGATGCAGACAACTCCAATTTGTATGCCATAGTACCAATATTTGCAACACCTTGTAAGGAACATAGTATTTGGGTGATAATTTATTATCCTTCGTAGCTTGCTTGAGAGACGGTTTTTTTGTATGGTTGTAGCCGTAAACATACCCAATCACCTACATCAAAACTTCTTTCACTACGATGTGATTTGATTGTTGTTTCATTCAATTTTTTGCCATATTTAGGTTATCCTTTAAGAGTTGGAGAACTTGTTGTTGGTTCTCAATGTGATCTTCCACTACTTGAACCTTAGAATTTTCTCTTAAAGATGATGTGATATATGGTGGATGATATCCATAAAGTGCCATAAATGGGGTCATTTTTTTTGTAGTATGGAAGGAAGTGTTATACCACCATTCAACTAGAGGTAACCACTTGACCCATTTTGCTTATTTATCATATACAAATAAAGGAAGATATCCTTCCAAAAATTTGTTGACTATCTCCGTTTTCCCATCAGTTGAGGACCTATATTAGGTTGGGCGAACCTACCTATGGTTTTGTGCATGATTTTCGCACATGGTATTGGACACGATGGTTTTTCGGTCCATGGTATTGGATGCTTCGGCATGTATAAATATGTATTGTAACAATGAAAGGAACATAATGAAAAATCAAGTTGGTAGTCCCGGTTTTGGGATCCAGGGAAAAATCTCTGTGCATATGTGTTTTATGGGTTATGCTCTCGCATTGTTTATTTTCTTTGTTTAAGAATTCGTATGCAGGTAATTTCTGTACAGGGTTAAAACCTACATTTGGTATTAGAGCTGTTTTGGCTTCAAGGGGACGCCTTTGTTGCTGAGGGGTTTCGCTCGGGCCTGTGGTAGACCCTGTTCAGTGGGAGATCTGCGAGATCGATTCTGGTGGTGAAAGAAGATGGCGAGCAGTGGAAAGATCGAGATTGAGAAGTTCAATGGTCAGAGTTTTGAGTTGTGGAAACTCAAGATGGAGGATCTGTTGGTCGATAAAGATCAGTGGATCGCGGTAGATCCGGGTACTAAACCATCAGGAGTGACCGATGAAGAATGGAAGAAATTGGATCGGAAGGCAAAGAGCACAATACAATTGTGTGTCTCAGATTCAGTATTGCTGAATGTATCAGGGGAAGCTACGACAAAGGCTTTTTGGGTCAAGTTAGGGACTTTGTACCAATCTAAGTCTCTGGTGAATAAATTGTTCCTGCGGAAAAAGCTGTATAACCTGAGGATGAAAGATGGAGACTCGGTGACAGAGCATCTGAATGCATTTAATACTGTGGTCAGTCAATTATTATTTGTTGATATTAAAATTTCAGATGAAGATAAGTGCATCAGTCTATTGTGTTCTCTACCAGATTCGTGGGATAGTCTGGTTATTGCAATAGGTAGCAATGCAACTGCTTTGCAGTTTGATGAAATAGTCTCAGCCTTGCTGACGGAGGAGATGAGACGGAAGAATATGGACAACCAGAATGGTGATGCCTTGTCTGTACGAGGACGGTCCCAGAATAGAAACAAAAATAAGTCATCGAGTGGGAGATCTAAATCTAGAGGGAGATCTAAATCTCCAGAAAACCTACAAAGGTGGTGTGCTGGAAATGCGGAAAGGAAGGGCACTTCAGAAGGGATTGTAAATCTAAAGCTCCTGATAAAGGAAAGGGATCTGATGATGCTCCTTCTGCAGAGGCGAAAACCACCTCAGATGAAGGTGGGGATGTGTACTTGGCTTCTTCAAGTACACATGTAGATCATGAGGCATGGTTGATTGACTCAGGTGCATCCTTTCACTTCACTCCCCATAGAGAGTGGTTCTGCGAGTATGAGAAATACGATGGTGGTGATGTCTTCTTAGGAGATGATAGGAAGGCTAGAATCATTGGTCGGGGAAAAGTAAAGTTGAAGTTGCAAGGTGGAAGGGTTATAGAACACTTCCGGGTGTTCTACATATTCCTGCATTGGCCAGAAATCTGATTTCTGTAAGCAAGTTGGATGATGCAGGTGTAAAGACGATGTTCGAGAAAGATACCTGCAAGATGGTTCGAGGAGCACTGATATTGATGTGGGGAGTTCGGACTGGAACTCTGTACAAACTGCAAGGTAGCACTGTTGTTGATGGGTGCAATAGTTCTATGGTTCCTGAAAATGGAGTAGAAAATCTAGTGGTCTCTGGAGAGAAGACCATGTTGTGGCATCAAAGGCTTGGACATATTGGAGAGAAGGGCCTTCGAATACTTCATAGTAAAGGTATGGTAGAAGGTATGAATGATAGCTCTCTGGATTTTGATTTCTATGAAAATTGTGTGTATGGGAAGCAGAATCGAGTGAGTTTCCCCTCTGGTGGTAAGAGGACGAAACATATATTAGAGCTTGTGCATAGTGATGTGTTTGGACCTGTGAAGGTTCCATCACTGGGTAAGTCTCTGTACTATGTATCATTCATAGATGAATTCTCAAGGAATACATGGATATATTTCCTTAAGAAGAAATCTGAAGTCTTTGACAGGTTTAAAGAATTTAAGGCTCTAGTGGAAAATCAAACAGAGAAGAAGATAAAGGTGCTGAGGACAGATAATGGTGGAGAATTTTGCAGTAAGGAATTTGAAGAATTTTGTAAGAAGTGTGGTATAGCATGGCAGAAGACTACTCCATATACACCTCAGCAAAATGGAGTCGCAGAAAGAATGAACAAGACGTTGATGGAAAGGGCAAGAAGCATGCTCAGTGGTGCCGGGTTAGGACAGGAATTCTGGGCAGAGGCGGTGGATACTGCACGTTACCTGATCAACAGATCACCGTCATCAGCGTTGGAGGATAAGACTCCACAAGAAGTATGGACTGGTAAGAAACCCTCTCTTTCACATCTGAGGGTATTTGGATGTGATGCATATGTACATGTTCCAAAGGAGAAACGAACCAAGTTGGATAGTAAATCTGAAAAGTGCATCTTTATTGGGTATAAGGATGGTTTAAAGGGTTATAAGCTTTGGAACCCAGTCACACGGAAGGTTGTGTACAGCCGAGATGTGGTGTTCAGAGAGGTAAAAGATGTTATTCAATCTGAAGTCCAACCAAAGGAACCTGAGAAGATAGAGTTTGAGCCAAAGGAGGAAGAATCAGACTCTGCAGCAGAGGAGGAATCAGAAGATGAAGAGCCACAAACTCCGGCTGTGAGAAGATCAGGTCGAGAAAGAAGGCAGCCAGAAAGGTATAGTCCATCTGCTTTCAGTTCAAATTTTGCTTTGTCTGTTACTGATGATGATCCCAGAACTATGAAGGAAGCAGTGGATTCAGAGGATGGAAAACTCTGGAAAGAGGCCATGGTTGATGAAATGGCATCTTTGCACAAAAATGAGGCTTGGGATCTGGTAGAGTTGCCGGCTGGAAGGAAACCCATTGGCAGCAAATGGGTGTTCAAGAAGAAGACTAATGCAGAAGGAAAGGTGGAGAAATACAAAGCTCGATTGGTAGCAAAAGGTTATTCCCAGGTGCCGGGAATTGATTTTGGTGATATTTTTTCTCCTGTTGCCAAGGTAGCTTCTATTAGATTACTTTTATCTGTTGCTGCTGCTTTTGATTTTGAGGTAGAACAGATGGATGTGAAGACAACATTTCTTCACGGGGATTTGGAAGAGGAAATCTACATGAGGCAACCTGAAGGCTTTGCGGTGAAGGGTAAGAAAGAACTGGTATGCAAGTTAAAGAAGTCTCTGTATGGGTTAAAACAGTCACCAAGGATGTGGTATCAGAAATTTGATACATTTATACGGGGACTTGGCTTCACTAGAAGCAAAGCAGATCATTGTGTGTATTTTAAATTAATTGGTGACCGTGTTATTTATCTGGTCTTGTATGTGGATGATATGTTTCTGGTTGGAAATGACAAAGAAATTATCCAGGATTTGAAGACCCAATTGTCCTCCAAATTTGACATGAAAGATCTTGGTGCCGCAAACTATATTTTGGGCATGGAAATTAAAAGAGATCGGGCAAAGAGGAAGCTCTGGTTAAACCAGAGGAAGTATGTCGAGACAATACTGCAGAGGTTTAATATGCAGGATAGTAAACCGGTGAAGGTTCCTATTCCTGTAGGTGTAAGGTTATCTGCTGAACAGTGTCCCGTGTTCCATATGCAAGTGCAGTCGGTAGCCTGATGTATGCAATGGTATGTACTAGACCAGACATTGCACATGCAGTGGGAGTATTGAGCAGGTTTATGTCAAAACCTGGGAAGGAGCACTGGACAGCAGTGAAGCGGGTTTTCAGGTATTTGCGTGGCACTAGTGATTATGGTTTGTGCTACCAAGGAAGATCAGGACTGGACAGAGTGTTGGATATTCATGGTTTTGTTGATGCAGACTGGGCTGGAGATCTGGATCAGAGAAGATCTACAAGTGGGTATGTGTTTAACCTATTTGGAGGTGCAATCAGTTGGATGAGTAAGAAGCAATCTGTAGTGGCACTATCAACTACAGAGGCAGAATACATGGCAGCCACTCATGCAAGCAAGGAAGCAGTTTGGTTGTAGAGATTGTGTTCAAGTATGGGGTTGGTACAGGGAGCTATAAGAATAGACTGTGACAGCCAAAGTGCAATTTTCTTGGCAAAGAACCCTGCTTATCATTCAAAGACAAAGCACATTGATGTTCAGTATCACTTTGTGAGGGATATGATAGAAGACAAAAAGGTGTTGCTGGTAAAGGTGGACACTTTGAAGAATACTGCAGATGCATTGACAAAATCTGTGAGCTCTGAGAAGTTCTCTTGGTGTAGAGAAACAATGGGTGTTTTAGGGCTGGAAAAATGACTAAACTCTCCTGTGGTCCCCTGTGGAAAGAAAACAACAAGTGGGAGATTGTTGGGTTGTGTTATATTCTTTCCACGACTAACCGACGTAGTTAAACGGGGGGTTAGAGGGGGGTGGAAGCCCCCCTTCGTTGCGGTGATTGTGCAGCGGGGGGGTCATAGGGGGGGCGGCAGCCCCCCTGTCCAGGGGGTTTGAGGGGGGCGGGTAGCCCCCCTCTACGGGGTCTGGGGCAGCGCCCCGGGAAATTTTTTTTTTGGACCCTATATTAGGTTGGGCGAACCTACCTATGGTTTTGTGCATGATTTTCGCACATGGTATTGGACGCGATGGTTTTTCGGTCCATGGTATTGGATGCTTCGGCATGTATAAATATGTATTGTAACAATGAAAGGAACATAATGAAAAATCAAGCTGGTAGTCCCGGTTTTGGGATCCAGGGAAAAATCTCTGTGCATATGTGTTTTATGGGTTATGCTCTCGCATTGTTTATTTTCTTTGTTTAAGAATTCGTATGCAGGTAATTTCTATACAGGGTTAAAACCTACAATCATTTCCATAAATATAGTAGCAACTCTACTACCTTTAAAATGATGAGATAATGCACAAAAGTGTGCATACTTGGTAAGTCTATCAATTACCACCATGATGACACTCTTTCTTTCAGTCTTGGGTAAACCTGTGATAAAATCCATTGAGACCTCCTCCCAACATTGAATTGGAATGGCTAAAGGTTGTAATATACCTGGGTTCTTAATTGTATCAACTTTATTTTGTTGGAAAACCAAACATTTTGCCACAAACTTCTGAATATCATATTTAATTCCATCCCAAAAAATTCCTTCCTGACCATATGGTAACTTTTTAAAAATCTTTAGTGACCTCCTAAGGATAGGTGTGCAATTCCAAAAGAATATTTTGTTTGAGTTCGAAATACTCACAAAGATATAAGTGATGTTTGTACGATAATGAACCAATTTTTTGTCTAAATGTATAAGATTTACTGGGATCTTGATGCAAATTTTGAATGAGTGACCGCACCTCTTAAATCATTATTCCATTCATCCTTTACTTTGGTTATCCACTCAGGTCGGATAATAGAAATGGCACAAACCAATGCTTCCACATCCTCATCCTTTCTTGAGAGTTCATTTGCAATAACATTTTTCTTCCCTTTTCTGTAGATGATTTCAAATTCATAACCCAACATCTTTGTCACCCATTTTTTCTAGTCTTATGAAGATAATATTTTATCCAAAAAGTGTTTGAGATTATCATGATTTTTTTTTTACCTTGAACTGTCTTCCCATTATGTAAGGTCATCATTGCTTTAGTGCATGTAGTATTTCCAAAATTTCCTTCTCATAAATAGGTTTGTGTAAATGCTTTCCTTTGATTGGATGGCTTTCAAAAGCAATGGGTCTTCCTTCTTTCATTAAAAAAACACCAATTCCATTTCCTGAGGCATCACATTCCATAATAAAAGTTTTTGTGAAGTCTGGAATAGCTAATACATGTGCTTCGCACATTGCCCCTTTAAGATGTTCAAAGGCCTTCGTTGCTTCTCGATTCCACTAAAATGCATCTTTCTTCAATAATGATGTTAGAGGTGTCATTATTCTCCCATAATTCTTAACAAACTTGTGATAATACCCTATCAACTCGAGAAATCCTCGAATATGATTTATGGTTGTGGGGATTTTTCATTCCTTAATGGCTTTAATTTTGTTATGGTCTAGATTAACACCCTCATGAGATACAATATGATCCAAATATTCCACCTCCTGTACTCCAAAGAAACATTTGGAGGTTTTTACATATAATTGTTTCTCCTCTAATAGTTTGAGCACCCTGTCAACATGTTGAACATGATCCTTACATGACTTGTTGTAGGTTAGTATATCATTAAAAAATACTAACACAAATTTTCTAAGGGCTTGAAAATGGAATTCATCAAACCTTGAAATGTGGAAGGTGCATTAGTAGAGCCGAAAGGCATGACCAAAAATTCATAATGACCCTCATGAGTTCTAAATGTTGTTTTCAGAATGTATTCATTCTTCATTCTAATTTGATGATATCCTAACAAAGATCCAACCTGGTGAAGTAAATTGCTCCATGTAATTCATGGAACAGTTCATCAATGACGGGAATGGGAAATTTATCTTTAACAGTGAGCTTGTTGAGCTCCCTATAATACAAACACATATTCCATGATCCATCCTTATTGTGAGCCAATACTACTAGAGCATAGAAATAAATTTGACTAGGTTTCAGAACTATACCAGCCTCTAGCATTTCTGCAACCATATGTTCAATTTCACTCTTTTGGGCAGAAGGATATCTGTAAGGCTTGATGTTTGGAGGAACAGTTCCTAGAATCAAATGAATAGCATGATCATGATCATGAACAAGTGGGAGGCCTTTGGGAGTCTCAAACACCTTGGAATGATTGTCCAAGACTTTTTGGAGATATGGAGAAATAGATGATTTTGATGTTTGAACCTCTAGTGAGCATAATTTTGCAATTACACCCCATTTTTCTTTCTTCAAAATAATTTTCATGCCACTAGAGATGATTATCTTTCTTGATTTCCTTGTGATGCCCCTTAATTCAACTTCCTTTCCTTTCCAAAAAAAATTCAAGAAAAGTTATTGAAAATTGAAAGCTATCATCCCCAAAGATTGTAACCATTGGATTCCTAGTACAACATCAACACAACCCATTGGAATGGAAATCATTGGAATATTCAATCCATATTCCCCCATGGTTAGCTTGATAACATAGCACTTTCTAGAGAAATTTATAGTTCCTCCTTCGCAACCATCACTTGACACTCTCGTGCTAGATATAGGAAGTAATTCAATTCCTTGGCTATATTACAATGAATAAAATTATGGGTACTACCCGAATCAATAATAATTATTACCTTTTTCTTCTTTATATATCCTTCTATCTTGAGAGTTTGAGAGTGGTAATTCCTACCAATGCATTACAAGATATGGTTGAATTCATTTCTTCTTCTCTGGGGTTGGTTCCTAGTGTATATCCTCCTCTTTTGATGTTTCTTGTTCCTTTTCTTCCTCCTCTTCACATTCTATGTAGAATAATTTATTCTCAGCACATTTATGACGTTTAGTGTATTTTTTATCACAACTGTAACAAAGATCTTTTGCTATTTTTTCCTCCAATTGTTGTTGTGTCAACCTTATAGGTTGCCTAAGACTAGGAGCAGAAACACTTCCATCTTTATAGTTGTGAGTGGTAGACTTCCTTGTATCCATAATTTTTATTTCAACTTTTATTTCCACCCTTGCCTTCTCCAATGAATCAGGTCCCCAAAGGTGAACCTCATGTTGGATGTTATCTTTTAAAGTCCCTATGAAGATGATATCACAAAATCTAACCTTGACAGGCT
Organism: Pinus tabuliformis; assembly: GCA_031772625.1. NCBI lineage: Eukaryota > Viridiplantae > Streptophyta > Pinopsida > Pinales > Pinaceae > Pinus > Pinus tabuliformis. The sequence goes on along the minus strand of CM062809.1, from coordinate 730,797,612 downwards.
GTTGATCAAGTAGACTCTGAGTAACTCTTCCAAACCAATCTTTTGGTTGAGGCTTAGCCTCCTCTGTTGGGTGTGGAGCCTGATTATCTTCTATATTCAAAGTTATCGCCACATAGGACCCTAGTTCAAAATAGGGGCGGCAACGCCACTGATAAAATATTCGCTGCAGGGGGGTCTAGGGGGGGCAGCGCCCCTGAAGCTAAAAAGAGCTGTAAAATTGCCTTGTAAAAGTATAGTAATTTCTAGTCAATCTGGGCCATTCATTAGGGGGATGATCTGACAGTAGAACTTATGTTTAGTTTATGGTTTTTTGCCATAGAAGGCAACCCCTCTCTTTGTATGAGGGTATTGTATTTTGAGGCTGTGTGATAGATGTGTATCCTGTGAGCGAGAAATAGAGAGGTGAGACTATGAGAGAAAATAGAGGATATTACAGCGGATTTTTTGTAGGTTGTGTCTCTTCATTTTGTTGGATAATAGAAAGGAAGGACTGGCTGTTCGGGGTGGACGTAGCCCAAACTGGGTGAACCACGTATATCTGTCTCTCTTGTTTTGTGTGTTTTCTGTGTTTATATTTCTGCAATATTTTTATGTGTTCCATTTCTTCGCAATATATAATTTTCTAACATCCTTAACCTGAGAGGGCTCTCTCACTAGGTTTAGGGTTTTTGATTAATGATTAGATGGCTAACTCTAGGAACAAAATGAACAAAAGTAAAACTGGTTGGCTAGTTGAAAATATGATTAGTAGATATCTATTGGGCTATGGAGTCAAAATAGTATTCAACATAATAACATGATCAGCAAAACATGGAAGTCAAGGCACTTAGAGTTTAGGTTTAGGAATAAAATAGTAACACAATGAAACAACGCAATTTACAAGCATGTGAAGGAAGTTAGAGCATTTTCCAATGAATTCTAAGTATCACAAGATCATACTACTACAAATAAGTAATTGAGCAAAGCCATAAGAACATCAGACACATAAACTCTTTGTGAATCTTGAGTAGTCAAACTGATCTCTGTATTAAGTATGAAAAACACAGTTTTTTACAATAACACAATCTTTCCTTCACTAATGAAATTTCCAACCTTGAGGAATTCAATTTTCAAGCTTAATATAGAACTTTACATCATTGGATACTATCATCCACCTTTGGAGGAATTCGAATTCCTAACTTAGACACCTATCTATTCAAAAACAAACTATTTAATTACAACTTAATAGCTAGCTGTCTTTTAAGAGTCCTGATGCAAATCAGACTAAAACCCCTAAAACAAGCCTTCAACACCCTTATCTGAGTCTTCAATACACTGTTTAATCATCTTCCAATCCTGTCCTCGAGTTTAATGATGATCATGATGTTGTTGCAAAACTTGTTATATTATGCCTTAACTACCCTAAAAATCAAGAGACAAAGTTCCTCTTTTTTAGGCCCTTAACCCTCTTGTGCTTATCTTCAAACGATTTTCTGCTGGTGTATAGGTGTCAAGCATTAATAATTTTATTGAAACATTGTTTTCCACCTGTGCAAAAGGGAACTCAAGCATGTGGATGAAGACGTGATTGTGCTTACGAAGATACTATGTTTTCATAGCACAGTCTTCATTTTATCTATGGAGTACTCCTTGAAGCTTTGCTACCTACATCCCTGCCATCTAAGAGTTCACACATGAACCTATATCCATTAGAAACTTCAAAACTTGGAACTAATCCAGCATTTCCTCCATAATGCATCTATAAGAGCCAAATGATCACCTTCAGTAGTTTCGTAGCGCGCTACAAAACTGCAGTGTGTGTGTGTGTGTGTTCTTTTTCAACACGACCTGCAAAAATCAATGGTTTGGGAGCTTTTTCCAAAATTTTGAGAAGACTAATGTATTAACTCGAAATCAAAATCACATCCCTTCATAGATGCTCTTCTTTGCATCTGCTCTTCCTTTCTATGCCAAAATTCGTTTATGTGCCCAAAACTATTTCAGTACTTCTCATTCATTGCCTTTCTTCAAAACTTTGTTTCATCATTATTGTAGACCCCTTTCCAGAGTGGTTAGTTGTACTTCCAGATCTCCAATTTTCCTCCTCAATCCCTTGTTTGTAGCTCTAAGATGATTATTAATTTTTATCACAAATTTGCCTGCTTTGATTGCAGGGACAGTCCAGGTAAAGTATTGTTGTTCATTGCTAACTATTTATGATTTGGGCACTCTTTCAGCCTCCCAGAGAGCCTTCATCGTTTTGAAGTTTGTTTTTTCAGCTACATGTTCTCTTGCTCTCGCCCTTAGCTTAGCAATCTCGTTGTTGGCAGCTTCTAACTTTGTTTCTATGACTTCATAACTGATCGTTTGCATTTGAGTAGCAGGAACCTTGTTTTTGTCTCCTTCAGGTCTTGAAGATGGTAATTCTAACTCTTCTTGCACAACAACAAAGGCCTCTTTTGTTCTCTCCAATTCAACATTGGACTCCTGTAGTTTCTTGGATTGCCAGGTTAAGGGTTTTCTGTGTTTGAAAACAAAAGCTACAACCTCATCCTTAAATTCCAGTTTTTTTGGAGGATTTCACCTTCTTCGACTTCCTTTGATCAACCTCTATTACATCTGCCTGCACCAAAGGGGATTCTGTAATGTCAATTTCCCTTAAGATATCACTTAAGTCACCCTTCAAGCTTGAACCTTCTCCTGAAATCACTGTTTTCCCCTTTTCCTTTGCAATCTGGCTCCTGGTAAGTCTTCTTTGAACTGGTTTGCTGGATGATTGTTCTGGTGTTTCTCCTTTAAGCTCAGATATCTTTCCCTTGGCAGACTTAGGAGTTTCAAGAATGACTGTTGGACTTTTAGCTGCTGAGGTTTTGCTTGCTTTTTCCTTCACCTGCTTCCTTGGCTTTAACTTAGCAAACCTTTTTGCCCTGGTCATGGCAAACCTGATAGCTTCTGCTGATGAAGCTTCTTTAACCCCAAAGTTGGTACCTTCACCTTGTTTTCTATTCCAAAGTCACATACAAACAAAAACGAAGACCAATCTTTTTTGACTCTTTTGAGTTCATGTAACACTATCAATTTAATTAGGCCATGACGAAACAGGGAAGTCTCACACCCTTGGGACTTTCGCTGAATTTTATCTACCATCTTAGCTAGACTTCGAAATAAGAAGTAAGGAAAATCTAAAGAAATCATACAAGTAAAATGTAAGAGAAGTTTGAAATGATATGAATAGACCTTCTGATATTTTCCTTCATGGGTGAAGTAACGCTGAATGTTGAAGAGCAGGTTGGTGTAACTGTCCTTGATGTAGTCTTTGGGAACTACTTTGGTTAAGTCAGTTTCTGAAAACTGTGGCTTCAGGAACACCTTGCATGGTTCCGTGTTGAATCTAAAGTTCTTGAACCAGGCCTCTTGTCCCCTAGGAATTTCGGTGACCAACACTATAACCTCTGGATAAACCTACATATCAAGCATTACAACCGTTGTATTTAAACCATCAAAATGAAGTTAAAACTCCTTGATTACTTGGGTATGCCCTCCTTGCAATTTTTTACAAAACTTCCAGCACCCTACTTTCTTGAAGGCCTCTACAACTGCTTTGTCTCTACTTAGGACCTCAGTGTTTTCTAGCTCGGTTCTCAAACAATGGCCAGACCTGTGGTGCTTCTTTTCCTCCGTCATATTTTCTTCTGAGTCCCTGTAACAAAACCAACTTGTTTTGAAATTCAATTGATCAGCCTCGCTTGAATGATGATCAGCCTCTCCTGAATGTTGGATGAGGAAAAACCTTGGTGAATGATTCCCAAAGTTTACTATCGAAAACAACTCTATTCCAACGGTTTGCATGCAACTTAAGACGATGAGACTAGCTAGCTTCTTTGAATTTTGAAATTATGATACATAATGACCCCTAAATTCAAAATGATGAGTTTGGAGCGGTGGCATGCTCATGGAGTAACTTGTAATTGACACCTAATCATGAAAATTCTAACGGGTTTTTACTGGAATGATGTTTGACAAGACTATTTTTACAAATCTGCGCTTTTGTAGCGCACTAAGAAAAGCACTGTGAAAAGAGCAGTGTTTTTGTAGCGCAACACTGTCTGCGCTACGAAAACGTAGTTTCAGAACTAATTTCAAAATTTTCAAATTTTCCTTGAGCTATGAGTTTCTAAACAGGGTTTTGGGACTCATGAGACATCAGAAAGGGATGTTAAGCTTTATTTGGACACAAATGAAAAACTAAACCTTTGAGACTCCTAACCTAACACCTACCCACTAAGCATAAGATGACATGACACACTCATCTAAGACCATGCAAAAGAAAAAGTAAACACCTGTTTTGGTGATAACAGAAGACATCAATCCTATGCTCCTCTGTGTTGGCAAAAATACTGAGAGAGGGTGGGGGCAGGGGGTGAATCAGTATTTTCAAATCAATAACCTTTTCTTTTCATATTTAGATTTCCATACGTGAATTTACTAAAAGGAGCCCATGTGTGTACGCGACTATTCTTAAGACAACTAGCGTACATCTAGTAAATTTATGATTCAGTTAATTCATCATATGTTTATCATTAGCCAGTGCATCAGTACTTTATTAAACATTATATAAACAATAACCATGTGATGTAAGAACAAAATAAACCATTACACACAAGAAACAAACATGAAGACCAAGATTTAAGGTGGAAACCCAATGCGGAAGAAACCACATGTTTTTGTCATCTCTGTCATATTTTTAACATAAAGAAAAGGATTTTTACAATCTTGTACTGGTTCAGACTCATACCAATACGCAGGCACCCACATTTAGAACGCTACAACCTTTGATCATTCTCCAACTCCTATTGGAAGGGAGATACAACCCCCTAGTTCTTGCACTGGCCTAAACTTGTACCAGTATGTAGGCACCAACCTATAGAAGGCTACAACCTTCACTCGTTCTCCAGCTACTACTAGAAGGGAGCTCCAATCCCCTGATCTGATCACCAACCACTACTAGCAGGAAGCTTAAACTTCCTCACTGAAGGTTCCAACCCTAAACAACATCCTTGGACCACGTTTCATGAATTTTCACACTAGATCCACATGATTCAACACATCATAACTTGTAGGCCATGTTTCATAAAATTTTCATACTAGACCCATTATCAACATTTAAGCTCACTATAAAACTATAACTCATCACTGTAACACAGTCATCAATCTCTGACACACCTGAATCAATCAATCACGAAACTCAATCATCAATCTCTGACATAACTGAAACCTAATCATCAATTTCTAAATCAACCAATCACTGAAACTTCTTATACAACCGAATCAATTAATCACTAAAACCTATGACACAACTGAATCACCCAATCATCAATTTTTGATACAACTTAATCAGCCAAAAACTCAATCAATTGAAAGTTAATCAAAAATTCAACCAATCAATTGGAACAATCAGATCACTGTAACCAATACATAGAACTGAACCTAGAATACTGCATCAACACACATAATCAACTGCAATCCTGATCACTCATAGGCCAAAATGCATACGCTACTTCGCTTAAGGCAACCCGCGTGCATACGCGCTTTTCTAGAGAGAAACCCACGTACAGACCTTGAAATATTGAAAACTAAAAACTTGACTACTGCAATTCTAAAAGGAATACCGATTCATACTCAGATCTAGTGCAACACTCTGAACCAATCACATAACTGAACCTGATCTTCAATCACAATCAGAAAGTAATCTTAACACTATTCATAACCACATTCAACTTCATCATTCAATCAGATCTACTTCAAACATTATCATTTAACTCAGATCAATCATGAGGACATCATTTAGAAACATCATAGAAGTAGCAATACTGATCAGATTGATCAGTCATCTATGAAAAACAACCCTTACTTTGTATGTGATACTTTGTAGAGGCCAACCCACGTGTATATGCACTTTTCCCTAGACCAACTAGTGTATAGATCTTCAAATTTTGACCTAAAATTGTGTAGCTCTTCAGAACTTTAGAAAGGCCCAGATCATAATATTCAGAGACAAAAATATGCTTCAGTACATAGATCTAGTCTATCCATGAGCAGATCATACAATGAAATTTCAGGTCTCATTATCCTAATTCATCATTGTATTCATTCATGCATAATTATTTCATATGTATTCGATCTCATCCATGATCAAACTCTCAAGTGCATACTTAGTTTAGATCAAGCAAAACATCAAATACCCATAGCATGCATATTTTATTTTGATCTAACTTTTCATAATATTTTGATCACTTGCACACTTAGCACTTTGATCTTCACCTCTTTATATAGTTTTATCCTTTTTCAATACCTTGGGTCAAATCCATAGTTATGCCGATGGTATTCTTTGACGGGATCAATATTCTTTGTCGTGCTCATTACTATGGGCCAATACCATGGTAAGAACCCCTGTTATTTAGAATACCATGGTATAAAAAACATACACTACTTTGCTTCACTGAACTCGTGTGCATAGGCAAATTGTATCAGAACCCGCGTATAGTTCTTGAACTTCCAACATTATCATTCTTCTGAACTGATTACCTTGTATTTTGTTACATCTATAAGCACATCCTGTTAACTTTCAACCTTATCATTCCTCTGAACTGCCATGCATTCTGTCACATCTGTAAAAAAATCATGGTTATACCTTTAACAAGTAGATAAAAAGACAACTTATCAAGCAGGAATCCATTTTATCAAATAGGTTGTCATCAAGGAGTACAACTCATCAGGTAGGTTTCCATCAAAGACAACACCTAATTCATAATGCCAACAATATCCCCCTTTGGACTTGAAGGAAACCAATTGGTGTTTGGTCATCACAACCTATAAATAACATCAAGTGTACATAACATCAAGTCAAACACCAAGCTTTTCAAAACATCAAGCTACTTTCCCCCTCTGACATCAAGGGAAAAGGGCTAACCAATGAAGACTTCCATATCTGAACTGACCATGCTCCGACTGAGCACATACTAAATTCTTTGATCATGCTCCCCTTGAGCACATGCTGAAATCTATGATGAATGTAAAATGAAGTACATGACTCTATGACTCAACTGAGTATGGCCTTCCTATCACCAAGGACCCATACTTACATCAATCACCCAACCAAGTGGGGATACATATTTGACTCAACCACCCAACCAAGTGGGATTACATACTTGACATGATCATCAAAAGTCCATACATGAATAAATATGACAATTATGACATTTTCATCAAATGATATACATGACATTTATAGCAAAGACCAACTATCATACACCATATATGATCTGCACCATAAGCATTTGTCAGCATCACCAAGAATAACAACATGTAAATGTCCATCATCAATTCGCAAGATAAGACATTGTAGCTTTAATATCATCCACTTATGACTAAGAACGATGCATACATGTTTTCATATATATATATATATATATATATGTTATCAACTCAACGAAAAATCCTTAATCAAAGTTCATCAAAACATAGTCTTTCATGAATCAAAGAAACCTGTGTCATATCTCCAAGCAGTGATACAAAACCATTCACATCATATCATATATATGTGGAAACACCATAGTCATCATTCATGACCAAAACATCATCATCATACCAAGAAATGCATTATCTTTTCACAACAACCCTCAATATATCAACCATGTATCATCACTAGGGAGTTTTCCAACATCCTACATTTGATAAGCATCAACCATGATAATCAACATATGTGAGAATCAAGCCTAGTAAGAGGTCATCATCATTATGTCACTAAGTAAATCATGTCTCCAAATAGCCATGTCTTCATGAAATCTACAATAACACCATTCTCTTGACCAATTTTCTTCATACCAGAGGATATTTGATACCAACATCATTTACCAATGTGAAATTTAAGTAATCATCCATGTGATCCTTATCTGTAATGTATCCATCATAGACATAGAAATATGTATCTAGCTTCTCATGAATGTGAAAATAAAACCATGAGCTCACAGCCATTTGTCAAACTTTCTTGATACCATCAAGAGAAATAATCCTCAAATAATATACCATGTGAGAGCCACGAACTATAGGAATCCTCATTCATAACTGCACCATATGAAATTTATGCATCTTTGAAGGCATGATGATAGCAACATAAAAGAAATGAGTGACACTTATCATCATCAAATAATGAAGTTGTGTACTCAATCTTTGTTCTTCTCCTTGAACTTATGAACACCACCATGTAAGAAACATAACATATGTACTATATGCATCATCAAAAGAATCATCCGAATCATCCATAAATCTGATCAAAAAAACTATGTGGCTCAAGCAATATAAGTATCATCTGAGATTTCATCATAGGAAACCCATGACTACAACATAGTATGATGCATCATTTAAACACTTCAGCAACATAATCATCATCACCATTGATAGGCATCATTATGTACCAAGGACTTCTAAAGAAAACATAATGACAACAATGCATTATTAGAATCATAGCATATGCTCCCCCTGAACCTATGCTAATTGTTCACCATCATATCTAATCATTTTATATATCAGTAAGAATCATCAATGCATCATCATCAACCAATTATATATCAAGACATCAATAACTTGTCAGAGAAAAAATCACGTCTAAATAACATCAACAGACTGTAAGAATCATCAATGCATCATCATCAACCAATTATAAATCAAGACATCAATAACTTGTGAGAGAAAAATCACGTCTAAATAACATCAACAGACTGTAACCATCGTCCATCAAAACAGAAAAGACAATTGATAATTGAATGAACCTTATCAGACCTTTTTTATGAGTCTGTCCCATTGTTTCTTCATCAAAGCAACATATACATGACTGTGCAGTTTCAAGAATACCATTATCATGATGCTTCTTCATCAAAGCAACATATACGCGACTCTGCAGTTCCAAGAATACCATTATCCTGATGGTTCTTCATCAGAGACTCCATTTTAATCTTGTCTCCAGTCATGTGATGAGAACATCCACTATCATCTTTGTCTTCGAATGAGTAGAGAGCAAGACCACACCTTATATGAACTTCCTTTTCTTTCTGATTGGTGGATCCATCTTTTTCAGATTTTCTGATATCAATGTTCTTATTTAGTTTCTTACCATATTGTCTATGACGATCTTTAGACTTGTTCCTGCATTATTTTTCTACATGCCCAAACTTGTTACAAGCATAGCATCTTATATGTTTCATATTCCTCCTATATCAATCAATGGCTTCGTTACCAAACATATTGTAAGAAAAACAATATCCCTTAAAGTACCTGGAAGCTGATGATCTTTCTGAGACAAAGTTATTAGCTTGAAACATTCTACTTCTGCACCTGGTTACAAAATGTCCAAAATTATGACATATAGAACATTTGGGATTATTGATCAGAGGAAAGAATCGATTAACACTTCTATAGTTAGGATTAAATGATTTTATTTAAAGACTTTCATTCTTTGGTTGTTGATGGGGTTGACTTCTTATCTCCTTCTTGAGAATTTCATATTTTTCAATAGAATTCCTTGCCTCAGTTTGTGAGCTAGATTCATCTTTAACAGTTTCATGAAAACCAAGACTACATTTAATGGTAGGAGACCTTTGACTACTAAGAATATTATCCAAAACCTTAGTACTATCTTTAAATCGTAAAAGTTTATCCTTTTTTTCTAATTTACCTTTTAGGATACTTACGTAAACCTGATATTGCTCTTTTGTTTCTAGATATTGTGTCTTCATGGTTTCTTCAATCTATTTTCCTTCCTCCACTTGTTGTTTTAATTTGAGAATCTCATTTTCTTGTTCTTCAAATGCTTGAGATTGTTCTTCATTCTTCTTATTTTATTTTTCAAGATCTTCTTTTAGAGATATGACCTCAGCTTCAAGACCTTCACAGTAATTGGTTCTTTCTTTAAGTTCCTTGGTTTTTGTATCCTTTTCATTCACTTGATTTTTCAATGATGTCACTTCATCCTGTAGCCTTTGACATTGATCTTCCTTTTCCTTGTATTTCTTCATTATTTTGTTTCCTTCCTCCAACTGAGTTTTTATCCTGGTAACCTCTTCTTTGTAGGAACATTCCCTTTTACCAAATATATCTTGTTGATCTCTAATTTTATCTGTGAGCCTTTTAACTTCTACTTATATTATATTTCTTTCACTTTCACCCATAAGAGAAAATTCAGTTGTTTCACTGTCATATTAATTATCGTCAATATTGCATGAACAGAGAAAGGTATCACTAGAGGACCAAAAATCAATACCTGATAATTCTTTTGCTTGTTCATATTCATTCTCAGGTGATTCTAAATATGAATATTTGCTTCCACCTAATATCCAATCATCTCTAACATTGTCACCATTTCTTTGAGATTTCTTCTTCTTTTGTGGTGCTTTCTTCTTTCGCTTCTTTCCCATTGTCTCGATGGATCTCCTTCAAGCAATCAAGCTTCTACCAAAGGACCTGCTTTGATACCAATTTTTGGGAAAAACACTGAGAGGGGGGGTGAATCAGTATTTTCAAATCAATAACTTTTTCTTTTTGTATTCAGATTTCCATACGCAGCTTTACTTAAAGGAACCCGCATGTGTACGCGACTATTCTTAAGACAACTAGTGTACATCTAGTAAACTTATGATTCAGTTAATTCATCATATTTTTGTCTTTAGACAGTGCATCAGTACTTTATTAAACATTATATAAATAGTAAAAATGTGTTGTAATAACAAAATAAACCATCACACATGAACGCCATGATTTAAGGTGGAAACCCAATGCGAGAAAAAACCACATGTTGTTGTCATCTCTATCTTCTTTTTAATATAAAGAAAAATATTTTTACAATCTTGTACTAGTGCAGACTCATACTAGTACACAGGCACCGACCTGTAGAAGGCTACAACCTTTGATCATTCTCCAGCTCCTACTGGAAGGGAGCTACAACCCCCAGGGTCTTGTACTGACATAAACGTGTACCATTACGTAGGCACCAACCTACAGAAGGCTACAACCTTCACTCGTTCTCCAGCTGCTACTAGAAGGGAGCTCCAACCCCCTGATTTAATCACCAACCACTACTGGCAGGAAGCTTCAACTTTTTCACTGAAGGCTCCAACCCTCAACAACATCCTTGGACCACGTTTCATGAATTTTCACACTGGATCTACCTGCTTCAACACATCATAACTTGTAGGCCATGTTTCATCAAATTTTCATACTAGACCCATTATCAAATTATAACTCATCACTGTAACATCTTATAAGTTTTCTAAAGTGTAATGCCTTTTGCAACTCCTCCCCTTCCATCATAACTTCCTTTCATCTTCTACAACTAGTCAACATCTCTCCCATGATCCGTACCCCCAGAACTAGGGTTTGCGGAGCCATATTGGATTGTTGAAATGGTAGGATCCTTTATTCCACCATGATGACTTTACTCCACAAAGGAATTTCTTTAATAAAATTCCCTCTTAACCCGTACTTCAACACTGCTTCCGCCTTAGAAAACAACTCGTGATTCTCCATATTGAACTCAATGATGTACCCTTCCAATTTGTTTTGAACCCAAAAACAACAACCCTAGTGATTGTGTTATCCAAATTATGTAAAGAATATTCACCCAACACTCATAGTTCTCAAGGTATTCTTCAATATCCTCAACCAACGATACAACTCCTCAGGGAATTTTCACCAAAATATTTTGTATTGGTTGCATGTGGGCTTTGAAATGAAAATCTCATCCTGGACTCGGTATAGGTTTTTCTGGGGTAACTCGTGTTAGGATGTTCCGACACATAGGAAATAGTTAAGTATAACTTGGTCTAGTGTAGAGTTAGGTAAAGTGTGTTTCTTTACTATGAATTTTTTGTAACTTACAATCCGACAGTTCATTCTCTCCTCGGTATTACCGACACTTGATCCGTGGCTTAACACCCGATTGGTCCATGATCTCTATTTAAAGAGCATGGAGGGTCATTTGTAGGGTAACCGTTCATGAGAGAAGCTTATGTAAATTTTCATTCTTTTATTAATAAATTGCCTGAAGTGGCCGCGTTGACTCAAGCCGTGGACTATTTCCCTCTTTGAGGGTTTTAACCACGACAACAATACTGGTGTATTGATCTGTGATCTATTTGTGAGCAGTATCCTTTGGTGTTATTTCTGAGGAACTTACCCTGTAAATTCCTACATGGTATCAGAGCTATTTGAGGGCCGCATCCGTTGGTGATCCAAATCTGAAGTCGGTAGAACTGCATCCGACTGTCGTTTCCTAGATCTATTGTTTCTAGCTGCTTTCGGGCCGAGAGGACTGCTCTATTGTGTTAGGAGCATCTGTTCCAGTGAGGAACCCCTTTCGTTTCACGCGAAAAGGTTTCCAGTAGCCCTAGCTACGTCATTTTTAAGATCTGGAGGTATACAGTGTTTATTTGCAGTTTACAGTTATTTTATCTCTGTTTATGTCAGTTTATTTAGCTCTTTGTTTTTTTATTAACGGATCTATACCTTTGATTTCTGCATATGCTCTTTTCCCCGTGACTCTGTGCGATCTCGGCAAATCAGAAACAGAAAGGAAGGATTTTTCTCATGTGTATACTCTTTTCCGCTGGGCCTTAGTGTGATCTTGGAAAATCAGAAACATTGACGAAAATATTTAGTTTCCAGGTAAAGCTAACTTCAATCCGTAAGGTTTGTTTTTTTTTGTATGTCCGTGTTGGGTTTTGTGTTTTTTATTTTTTAGGGAAAAGGATCTTCCTCAAGTAAGCACACAGCCCAAAGCTTTAGTGACTAAAAAAAAAACAAAAGAAAACAAAAAACCCCCCTTCCTCTTTTCCAAAAATTACTAAACTTTTAGTTTAGCTCACTTGGTCCAAAGCTACTTTATGAGAGTAGAGGTCTTGAGTTCAAGTCTTCTTTTTGTTGAGCTAATTAGATTAAGTTTGGAAAGGGGGCGGATTTTTTTTAATATAACATTATCATTCATTTCCGCACATTCCCGAACTTCGTCGGCATATTCATCAAATTTTCTTCAAAAAGCCATAACTTCTTCATCCGAAAGTCGTTTTCAGAGCCGTTTTTTTTTTTAACCAGCCTAATTTTTCGAGATCTTTCCATTGGAACACTTAGTTTCAGCATCTATAGCTTCAATTTCTATTAAAATTGAAAGTCCATGCCAAGTTATTCTTGACAGCACCAACTACTTCCAATGGTGGTCCTACATTGTGGATTTACTTAGAAGTAAAGGTCTCTACAGAATAGCCTCAGGCCAAGAAACCAAACCGAAAGATGAAGATAAGGCAGCTAAATGGGAAAATAGGCAAGATCAAGCATGTGGGTTGATAGGGATGTCTATTTCTCTAGATCTTAGATTCCATATTGCAAAACTTGATACTCCTAATGAAGCAATGAAATAGATCACTAAAGTTTTTGGAATTAAAAATGAACTTAGAGCCCATCAACTCGAAAATGAGTCGCTTACATTGGACACCAATAATTTTTCTTGCATTGAAGATTTTTTTGTCCAATTTCAAGACCCTTAGACTTCTCTTGGAAGGTGTTAAGGTTAAGAAAGAAGATAGTAACCTTATCTATTCCATTCTTACTAAGTTGGGACCAGCCTACTCTGTGTTTGTTTCCACCTTCCATTCTACAAGAGAAGCCTTCATTTCTCAAGGACAAGCCTACAAGTCCCCTTCCTTTGATTCCTTTTGTGATTCTTTAATAAGAGAACAAGAAAAACTCTTACACCTTGGTCTTCTTAATCTTGGAAACTCTTCTAAGAAAGCGTTAGCCGCCCAGCAACAACCAAATTCAAAGAATCCTAAGAATTTGTATCCTAAAAGGAATGGTCCTAAACCAAAGAAGGGTCCTAAGAAATTTCAGCCTCAAAATGAAAAATCATGTCAACAAAATGATAAGGCAAGTAAAAACAAAGGGAAGAAGAATGATAGACATTGCCACTTTTGTAATCGAGATGGCCACTTAGAATCCAAATGCTTTAAGAAGATAGAAGCCTTGGAAGCAGCAATGAAGAAGCATAACATCCATTTGGAGCACTCTTCAACTTCAACTTCATCTTCAAGAATAGCACTTTATGCATGTGGTTGTCAAGCATCTCGGTCTGGCTATGCACTTAATGTATCTTCTTCTTCTCATTCTCATGAGTGGCTCATTGATTCTGGAGCTTCTTATCACATGGCCAAAAACAAAGCCATGTTTTCTTCTTTAAATGATTGTAACACCAAAAATATATATGTTGGTGATGATAGATCTCTTAGTGTTGTAGGGACTGGAACTATTCATATAGACAATGGTCAATTTAATGATGTATTATGTGTTCGAACCTTATCCTGCAAACTTCTATCTGTATATCAGATAACTCATTCAGGTGAAGGTAAAATCATTGAATTTTCACCTCACGATGTTGTAATTAAGGACCTAAGAGATCCTCGACAGATTTTAGCTACTGGAATTGTTGATGATTCTACAAGGTTGTATAAGTTTCACAACTTTGAGTCATCAAATCTTCCCTCGGTATTTATTGCTTATAACGATGAAGTGAGCAAACTTTGGCATGAGCGATTTGGTCACTTAAACTATCGCTCCCTTCAGAATCTATGTAAAGAAAATATGGTGACAGGTCTTCCAATGGTATCTTGTAGAGATGGTGTTTGTTCTGGATGTGTACTCGGAAAACATCATCGGGATAGTTTTGAAAAACGTGCCTCTTGGCACGCCTCAGCCCCTTTACAGCTTGTGCATAGTGATTTATGTGGTCCACTTCCAGTTGTTTCATTCTCTGGCTACAAGTATTTTTTAACTTTCATTGATGATTTCTCCAGACGCACTTGGGTATACTTCTTAAAACTCAAGAGTGAAGTATTTAACATGTTCTTGGCCTTTAAGGCCTTTGTTGAAAAACAATCTGGACATCAAATTCTTAAGCTAAGATCTGATAATGGCGGAGAATATTTTAACAACAAATTCATCAACTTTTGCACTGAGAATGGAATTCAAATGCAACATACTGTTCCATATACTCCACAATGAAATGGTGTAGCTGAAAGGAAGAATCGCACCTTAAAGGAAATGGCTAATTGTATGCTTCAATCTAAAGGACTTAGTCTTAATTTTTGGGCAGAAGCAATTAACAGTGCAAATTACATAATAAATCACACTCCTACTAAGGTTTTAAAGAATATCATTCCAGAAGAAGCATGGAGCTCAATTAAACCAGATGTAAGTCACTTTCATGTTTTTGGAAGTGAAGCATGGGCCGATATTCCAGATGAGAAACATAAAGCTTTAGAACCTAAGAGTGAAAAATGTATTTTTATTGGATATACTAAAGATGTCAAAGGATATAGACTTATTCCACTTAAGTCCAAAAATGTTATCATTAGAAGAGATGTAAAGTTTGCTGAAAATATATCAGCCTACGAGCCTAGTTCGGCGGATGTGCCACCTCTCTCTTCTACTTTTGAAAATATTTCTTCTTCAGATGATGAAAGCGAGGATGACAATCCTCCCCCACCTTCTCAGGATCCTCCTTCAACTCCTCAGCTTCCAAAATGGGTCCATGCTACTCGGGATGCAGCAAGTGATCTTGCTGGTGATCCTACAGATCAGCGACATACACGTTCTCAGTTCGATAGAGCCTCTTCTTTATTGGCTCAAGCTTCAGCAAATTATGATCTTGACACCTTTGCAGAAGCTTCAGGCCATCCAGATTGGGATGCAGCTATGAATGAAGAATATCGTTCATTATTGGCAAATGATACATGGGATCTTGTTCCTCTACCAAAGAGACGAAAACTTGTTAGATGCAAATGGGTTTACAGAACCAAGTATGGACCAGATGGGAAAGTTGATAAATATAAAGCTCGTCTTGTTGCTAAGGGTTTTTCACAAGTTGAAGGCATTGAATATATTGAAACCTTCTCCTCTGTTTCCAAAATGAACTCTATCCGCCTTGTTCTTTCCCTTGCTGCCTCTTTCAAATGGGAAGTCCATCAGATGGATGTTAAATCTGCCTTCATGCATGAGGACTTGCATGAAGAAATCTATATGGAACAACCTATTGGCTTTATACAAACAGACTCTAGCCTTCTATGTCGGCTTAATAAATCCATTTATGGTCTCAAGCAAGCTCCTCGGTCTTGGTATGCCAAAATGGATAGCTTTCTTTTAGAAACTGGCTTTTCTAGGTGTCACTTTGACAATACTATCTACACCAAGAAAGTGGGCAAGTCTCTTATCATTCTTGTTCTTTATGTTGATGATATTATCCTCACTGGTAGTGATCCCAACCTTATCACCCATGTGAAGTCCAACCTTAAAAAGAAGTTTGAAATGACAGACTTAGGACACTTGCATTATTTTCTTGGTCTTCAAGTCTTTCAATCCAATGAAGGTATTTCCCTTTCCCAGTCCAAGTATGCCTGTGATCTTCTACGCCATTTACACATGGAAGACTGTAAGCCAGCCCCTTCTCCCTTTCAGTCTGGAGCCAAACTTTCAGTCACTTGTACTTCCCCTGAAGTTGATGCTACCTTATACCGCCGACTTGCAGGAAAACTTTTGTATCTAACCCATACTCGTCCTGACCTTTCCTTTGTTGTTGGCCTTATTGCTCGGTTTATGAAAAACCCACATGAAATTCATTGGAAAGTAGCTAAGAGAATAATTTGTTATGTTCGAGGTACAGTTCAGTTTTGGATTCATTACACTGCCGAAGCATCTCCTCTATTGGTTGGTTTAACTGATTCCGATTGGGCTACTGACCCTGATGATCGGAAGTCCATTGCAGGTTATGTGTTCACTCTTGGTTCAGGACCTATTACATGGGCTTGCAAGAAACAAAGTGCCATTTCTCTTTCTTCAGCAGAAGCAGAGTATCGTGGTGCCCTAGTAGCTAGTAAGGAAGCCTTGTGGCTTCGTCAGATCCTATCAAAGTTTGGCTTTCAGCAGCAGCATCCGACTACACTTTGGTGTGATAATCAAAGTGCCATTCAACTATGCAAAGATCCAGTCCAACATCAGCGCAACAAAAACATTGAGCTGCACATGCACTTCATCGGAAAGCTCATTCACGACCATGTTCTTGAAGTGAAATATTGTTCAACAGATGATCAAGTTGCAGACATCTTTACAAAGGCTCTCATAGAGGCGGAGTTTACTAAACTTCGATTTATGTTAGAGTTCAGGAAGTTGTCACTAAGGGGGGATAGGCTCTAGTGCCTCCTTCCTTCTCCTATTGTGTCATATTTGTAAATCCTTCAATCCTGTCCCAAGTTGTTCTTAAGGGAGGATGTTAGGATGTTCCGACACATAGGAAATAGTTAAGTATAACTTGGTCTAGTGTAGAGTTAGGTAAAGTGTGTTTCTTTACTATGTATTTTTTGTAACTTACAATCTGACGATCACGATATGTAGTGATCCAACGGTTCATTCTCTCCTCAGTATTACTGGCACTTGATCCGTGGCTTAACACCCAATTGGTCCATGATCTCTATTTAAAGAGCATGGAGGGTCATTTGTATGGTAACCGTTCATGAGAGAAGCTTATGTAAATTTTCATTCTTTTATTAATAAATTAGCTCAAGCTGTGGACTGTTTCCCTCTTTGAGGGTTTTAACCACATCAACAATACTGGTGTATTGATCTGTGATCTGTTTGTGAGCAGTGTCCTTTGGTGTTCTTTCTAGGGAACTTACCCTATAAATTCCTACAACTCCACCTATTGGTGAACACATGAATTAAGTTTTTCTTGCCACCATTCTTGAATATTGCCCTTAATAATCCTTGTCAAAATTATCTAAGAACCCCAATAAATCTTTGAATCCCAACATTACCATTTGTTGGTGAATTTTTTTACGGTGATGACCCAGGGTTCGACCGCAAGGTGCGAACAAAGGGCTCACGGTAGTCTAGCATGTTGACAGCATTTTCAATCTTTTGAAAGGGAAGAAAATCTCACTTGAGGTGTGTTGAGACTTATAAGTGATAGATGTGGTTTTAGATAGTGACAAGATTCATTTCCTTAGTTGAAATACATGTTAAACTCATAATCATTCACAGATCTATTGAATTACTCTTTTCAAAAAAGTAAATAAATGCATAACAGTGAGTTCAATAAAAGCCTTTGAAATTTTAAAGGAGCCATGTAATAGAATCACATTCATTCAGAAACACACATGTGGATCCCTGAAACAGTCTCCTTTTATATAGATTTGGACCAATTACATTACATTATAAATCCATAGAGACTTTATAGGATCTTTCAAAATTCCATTCAACTCTCATTACAAGCTATATCAAAATTACAACAAAATATTGCTACAAAAATCAAGCTCTCATTCTAGTAGCATGAAACCCGTCTTTGATATCTCCCTTTGCAACTTGATCTATGTAGCTATATAAAATTTTCAGTCTCTTAGATAATTTTCACGCTTGCTTGATATGGTCCAACTTAACCAACTTGACAAAATCTATTTTCTTGGTCCACATTTACTTGATCTCTTCAACCTTAGAAACTCGATCCTTCTTTTACAGCTTTGATGAGTTCCAATGTAACTGCTTAAATATTCTTTCTTGTCGCTTTCTTCATTTCTAGTGCTACTTTCTAACCAATTTAACCATTTGATTTTCCAACTCACACTTCTTGTTTCTGCAACTATTTTCCACCAAAATTGATCACAAAAACAAAGGACCCAACACATCCTAGTGAGGATTGCAAGTACATATTGACAATTGTTAATAGCTCTGAAATCAAAGGGAGAAGAAGTGGAAGAATGAAGCAAAGCATCTAACAAAAGGATCTGTCCTAGAATTAAGATTTGAAGATCTGAGCTTAAGAGGGAGAAGACATATAAGAAAATTTGAAATATTCCTATCTATTACTATAGATGAAAGAATAGATGAATCTCCATGTATGAGGGAGATCATTTTTTTTCTTTAGTTGTCAATAATTTGAAGAAGTATCATAATTTAAGAAGGCCCTTAAGGACTCATGTGGTTCAACTATGATATGTTATACCAAAGAAGGGGCAGATCAAAAAAAAAAAAAACTATGTTAGCTTCAGAGGGAGCTCGAAAGATCAAAGTAGAATATATCTTAGATTAAGAGGGAGTTTGTCACTCAATGCGATCTTGAATTGATGAAGCTTGATGAAATATTCTTTGCAAAATTTTGATGATGATAGGTAGTTGATTGGTTCTTTAATGAACTTGGTATAAATATTTTCTTTGTAGTAAATAGATTAAATCAGATGAAGCTAAAGTATGATCAATGGATACTCTTGCGGTACTACTAATTATTGTTTGAAGTATGTGGTAAGAAATGAGCTTAAGTTGTTGGGTTACTCTTACTCTGATTAGGGTTGAAGGTGTTTTTGATGGAAAGAGCACATCTGGTAGATGTTTTTGATTGGGCTCAGCAATGGTTTCTTGGATGAGAAAGAAACAATTTTCCATGGCAATCAGTACTACTGAAGTTGAATATACGGTAGCTTGTGTAGTTTGTTGTGAAGAAGTTTGGCTTTAGAAATTTATTTTTGGAATGTTTGAGTAAGGTTGGAATCAACCATGATATTTTGTGTTAGTAAAAGCTACATGGAAGGTCAAAGGAAATTGGTATTAACTACCACTACATTTTTGATATGGTACATAAAGAACAGTGGGGCTCTAATATATCTCCACTAATGAGAAAACGATTAACACTCTCAAAAAGCCTCTGTCTCGAGTGATTTTTGTATACTTCAAAGATAAGCTTGGACTAGTTGAAAACTCTTCTATCAGCAAGAGGGAGCATTGACATGACATGAAAAGGGGCATGGATTAGACTGTTAGTAAAAATAGGAGCTTGGCATGCACTGTTGATGGGTGGAAAAGATGGGTATGGTCAAGATTACTAGTTACAATAGAGACATGACCCAAATTGTTGGAAAACTCCTCTATTAGTGAGAGGGAGAATTGATGTGACATCAACAGGGGCATCACTCAGACTGTTAGTAAAAATAGGAGCTTGGCTTGAACTGTTGATGGGTGGACAATAGGGGTATGGATCAGACTATTGGTGACAATAAGAACATGGTCTAAAATATTGATGGGTGTACAATAGGGGCATGGATTGGACAGTTAGTGACAGTAGGAGCATGGCGTGGACTGTTAGTGAGGGGAAAATATTATAGAGAGAGTGGTCCTTAAGGCCTGAACACTCAATTGAGTGGGTTCCTTAGTGAGATAGCATGAGGGACAAACATTCTAGAGATAATGGTCCCTAAGGCCCGAACACTCTATGGGGTGGGTTCCTTTTCAACATGGGCTTGACTCATAATATTGGTGACAACAAGAGCATGGATCTGACTATAAATTTGTGGAAAACAGGGGCATGGCTCAAACTATTAGTGACAACAAGAGCATGGCTTAGACTATTGGTGAGGGATGGACATTCTAAGGAGAATGGTCCCAAAGGCAGAGAGACTCAATAGAGAGGGTGTCTTAGTGAGATAGCATGAGGGGCATACATTCTAGAGAGAATAGTAACTGAGGCCCGTACACTCAATGGAGTGGGTTACTTTTCAGCATCATGGCCTAAAGAATTTGGATTTGGGACATGGGTTTCCCTATGGTTTGACCATGGGATGGAAACCCTGAACTAGTCAGAGTACCATGAGGTGAGGCACCCACCGGGTCACGGTGGCTAGTTGAGTAAGTTTTACTAGTTAAGAGAGCTAACCTAGGTTGTGGTATGTATTGATGATGATGTTGATGTAGGTCAAGGGTATTATTCCAGCTAAATATTTTATCAATGAGATTTACCATTCTTTTTTTAAAAGATAATGTATACAAAAAACATTTGAAAAGTCATTATGAATACATCCCTAGCTAAGAGGGAGCATTGAAGAATGTAGCTATGGTTGGTCTTCATAATCCTTGACGTATTAATAATACTATGTTAAAACACTGATGAAAATTAAATTTTAAATTAGAAGAAAGGAAAATAAAAGAAAGGAAATCAACAAAACCACCTAAAATTAAAATTCTTAGCTCATACTCACATAAATAACTGTAGGTTTTAACTCCGTACAGAAATTACCTTCATACAAATTCTAAAACACAGAAAATAAAAAATGCAAGAGAATAACACATAAAAACACATATACACAAAGATTTTCCCCTGGATCCCAAAACAGGGACTACCAGCTTCATTTTTCATTATGTTCATTTCAATGTTACAATACATATTTATACATGCCGAAGCATCCAATACCATGGACCAAAAAACCATCGTGTCCAAAACCATGGACCAAAAACCAACGCATCCAAAACCATGTGCAAAACCATGCACAAAACCATAGGTAGGTCCGCCCAACCTAATATAGGGTCCAAAAAAAAAAATTCCCACGGGGCGTTGCCTCGGACCCCGTAGAGGGGGCCTACCTGCTCCCCCTATGACCCCCCCGCTGCGCAATCGACACAACAAAGGAGGGGCTTTTCCCCCCCTCTAACCCCCCCATAAACTACGTTGGCTAGTCGTGGAAAGAATATAATACAACCCAACATTCTCCCACTTACTTTTTTCTTTCCACAGGGGGCCACGGGAGAGGTTAGTCATTTATCTAGCCCTGAAACGCCCATTGTTTCTCTACACCAAGAGAACTTCTCAAAGCTCACGGATTTTGTCAATGCATCTGTAGTATTCTTCAAAGTGTCCACCTTTACTAGCAACACCTTTTTTTCTTCTATCATATCCCTCACAAAGTGATATTGAACATCAATGTGCTTTGTCTTTGAATGATAACCTAGGTTCTTTGCCAAGAAAATTTCACTTTGGTTGTCATAGTATATCCTTATAGCTCCATGTACTAATTCCATACTTGAACACAATCTCTGCAACCAAACTGCTTCCTTGCTTGCATGAGTGGTTTCTATGTATTCTACCTCTGTAGTTGATAATGCCATTACAGATTGTTTCTTACTCATCCAGTTGACTACACCTCCAAATAGGTTAAACACATACCCACTTGTAGATCTTCTCTAATCTAGATATCTAGCCCAGTCTACATAAACAAAGCCACAGATATCCAAAACTTTGTCCAATCCTAGTCTTCCTTCATAGCACAAACCATAATCACTAGTGCCATGCAAATACCTCAAAACCTGCTTCATTGCTATCCAATGATCCTTTCCTGGTTTTGACATAAACCTTCTCAATACTCCCACTGCATGTGCATTGTCTGCTCTAGTACAGACCATCAAATACATTAGGCTATTGACTGCACTTGCATATGGAACACGGGACATGTCCTCTTCCTCTTCTTGTGTCTTGGGACATTGTTCAACAAATAACTTTACACCTACAGGAATAAGAACCTTCACCAGTTTACTATCCTGCATATTAAAACTCTGCAATATTGTCTCAACATACTTCCTCTGGTTTAACTAGAGTTTCCTCTTTGCCTGATCTCTTTTAATTTTCATGCCCCAAATATAGTTTGCAACACCAACATATTTCATGTCGAATTTGGAGGACAATTGGGTCTTCAAATCCTAGATAATTTCTTTGTCATTTCCAACCAACAACATATCATCCACATACAAGACTAGATAAATAACATGGTCACCAATTAATTTAAAATACACAGAGTGATCTTCTTTGCTTTTGGTGAAGCCAAGTCCCCGTATAAATGTATCAAATTTCTAATACCACATCCTTAGTGACTGTTTTAACCCATACAGAGACTTATTTAACTTGAATACCAGTTCTTTCTTACCCTTCATTGCAAAGCCTTCAAGTTGCTTCATGTAGATATCCTCTTCCAGATCCCCATGAAGAAATTTTGTCTTCACATCCATCTGTTCTACCTCAAAATCAAAAGAAGCAGCAACAGATAAAAATAATCTAATAGAAGTTACCCTGGAAACAGGAGAAAAGATATCACCAAAATCAATTCCCAGCATCTGGGAATAACCTTTTGCTACCAACCGAGCTTTGTATTTCTCCACCTTTCCTTCTGCATTTGTCTTCTTCTTGAACACCCATTTGCTGCCAATGAGTTTCCTTCCATCCGGCAACTCCACCAGATCCCATGCCTCATTTTTGTGCAAAGATGTCATTTCATCAACCATGGCCTCTTTCCAGAGTTTTCCATCCTCTGAATCTACTACTTCCTTCATAGTTCTAGGATCATCATCAGTAATAGATAAAGAAAAATTTGAACAGAAAGCAGATGGACTATACCTTTCTGGCTGCCTTCTTTCTCGAACTAATCTTCTCACACCTGGAGTTTGTGGCTCTTCATCTTCTAATTCCTCTTCTGTTGTAGAGTCTGATTCTTCCTCCTTTAGCTCAAACTCTATCTTCTCAGGTTCCTTTGGTTGGACTTCATGTTTAATAACATCTTTAACCTCTCTGAACACCACATCTCGGTTGTACACAACCTTCCTTGTTATTGGGTTCCAAAGCTTATAACCCTTTAAACCATCCTTATACCCAATAAAGATGCACTTTTCATATTTACTATCCAATTTTGTTCTTTTCTCCTTTGGAACATGTACATATGCATCACATCCAAATACCCTCAGATGTGAAAGAGAGGGTTTCTTACCAGTCCATACCTCTTGTGGAGTCTTATCCTCCAACGTTGATGAAGGTGACCTGTTGACCAGGTAACATGCAGTCTCCACTACCTCTGCCTAGAATTCCTGTCCTAGCCCGGTGTTGAAAAGTGTGCAACAAGAAATTCTAAATTTAGAATGTGCTAAAAATAGACCTACTAAAACTAGCATGTCTAAAAATAGCAGTTTGGCCAGTGAGGTCATTGGCCACATTGGGAGAGGTGAAACTGCTAAAAATAGAAAGTTCTAAAAATAGCATTTATGGGTCCCTTCCTATTTATAGCAGTCCCTAGTCTATCTATAGGAATTAAATTTAATTTTGGTCTTAACAGCAGTTGGAAATATTAATTAATTAATTTAGTTGAGTTAATTAGTTAAGGAAATTCGAATTTGAAGTCTTTGTGAGCATGCACATGAGTTGTCCCACTGATTGAGGAATTTATTGTTAATTTCCTCCACTGATTGAGGGAATAAGCATGAGTTCTATAATGAGAGAATCAGTTGACTTAGTTTAAACTAGTCAAGTCTAGTTAGATTAATTTAACAAGTTGTTAGATTAAGAAGAAATAGTTTTTTAATGCTTGCATGCATGTGACAACTATTATTTTCAGTTAACTGAGTATTCTCTCATGGATAACCAATGCATGTCCGTTCTGTCAAAGACCCAGTTGAGATCAGATGTGGGACAGTGTCCTATTAGATGCTTGACTATTTCTAGTAAGTAGTTTTTGCATGATTGAGGAACTAGTGTCCTCAAAGATTGCGTAGTTGGACCATAGGTTGACTTAGTATGTTTGGAATTAATTGCATATGCTTTTGCTATTATTTCCTAAGCAAACTGTGCAAGGAAATAGGGATTGGACCATAGGTAAAGCCTTTATATACAGGGCTTGGTTGGTTCATGAGACATATCTTCATAGTTCATTGACAACTGGATAGCTTGAGAGCTGATTCTTTTTGTATTGTGAAGAGGATTTCCTAAGCAAACTGTGCAAGGAAATAGGGATTGGACCATAGGTAAAGCCTTTATATACAAGGCTTGGTTGGTTCATGAGACATATCTTCATAGTTCATTGACAACTGGATAGCTTGAGAGCTGATTCTTTTTGTATTGTGAAGAGGATTTCCACTTGATTGATAATACATGGTTGGGGTTTTATGCTGGTTCTTTCCCCTTAATATATCTTGTGTTATGTGTGATTATTTCTCTTGATCAGTTATGCATGTTTCTACTTGATGTTGCTCATGAATTCGATTATGCTTCCGCTTAATGTTTTGTAGAAGTAGAACAAGTATTATGCTTTAGGATATTGCATATATCAATTTGTTCTATAGGTGAAATTTCTACATCTGGCACCACTGAGCATGCTTCTTGCCCTTTCCGTCAACATCTTGTTCATTCTTTCTGCAACTCCATTTTTCTGAGGTGTGTATGTAGTAGTCTTCTTCCATGCTATACCACACTTCTTAAAGAATTCTTCAAATTCATTACTGCAAAACTCTCCACCGTTATCTGTCCTCAACACCTTTATCTTCTTCTCTGTCTAGTTTTACACCAAAGCCTTAAATTCTTTAAACATGTCAAAGACTTCATATTTCTTCTTAAGGAAATATATCCATGTATTCCTTGAGAAGACATCTATAAATGATACACAGTACATAGACTTACCCAATGATGGAACCTTCACAGGTCCAAACACATCATTGTGCACAAGTTCTAATATTTGTTTTTCCCTCTTACCACCAGAGGGGAAACTCACCCGATTCTGCTTCCCATATACACAATTTTCACTGAAATCAAAATCCAGGGAGTTATTACTCATACCTTCTACCATAAATTTACCATGACGTATTCGAAGGCCCTTCTCTCCAATATGTCCAAGCCTTTGATGCCACAGCATGGTCTTCTCTCCAGATACCACTAGATTTTTTGCTCCACTTTCAGGAAACACAGAACTATTGCACCCATCAACAACAATGCTACCTTGCAGCTTGTACAGAGTTCCAATCTGAACTCCCCACATCAATACAAATGTTCCCTAAACCATCTTGCAAGTATCCTTCTCAAACATTGTTTTTACACCTGCATCATCTAGCTTGCTTATGGAAATCAGATTTTTGGACAATGCAGGAATATGAAAAACACTCGGAAGTGTTCTAACCCTTCCACCTTGCAACTTCAACTTTACTTTTCCGCGACCAACAATTCTAGCCTTCATGTCATCCCCCAAGAAGACATCACCACCATCATATTTCTCATACTCACTGAACCACTCTCTATGGGGAGTGAAGTGAAAGGATGCACATGAGTCAATCAACCATGCCTCATGATGTACATGTGTACTTGAATAAGCCAACTACACATCCCCACCTTCATCTAAGGTGGTTTTCGCCTCTGCATAAGGAGCATCATCAGATCCCTTTCCTTTGTCAGGAGCTTTATATGTACAGTCCCTTTTGTAGTGCCCTTCCCTTCCGCATTTCCAGCACACCACCTTTACAGGTTTTCCTGGAGATTTAGATCTCCCTCTAGATTTAGATCTCCCACTCTATGACTTATTTTTGTTTCTGTTCTCGGACCTTCCTCGTACAGATAAGGCATCACCATTCTGACTCTCTATATTTTTCCATCTCATCTCCTCTATCAACAAGGATGAGACTATTTCATCAAACTGCAACGCATTTGCATTGCTACCTATTGCAATAACCAGACTATCCCATGAATCTGGTAGAGAACACAAAAAACTAATGCACTTATCTTCTTCTAAAATTTTAATATCAACAAATAATAACTGACTTACCACAGTATTAAATGCATTCAGATGCTCTGTCACCGAGTCTCCATCTTTCATCCTCAGGTTATACAACTTTTTCCGTAGGAACAATTTATTCACCAGAAACTTAGATTGGTACAAAGTACCTAACTTTTCCCACAAAGCCTTAGTCGTAGCTTCCCCTAATACACTCAGCAATACTGAATCTGAAACACACAATCATATTGTGCTCTTTTCCTTTCCATCCAACTTCTTCCATTCTTCATTGGACACTCCCGTTGGTTTAGTACTCGGATCTACCGTGATCCACTGATCTTTATCCACCAACAAATCCTCCATCTTGAGTTTCCACAACTCAAAACTCTGACCATTAAATTTCTCGATCTCTATCTTTCCACTGCTTGCCATATTCTTTCACCACCAAAATCGATCCCACATATCTCCCATTGAACAGGGTCTACCACAAGCCCAAGCAAAACCCCTCAGCAAAAAAGGCGTCCCCTTGAAGCAAAAAAAACTCTGATACCAAATGTATTTTTTAACCCCGTACAGAAATTACCTGCATACGAATTCTAAAACACAGAAAATAAACAATGCGAGAGCATAACACATAAAAACACATATACACAGATATTTTCTAGTGGATCCCAAAACAGGGACTACTAGCTTGATTTTTCATTATGTTCCTTTCATTGTTACAATACATATTTATACATGTTGAAGCATCCAATATCATGGACCAAAAAACCATCGCGTCCAAAACCATGGACCGAAAACCATCGCGTCAAAAACCATGTGCGAAAACCATGCACAAAACCATAGGTAGGTCCGCCCAACCTAATATAGGGTCCAAAAAAAAAAATACCTCGGGGCGTTGTCCCGGACCCCGTAGAAGGGAGCTACCCGCCCCCCTCAAAACCCCTGTGATCCCCCCGCCCCTCAATCGGCGCAAAAAAGGGGGGGGGGGGCTCCCCCTGCCCCCCCGTAAACTACGTCGGCTAGTCGTGGAAAGAATATAACACAACCCAACAATAACGTATTTACCATAAATTACTACCCACTATAACTTAAGCAAGTTTTTTGCGTAAGATGTAAATAAATATACTTACCAAGAGTTATTGCCCACTATTACTTTCATGCTAACATTTTAACAAATATGAGTAAAAATGTAAATGTGCATACTTACTAGAATTTAATCTGCAAAGATCTCTCACAAGTAATTACCATAGTTCATAAATAGTGCTTGTATCCATTGCATTCTATTTTCAACAAATGTACACATAAAACATTTTTTCGCAAGTTCCATATGAGGAATATACATACTATAGTCCTTGAAGGGTTCGTTAGACGACAAGGCTAGAAGTCCTTACAAGAAATACTTATTATGAATTCAACATGTCATATGATGAAATTGAACCTAAGTGGAGAGGATAATAATATTTCTCCCAACCACCTGAGATAGACTAAGTTAACTAAAACACATAAAACTTATATGTAGAAGTATATTAAATTCAAATTCTTCTTAATCTAAATTATATTTAAATCCATTTTACAATTAAAAATATGGTCTTATTCAAATAACATATTCATGACACATGATTCACTTTGTTTCAAAAAATTCTTAAAGTATTATTTTATATAAATATTTTAACTTTCTTATAATTTAATAAAATTTATATTTTATTTTATAATAACCATGATGATAGAATAATTTGAATGAGGCTTACAGCCAAACTTACTAGATACTACTAACCCTACTTATAATTTAGGAAAAAATGAGAAAGCTGTAACACCACATAACTCTATCTTAAGAGTCACTACCTCATAACCTTATCACATTGAGTAAACATATCTATTTCAAAAATTAAAACTTAAATATTCTCTACTTAAAAGAACACTATAATTTAAAGTTATCATTTCCTTACTTTATATTTTATGTTGGTGGCTTTAAACACTCTTTTTCAAATGTCCACTCACCCATTCCAACCAATTTACTCACCTCTCACGCACAATATAAATTTTTTCATCTAATATATAATCGTTATTTAAAAATTAATAAAGTTAATTGTTCTCCCATGTAGCCTAGCATGTCCACTCTGACGATTTAAAAACATAAAATTATTTGTGAACTGTGACACGAAATGGTTGAAGAGGTCATGCATAGATCCCACTCGTTTGCACTTCACCTTCACCACGCCACACATAAATTGGCAGTTTTCCTTAATGGGTGACTTATTTGGTATAATGTGATTCATTTAAATATGATTAAATTATCTTTTATTAATTATAACTTTAAATTTGATGAATGATATAAGAATATTTTAATAGAGGGGAGGGATCATGGAAGGATGGCAACGAAGCACTGTGCTGCAACGCCTCGGGGTCTAGGGTGATAGCCCTCGTATGAGCTCCTGCAGTCACTATTTATTTTCATCCGCTACCTACCTACAGAATCCTTCACCGTTTCAGCGTGCGGACTGGCCCCTCCTCCTTCGATCGACCGTTACTACACCCCTGACTCCATTCACCACTGTCCAAATGGACTCAAAAGCTGTCAACTATTCAACCGACCTGAATCCCTATGAGACAATTTGGTCGTGCCCACATGTTGTGTCGGGTTCTGGCTCATATTGTTCGCCGACTTTCTCGCAGCCTAAACAGATACCTGTCACGGACCTCCCTAGGTTATTTGTGCCCTACCCGCCGGATTTTGTTGCTCTGGACGACTCTTCTTGTTTGGACTACCCTCCAATTTACCCTACAATGCCCAACCTTATTACGACCTACATTGCTCCCTCTCCCTCATTCGATTCCGCTCTCCCTGATTTCCCTCATTCCTCTGCTCCCTCTAGCACCACCTCAACTATTGGAATCACTCATTTAGGGCTCTCCTCCCCCCATTTCACTTCTCTGACAAGCATTCCAAACCCTAACCCTACCTGTCCGTCGCTCAACATCCCTATCCCTTTGGGTTGCTTCAGTATCGTGGTCCCTAATCCCAAGAGCTCATCCCACTCTCTGCAGGAGGCATTTTACAATAGCAGGGGTCCCTTCCGAGACCAACCGACGACACCTCGGTCCAACAAAGTCAAGAAAGGGAAGTACGTAAAAGAAACATACAAGGACATCAATCTCACGTTGGGGAAATATCTCACGATGGGAGATGTGGTGGACACAGCTAACTGGGTTTTGATGGGACGAGTTAGGGGCTGAAATTACACAACTGAGTGACTTCGACTCTGGACTATGTAAATATGGGGTTCCCTTCTTAAATTACTTCCATCGATCACAATTCTCACCTGCAGGTGGTTTGCTCTCAGTTTCCACCGGGAGGAATATACAGATTGGATCCTCTCGCATTATTGGCATATAGAACTTGCCTTGGTGCTGCTTAAACATTGGAGTCCCCTTTTCGACCCAGAAAGGGAGCAGTTAGGTGCAGGACCGATATGGGTCCGTCTTCCAGGGCTACCACTGCACTTCTAGTCGAAGGATGTGTTCATTCGCATTGGTAATGCTCTGGGTACCTATCTGGACCATGAAAAGACATACGAATCTTCAGGAAACAAGTCCATGGCACGCATCCTAGTCCATTTGGATACTAGGGAAGGATTGGAGGAGAAGATCACCCTTTACTGGAGGCATTTTTCCCACAAGCAAATCCTTGACTATGAAGGGGTCCCCTTCAGGTGAAGAATATGTCACAAGGTCGGGCACTTGTATAAGGAATTCCCTCTTGGTTCGACATCGTCTTCTCAATCAGCAAAGGGAAAAAAACATCAGGAACCAGATGAACCTAAGTTGAACGATTAGCCTTCTCATCCTGCAAGTTCAATGGATATGGTTGGGGACATAGCTCGGCCAGCATGCATTGTCCAAGTTCAGCCTATTTCCCCGCCCATGACGAGATCCCAGACTGTTGCGGCAACTGCTCTTTCCATGGGTACATCTCCTCCTCTTTGTTCCTCTATTTCATTAATTGGTAATTTACTGCATTCACTATCTGCTTTTGCATCCATCCCTAGTTTGAACTCCTCCCCTATCACTTGCCCACTTGATCCCAGACTGATTATTTACTCCACCACCCCCCCTATTGTCTATAGTTCTGGCCCATCCAATCCATCTAAGCCTACCATCTCTTCTCATTCACATTCACATAACCTTCGATCCTGAACCCCTTCTTTACCTGATCCAATTGGATTAGGTATCACATCCCCGGTTGTGGAGACCAAACCCTCTTGGGGGCGCCCTTCTAAGATTTCAAAAGCCATTATGCTTGCAGGGGTCGATGTGGCCCTAGGCAGATAGAACACCATTGATAGGGTTCTTAGAGCAAAGAACACCCTAGCTTTAGTTCCCCCATGAAGTGGCTATCATTTAATTGTAGGGGTTTAGCTAGTCCGTTTAAAAAACTAGCTCTCAAGAGGCTCTTGTACATTGACCCTAGGGATAGTTGAGCAGATTACCCAGATACTTCGCTCTTTGATGCTGGGTTGGTGCTTTCATGCCTTAGATGTCAATGGGAGATCTGGAGGATTAGCATTGGGCATTAATTCTCATACCATTAACCCTATCTCTATTTGGGGAGGTCCTGGGTTCTTGGGAATGGAAATTTTCTCCTTGAAGCTCAGTAGGAATCTTTGCATTGTCAATATATATGATCCTAATCACAATAGGTTGGATTTCTGGAACAACCTATTAGGGCTCTCCCTGATAAATAACATTACAATTATGGGAGGAGACCTTAAATTCACCATTCGCCATGAAGAATCCTGGGGTCGTCATTCACAGATGGATCCTCTCTCAGATCAACTGGATCATTTATTGGAGCAGCATCACCTTATTGATATCCCTATGAACATAAATATGCCTACTTGGCATAACAGGAGGATTGGATGTGTAGCATTGGGAATAATATTGGATCATTTCTCATCAAAGAAGATTTGTTAGTTACTCTCATGAATTATAGACAGTGGGTGGGATTTGGTGGGATCTCAGATCATTCCCCCATCTATCTAGAGTTGGTTGGCCCATCACAAAATCTCAGGCCCCCCTTCAAATTCAACTCGACCTAGTTAAAAGTTCTTGATTATCACAGGTTAGTTACTAAGTATTGGAGAGACCATCCCCCATCAAATGATCATTGTTTGGCGGAGGGATTCTGTCAAAACCTCATGAATCTTTAACGACTCTCCATAACCTAGGCCAAAGACAAGAAGGTTAGGGATGAACAAACTCTCTGTGATCTTGAACACCAGATTGCTAATTTGACTGATGACCAAGGTAGGGGGTACACTTCTATTGAAGCAAAGGCCACATTGACTGAGCGGGAGGCACAAATATCTAAGATTATGCTGGATCAGGAGGAGACTTGGAGACTCAGAAGTAGAGCTATTTGGCTACAAGAAGGGGATGACAACACCAAAAATTTTCATAACTTTGACAAGGGGAGGAGGGCCAACAACCCCATTTGTAATATTCTGACTGAACAAGGGCATCCAGCTCATACTTTTCATCAATTTGCACACTTAGGGAAAATACACTTTCAACAGCTCTTCAAAGCTCCCCCGAGAGCATCACTTGCAGAAATTATTTTCATAGCTGGACACTTCCCTAGATTTGTGGATCCTGATTCAATTGAGGATCTTATCAAACCTGTTTCTATGGGAGAACAAGAGAGCACTTTGAAATGGTTCAAGAAGGATAAAATTCTTGGGCCAGATGGTTGGTCAGTGGAATTATACCTATCTTTCTTCGAAACCATCAGACCGGACCTACATAATGTTATCGAGGAATGCATATCTACTGGGAGAACGTATGAAGCTATCAACACTACTTTCATTGCCCTCATACCTAAGGTGGACTCCCCTCAATCCCTTAAGGACTTCTAGCCCATCTCCCTTTGCAACTGTCTATACAAGATTATTGCTAAGATCATAGCAAATCGTATCAAGCCTATCCTCTCTAATAACATATCCTCTGAACAATTTTCCTTTCTCCACAATCAACAAATCCTTGAAGCCATTGGCACTGCCAAGGAAGCCCTCCATTCTATCTAGCTGAAGAATCTGAAAGGATCCATACTCAAAATTGATCCCTCAAAGGCTTTTGATCGAGTCAATTGGCTCTATATCAGGATGTTATTAACTCACCTTGGCTTCCATATCCCCTTCATTCAATGGATTATGTGATGTATTACTTCTGTCTCTTTCAGCGTTCTCATTAATGACTCTACATCCAGCTTCTTCCATGCATAGAAGGGCCTCAGACAGGGATGCCCACTCTCCCCACTCCTCTTCCTAATAGTCATGGAGGGATTAAGCAGGCTGATTTCACATGAAAAAAGGGTTGGGAGGCTGCAAGGCCTCAAAATCATGGATCATTGTATCCTTACACACCTCCTTTTCATGGATGATGAACTCATATTTCTCAATGGTGGCATTCATGACTACAACACTCTATCTAATGTAATGCAATTATTTTGTACAACAACGAGGATGGAAATTAATCGACCAAAGTCCACCATTACCTTCTCAGCATGCTCTCCACAGGAACATCGTCATGCATATATGAAGTTTCCCTTCCAAAGTCTTCAGCTGGAGGAGGGTTTGAAATACATGGGATTCCGTATTAAATCGCATGGATACAAAATTGTTGATTGGACCTGGTTGGTGGCTAAGGTAGAAAAAAGGATGAACAACTGGAGCCATCATTTCTTGTCCACGGTAGGGTATTTGGTGCTTATTAAAATCTGTTCTTGAAGCCACTCCAGTTTACCAGATGTCACTTTCCTGGATACCGCAAGGCATACTATCTAGAATACAAAGGATTTGCTACAATTTTCTCTGGAAGGGGCACAAGCAAGGAAAATCATTTGCCTGCGTCAAATGGAGCCGTATTACTTTGCCAAAAAAAATTTGGGGGGGGGGAGATGGGGCCCTAAAGACCTCCCAGCTTTTGCACATGAATTGGCCGCCAAATTGGGCTGGCTCCTTCTAAAGACCAAAATCCCATAGACAAGAGTGGTCACTTATGAATATATTTGGCCTCAGAATCTCATGGATTGGATTCTCTTACCATCTTGGAACAAACATGGTATATATGTTATTTGGAAAGATGACTTACAAACTCTCCCCATCATCAAGAGTGGATTAACCTGGTGAATTAACAATGGTTCAGCAGTTCGCATTGGGGTCGACCCATGGATTGGATGCGGCAATATTTACCAACTCCCTCTGGCATTGATTGCCTTTCAAAACAACAAAGACATCATCACAATAGCACATATTGTGGATCAGTTGAATTCATCCATATTCCAACAAGCATGGAAGTTAGCAGTAAATCTCGGTATCCCTGATCAGTGGGCATAGGAGTAGAGGCAATACACTACTGCATTATTAGAATCACATGTTTAAACAAGGGATGATGATGATGAATTGATTTGGGCCCCAACAACACATGGAGTATATTCACCTAAAGAGGGATACCCCATCATCCACACTTCTCATAAGCCCATTGTACTGGAAAGTTGGTGGCGTGCGATCTAGAAACTTAAGGCACCTCCCCATACGCGCCTCTTCATGTGGAACATCATCATGAACAAGACACCCACATGCATTAATCTCATGAAAAGATCCTTTCAGGGTTCATCTTTGTGTGTCATATGTCAACGGGAGGAGGAATCAAATGATCATTTATTCCTGTCCTACACAACCACTCATCAAATTTGCAAGCAAGTATTGTCTGCGTTAAATATCATTTAGAGATGGGAAGGAAACAACATTAAAGAGGCATGGAACAGTTGGTGGAATGCATCCCCCACTATGAAAATATGCAATCTTCCAATGATCATTTGTTGGAATATCTGGTTAAGCAGGGAAAAAATCATATTCAAAAACATGTGTATCAGGTAGCCATTGATTATTTCTAGGATCTGCAACAACTTCAATGAAATTCCAGAGGATGAGTAACCCTCCCTCTCCCGATCTATCACCCCTGAAGTCATTGACTATGCACACCCATGGGCCTACTTTGATTGTTCAGCCCAAGACCAGGGGTGTGGGGGCGGACTCCTACTTCACCTATCCGATACTCATTCCTTCCACATTCGAATGGGCCTGGGTGCTGGCACTAACAACTTTGTTGAGCTCAACTCACTTCGTCATCTATTATATTTTGCACTGAATCATAATTGTAGACACACTCAGATCTTTGGGGACGCTACGATTGTTATCAATTGGTTCAATTGCATATCTGCATGATGCATTGTTTTTAAAATCACAATTTGATCATATTACATGTACTCATATTTACAAGGAGCGTAAATTGTGAATCAACTTTCAAAAGAGGCAGCGCATCAACCTAGGGGTGAATGGTTGATTCAGGAACAAAGAGATGAAGAGGCCTATCAGTACTATCACGGGCCTTATATAGATCAGATGCAGTAGTGGGTCGATAGACCCTAATTTCTCATAGATTATTTGATACACAAACTAGCAAAAAATCTACAACAAAACAATTTTGAAATTTTGTAAATTTTTATATAATTTTTACTGAACCTTGAAAATCCACCCTAAATAGATAATCATATACAAACTTGTATATTTTTTGGATAACTACAATCACACTTATAGCATATACTACAAACATCTATAACATGTAATTTTCTATATATAATAAAAAATTACAAAAATTTTGAATGTGATAAATAAATTATTATTTTTCTCAAGAAAAAAAATAAAAAAAAATATATCCTATTAATATGAAAATCCACTACATATTCTACCAATATAACTATCCTAAACATTATAGAAAAACTTAAAGACTAAATCCTTTGCACATAGATGATTCTCCCCATCTTCAATATGTGTCTTTTTTAAATTCCAACTCCTTTAACAAAGACACATTCAAATGATGCAAATGCTCCTTTATCATAAAGTGATTTTACAAATATAACTCTCCTAAACATTATAGAAAAACTTAAAGGCTAGATTCTCTGCAAATAGATGATTCTTCCTATCTTCAATATATGTCTCTTTTTTAATTCCAACTCCTTTAACAAAGACACATTCAAATGATGCAAATGCTCCTTTATTATAAAGTGATTTAATTAAATATAGTTAATTTTGTTTTATATTATCAATATTGTTTATTAAAATGATTGAAATAAATACCAAAATTGTAGAAATCTTAATAATTACTTTGGATTTGAAATTCCCACCTAGATACATCCAACTACTTAAAAGAATTTTTCTAACAAAAAATTATTATTTCCACCATTAACCATTATAATAAATATCATTTCTTCCATCAACAATCAGTTCAGTAGGTTATTGTGTGTAAATTGCAGGTTAGGGAAAAATGATATTTTATCGAACACTTAACTCAAAAAAGACAACTATGATGTGGTCATTATGGTTTCCACGTAATCATTAGGTAAACCTAGTTCTTTAAGAAAAACGCTCATGGTTGGCAGTATATTTTACACCAAGTATAGATGAGGGTAAATCAGTTTTTCAAATTTCTCACGTCACTTTTACATCAGAACATTAAAGAAAATGATTTTATATTAATTACGCCCTAAGGGGTTCTTCTTTGAAAATAACTTTCAGTTGCCTGTATGTGTTTGTCTGCACCATTGGATAGAATACAATGGATAGAATAGAATGTTAGATGATTAAAGATTGTTAAGCCTTCAGATTAATAATTAGTAGTTAAAAAATATTAATAATTAAAACACCTTATAAAAGTTCAAAAAATAAAAAATAAGTTCACTTTTTAAGAGAGGAAGGATATGATGTTTAATATAATGTGTTGATAAAATGTTGGTTTGAATGGTTTATAATTTTAAGTTATATTTTTAGATGATTTTAAATGAAAAGAAGTAATATGGAAAAATAGTGATTGTTATTATAAGAAAAGTAGAATAAAATATATGGAGATTCTAAACTATGTTGCATTGATTACATTTTTATTATTCATATTTTTCATTATTTAACATTGAACTATTTTATTTATATTCAACTTTTTTTTCATGCAATTGTTGAATTACTTTTAAATTACATTTTCTAAATAATATTTTGTATAAATTTAAAACAATAACATTGAATTATCATGTCTAAATCATTGGATTAGTTGCACATGATCTTCTTTCCTTTGCACCATTTGGTGCAATTGCTAATTTATTTTCCATTATGAGAAGGTAATGTGTTTGATTTTGGTGTTTTATAAATTTATGATATTAATATATCAAATTATTACTCCATAACAACGTCTCGTGCAATTGCTAGTTTATTTTCCATTACTAGAAACTAATGTGTTTGATTTTCATGTTTTATAAATTTAAGATATTAATATATCAAATTATTACTCCATAACGAATTTGACTAGGGAATCCATTCACATACATTTTTAAATATTATTGTTATTTTCTATTTATTCATTTTTATTTTTTTTCAAAATTTAATTTAAGAAAGAATTTCATTTTAACGTATTTTAAAATATATAATATGTTATGTTATGTTCTTTTTGGAATATATATATATATATATATATATATATATATATATATATATATATATATATATATGGGGTTATGGTTTTATTAATTGATAAAATGGTATTTTTAAAGTATTTATTTATTTATTTTTAACCAAAATGTTAGACATAACCATGGTGAAGATAGAATATGAAGGATAATCGTTAGATACCTCTCTTATTCACATGATATATATTTATAGTACACTCTTGTGACTCTTGGATTCATCTTCCAAGGTCTCTTGGACTACCTTTGAATGTTCAACTTCCACACAGTAACCCTTAGCGAATTAGGTGTCCAACATCCCCCCCATTAATCCGAAGGGGTATGAGTGAGTCCAAGAAGAGAGTTATAATACAAAATGTGCAAAAATGCATGGCAACACTAGGCTGAATGTGCTCTTTGAAATGTTGGTATAAGGTGGTGGTTTAAGGATGACCACCAACACTGGGATGTTTAGTGCAGTGCCCATAACTCTTCCAAATTTGGCAAGAAGTTGAAATCTTCTGCTAGAGGAAGTGTCCCTAATGATTTGAGAGGGAGACCTTCAACTTATAAAAAGGGAGGTCTACAACCTGTGGTGGTTTAAGGATGACCACCAACTCTGGAATGCTTAATGCAATTCCTAGAACTCTTCCAAAACTAAAAAGAAGTTGAGGTCTTCTGCTAGAGGAAGTGTCCCCAATTCTTTGAAGAGGGAGAAGCTTAGCCTAAAAAGGGAGGTCTTAACCCTACATAGATGGCTTAAGGTTGACCACCAACCAAAGGCATGCTCAAGGGCATATCTATCTCTGGCTACAACTCTGAATCTGGTATGGCAGGTTGTGGCTCAGGCTCGCTTGATGTGGCTTTGAAGCTTGTAGATGACCATCACTCCCCCCCTATCAGATACAAGGTGATATGATGAAGAAAACTCAACTGTAAGACTTTTCAATACTATAGAAGAAATTCTGACATATGACTGAAATATCTTCTTTACTGTTGAAGCCCATTGCCAAGAAGTGATCCATCCAAGGTGAATCTTTGTTCTTGCCACTGGTTTGTTTCTTAAGCATATGTTTGAAAAATGAGTGGTTTTATGATAATGCTCACATGGATGAAGATCAAAACAATGATCTTTGTTGTGACTGTTGTGGAAGAGGCGCAGGATCTAGAACAACTAAAGATGAATTGTCATAAAGAAATCTAAAACTCAGAAACTAGATGGTCTTTGAGTAATCTCGAATATGAAAGGACACATCCTTGTCATATCCAAGACCAGTTCTATTCTTGTTATGCACAATCTCTTCCCAAGGTCTTATGATGGTCTTGGGAAGTGTATGTTGAATTTTTTGCATTTGCATGCAACTCTGTTCCTTCATTGGGCACTGAATCTGAGTGAACTTCAACATTATTAACTTGTTGTTGATGGGAGTCTATCTCAATGTTCTAAACAAAAATAGGTTCAAAATGACAACTCTTCTATTTTAATTCTTCTCGTTGAAGTTGAGATTCAAGCTACATAAATTATATCTTATCATGTGTATTTTGCAGACAGTTTCTAATATCGCAGAGAGTGTTCTTATTGATTTTCATTGTATCATGTTCAGTGGAATGTATCAGAGTTGTCAATAACTCTAATACTTCAGTTATTCAAGCCATTTTTTCCATAGTCAAAATGACACTTTAAAAAACTGATCGCAACTATAACCCAATTAGGGAAAAACAACACCCACTCACAATACAGACACTGCAATATCCTCTATAAATGTGCACCAAATAGCTAGTGTGCAAGGAGTCCAAAAGATCCTTGAACTAGACCAAGAAGCAATTTGAACACTATAATCATTTCTTGCTCAAAACTTTCACTTTTAGAAGCATCAAAGTAAGGTCAGAAACTTACACCTAGATTCTAGGTAAAAATACTTCGAAACTGCAAAAAAATTGCCATCAAACTTGTCCCTTTACAAGGTTACAAATATTCCAATACAATGCGAGGTATAAAGTTTTGACTCCTCACTTCGAAGCATAGAACTCGTGGACTAATGCGAGGTATAAAGTTTTGACTCCTCACTTCGAAGCATAGAACTCGTGGACTCGCCACTCTTCAGGGCCTTTCTCAATCGAAAGGAACTCTCTATTGGGGATACTATAATCGGCTTCGAGTAGAGTATTCTATGCATGAAACTAAGCTTCCCATAAAAATTACATTCAGTTTGGAAGAACACATTTCATGACACAAAAACTATAAAATGTGTGGCTTCAATGCTTCGATGAGGAGACAAAGACTATGTTGTTTTCTCCACGGACTTTTTTTTTTTTTCAGACAGAAAAAATCATCATAGATTTATATTAAGATAATATAAATCTATGCGACGGACTTTATGCCACCTCTTTCTGCGAATATCTGGAATAAGAGTAATTGAATCAAGGAACCTCCTTGCAAAACATGGCTTTGAGAAACGTTTCAGGAGCAATTTCACAGGGGCTTCCTTTGATACATAACCGGATAGAATTTGATGAAGCACCACAACTAAACAGGCATCCCATTCATTACGAATTTAATGTCGCTGAATTTAACGGAGAAGGAACACCATGCCACCCACTTGGCTGGAGATTTTCTCACTTCTATTTGTTACACAATGTTGTAGTGTGCATAGTTTCCTTCACACCAGGGATCACAAACAATATGGTAAAGGCTAAATTTTCCCTCAAAGGGACTACAACCACTTCAATGCATCACATCGTCATCCAAAAAATGCATGATTTCATTCTTCAACAAATTAAACGCTAAGACTGGAAACTTTATACATGTTTGCGCCTTCTATTTAACCTTTTATTTAGTTTTATTGTCGTCGTCTCCCAATATTGAGCTCTCGCAAAGCTAATTTTCAGTAGCCTTGGATGCTACCTTCTCCGAGTGGTTCAATGCACTTCAAAACTAAACT
Source organism: Pinus tabuliformis (assembly GCA_031772625.1). Taxonomy (NCBI): domain Eukaryota; kingdom Viridiplantae; phylum Streptophyta; class Pinopsida; order Pinales; family Pinaceae; genus Pinus; species Pinus tabuliformis. The sequence goes on along the minus strand of CM062809.1, from coordinate 730,757,725 downwards.
ATGCCACAATGGCTAACTTTTAAAAAATAGAATGATCCACTTAAAAAATTCATGGCACATTTGAATAGAACAACCCTCTTAATGCATATGTAAATGGAAAGACCCTCTTACTGCATATGCGTAAACCAATACAGTGCAGAGGCATTACTCACGAACAACACAATCTATTCAACACTCCATTCCAACGCATAGAGACGTGCGTCATTACTACGAAGAGATGAGTTGGCGTACATTCAACCAACATTCAAAAAGAACAACAAAATGGTGTAACTAGAAAATTGAAATACCATGACAACATGATTTTTCTTTCGATTTTTCGGCCTTTTTATGCATTGTCTCAATGGTTGACGCTAGTTCTTCCAATACAAAGCCCTTTTTATTTAACACGACTACACCAACGCACGAACTGATGCAGACTCACGCTTTTCAAATACAATGCAAATGAGGCATATATATAGTGGTTTCAAAACATATATTAGAATACCTCCAAACTAATGTAGCACAGTCACTGGAATCAATAGCGCAAGCTCCAAACTCATGCAATAGTATTCAAAACATTCCACTCCAAACTCATGCAACAACGCTTTAACATTTTTCCTTCAACACATAAAGATGATATTAACTAGCCCACCATCATATATAAGCCAATGCATACATGAAGTTTGAATACATCTACTCACGGTCTTCAATGGAAAGACGGTTTCAAAAAACACAGAGTGGCATGAATGTCGAGATATCTCCGGACAGTAATTTTCCAACAGCACTCCAATTCAATCCTTTCCAAATTTCGGGAGAGCTGGCATTGATAGATGCGATGTTCTGAGGAAACCATGTGTCATTGATGGCCATGTCGATGGCTCGAGTGGTGGATGCAAGGTATCCATAATTGAAACTTATGTCAAGAATAGAAAAATGCCTACAACTCCTAATCCAATTAGACTGCAGTTAGGGTTTCCTAGGCACACCAATATGGATAACTATTGGAATGGTCCCTATTTTTCTCGATAGGAACGTTATGGAGGAGTAACGCACTATGACAGTTATACAACGAATGTTGCAGTGGCATAATGCTGATAGTGAAGAAAACACTATCACTTCAACATAGAAAATTCAGGCTTTGATGGTAGATCTGAATGGAAGAATCGACAGATAGCGAATTAATGGATCATTATGGGTAGTGAGCAGAAATGGCATAACTAAAAATAGTGGCTCATATTTGGGTAGGGCAGTAGTACGCCTGCTCTGATACCATTTTAGACACAACCATGGCGAAGACAAGATATGAAGGATAATTGTTATATACCTCTCTTATTCACATGGTATACATTTATAGTACACTCTTGTGACTCTTGGATTCATCTTCCAAGGTCTCTTAGACTGCCTTTGACTATTTAACTTCCACACCGTAACCCTTAGCAGATTAGGTATCCAACACAAAATCTAAGAGAAATTTATTCAAGTTTAAGTTGTTTATTCTACAAAATTTAAGTCTCCAGAGTGTGTGCCTACCATTCGTGTGAAGGGACATTAATGATGGAACATAAGTTTAATGGTTGGCCAAAAGTTTCCCCCACCTGGCAGCCTACATGGCCACCTCACCATCACAAAGGTTGACTCAACAATATCAAGTTTGCATTTGCATGGGTATTCATACATCTTATAACTCAGTGTTATAATCACGGTCATGGATGGGCTGGATCAAAGCCGTAATACAAAGAAGTGGTGGAAATATCGCTACACAACTAGTTGAAGGAACTGAGATTCGTTAATAACCTTTTATCCATGACACCTTCTTCTCAGGAGTTGCAGTTTTGGGATATCAAATAAGGCTTATAGGCATTATGCAATCACGATATGTAATTTTCGCAGTTCATCTTAGTAGTTGGAGCTCTTAGCAGTTCTGTGGGTTTATCCTCTTCATGGATCTCTCTTACTTGGGTTAAACGTCTTATTTCTAGTACCTTGTAACTCATTTCAAGATTAGCAGTGTTTTTGTTTTCATTACTTTCTCCTGCATACTTCTTCAAATTCTACCTTTCTATTCGCCTCCTAGGCCTAGTGTTCTTTGACGGATTTCTTACGTCAACCTCTTTGTCATCCCACTTAGCCCTCCTTGTTGTTTTTGGTTTTCTCTTTGTTGTTATCCCCTCTTGTTCCTAATATCTCCACCCTATTTACCGATTTTTTTACCGAGTTGTCTTTAGTGAGATTTTTTGGAAGTTTTTCGAGCGGGTTTTTTCAGTCTAATTTCTCTAAAATCCAACAGGAATTTATGGAAATCACAAGCTTTGATGGGTAACCCTACACAATCAAAGTGCCCTAAGGGTTTTTTAGGGTGTTGAATCCATATATACAGTAAAAAACAATTTAAATAGCACAAATCAAGATTTCACCTCAATTTGTTCCACCAAATTCCGGCACTGGAAAGTCCAAAAAGTCGCATTAAAGACAACTCCATTTCTTACCCTCCTTTTCACCATTTCCTTCTCTCCTTGGTATCCCTTTCTAAAGTTCCCTCCTCCACAATGGATCACTATCGATTAGTCATCCCTGCAAGAAGAGGCTTCAAAGGCTGGCCTGGTGCACACACTCCCCCCATTCATAGCCCCCTACCCCATGTGGTACCCATTCTTAGACCTCTTATATAGTAGCTATGGAGAGGCGTGTAACAATTATACCAGAAGTCGTCTAGAGGGAAATCTAAGACATTGAAAACTAAGACAAACAAGTTCATGAATTTGTTCCACATGCTCACATGGAGTGATAAACTAGAGACTAGATCCCCAATGTTAGTAATTCTACCAGGACCAGGGCATCTACTTACATGCATATAGTTAATTTGTGATGGCAAGTTAAAAACCTCATGGGGAGGGTTCTCACTGATGGAGCGGATATTCAATAGGAGATTATCATCTACATGGTTGAACTCGTGGAGAAAATGGAAAGAGTAGATGGGAAAGTCAATTTGTTGATTAAGAAGATTATTGGCATTAGCCCTTAATTGGCATATACTAGTAGCAACCCTCAACCACCTGATCACACCCTTAACACAATTGAATGAATCTAGTCAATATTCAATGCATAATTTATTTTTCTACTTAGTCATATTTGTTTGTCCATGTAGTGTGATTTATGTAGTTCTTCCTTGTTGTTTTATGTAATGTGATCAATGGATTAGGAACAATAGAGACAATATAAAAATCGTAAGTTTATGCTACTACGTGGGTTTCCCTAGTGGCCTACCAATGGAGACTATCTATATTGTACATCAATGTTTTTTGAGTTAATATAATATCTTTGATCTTACAAAAAAAAATATACATAATTCAATTGCCCTAAGATTTTCAAGGTGTAGAAATTTTGAATAATATGACACTTATTCACAGAGATTATCCCGATTATACACTATTGCGGAATACATGCATAATACATAACCTCCTCTACGTTGATCATCAATTTAGCAGCATTAAAAACAATGAAACATCAATAGCATGCGCACATTAACACAGTATGTAACCCGGGGAAAGCATATAGCTGAAAACCCCAAACTATCTGTATATTATATTGATTGAGAACATGTAACAATACATAGTACAATACTCCTCGCAAGTATTCAGTACTATCTCCACCTGTTACACACAAACTAGCTCATATCTGATGCCTCAAATCTCCTCCATTTTTTGTCTGTCTCCACTGCGCAATCCTGCAAGAGAATAATGATGAATGGTTGATCCAAACTCGTTATTACCTTGTGTGACACTGCGCAATCCTCATGGGAAATCTCAATCCATACATGTGCAAATCTAATGCACAATTATAGTCACAACTGACAGTTGTCTTGCCCTTTCACTCACCTCTAACACCTGTCTCCACTGAACTGTCCATGCACTGAGTTAACTAATGTATTATTTAGTTGATTTATGAGTTAATAATTAGTGAATTAATTAATAATTAATTCACACAACTCATCACTAGTGTATTCTTTAGTTAGACTAAATACAACTAGTTCAACCAAGTCAACCTGAACACAACTCCATCAACTCCTCAATCAACTCCACCAAAACTCAACCACTTGAGTTCTAACTGAAGTCCTTCATGCAAGAGCTCAACTGACCCATAAGAAAAGCGTATTTCCTTCTGGCAGCTGCATTTGCCACATCCGTAGCTCGAACTGAAGTGCTCCAAGAGAATAAGATAATGTTTATAGTCCAAATATTATTAAGAGCTAAAAATATTCAATTGTTCTATTTTTTAGCCTGGCAATCTAAAATTAGACTCCGCCCATATGTCTAAAAATAGAAGTCCATCTATTTTTACCAACATGACTAATCATCCACAAATAGCATCCTGCAACTCATAGACCATGATCCATATGTCTAAAAATAGAAGTCCATCTATTTTTACCAACATGACCAATCATCCACAAATAACATCCTGCAACTCATATACCATGATCCATATGTCTAAAAATAGACTTTGTGCCAAAAATAACCTGTGGGACCACTTAGTGAAGGCGACTCCTTTCCACTAAACTCCATCATCTTGTTGCATTTTCAACACTCCCTCTCAACAAGATATGGATTATCTGCAACCCCTATCCTGCAACTCTGGAATGTTCTGCATGCAACATATTTTCCCGGTCCACTTGCTCCAACAACACTTGGAACAAAAACACTCCTAACTGACCACTCTGTTGGGATAGGAACATACTCTGATTCTAAAGCTCTACCTGTTGCTGACAAGTGCTCCCCCTCTGACATCTGCACTACTGCAACATCTCCATGCATCTCGCACCATTGCACACCTCTCTGTGACACCTAGCACTGTGCAAAACACTTGTGCCTCTCGCATTGCTGTAGCCTGATAGCTATGCGCTGTCCTGGGATTCCCTACATTGTCGCTCTCTCTGCCGCTCCATTCGCATTTGTCTCTACCCAATCAGTCAGATCCTGCTACTCCACATCGAGGCTCCCGGAGCAAGGTCTCATCCAAGAGGTTGGGTACCTCAAGGATCCTGCCCCTCCTCCTTGGGATGATCAATCCACATCACCCCACCTCCTACCAGGAGGTATGGCTGCATGTGATCCCTCAGCCCACCTGGCTCAAAGTTTCCCCCTACTGGAGGTCTCTGCATGAGTAGATGTCTCTAGTCGATCTCCTCTCAACTTCCCTTGTTGTGGCTGCTCCACAACCTCCTGAAGCTGTTGCACCAATCGTGGCTCCTCCACAATCATCTGAGACTTCTTCTGGCTCTGCATGTTGAGAGGTAATATACGCTCCCTCTCAACCACCAAGTCTCCATCAGTTTCCTCACTACTCAAGGCTTTGCATGCATCTTGAACCTCAAGAGCATATAGGTTCTTGACCCGTGAACCAATCTGCTTCACCTGTCTAGTGATGATGTGTCCAAGGAAAACCTTTCCCTTACTGAAGACTACATCATAGCCTCTGTCTTCCATCATCGCGATCGACACCAAGTTTCTCTTCAATCCTGGTACATACTTGACATCGGTCAAGGTAAGGCGAGCTCCATGCTCCCTCTGAAAAATAACCGTGCCTACACCTGAGACACTATACTTCTCATCATTACCCATCGCTATGAGTATCTGGAGATCTTTCTCCTCCAAAGTACTGAACAAACTTTTGTCACCGGTCATGTCGAAAGAAGCTCCACTGTCAAGAAACCAACCACTTCCCACCATGGATGAAACCATGCATGTGAAGAGTGTGAAATCCAACTCAAACTGTGAAGCAAGTGCCTCACCTTCATATCCTTCCCCGGATCCCTTCTTGGATTTCCTCTGTGGACAATTTGTAGCATAATGGCCCACCTCATGACAACGAAATCATCACACTTTCGATTTGTTAACCTTCTTCCCATCATTGGAAGAACTGGATTCGGAAAGAGAACCCTTCTCCTTCCTCTTCTTTTCTTTGGCAGCCAAAGCGCAATTTTCTTCATCAGATGCCTTTGATGAAGATCCGTCCCTGGTATTCCGCCTGATCTCCTCTTGCACAAGATCCGACCAAAGTCTCTCCCATCCTGGCAATTTCTCCTGACCATTGACAGAGTCGTGATAGGAATGCCAACTCTTTGGAAGACCAAGGAGAGCCAAGCTCACCAAGTCCTCATCATCGACAGTCACCCCCACACTTCCCAGCTCATCTCGGCACTGAGTGAACTTCGTGAGATACTTGGGTATACTGTCTCCCTTCTCTCACTTAATGTTTCTGAGTTTATCTTTGAGCGCCAACTTCCTCTGGTCGCTCTTTCTTTGGAATAATTCTGTCAATGCTTTCCACATCAAGTATGGAGAAGCCTTTCCATGCAGGCTGGACACAATGTGATCCTTCACGCCCTCCAACAGAATCCTTTGACACTTTTCTGTCTTCTTTTGCCAAGCATCAACATGAGCAGCATTAGTAGGCTTTGGGACCTTAGCATCTATGAACTCCTTCCGCCCATTATCATCTAACACCGCCTCCATCCTGTCTTTCCATGCAATATAGTTCGAGTTGCCCTCAAGGGCATACTCTAATCGCAATCCGTTGAAAGACATTTCAACTTTGACACCAAGAAAACACTACTACAAATTCGAATTCCACCAGCTCAAAACTCAACCGCTTCTGATCTAAAATTCGTGAGAACAAAGTATTTCTTGTACAGAGATCGACTGTATGGGCATTTACCGGATATCTCACCTTCCAAAAGAAGGATGAATCCAGAGGCTACCTAGCCCGATTACAGACTCTGCCTGAAGAAATAAAATGTAAACACTTTCTGAATAATAGATCTGATGATCAACTCTGCTCTGATACCATGTATAAATTTTGAATAATATGACACTTATTCACAGAGATTATCCCAATTATACACTATTGTGGAATACATGCATAATACATAACCTCCTCTACGTTGATCATTAATTTAGCAGCATTAAAAACAATGAAACATCAATCACATGCACACATTAACACAGTATGTAACCCAGGGAAAGCATACAACTGAAAACCCCCAACTATCTGTATATTATATTGATTGAGAACATGTAACAATACATAGTACAATACTCCTCGCAAGTACTCAGTACTATCTCCACCTGTTACACACAAACTATCTCAGATCTGATGCCTCAAATCTCCTCCATTGTTTGCCTGCCTCCACTGCGCAATCCTGCAAGAGAATAATGATGAATGGCTGATCCAAATTCATTATTACCTTGTGTGACACTGCGCAATCCTCATGGGCAATCTCAATCCATGCATGTGCAAATCTCATGCACAACTATAGTCACAACTGACAGCTATCTTGCCCTTTCACTCACCTCTAGCGCCTGTCTCCACTAAACTGTCCATGCACTGAGTTAACTGATGTATTCTTTAGTTGATTTATGAGTTAATAATTAGTGAATTAATTAATAATTAATTCTCACAACTCATCACTAGTGTATTCTTTAGTTAGACTAAATACAACTAGTTCAACCAAGTCAAACTGAACACAACTCCATCAACTCCTCAATCAACTCCACCAAAACTCAACCACTTGAGTTCTAACTGAAGTCCTTCATGCAATAGCTCAACTGACCCATAAGAAAAGCGTATTTCCTTTTGGCAGCTGCATGTTCCACATCCGTAGCTCGAACTGAAGTGCTCCAAGAGAATAAGATAATGTCTATAGTCCAAATATTATTAAGAGCTAATAATATTCGACTGTTCTATTTTTTAGCCTGGTAGTCTAAAAATAGACTCCGTCCATATGTCTAAAAATAGAAGTCCATATATTTTCACCAACATGACCAATCATCCACAAATAGCATCCTGCAACTCATAGACCATGATCCATATGTCTAAAAATAGACTTTGCGCCAAAAATGGCATGCGGGACCACTTAGTGAAGGCGACTCCTTTCCACTAAGCTCCATCATCTTTTTGCATTTTCAACACAAGGTGTCAAATCCATTTATGCATTTAAAAATATCTTTTAAACTGCAAAAAATATCAATCTCACTTGAAATTCTATCATTGGGGTATCGAGTGGAAAAAGCTATTTTGTGTATCGTTTAGATTGAACCTATATATAAATTTAACTAAAAGTATAAAATAATGGTTAGAATTATATGTATCAATTGTTTGTGATTGTACAATCAAGGTGTAATAAGGGTTTTTTAAGGTCTTAAATCCATTTATGTATTTAAAAATGCAATTTATTAATAAAAAAAAATTACAATTCGACAAAACTTATCATATTGGATTGAGATGATGATTGAAGAAAAAACTCAAATCATGTTTTAGACTTCTTTTTTCTTTTTTTGTTTACATGTACAAATTGAGATTATATTATTAGACATTTTCTATTAGTCTAGCCAATGATTCAAATATTATGCTCTTCATTTAAAAACTTCTGATGTTATGCCTTGTGAAGGATTAAAATATTAATTATGTATTAATTTATGACATGAATCATTACAAATATGTGGCCTACTAGCAATGTTGGTGGTAGAGAGTGTAACTCAATTATTAATTCCATTAAAACACTAATTCCCTTTCCCCTCACTGTTGTAGAAACACGGTTCTTGTAGCTCCCATTGGTGCCTCGGGTGACACTTAGCTTGTTTTTGCAATTGATGCTGAAAGGGTCGATACCAATTGGGGTTTTATTGGTCGCACATTTTTCTATTACCTAGGTCAGATCGAAAACAACGCCAACACAAGTTAATCACACATTCTCCTTTTATTATTGTTGTTGTTGTGTTTAACTATAAATTGAGAATAATTTTATAATTTCTTCAAATTATCATTTACTTTCACCTTGGATAAAGAAGTGTATGTTCTCACCAAAAAAGGATGCAATTTGATCAACATGTATCTCATGATCAATGTATATTTAAACTACTATGAGATAAGAATGTATTTATTATTGTTGTGGTTGTTTTTAATTATAAATTGAAAATGATTCTACTATCACTTCTAATTACCATTTACTTTCACCTTGTACAACCAAAAGCTTGTTCTCACATGACAAAGGTGGATTTTGATTAATAATATATCTTATAATCAATAAATATGTAAACTTTGTATAAAAAAGTCAAATTGAAAATTTATTTCATTTTCTATTATATTAAAATCCAAAATATTTTAAAAACTATATCTATATTAAAATCCAAAATATTATAAAAACTGTATCAAATATATTACATTTCTAATGAAAAACTCAATAATTCCAAATGAAGTTGTTGCATACTTTGAATCCCATAACTTTATATTTCTTTTTTTACTTCTCTAAGTACTTCCTTTCTTACTTCTCTAATGTTCAAATAAATGTGAGGAAATACTTGAAATTTATTAAATATGAAGAAACACTTGAATTTTATTAACTTTTGAAAGGGTTCTAGTGTAAAACTCTTCTACAATATAGAGATAAAATGATGTTCAAATCCCTTCCAGGGATAAAATGATGTTCAAATCCCTTCCACAAAATAGAGCTCTAGTTTCACTTAAAATTTGAATTCATTATGATACATTTTCCATTTATTTTCTATTTAAATGTTATTTTCAATAATAAATATTATGAAAAAAGGGCAATTGAGATTGAATCATATGGTTGAAATACAATGTGTATGTGTAATTATATTGGTAGAATGAAAAAAAAGGGAATACCGTTAACACACAATCCGAAGTAAGATTTTTCTCCCTAAATTTAATACTAAATTTACTGTTTAAGATCAGTATTAAATTACAAATATAAATCATTTGGTAATTAAAAAAAAAAATCGTTAACTACCAACAAATTATACATTAATTTGAAAATACATCTGGTAGTAGCAATGCTATTATTCTTTTGTATGTGGACTTTATGTCCACGCCATTTAAATTGTTAAAAGACCTTGGACGCCCAAAAACACTCTTGTGAAATCAAAATTCCATTGGAATCTTTATTATAATTTAAATTTTTGATCTATTCACAGTACGTATTCATAAATCTCGTTTATGATTTAGAGTTTTAATGAATTCAAAATATAAATAGATATTCATTAAGATACGTTATACACTTTTTCCTTTATAAAATAAAGTATATATTCATAAACTTCAAGTATATATTTATACATTTATTTTCTTATTAGTCTTGGTAGGGACTATTGTAATCGTTTTTTAAGTCGATATATTATATTAGTTGGATACTAAAACTAAGGAAGGTTTTTTCTTTTTAATGAAAGTTTTTTAAGTATTAAAATTTTAAAGCACATAATGAACTTCCATGTTAAAGAGCTCATGCTAGCATTAGTTTTCAAACATTGAATGTTTAATTTTTTTTGACTCTCAAAAACATATATTATATATCTTATTTTATTTGGGAAGACACTTGTCATTTTATGAGGACACTTGTATTTTGGACATATATTATATATCTTATTTTATTTGGGAAGACACTTGTCATTTTATGAGGACACTTGTATTTTGGAGAGAAAACTCTCTCTCGTACAAAATTGTTTGTTTGTTTTTTCTAGATGTATATGATTGTTTCTACTTCATTATACTTCTTCTTTCGCTTCCTTTCACATCCCTCTTTCTGTTTCCTTTCATATTCCCTTTCCACCACATTGTTTTCTGCATCCTTTCAGCCCTGCTCATATGCATAATTTTGACAAAGATTAGTAATTGAATCTTGATTTAATTGCTGAGAGAGATTACTAATTGAAACTTGATTCAATTGCAAACAATGGGTAGCGAATCAACTAACCGGAGCACAAAAAAGTTTAGTCTAGGCATTTGGTTGCAAGAGCCAGTTAATGTCTAACTGGTATGCACATATTTTGTTGACATTTCTAGAGTAATTACTAAATTGTATGAACATGTTGTTTGTAGAACAACAAACACAGTTTTTTCCTCTGTTAAATTTATTCACAAGTAGGCTTCTTAGCTCCCATGTTATTAAGCTAGTTACTTATATTTTGAACTCAACGCCTACTTCATGTTTTAAGCGTTTTTGTTATACATAAGTACTAAGGACCTAACTAGTAACTTATATTTTGAACTCAACACCTATTTCATGTTTTAAGTGTTTTTGTTATACAAAAGTACTAAAGGCCTAACTAGTTACTTATATTTTGAACTCAACGCCTACTTCATGTTTTAAGTGCTTTTGTTATACATAAGTACTAAGGGCCTAACCAGACCTGCCTCTCATAGTGTTGCCCTATGCAGTTGTGAACCTCGTCCCCTAGTAGTATCGCTCCATCGCTCCATCTTCATATGGTTGACCAGTTAGCGATGTTGAATACATAACAATGTCCATTGATAGCAGTGCCAACCCCTCTTGGTAGTAAAACCTCATGGTGCATCAGTTATGGATAACAACGTCCTTCGATAGTAGCTCCAACCCCTCTCGGTAGTAAAACCTCATGGTGCCACGATTATGGAACCTCAGCAAGAGCAAGTTGTATTGGTGGCTAGCTAACATCCGTCTGTCCTACAAATCTTATCATACCAATACATTCACGGTAAAACATGATCAACGAGGCAAGTTCCAGTAAGTAAATTCCTCATCCTAAGAACATAACCTACTTATTACAAATTGTGCAAGGCCAATCAAACTAGTTGCAAGATTCTAACTCCAAACACATGTTCATCTCCTATCATGTATTCATTATCCTACATTAACTATCATAATCAAATATCTTGGCGGAGTGTTGGTATTCTTTATAAAAAAATGTATTCTTCATATTCAATTTTTTTTGTAAGAGACAATAACATGATATTATGATAGATAAACTGTCAATCTTGGATAAATGAAATGTGCTTGCATTTATATTTTGAGTAGCTCGAAGAAAAGCTGCATATTAGAGAAAAGGGAAAGGGAATATGCACAAGAAACAAACCCTGTACATGAGCAACAACAACTAGGATAAATTCTCGATATTTCTATCCCTTGAGAGGATGAACTTGCATACGTTTTCATGCTTTCTTAGTGCCATGACCAGAGGGAAGTACCCTTACCGCAGAGAAGTTCTTAATGCAGAGAAGGAATTATGATAGAAGATGAGAGAAAGAACATTTCACCACATACACGAGAGAAAGAATATAAGTCCCCTCCCATCTCTGGCTTGATCCCTTACGGTTTCCATCTCTAGATCCAGTTGAAGCCCCTTGAAATGGTTAAGTGGTTAAGCGGTTGCTAGTAGAGCCAGCCATACCTTCATGATCCATCAACGCTTTCATCTTATTCACCACCATCTTGACCATATCCATATATAGATGCTCAATTGGACTTAGTATTGCAAAACTGACATCACCCGGACAACTTCCTGTTACTGAGAGGAAATTCCAACAACTTTTCTTGTTCTAAATCTTCTTCCCTTGTTTTTTTTCATCCCACCCTTGCTATCTTTCTCGGGTCATACCTTTACTGTTGAAAGAAATCCAACTCTTGTTATATATTTTGCAATTGCTCTTGATCGATCTAGGGTTTACCTCCCGTCCTTGAATTTAATGGATTGGTTATCATGTATCCTCCAACTCTTTCTATATATTTTGCAATTGCTCCTTGGTTTGGGGTTTATCTCCCGCCCTTGAATTTAATGGATTGGTTATCCCGTATCCTCAATTTAATGGATTGGTTATCAAGTATCCTCTTTTGAAACGTTGGAGGTTATCTTGTAACTGAACTATGTTTGAGTCGTGGTTCAAAAAATACAAAGTCAGCATTATTTGTAGGCCATGTTCATGCATATGACCAGTCTTATAGAATTCTTGTTGGGATATTCAAAGAGCTATAACCTACATACTTATTCAGGATTTTACAAGAAGAGAGCGACCAATTTGTAGAGCTTGACCTCTGTAACAATGTAGCCTAACTTTGTGTCTTTGAGCTAAATCAAAATTGGATATATGTGCCTAACTCTGACTTGACTATCACAAAATGACAACATATAAGCGACACATCGTCTAGCACAAAAGATGAAATGACAACATATAAGCGACACATCCTGTGGCATAAAAGTTGAGATTCTAAGAGGTGATGACATGCGTATTCCCATGCAAAACATAACGTGGATCTCTTTTCGACTAAGTACAACTGTGATTCCACTCACTTACCAATATTGCATGAAAATAAAAAATTAAAATTAAAAATCAAATGCATACCTTTCATTTATTTATAGTTTTATTTACAGCTTTTTTATTTATAAGTTTTTGGTATCGAAAAGTGTGATAACATATGGTAGAAATGGAACTAATCGTGACATAATCGACAAGGGACAAGGCCGTAATGAATATAAGAGGTACTCGTAGATCAAATGAAAGTATAAGATTAAATTCCTCTATATCATACTTCAATTTACACAATGTTCATCGAAATGTCCCGAGATTCGAAGAAGTACACACCTTGGCATTGGTTTTTATTCCTCGCAAAGGAGCCATCTTTCTTAAGTGAAAACTTGACTTTCGTAGGCCTCTAGATCTTTTACTGGTGCTCTACCTGAAATATGATAATTGAGTTTTTGAGACCAATGCGATAAATGGGTTTTTGAGACAGTTTTGTTAACAATAGGTATTGTTTCTGCCTTCACGGGTAAGCATCCTCTGTGTTATGAGTCTCTCTTCCTCATTGTGGTCTAAGGAACGGAGTCACTCTTTCTCAATAGTGGCAAGAAAGTATGATCGATGATATTTTGCTAATGCCAGTGTCTTTTTCATCTATAATCTCATCTAGGTCATAGTTACCAAGTTCAGTTGTATTGGCTGGAAAAATTTGGAAATCTCATCTATGCCATAGTTACCAAGTTCAGTTGTATTGGCTGAAAAAATTTGGAAATCTCATCTATGCCATAGTTACCAAGTTCAGTTGTATTGGTCGGAAAAATTTGGAAATTCGTTAATACGGTTCGGTACACATTATAATACGTTAATTTTAATACGGTACAAAGATTTTGGGTTATGAAATTAATTAAATCGACAACGTTACTGGTAATCTGGTTCCAGTCAAACATGGAACCACCTTCCGAGCGGGCGTCGGCTCTTTGAAACAGCTTATGGATTTATTCGACGAGAAAACAACCAATCTAGTGGAATAGATCCACATAAACATCCATCTCATGTGAACATGTACAAGGAAGCCTTACCATTTTTATATTTAAAATATTCTAGTTACAAGTTTTTCATTAAAGAGTTTTTTATTAAGAAATTACGATGAAGGTTAAGTTTTATATTTAAAAAAAATTAAATTTATGTTTTATATATATATATATATATATATATTTCTATTTCTATTTTTATGATTATATTGGAAGAGAGTTATAGCATAAGAATTACTTTTCATTACAAAAAGATGAAAGTTTATTTAGAATTCAATTAAAAGGATTATTTTTTAATCTACCATAAAAATTAATTTACATGGGTGTGTAATGGATATGAAAATTGGAGAGTCCTACTAAGCTTACAAAAAAAATTGGATTTTAATAAGAAAGTGATTGAGATATAAATTTATTGGTATGTGGAGATCACTTAAAACCTATTTTTAATATATAATATCTCATTTTTTACATTACATTTTAGTTTTGAATTTTTACTATTTATATTATTAGATTTTATTTATATATTTTCCTAATTTTTAATATTAATAAATTTGATATGTTTTATCTCATTTATTTATTTCTGGATATTATAAATCCACACTAAAAATTAATATTGGAAATAAGTAACCAGGGTATCTTTTGTTCATGAAAAGAAATCCATTTTATTTTTTAAAATTTTGAAAAAAAATAACAACATATTACCCTTTATAAGTTGTATACTCTCGAACTTTTATCATATTGAATTTTACATATTCTAATTTTTTCCTTATCGAATAGAAACCAAAGTGGGTGGCTAGATCCTGCAGGTGTTGCTGGACTTTGTTATATTCGAGTTGTCTTTAGTGAGATTTTTTGGAAGTTTTTCAGGTGGGTTTTTCCAGTGTAATTTCTTTAAAATCTGGTAGGAATTTATCTAAATCACAAGTTTAATGGGTAACTCCAGCACAATCGAAGTGCCATAGAAGTTTTTCATGGTGCTGAATCCATATATATATATAGTCAAAAAACTAGTTTAAATACCACAAATCAAGATTTCATCTCAAATTCTTCTACTCAATTCCTAACACTAAAAAGTCCAAAAAAATCACATCAATTTTAAACCTACTACTTTAGCCTCTGAAACAGTGTAATGCTTGGGAATAAGTAACACAATAGAATGCTCGGAAATAAGATTATTATAGACCAAAATTATAAAAAAAATCATGAACTTGAAAGTTGTGCCGAGTGCAGAAGTATTTCATGCTTCAGCTCTCGAGAACACCTGCACACACAGAGACAATCAAGGTTTTCCCGTTGTTGTCCATCAAAGGCCTCGGAGAATCCTTCTCGATTTAAAAGTAAGAGGCATCTTAGGTATATCAAGATCATTCGGGACAAACAGAAACGGCTGTCTACAGATGTTGTTGGACTGACATTGGCAACCCCTGTCCGTAGATGCTGCTGGTGTTGCTGGACTGATATTACCAGGGACTTATTGCTCTCAATATACATGTGCATTAAGATTCGCTAATCACTTTTCTTTTATATTATATAAAATCATGATTTCATATAAGTTTATACGTTGTATAATTTAATATAATCTATCTAATCTCATTTGAGTTATAATGAAACGAAGCTGTATAGGTTTAGATATTTTCTACGGTTTTTTTTTAATTGTTTCAAGAGAGTTTAATTCTACTTGCTCTTTTTTACGTGGGTAATTTTAGTTGTCTTTTTCTATATTTATATTTTAATTTTCTTTTTCTATATATATATAATTTTGTCATCCAAACCTTTATTTACAATTTCAATAAACTAAGATATTTCCCAATCTAATAGGGCTATTTTGATTCGGTCAAAATATATATATATAAAAGATTTTGTCATCCAAACCCTGGTTTACCGTTTCAATACAGTTAGATATTTCCCATCTAATCTGATACGGCAATTATGATTTCGTAAAAATTCAGATTGATCGAGATGTCAAATTATGACCGGCTATACCGGGTACTCTGCCTTTTGCCAGTTGGACGAGGTCTCACACGGATCCCAAACGTCCGCACTTTACGTTTACCACGCCACCCATGAATTGGCAGTTTGCTAGACAATCTCAGTTCTTCCATGACACCTTGATTTTTCATTCACTTTGCCTTGGGCTATCATCCTAAGTTTCATCGTGCCATGTGTGATGCCATATAAAGAAATAGAGTGTTCCATTTGAGTCATCTATTTTGTGGGATCAAATCCATTAAATTAAGAAGTTAAGTTTATATTACATGTGAGTTCTCTTATGATGAATCATCGAGTGGGTGGAGTAGTTGGGATTATATTAGTTTATATTTATTTTAAAGTTGGGATTTATTAGGTTTCGCTTATTTTTATCATAATAAATATTATAGTAGGATAAATGTCATGGACTATGTAATGGACTATGTAATATTTCAGTAAATTTATCAAATGACTAACTCAAACTTATTTTAATAAATTATATATATATAATTTGACTTATTTAAAATAATATTTCAGTACATAATATTTTACAATATTTTTGTCATACTAGGTTGTAAAGCATCTCTAGATGCAATGATTTAATATCTTCTTTGTTGATTAGGTTAATTAAACTATTAATAATTTAAAATTGTAAAGTAGCCTAGATCCATCTTAATTCTAGATCTACCAAAAGAGAGATCAAATATTTTAAAGTGCAAACTTCTTTTAAAGTAAAAGAAATTTAATCCCTCTAAACTCTTAGTAAATGTAAAATTAAAATAGATTTAAGCTAATTTAATTATTAGTTATAATTATAATTCTTTTTTTTCTAATTTCATTTCAATATTTTTTGAGTCTACTTTCACTTAATCAAAATAATCAAGACAACCGCATATTTTCCATACTAAACTAAAGAGTAAGTAACACAATAAAAAAAATAATTCTAAATAATTCTACCTGACCATACATTTAAGCATGTAGTTAGAAAACGACTAGTTGAAAAGCAACTCTAAGTAATGTAACTTGCCACAAACAGCATCAAGATTTAATAATATTTGTAATCTATAACTAGTCGCACATAAAAGTTCTCGAGAGAAGATGTTATGGATAAGTTTACTTTTTAAATAGTAACCATAAAGGTGTGTGGTACAAAAAATGTTATTAGAAGATATTACGGATGTAATAAAAGTTGTGTGTTAAGCATTTAAGATAGATATGCACTTATGTGGGCGAGTCCACTCACAAAAATTATTAGAAGGTGATAAAAAGAATTATCATACCTGCTTAGGTGGTATATATTGCGTTTAATCTTGAGTTGATTGTTTATTAATTTTTTTTATTAAAAAAAAAATGATTTTTTTAAGTTGAATATTATAAATTTAATTTTATTATTTTTTAAAATGGTTTAAATTTATTTATTTTCAATATGATTAATTGCATTTGTATTGTAACATGATTATATAATATGTACACTAATATTTATGAAATCTGAAATCTATACGTATTGTCATTGTATCTGATATTGTTTGCTTGTCTTTTCAATAATATTTTTAAATTTGTTGTTGCACATTGCAATAAAATATCGAAGTGATTCTTTTAATGGACATTAAATGAGAGGGTGGTATATGCTTAATGTTGGATTTTGGCAAGCCAATTATCCCATACTGAACATATATAACTTCTGTTTATTTAATGCCTATTCACAAGCTATATATTTGTTGTCATATTTCAATTTGGTATACCATGTTGTCGTATTTCAATTTAGTATATCATAAGATGCTTTTAGTAACATACTCAGAACCTCAACTTCTTGGTTTGTCATGATTCGTGAACCGAATTTACACTCCATATCTTAATCATATTGAATCGAATTGGGAAGCTACATTCTCACTTCAACCAATAAAATAATACAAAACCATTTAATAATAGCCAAACAAAGTCATGGTTTAACAATTTTTTCTACATGGGAAACATATCATGGTTTAACATGGCTATGGAACAACTTAAGAAAAAACAAAATTATGCATTAATATGTTGATGTTCCAAATTTAAACAAAGAATATCACATATTTGTTATTTATTATTATGTGGTATTTTATTCAATTTTATTTTATTTAAATATTTTTAATAAAAATGTTAATAATTTATTATAAAATATTTTCTTAAAAATTATTTAAATTAATTTTATTTATATTTAGAATTTATAATAAAAATGTAAATTTTATTGTAAAATAATATATATATATATATATATATATATATATATATATTGGAATGAGAATATTTATAGGAGAATGGTAACCTCTATTACATTGGAGTCACTATTACACTAGATACAAATATTTCATACATACCACTAATAAACGGATTACAACATGTCTCCATAGACTTGGACCTATGTAGATGGGAAAACAAACTATTCACCAAACTACTCAAGCCAAAATCTTTTCACCAAAGATAATTTATTATAGAATTTTTTTTTCTCTATTTATTATAAATTTGTTGAAAAGATATTTCATCATGTTATTAACATAGATTTGAACCTAGGTGTGAAAGATAATACTCGTTTCACTTAGCCACCCAAAATAACCCATTAACAAATTCGTTATTTTAATTAAAAGTTATTAATAATTTTTTAATTATTTATAATAATATTTATATAAAAGATTAATAAAATTATGAAGGTTTTTCAAGAGTACTGGGGCACTTTGAGGTATTTTCCAAATGTTTATTTAATGGAGTTGAAGATGTCGCAGATGTGAGTAGCTAGCATTTTCTAGCTTTGGTTGTTCCTCCCCTACTGTTGATCATTTTGTTATTCATCTAGGGTTTCATTTGTGGCTGAGTGGATAATTTTTCAATCTTCATGATAGATTTGGATTTTTTGCCATCGAATCAAGGTTTGTTTTGGTTTTCATGTTTCTTGGTTTGCTATCACCCTGAATGTTCTTTTCATGTTCCATGCATTTGTAGCTCATTGGGGTTTTTCTTGTTGTTGGACTATGATCTGATGAAGTTTCTCTAGTTCTTGAGTGGTTGAGATTATTACTTGTTCAGTGGGTCTCCCAAGCATATCTATTAAAAAGGTAAAGTTAATTTCCTCTCTTGATTTGGGGTTTTCCTCTTCTGCAAAGATAAATGTGACTACATTGAAGGAAAGAGGGTTAATTTGTAAGTTCACTAGCTTTTGGCCTAGCTATAATTATGTTATAGAATGGATGTTTTTTAATATGGCAAATCATGAACCTGTTGGTATTTATTTTTTTTATTGTGGAAACGATTATTGTTATTTTCGTTATGTAATCAAGGAGGATAAGAATCATAACTACATATATGGACCTTATTTCATGGGAACTAAAGGAATGTTTCTAACCCAGTGATCTTTGGACTTCAATCCCATGATGGAAATTTCTTTTGCACCAGTGTGGATTAGATTGCCACATATTCCTCTTCTTTGTTAGGATGAAGGTATTTTTAAGGTTATAAGAGATAAATTGGGCTAATTTATTTCTAGTGATATGGACAGGGAGAATAACTTCTCTTGTGCTAGAATTTGCCTTGAAATGGATTTTTCGAAAGGCCTTCCCAAGACGTTTCATCTTAACTTGGATGGTTGGTCCCATCTTTAGGCCCTAAATTATGAACAAGTCTCCTTTAAATGTAATTTTTGTCATGAGTATGGGCACTCTACAAAAGGTTGTCCTAACGCTCCAACTTCTTATATTCTTCTAATCATTTATGATCTTCTCATAGTAACGGTGAGCAAGGAGCATTCAAACTAGTTATAAGGAAACACAAGAAGCATTTGACTAAGAGGCCACATGTTAGTAAGCTTGAATCTCATCAACGTCCACCCTCCAGTAATATATGTGAAGTTTTGAAGTCCCCAAAAGCAGAAGTTATGGGTAATGAGACTCAAGTGGGTCAGTCAGTCCTAGATTAAGTGTCTCCAAAGAATATTAATTCATCTAATGAGAAAAAGTATTTGTCTAAGGATACTGAATAAAACCCTTTATAGAAAAGAAAGATGAAGAAATGGGAATGGAGGATGAGGAGTAGATCAAACCCCCCTATTCTTCTCCTTATTATTCAGGTGTGCTAAAAAATAATCCACACTCTTCCTCTCCTTTAATAAAAAGTAGGAAAGATCAAAGTAAGAAAACCATGAAATCTGGTTCCAAGAATTCTCTTGCCTCCTGTGGGTCTAACTGTGGGTCAATTTCTTTGAAATCTTAGAAATATTTTTTTTTTTGGCATCATCTTGTGTAACCAATTTGTAAGAATACTCATGTTCTCAAGAAGCAATAGGTGCAAGATTTAGAAGGTCTAATATTAGATATTTGTTCCCCCTTCTTTTATTGGACGGAGGATGGTTTTTAGATCCTTTCATTTTATATTCATGGAATAAAATTTCTTTGTAATAGTCACTATGATATGCTTGGTAAGTGTTCTAAGCCCTTTTTTGTTAATAGAACGGATACTTTATATTGAAAATCTAGATTACACGACAATAACTATTTCTACATCATCACATCAAAACTTGCTTTAGTCTTAGCAGATGCTTCCATATCCCAATATAACCATGATACTATTTTCTTCCCCATACTAGCCATCTAAACTATAATAAAACACTAAAGTCTACCATAAAGTTGAATAACAGACCCAATATCAACACATAACGACAATTCATACGTAAATATTAAGTAAGGTTTGTCTCCCCTACATCCTCAAACAATGTAAACTTTGAAACGAGAACTAATACGATTACCCATTTCGTAGAGGTATCAATAGTTTTTAGAATGTTAGTGATTTTCATGTTGATTCTGCATCAGGCCCTTTTTTTAAAAGACCTAGTTTTTTACTTTAAATTTTCTAATGTATTAAATGTGAATAATTATTTTCTAAATTTAACAATTTTTTGACACTTTAATTTTTTTTTATGTACATTAGTTTCTAGAATGTTTGTGATTTGCATGTTGATTTTAAAAAGTGTTGATTCTGCATTAAGCCCTTTTTTTAAAAGACCTATTTTTTGACTTTAAATTTTCTAATGTATTAAATGTGAATAATTGTTTTCTAAATTTAACAAATTTTGAAGTGGTCTTCTTCTTCATATTTTTTTTATTATTATTTTTTTTTGTAGTGAGGTTTTTATTTTTTTGCATAGTTAAAGAAGAAGGTCGATATTTTAAATTTTCGATATTCTCCATATTTATATATTGTTAATTATTCTTCAATGCACACCAAATAATTGTCTCTAAAAAACAATAAGTTTTAAGAATTGACATAAAAATAACCATTTTCAACATAGATATAATTAAAAAATTACACATTTTGATAAAAATTTTTGCTAGAAATGACATGTCAAAATCACAATTTTTATAGGAAAAATTTAACAAAAAAAAGGTTAAATAATAGTTTCTTTAATGAATTTCTTGTCAAATAATAATAATAATCACAGTTTTTTTCAAAAAATATTGATTAATACAAATATTGAACACATAACAACATTAATTGAATGCTTATTCTTCTCATAAAATGTCAAAGTCAAAACATTACAAGTATAACTAATTAATAGTTACAAAAAATGAGCTTGATTTCCAACCATAACTTAAATTTAATCAACAATATCACGTAATCCAAACTCTTCATCCTCTAGAGTTTCATCATTGTCCTCTCCCATAATATTTTTTGCTTCATTTTGCTCATTTTCCTTTTCTAATGGATCTTTGATGTTTGCAAATCTCCCAATGTATGCCTTTCCAATCATTCCATGTAATGGTGGTTGAGGTTCCTTTGCCTTTTTTGCCACACATGATTCACTAAAATCCCCTTTCTTCAACCCAATTTCTTGCATTGCATCTCGAAGAAATTGAAGAGCATTAATTCTTTGTTGAATAAATTTGCACTGTACTGGATCTTTTTCAATGGCATACAATTTCTTCCTTTTTGTAGGCAACATGCTAGGTTTTTACCTAATTATCAAGCACAAAAGAAATAATGAAGTAAATTAGTATAATGACATATAAATTAAGAAAGAAGATATTGAAATTCAATTTTATATAATAAAACTTACCTGAGCCAGAAAATAAATCCAGAGCCCAATCTCCTTCATTTGAACATATGTCTATAAGATAGTTAATAGATGAATGTGGTTTTTGATAAATGTTAACTATCTCTCATTTTGCTTCTTTGTCTTCATATGTTAGTTTTTTCACAACAACATCATAAACCAGTACTTGGCTATGACTCTTTCCATCTACCCGATTAAAAAGCATAAACATATAGCTATCATCTTTTTCCCAACTATTAATATGGATGAACTCACAATAATTTTTAAATGGTTGATCTTCACGGTTAAGAAGATTTGACTTTTACTTGTAACATGAAATAGTAAAAGTTCAATTAACTTGTACATAAATGAATTTTTTAATATTAATCAAACATACATTTTCAATGTCTTACCATGTAAGCTGCATCCTTGAGTTTGTTTTCCCCTTGAAGCTTGACAATAACATTCCCAATTGTGTGTCTGAATGAAATGTCACAAATCTCCATAAGGGTGATGATGTGACTTCTACAAATCCCGAAACCACTTTAATAAGAAATTGATAAGTATAAGGGTCACTATCGTAGTCAATGTTTGGGATATTGAAACCACAGGGAATATCTGCAATAACTAGGGAATAATCCCTTTTAGGTATGAGTTTAGCAATGTCTTCACAATCGCCTTGTATTACTTGATACTATATAGTGTCAAGCCCATTCCAAATGAAATGAGTAAGAGTTGGATCAAGTTCAACATTCCTAAGACGTTGCTTCTTCAGTCTTTCGATCTTAACTTTTTTCAATAAAAGTTTTGAAACTATCTAGTGCTCCATTTGCATCCTTCCTTGTTTTTAATAAAATAAACAAATATATGTATAAGTTAAAAAATAAAAATAGTATACAGATGAATAAAAATGAATGTATAAATCAACACACCTTTTTAAATGCAAGATAATTTTCTTTTAGTGTTGATGTAGGACTTGAATCTGGATAGTTGCGTACAACCTCATCCCAACTATCTTCATTCAACAATTTAACCATTTGTTCTTGTATTTTCATGTAAAATTTGTGATTGAATAAATAAAGTAAAAAAAGTTAATATAATGATATGTATAACAAATACTACCAAGAACATAATGCTATATTTAAAAGAAAATTATAATCTAGAAATAAGTAAAAATAATTCAACAAACTTACTTTTGAAATTCCTCAGACATTTCCTCCAATGATAATTCCCCTAATCTCACACGAGATAATATTTCTTTAACAAGTTTTACATCCTTCACTCCTTGCAATGCTCTCCAAGGTGTGATAGTCATATCTTCTAGAAGCCGCTTCATTTCAGGACCTGATTTACTGTTGCTTCATATCAATGGTTTAAATCTTTTGACCTTCTGGTTTTTAATGCCAATGTTTTCCCACATTCTAAAAATCTCACTAATCAATTGTTGGAAATAATACTGAGAGGGGGGGGGGGGGGGGTGAATCAGTATTATTAATTTCTTTTCAATAAACCATCCAGACTTATGCTTTAAAGTATTCTTCTGATATTGATAATTAACTTGTATATCAGAACCATATAATAATGAATCAAGAATAGTAAAAACAGATAGTCACACAATGGAACACTAGATATAAGGTGGAAACCCAATGTGGGTGAAAACCACCTGCTGCAATATGTCTCTATCTTCTTTCAAATAGAATTTCTTTTACAATGATTTTGTACTGGTGCAGTCCTTTACCAGTACGCAGGCTGCAACCTGCAGAGAGCTACAACTCTCTCTCGTTCTCCAGTCTCTCCTGGAAGGGAGCTACAACCCCCTACTTCGTTCAAGGACCACGTTTCATTAATTTTCAGACTGGATCCAAGAAGATAAAATGGTCATCAAGTACAACCAAATCTTCAGAATTACCCAAACAACAGATCTATCAGAATCACTCAAGGGCCAACCCAAGCACCAGATCCATATACATGACAGTTATCACCCGATTTAGACAACAGAGGCTGATATCAAGACCCAAACAGAGGATTTACATACTGCTGCACACCCGAAGGCTGTGGGTGACCGCTCCCACATCACCTCCTGAATAGCGATTCTCCACACCCGAAGAGACTTCTGTCTTTTGCGTGTCTGCGGCTGCACCGTTTCCTTAAGATCTTCAATTCATAATCGATGATCTGCCACCGGATCCCCTTTTTCTTTATATAGTCATGCTTTTGATAATACCATGAATCGAAAACCAGACGATCCGAAACCTGAGGTGCAACTGTTTTGACCAATTCTCTTAAGATAAGGCTTAAGCGGGAAAACTATGATAGCGGTCCAAAACCACAAAAAGGCGGGCTTTTAACTTAATGCATCCAAATTAATAATATATCGGGTCCAATCCTTATTGCTATCGGTGCTTTCCCATCTCATGGTTTATTCGTGACATCCGATCCAATGGATCGGATGCGACATGCCCCATTAACCAGCGTTTATTTATATATCAGGTCCGCTCCTCATCGCTAACACTACATGCCCGGCGTCCGATCCAATGGATCGGATGCGATATGCCCCATTAACCAGCCTTTATTTATATATCGGGTCCGACCCCTCTAATCGGCATTCAGGGCTTTTAAGTATCGGACACGATATTATTATACGTTAAGTTTAATTCCACCATCGAGTCCGCTGAGTTATTGCAATCGGAGGATTTGAGGTGGGCGACCCTTTATCTATTGGGATACTGCGGATGCAATCTTGTTATAAACCATGATTGATGCCTTCATTGGGTTCGCTCCCAATCGGATGTTTCAACGAAGTCACTTAGCCGGACCCCCGACGCGCATGGATGCGATATTAATATAAACCAATTTTTAATGCCACCATCAGGTCCGTTGCGATATGCCATCGAGTCCATATGTGCCGAAACATATTTGACTTGTGTTGTTTTCCGCCAAAAAGGAAAAAAGGCCTTTAATTATTGTAAAAGAATATATATATATATATATATATATATATATATATATATATATATATATATATATATATATATATATATATTATATATATAAATATATATATATCTATATATATATATATATATATATATATGGGTTTTAGGCGCCCAACCAACTCCGATAATATAAATACATGCATATATGGGTTTTAGGCGCCCTTCTGATCATTAATACATGCATATATGGCCTTTCTTCTCTCCTCTTGGCTCTTCTTGTCCCCATCATGGTGTATATAAGAGAAATGACCAACTAAGAGAGGGTTGCCATCAAGTTCAACATATGTTCATAATGCCATAACGCCAACAATCTCCCCCTTTGGACTTGATGGCAACAACACCATCCAAAAAGCACTCTCCCCCTTTGACATCAAGGGCAAAGGGCGGATATCTGCTTCTCCTAACTATTTATCCCCCTGAGAGCTTGCTCCTCTTGATTTTGCCCCTCTGACTTTAGGATAGAAAGTCGAGCTATTCTGGCTATATATAAAATAGGAACCGCACTATACTGCCTACATATAATATAATTCAACATCTTTATTGCCATGGATAGATACAGTTCATTTACCCAACATGTTCCTCCTTCTGTAATACGATAATGCCAACAATGAATTATGCTCCCCCTGAACCTTGTACGCGTATACCCCATCAGAACCTTGCGTACAAGCATCAATCTGAGAATTAACAACAGGATGATGCGTCGACAACCCCCAGCTTTTGCCTGAGGTATTCAAAAGTCTCCCTGGGCAATGGTTTGGTAAATATATCAGCCACTTGTTCCTTAAAAGAAACATATTCCAACTTGACCTTTTGTTCAAGCACTTGTTCCCTGAGAAAATGATACTTGATCGGTATGTGCTTGGTTTTTGAATGCATGACTGGGTTCTTTGAAATGCTGATTGCACTTGTATTGTCACATAAGATGGAGATAGGTGGAGTACAAGTGATTTGAAAATCCTGTAAGGTCTGCATCATCCAAAGAAGTTGGGTGCAACAAGATGCAACAGCTACATATTCTGCTTCAGCTGTAGATAAGGCAATTGAACTCTATTTCTTGCTGAACCATGATACTAATCTGGAACCCATAAAGAAAGCACCACCACTTGTGCTTTTCCTGTCATCCACACTTCCAGCCCAATCTGCATCTGTGTAAGAAGGAAGTGTGAGATCTGTGTCTCTAGGATACCATAAACCATAGTTTTGAGTTCCTTGAAGATATTTGAAGATTCTCTTTACTGCCAGAAGATGAGTTTCCTTTGGATTTGCCTGAAATCTTCCAACTATTCCAACTGCATGCATGATGTCTGGTCGGGTACCTGTCAAATAAAGAAGACTTCCAATCATAGATCTGTATGTTGGTTGATGAAATGCAGCTGATTCATCATTTGCACTAAGACTGCATCCTGTAACCATGGGGGTACATACTGGCTTTGAATCCCATGCCATACTTCTTCAAAATATGCTTGAGGTACTTGGTTTGTGACAAGAAGATACCGTCTTTATTTTGTTGGATTTGCAACCCAGGAAAGTATGTCAGTTCACCTAGTAGGGACATTTCGAATTCTTTCTGCATTACCGAGGCAAAGTTTTGACTCATAGCTTCTTCATTGATGCCAAAGATAATATCATCTACATACACAACAAGCATTAGCAACTTGTCATTTTCAATTTTTATATAAAGATTGCTATCCGCTGATCCTTTTGAAAAACCTTGTTGATGAAGATATTTGTCCAAACGGTAGTACCAAGCCCTTGGAGCCTGTTTAAGACCATAGAGAGCCTTTTTTAATCTGCATACAACATTTGGATCATTCCCAAGAATGAAACCATCTGGATGCTCAATGTATACTTCTTCTTCTAAGTCTCCATTCAGAAAAGCTGATTTCACATCCATTTGAAATACTTTAAACTTTTGAAAGCTTGAGAGAGCAAGGAACATTCGGATGGCCTCAAGTCTTGCAGCAGGAGCAAATGTTTCTTCAAAATCTATTCCTTCTTGTTGGGCATACCCTTTACACACCAGTCTTGCCTTGTTTCTAATTACCTCCCCATTTTCGTTCAACTTATTTTTGAAGATCCATTTTGTTCCTATGACATTCTGATCCTTTGGTCTAGGAACCAACTCCCAAGTGTTGTTCTTTTCGATATGTTCAAGTTCTTCATCCATTGCCTTGACCCAACATTCATCCTTGCATGCCTCTCTTACATTTTGTGGTTCAGTGGAGGAGAGTAATGCCAAATAGCTTGAAGCTTCTGCAGTTGTTCTTCTAGTTTGTACGCCTGCCTCTTTTTGTCCCAAAATCTAAGATTCTGGATGATTCTTCTGTACATACCTAGATGGAGTCTTTTCTTCTATCCTTATCTGTTCCTCTGGTGCTTCTTGAGGTTCTTTTTCTTCATCATTCTGTCTTTGAGGGTAGTCTTCATCTTCTTCGATATTTTCATGATTTACTTGGCTAGGGATGTATCCTTTTTCATCAACCACTACATCAATGTTGTCAACAATTCTTCCAAGTCTTTTATTGTAACACTTATATGCTTTACTACAAGGCGAATAACTAAGGAGAATGCCTTCATCTGCTCTAGGCTCAAGTTTGCCAAGCTGTTCATCAGTATTCTTAATATAGAATTTGCTTCCAAAAATTTTAAAATGCTTTACCGAAGGAGTCTTACCATACCAGCGCTCATGAGGAGTTTGAGTGTTGTTCACTCGGACATTTTTTTTGTTGAGAATAACAACCGCGACATATGCAGCTTCACCCCAGAAGGTTGCAGGAGTTCCAGACTCATCAAGCATGGCACAAGCCATTTGTTGGACTGTTCTGTTCATCCTTTCCACCACTCCATTTTGCTGAGGAGTCCTTGCTGTAGAGAATTCCATTTTTATTCCATGCTCTTCACAAAAATCGTAAAATTCATTTGAGCTAAATTCCCCACCTCTGTCAGACCTGAGACACTTAATTTTGTGATCTGATTCATTTTCGACCAAGGCTTTGAAGGATTTGAATTTTTCAAATGCTTCGTCTTTGTGCTTCATAAGTCCTAACCAAACAAACCTGGAGAAATCGTCAATGAATAATATAAGGTATTCCTCTCCTCAAGGTGTCCTTGTCCTAAATGGACCACATACATCTGTATGAATAAGTTCGAGAGGTTTGCTGGCTAATCCTTCCTTCTCAGGGAAGTTAGTCCTGGTTTGTTTACCAAACTGACATGATTTGCATATTGTGTTGTCTGGAATTTTGATATCTGGAAGATCACGAACTGCTTGATACTTGCATGCTTTCCTTATTTGTGAAAAACTTAGATGCCCCAACCTCTGGTGCCATAACCAGTGCTCATCATCCTTGCTCATATAGCATTGTTGTTGTCCTTCTTCAAATATGTATAGATTGTTTGGAGTTCTTTTGCCTTTGATCACTGTTTCACATGTATCAAGATCACGAACACAACATCCATTTGATCTAAATATTACCTCGGTTCCTTGATCACACATCTAACTGACACTTAGAAGATTATGTTTCAATCCATCAACGTACAAAACATTTCCAGCCTTGACCTTTTCTTTCAACTGAGCAGTGCCTTGTCCTTTTATGGCCGCAGGAGTATCATTTCCAAAAGAAACCTTCTTTCCCTTTTCTAGAGTAGTATATGATTCAAGTTTTTCTTTATCACCTGTCATATGCTTCGAACATCCGCTGTCGATAAACCATAAATTTTCTTGTCCTTCTGCGTAAAAGGCTATTCCACATCTTTCTGGTTGTGGTTCCTTCATTCTCCATGTTCTGGCATTCAAGCTTTGTTCCTTCTGAGTTGTCTTCCGAAACCTGCTCCTGCATTCAGATTCGTCATGACCAAAGTTATTACAAATGGAACATTCAATTTCACTTTCTAGGGCGGAAAAATTGTTATAGGTCCTTTTCTTGATTCCAGACATACATCTTTGTTTTTGAGCTTCTCTAGTCATGATTGTCTTATAGGCAACACATTGAGCTGCTTTGTGACCAAAATTATGGCAAGAGAAACATTGCCCATTGAAGAAACTTCTGCAATTATCAAATCTGTCATCCAACCGATTGTAGTTTCTACCAATATCCATACTTGAGGCAAATTGGGAAGATTTTACCTGTGGCTGGTCGTAGCTTCTGTTTGTAGCTTGCCTCTGATTTTCTTGATAATTTTTGTTCGTTCTTGAGATAAATTGTCCCTGATTCACTTGATGATTTCTATTTGGCCATTGATTGCTCCTTCTTGCTGCATCAAGATAACTTTTAGAGGTGGATGCTTGAGATGCTTCTCCATTATATCCCAGACCTGTCTTGATTAATGGAGAACGCTGCACATTGATGATCTCATCCAGAGTTTCAGATCCTTTAACAAATTTAAGATTGAGAGCCTTTGTTTTCTCAATTTCTTTTCGAAGCCCAACAATTTCATATTCTAATTTTTCAAGAGATTTTTCCTTTTCATCAAGTTGGATTTGCAGAGTCTCAATGATCACATTCTTTTCTTCTAAGCATGTCTCGAGTCCAGACATCTCCTCATAATAGTTATCTATATCTAGAGCATCCATGTAATTATCATCTTCAAAAGCCATTAAAAGTTTATAAGGATTACCTCGTTCATCTTCGTCGCTATTTGATAGACCATCACTGTCTTCATGGGTGTAATAGCTCTTCTTATTTGCATTATGTTTCTTGTTCCATCCAACAGGTTCCTTTCCCTTGTCAATCTTATCCTTATGAGGACATTTGGCAGCATAGTGACCTACTCTTCCACAAGCAAAACATTTGAAGGGTAACTTACCTCTGAATCTACCAGCACCTCGTTGAAGATTTCTGACAAAATTTGATTCTTCTTCTTCTTCTGACACATGATTTGATTCAAAGTACTCTCCTTTTCCTGAAGCCTTGAAGGCAGCTTCTCTCCTGTCTGAAGGACCTCCTTTTCTCATTTCATAAGCAGTTAGAATTCCGTGCAGCTGTGACATGGTGAGAGTTCGTAGATTCTCCTTTTCTTCTATGGCAGACACTTTAGATTCAAACTTGGGGGACAAGGATCTTAGAACTTTTTCAACCACAATAGCCTCTTTTATTTCTTCACCCAAGTTTTTCATGCAATTAACAATCTCATCCACCCTAAGCAAATAGTTAGCCACGCTTTCATCATTATACATTCTGAGATTCTCATACGGAATCCTGAGGGTTTGAAGTTTACCACGCTTTACCTGTTCATCTCCTTCGTAGCTCAAGACAATGTTGTCCCATATTTCTTTTGCGGATTTATATTCCATAACCTTCACGAATTTTGATTGAGATAAGCATCCCAACAGAGTATTGACTGCTTTATCATTTGTTTCATATTTCTTCTTCTCGGCCGGATCTGTAGGAGTAGCTGAAGGAAAAGTGTAGCCTGTCTCTATGATATTCCAAACTTCTGTACCAAGTGATTGAAGATAGGCAGTAACTCTTACCTTCCAATAATTGAAGTTTGTCCCATCAAAAATCGGTGGCCCGATTGATGCTTCCCTCTCGTAGTTGCTCATGATGAACGGCCTTCCTTCAAGCAATCAAGATTCTCTGAAGGACACGCTCTGATACCAATTGTTGGAAATAATACTGAGAGGGGGGGGGGGGGTGAATCAGTATTATTAATTTCTTTTCAATAAACCATCCAGACTTATGCTTTAAAGTATTCTTCTGATATTGATAATTAACTTGTATATCAGAACCATATAATAATGAATCAAGAACAGTAAAAACAGATAGTCACACAAAGGAACACCAGATATAAGGTGGAAACCCAATGTGGGTGAAAACCACCTGCTGCAATATGTCTCTATCTTCTTTCAAATAGAATTTCTTTTACAATGATTTTGTACTGGTGCAGTCCTTTACCAATACGCAGGCTGCAACTTGCAAAGAGCTACAACTCTCTGTCATTCTCTAGTCTCTCCTGGAAGGGAGCTACAACCCCCTACTTCGTTCAAGGACCACGTTTCATTAATTTTCAGACTAGATCCAAGAAGATAAAATGGTCATCAAGTACAACCAAGTCTTCAGAATTACCCAAACAGCAGATCTATCAGAATCACTCAAGGGCCAACCCAAGCACCAGATCCATATACATGACAATTATGACCCGATTTAGACAACAGAGGCTGATATCAAGACCCAAACAGAGGATTTACATACTGCTGCACACCCGAAGGTTGTGGGTGACCGCTCCCACATCACCTCCTGAATAGCGATTCTCCACACCCCAAGAGACTTTTGTCTTTTGCGTGTCTGCGGCTGCACCCTTTCCTTAAGATCTTCAATTCATAATCGATGATCTGCCACCGGATCCCCTTTTTCTTTATATAGTCATGCTTTTGATAATACCATGAATCGAAAACCAGAGGATCCGAAACTTGAGGCACAACTGTTTTGACCAATTCTCTTAAGAGAAGGCTTAAGTGGGAAAAATATGATAGCAGTCCAAAACCACAAAAATGTGGGCTTTTAACTTAATGCATCCAAATTAATAATATATCGGGTCCAATCCTTATTGCTATCGACACCTGCCCATCTCATGGTTTATTCGTGACGTCCGATCTGATGGATCGGATGCGACATGCCCCATTAACCAACCTTTATTTATATATCGGGTCCGCTCCTCATCGCTAACACTACATGCCCGGCGTCCGATCCAATGGATCGGATGCGATATGCCCCATTAACCAGCCTTTATTTATATATCGGGTCTGACCCCTCTAATCGGCATTCAGGGCTTTTAAGCATCGGACGCGATATTATTATACGTCAAGTTTAATTCCACCATTGGGTCCGCTGAGTTATCGAAATCAGAGGATTTGAGGTGGGCGACCCTTTATGTATTGCGATACTGTGGATGCAATCTTGTTATAAACCATGATTGATGCCTTCATCGGGTCCGCTCCCAATCGGAGGTTTCAACGAAGTCACTTAGCCGGACCCCCAACGCACATGGATGCGATATTAATATAAACCAATTTTTAATGCCACCATCGGGTCCGTTGCGATATGCCATCGAGTCCATATGTGCCGAAACATATTTGACTTGTGTTGTTTTCCGCCAAAAAGGAATAAAGGCCTTTGATTATTGTAAAAGCATATATATATGGTTTTTACGCACCCAACCAACTCCCGATAATATAAATGCATGCATATATGGGTTTTAGGCGCCCAAATACCTCCGATAACATTAATACATGCATATATGGCCTTTCTTCTCTAATACATGAGTATATGGCCTTTCTTCTCTCCTCTTGGCTCTTATTGTCCCCATCATGGTGTATATAAGAGAAATGACCGACTAAGAGAGGGTTGCCATCAAGTTCAGCATATGTTCATAATGCCATAATGCCAACATCAATTCCCATATCTCTCTAGTTCTAAATTCCAGCTTGAAAATGTTATCAATACTTCTGAATATATCAATATTACTCTGTTGCCTTTTGAATTGATTTTCTCCTCAAATTGATAGCCTATTTCCATACAACATTCCTTTCGGAAATATACAGTAACATTTATCTTATCTCCACCACATTTTTCTTCAAATTCACTATGAATAAATCTAACCCTTTGGATGAGACTCATAGACATCCTATATTCATTATTCCAATTATGATCGCATGCCAATAACTTTGCTTCTGTATCTGATAAACCAACATAAGTGATACATTTCATTGTTTCAAAACATAGGCTATTGAGATATTCCTCCATCAATTTCCTTTGATCTTTTACATAATGGTTCCCCCCCAAGCACATGATAATTGTATTCAAAACATTTTGACTTATCAAATGCCTCTTTGTTGGGAATTTGAGTTGGATCAATAAGAAGCACATAATTAACCACATGAGCATATGGATTTTACCTCATCAATGTCTTCAAGTTGTGGACATGCATGTGGTGTGGCTTTCTGATTTGATATTTACATTGTCCTTCACTTGGATTATAAATTTGTCTCACATTAAGTTGAAATATACGACCACCCTCAATTAAGTTTCTCTTTGTCAAGTTCTGTGGAATGACATTTTGTTTTGTTTTAATAATGTCATCCTCTAAGTCAGCTCCTAGTGTAATGATTTCCCTTCTTTCTTTTGATTTTCACTAGGATATTCACTATTGGTAATGACTAATTGAGAAT
This sequence comes from Pinus tabuliformis, assembly GCA_031772625.1. Taxonomy (NCBI): domain Eukaryota; kingdom Viridiplantae; phylum Streptophyta; class Pinopsida; order Pinales; family Pinaceae; genus Pinus; species Pinus tabuliformis. Next base: position 730,724,470 of record CM062809.1, on the reverse strand, counting down.
GTTCAACTTCAAATTTCTTCCTCCTAACATTTTCATCATTATATAGAACAAAGACATTCCTGAGCATTGTTACATTTGGTCTTTTATGGCTGTTCTCCTTTCTAACATTAGTTCTAATGTCATCCTTAGTAATGACAACATATTCTTGATCCTTGGATGTAGTTTTGTAGCATCATGAATTACTACTTTTTTCTTGTTTTCCATATCTTCTTCTAACCCTAACTAGAAACTGCTGAGAACATTCATAATATCTTGCTCTATGAAATGAATGCCTCCCAACATAATTGAGAGATTTTCAATAAAATTTTGTCCAACAAAATACCATATGTCAATAAAAACTAAGTTATAAAAATATAATGAGACAGTTACAATAACGAAAAACACAAATATAAATAACAATACTTATGATATCTTGTGCAATCTCATTTACGATTCATTTAGACAACCTTGTAGATACCTCTCTCGTGTCATACAATGACAATGATAACTGATATTTAATCTTGTCATGCAACTTGGGTGGTTTTGTAAGTATATACACAACTTCAATGTCCGGTATCAAACACATGTCTATGACCTTTCCCAACATCTCATAAATTCCACTATCTCTAGGGATATCAACATATAGATATATCTGCACATCTTTCCCTTCTCTTTCTTTCACATACCATACATTTTCTGGAAGCTTCACTTCTTTTGATTTCATCCAATATGAAATCGCCTTCTTATCGTTTGAGGCACTTGATAGATTTGTATTTATCAGCTCAAGTTTGGTTCATTCAACAGTGATTTTTGAGGATCCACCTTTAATTTTAGCAGTCTCCATAGAAATCTTTTTTGATGTCATTTCCTTGCAAAAAAATACACATATATGTAAATCAGTATATTACAAAAAAATAATAGCTTATATTAACAAAGAAAATGATAAATGTTAAATAATTTTGTAAAACATAACCATTTAAAAGAACTTAAAAAAAAATGAGAAATTAGAAAAATGCAGCCCCCTCCTGCCCCACCCCGGTGGCCCCAACTGTGCAGCATCCTCCCGCCCCACCCCCACAGCCCAACGGATTGCGTCCATTCGCCTGCCCCACCCCAGCGGGCCGTTGGGCTGCTAGGGTGGTGTGGGGGGGCTAGCCCCCATCCCAGTGGCCCGATGGGGTGGCGGGCCACCCCGCCCCCCGCCCCTCCCCCATGGGCTTCTTGGGGTGCTGGGGTGGTGTGGGGGGGCTAGCCCCCACCTCGGCGGCCCGATGGGGTGGCGGGCCACCCCGCCCCCCGCCCCTCCCCCATGGGCTTGTTGGGCTACCGGATTGGGTGCACCAACGAGCAGGATCCGGCCCACCATGCCCACTGCAGACATAGTGGGTAAATCTGGCTCATCTAAATTTTTAATTTCTAAAAAAAAAATTTCATTAAACCTATTGAATTTTAAAACTTGCACACAGCAAAAGGGAAACTAACCTTTCAAATGCGATAATATTCCGTTGAATATGTTGTTGATAGCAATGTAGCTGCTCCACAAATTCGCTCCAAGTCTTTTAATGAACCTTGAAAAACCTTGATGTGATGTGAGGAATAATGATAATGAAATTTATGTTATAGCGGAAATTACGGAATTGTTTTATCGCACGGTTAATGTGGGACTAATTTGTTTTTATAAAAACTTTAACATGTAAATTTTGTTATGGCGATATAGGGAACTATGATAAAACGAACATTACAGAATTGTTTTACCGCACGGTAAATGTGGGATTAATTTGTTTTCATAAAGACTTTAACATATAAATCTTGTTATGACGATATAGTAAATATTGTTTTACCACACAATGAATGTGGTATTAATTTTTTTTAGAATATATAGTAAAAGTTAAAAAAAAAGCATTCAATTGGCTAGTAAATGTTATATATTTTAAGTAAAAAAATTAATTTAGGTAAAATATTTAGTTTAAAAGATTTATTTTATACGAAAATTTTAGTTAAATTTTTTCAATAAATTGTAGAAGAAAATTAATGGAGGAAAATACATGAAACGAAATTTTTGGAGGAAAAATTTTCGGCGAAAATTTTTGAAGGGAAACTTTGGAGGAAAATTTTCGTTCTTTAAGCTATATATTATCATTAGGAGAGACTGTATTTGTATCATTCAACCTCTTTTGTTTGAAAGGCATGGATTCTTTTGATAGTGAAGTTTCACTTTGCGAAACATCAACATCTTCGTCGTGTAACAATTCTATTCATATTGATGAACATATAACTTCCACTATGAATAGAGAGTCAAATATTCCACTTAGTCCTAACCCTAAGGATTATGAGAGCAGCACTAATGAAAGATAGGATGAAGAATTTCAAACAAATAAAAAGTCACGGTTTCCACTTATTCCTAATCCTATGGACTATGAGAGCAACAATGATGAATATTTTCAAATAAATAAAGAGTCGCGGTTTCCACTTTGTCCTAATTCTATGGGACTATGAGAGCAGTAGTGATGAAGAGCATGATGAATAATTTCAAATGAATAGAGTGTCACTATGTCCAGTTAGTCCTAATCCCATGGACTATGAGAGCAGTAGTGATGAAGAGCATGACGAAGAATTTCAAATGAATAGAGTGTCACAGTGTCCACTTAGTCCTGATCGTATGGACTATGAGAGTGGTAGTGATGAACAACATGATGAATAATTTCAAATGAATAGAGTGTCACGGTGTCCACTTAGTCCTAATCCTATGGACTATGAGAGAAGCAATGATGAAGAACATGATGAATCATTTCAAATGAATAGAGTGTCATGGGGTCCACTTAGTCCTAATCCTATGGACTATGACAGCAGTAGTGATGAAGAGAATGATGAAGATTTTCAAATAAATAAAGAGTCTTGGATTCCACTTAGTCCTAATCCCATGGACTATGAGAGCAATAGTGATGAAGGTCGGGATGAAGAATTTCAAATAAATCGAGTGTCACATTTTCCATCTAGTCCTAATCCTAAGGACAATGAGAGCAGTAGTGACGAAGGACATGATGGAGCACTTAGTCCTAATCCTAAGGACTATGAGAGTAGCAGTGATGAAGAGTAGGATGAAGAATTTTCAGTAAGTAAAGAGTCACATTTTCGATGTAGTCCTAATCCTATGGACTATGAGAGCAGCAATGATAATGCACATGATGAAGAATATCCAATAAACATTGAGTCAAATTTTCCATTTAGTCCTAATTCTAAGGACTATGAGGGTAGCACTAAAGAAGGGCAAGATTAATAATATCCTTTAAGTTAGTATTTCAAAAGCATAGATGATCATAGTGAGGATAACATTCCTCATAATGATGATGAAAATTCTTATACAAATGATGATCCAATGATGGAGATGTTGCCAAGAAATATTGTATCGAGGAGTAGGAGCAGACCTTTTCGTATCAATCCAAGATGTTATAGCTATACAAGGGGTACAGCAAAATATCTGACGAGAAGAAGTTCTATCAAAGCTCTCATTTCAAGTGAATGTTGTCAAAAAGATTGCTTGAAGCATATGGATTTCAAGTTTGCATTAGAGAAGAGATATTTGTCAATAAATAAAAGCATGCAAAATTCACATTTAGTGTGGTGCATGCAATCTACATTGTCAGGTTATGATTATCATATTGGGGCTTTCAAAATGTTTCATTCAATGGGTAATTTTCATTTGTCAAGAATCCAAGAAAATTTGGAAAAGGATCCCACATTTTATTCAAAAGTACGTCATAAACGATAGTTTGGGCCATTATCAAATACTGCAATCTCATGGATGAAAGATTTATTTTCAAAGCGTGGAGAATGTATGCCAAATAGAGAGACAATACATATTCCAGATAAATTTTCAAGATTAGAAATATACAACTTATACAAAGAATATGCAGAAGGTGCTGAGGGACATGGTCGATGTATTACATATCAATATTTTGTGAAGATATGGAAGAAATAATTCAACAACGTCTGTATTCCTAAGAAGATAAGGATGGGGATCTGCAGTACATGTGCTTCTCTTAAATAAAACAAGGATAAATGTGAAGGGTCAGAAAGAGGCAAGCATTCATAACTTTAACTTTTAAAATTGCATAGTCATCAACTATGAAAACATATTTATTAATGACTTTCTTTTATGTTGTGTAGATTCCATTGTGAAAGCACTTCAAGAGCATTGCGAACAACAAACAAGTGAAAGGAAATAGTTGTACAAGCATCGAAATAAGTTTTATGATAATCCAAATAAAAATTTGGGTTTGATAATTGATGGTATGGACTAGAAGAAAACACTTCTACCACATTTTGTTCGCACACCCTAAAATTTACAGGAGGAAAATTGTGTTCAGTATCACTTGGTTGGTTGTATGGTCTTCAATGGGAAAATGTTGTGAAGGGTATACTTCACAACTCCAAATATTCATAATGATGCAAATATGACAATAACCATAGTTCATGATGTGCTTTCTCATTGGTCTGGTAATCTTCCTGAAGTTTTGTATCTACAATTGGACAACACTTGTCGTGAAAATAAAAATCAAATTGTTTTTAGATATCTAAATATGCTTATTGAATTAAGAATTTTTTAGAAGGTAAAGGTTGGTTTCCTTCTTGTTGGGCACACTCATGATCATATTGATCAGATGTTCAGTTCTTTTTCAGTCACATTGAGGAGGAAGGAAGTTGGGAGCTTGCCATCATTAATTGAATGTATTAAGAAAGCATACATGCCATAGCCTAATTTTGATGTGGTGGAAGAAATTGTTGACATGCGAAGGTTTATTCTGGGATCGCATGGTGAGGAGAAATGCATTGAACAACTTAATGACATTAGCTTCCAACATCAATTTCGTATCAAAACAATTGTTGGAAAAACACTAATATGGGGCAAGAAGTATTCAACTACTACAAAATGGGCACCGTCATTAGGTTTGGCATTTTCGAAGTTCATTCTGGATCATCCAATATTTGCATCAAATATATTGTTATTACAATCATTTGTTGAAGTTCATAATGCACATAGGCAGAATAGAGATATAAATTATTTTCATTCCCTAGAAGAAATTAAAAAATGTATTAGATATACATATGAGTACTTTGGTATTGTTGGTTTAGTTTGGTGGGAGTATTTTTTCAATAATCAAAGAGATATCATTTCAAGAACAACAAATGAAGATATACCTTTGAAAAATCCATTTATTTGGCCACAAAATGTGTCAAATGAACATGAGGAAAGAAACATTGTTGAACAGAAACAATATCAAGGTATTGTTAATTCTTCACAGGTAGAGAAAAGAGAAATGCATATTGGTTTCAGAAGATCTCGTGCACAACGTGAAGCCATGGAAGGCCGTTACAGGGGTTCAGTACAGGATATTAAGGAGGGTTGCGTGATCGCAATGCTAGTAGATGGAGATCACAAATGCTATCCATTCTAGGTTTTTAAGGTTATAAAGGTCATTACAGGATGTTGCAGGTGTACATTAGTATGCCATAAATACACACCCATTCAATGGTGTGTATAAGCTAGAGATGGTAGTTGATAAAAAAATTGGCAAAAATAGAAAAAGAAAGGGTACAGATATAAATCTTCGCTGCACAGACCTCTTAAAATTGGAGGATTTCAACATACTTGTTTATGACTTCAATTTAACAAAGAGAGGAAATCTGCACTTAAAGATGATAGAGATTCTGAAGAGGTTGTTACCAGAAGGAACTGTGTTGAAATGGGAGTCTACTGAAACTAGTCTTAGATCCAGAAGAATTTGAAACCTGAAATGGTGGGCATGCATGTGGACTCAGATGGGGCACTAGTTGATGAAAGAGAAGAATATGGAACATCTTCATCTGCATCCAATCATTCATCTGAAGATGTGAATTTTGATGGTGTGCAAGAAAATATGAGTGATTTTGAATAATTGTCTAAGACAGTTTATATAACTTATGTTTGCATTGTATCTTGAAATAAAAATTTTGATTTCCATATGGTGTTAAATGAAGTTATGAGTCATTTTTATGTTTGTTGGATTATATGTTTTAATTATGATGTTTTTTATTGTTTAAAATATTTACAATGCAACAAAAACTTAGAGATATAATGTATGTTTCATTCAATCTACAAGTAATGACATTTTTGTTGGGTGTGGAGCCTAATTATCTTCTGTATTCAAAGGTATCGCCACATTGGACCCTAGTTCGTAATGGGGCGGCAACGCCGCCTGTAAAATATTCGTTGTAGGGGGGGTCCAGGGGGGGTGGCTGCGACCTTTAGGAACCCCCCCTAGCGGGGCAATCAGGGGCAACACCCCCAAAGCTAAGAATAGATGTAAAATTGCCTTGTAAAATGTTGTAATTTCGTAGTCAATCTGGGTCATTCATTAGGCGGGGATCTGGCAATAGAAGTTATGTTTAATTTAGGGTTTTTTTCTCTAGAAGGCAAACCCTTGCTATATATGAGGGAATTGTATTACGTCTATGTATATCGATATTCTGAGTGAGGAAGAGAGAGGACATTGAGAAGAGGGAATTACAATGGATCTGTTGTAGGTTGTATCTCTTCAGTTTGTTGGATAATATAAAAAGAAGGATTGGTTGTTTCTCCATGGACGTATCCCAAACTAGGTGAACCACATATATCTGTGTCTCTCTTGTTTTATGCGTTTTTTGTGTTTATATTTCTGCAATATTTTATGTATTACATTGCTCTGTAATATATAATTCTCTAACAACTGGCATCAAATCCGAAGGTCTATTTGGCTGATAAACACGTAGGAGAGAAGGGTTCCTGGTTCGAGTGGGAGCAATGGTGAAAGATGGTAGGTTTAGGGTCAAAAAATTCAACGGCCAAAACTACCAACTATGGAAGATGCAGATGGAAGATTATCTATATCAGAGAGATCTGTACCAACCATTGAGCGGAAAGATAAAGAAACTGACAAGTATGATAGACACAAAATGGGATATTCTCGATAGAAAGGCACTTGGAACAATACGGTTGTGCCTAGCAGTGTTGGTAGCATTTAATATTTCAAAGGAAACGACAATAGAAGTTTAATGTCGACATTTGCCAAACTATATGAAAAACCCTCGGCCTCAAATAAGGTATTTCTTATGAATCATTTATTTAATATGAAGATGTCAGAAGGTGGATCTGTTGCTGATCATTTAAATGAATTTAATACAATTACCAGTCAGTTAAGTTTTGTAGGGGTAACTTTTAATGATGAAGTTAGGGCTCTGTTATTTCTATGCTCATTGCTAGAAAGTTGGAATGGTTTAGTTATGGCCATTAGTAACTCTGTCTCTGGATCTAGTACTTTAAAGTTTGATGATGTTGTCGATGCAATCCTTAGCGAGGAAATGCGATGGAAAAGCTCCAGTGAAACATTAGGTAATTCTTTGACTAGAGAGACTAGGGGAAGAAAAATGGAAAGAGGAAAGAGCCCTGGATATCGCAGTAAGTCAAGAAAAGGCATATCCAAGTCTAGAACAGGGATAGTGTGCTGTAAATGCGGGAAGAAAGGACACCTAAAGAAAGACTACAAGTCTCGAAAGGGAAAAGAAGGAGACATGCAACATGAAAATAATCATGAAGCGAATGTAACAGGTGATGTGTTGCAATATGCTTTAATTCTTTCATTAGAAAATTTTAGTGATGCTTGGGTGGTAAATTCAGGGGCCTCATTCCATGCCACACCTGATAGGAAACATTTTTATGATTATGTTCAAGGAGATTTTGGACAGGTTCGATTGGGTGATGATAAACCCTGTAAAATCATTGGAATGGGTACAGTTTTCATAAAATAGAAAAATGGAAATCAGCGGTTATTGAAAGAAGTAGGCATGTTCCATATCTGAAGAAAAATATAATTTCAACAGGGCAGTTGGGAGGTGAAGGTTGCGTAACTACTTTCACAGATAAAACCTAGAAGGTCACTAAAGGATCCCTAGTAATAGGGAAAGGAGGAAAAGTTGGTACATTATATTTATGCAATTGTATTTCTAATTATGTTAATGCTTTAACCTCTATAGGAGAAGATACAACATTGTGGCATCATAGGCTTGGGCACATGAGTGAGAAGGGGATGTAGATTCTTCACTCAAGAAATTTGTTGCCAGGTTTGAAGCATGTTGATTTAAAATTCTGTGAGAATTGTGTTTATGGAAAACAGAAGAGAGTTAGATTCCTTAGAGTTGGGAAAGAAAAGAAGAGCGAAAAATTAGAGCTTGTGCATACAAATGTATGGGGACCTGCTTAGGTATCATCTCTTGGTGGCTCTCATTATTATGTTACTTTTATTAATGATGCAACCAGAAAATCCTGGATTTATTGTATTCGAAATAAATCTGATGTGTTTGATACTTTCAAGAAATGGAAAGATTTGGTTGAAAATGAGATAGGAAAAAGGTTGAAGTGTCTCAGATCAGACAATGGAAGTGAATATTGCAGCAAAGAGTTTGATAGGTACTTTTCAAAGAATGGAATTCGTAGAGAGAAAACAGTTCCAGGAACACCACAAGAAAATGATGTGTCAGAAAGGATGAACAGGACAATCATGGAGCATGCAAGGTGCATAAGATTGCATGCAGGATTGCCTTTGCAATTTTGGGCAGATGCTATAGATACGGCTATTTATCTAATAAACAGAGGGCATTCAAGTTCCTTGGATGGTGGTATTCCAGAGGAGTCATGGACATGTGAAAAGGTAAACTACTCTTTTTTAAATACTTTTGGTTGTGAAGCCTTTGTCCACATTAATAAAGAAAATAGAACAAAGCTTGAGGCAAAATCAAAGAAATGTACCTTTATTGGATATGGTGTTAATGATTTTGGTTATCACTTTCATGATTATGAAAAACACAAAATCATTAGGTGCAGAGATGTCATATTCAATTAAAAGGTTTTGTATAAGGATCAACTGTAAGAAAAGAAACAGGAAAAAAAAACAGAGAATACACAGTGCTTGACGAAATCACAGGAAAACTGACGGTGCCTAAAAATCATAATGATAAACAGTGAGAACAACAACCACAACAACAACAAACACCTCAAACATCTGAAAGTGGTGTTAGAAGATCTACCAGGATAAGTAGACCCCCTGAACGATACTCTCATTCATTATATTATGTATTGTTGACTGATTTTGGTGACCTAGAATGTTATGAAGAAGCAGTGCAAGTAGAAATTAGGAAGAAGTGGGAGCAAGCCATGAAAGAAGAGATGGACTCCTTAGCACATAACCAAACTTGGGACTTAGTCAGGTTTCCTGCAGGAAAAATATAATTGCAAAATAAATGGGTTTACAAGCTGAAGGAAGAAGATGGAGGTAGAAAAAGGTTTAAAGCTAGACTTGTGGTGAAAGGGTTTGCATAGAAAAAGGGTATAGACTTTGATGATATATTTTCTCCTGCTGTTAAAATGACTTCAATCAGAACTATTTTAGGTCTAGTAGCATCTGAAGATTTGCATCTTGAGCAGTTAGATGTAAATACAACATTTCTCCATGAGGATTTGGAGGAAGAGATATATATGTAGCAGCCACAAGAATATGAGGTAAAAGGGAAGGAGAAACTAGTGTGTAGGTTGAAGAAGAGCTTGTATGGCTTAAAACAGGCTCCAAGGTAGTGGTATCTAAAATTTGACAAGTTTATGTCTGCACAAGGTTATACTAGATGTCACTCTGATCATTATATTTATCTCAAAAGGCAAAATGATGGAAGCTATATTATATTGTTATTGTATGTAGATGACATGCTTGTTATAGGTTCTAACATGAAGGAAATAAATGTGCTCAAAAGAAAATTGGCAAACTCATTTGCAATGAAGGATATGGGTGCTGCAAAACAAATCCTTGGTATGAGAATAACTAGAGACAAGAAGAATCGCAAATTAACATTGTCTCAAAGTGAGTACATAGAAAAGGTGTTGAAAAGGTTTAATATGCAAAATGCAAAACCAGATAGTATACCTTTAGCTATCCATTTCAAATTAAGTAAGGAGGAGTGTCCCAAGACTCAGGAAGAAATGGCTCATATGTTTAAATTTCCATATGCATCAGTAGTTCGAATCTTAATGTATGCAATGGTCTGCACAAGGTTTGATATTGCTCATGCAGTGGGAGTTGTAAGTAGGTACATAAACAATCCAGGAAAAGAACATTGGATGGCAGTGAAGTGGATTCTCAGGTATTTGAGAGGTACCACAAATCAAGAATTTTGCTTTTGTGGTTCAAACATTGCTCTACAAGGATATGTTGATGCAGATATGGCGGGTGATAGAGATAACAGGAGAAGCACAATAGGGTATGTGTTTACTATAGGTGGAATAGCTGTCAGTTGGGTCTCAAAACTACAAAGTGTTGTTGCACTCTCAACAACAAAAGCAGAGTATGTTGCTGCTACAGAGGCTAGTAAAGAAATGATTTGGTTACAAAGGTTTCTGGATTTATTGGGTAAGAAGCAGGTGTTGGGCAAGTTATACAGTGACAGCCAGAGTGCCATACATCTTGCAAAGAACTCTGCATTTCATTCAAATACTAAACATATATAGATCAAGTACCATTTCACACGGTCAGCGTTGGAAGATGGATAGTTGAAGCTGGAAAAGATATACACTAGCCAAAATCCTGCAAATATATTAACAAAAGTTGTAACCAGCGAGAAAATGAGAATTTGATCAGTTTCAATTGGTCTTCAAGTATGATGAAGAAGATGAGAAACAGTTAGGTCCAAAGTGCAGTCATTGTCCAACAAATGAAGCATCAGTGGAGTTGCTATAATCAATCTCCAAGTGGGAGATTGTTGGGTGTGGAGCTTGATTATCTTCTGTATTCAAAGGTCTCGCCGCATTCGACCCCAGTTCGTAATGGGGCGGCAACTCTGCCCATAAAATATTTGCTACAAGGGGGGCCAGGGGGGCGACTTCCCTCGAAGCTAAGAATAGATGTAAAATTGCCTTGTAAAATGTTGTAATTTTGTAGTCAATCGGGGCCGTTCATTAGGCGAATATCTGACGGTAGAAGTTATGTTTAATTTAGGGTTTTTACCTAGAAGGCAACCCATCGCTATATATGAGGGAATTGTATTGAGTCTATGTATATATGTATTCTGAGTGAGGAAGAGAGAGGAGATTGAGAGTGAAGAGGTAATTACAACGGATCTACTATAGGTTGTATCTCTTCAGTTTGTTGGATAATATAAAAAGAAGGACTGGTTGTTTCTCCGTGGACGTAGCCCAAAATGGGTGAACCATTTATATCTGTGTCTCTCTTGTTTTATGTGTTTGATGTGTTTATATTTCTGCAATATTTTATGTATTCCATTGCTCTGTAATATATAATTCTCTAACAATTTTGATTAATTCAATCATGTAATTTGTTCTTAATGTCATGGTTTTTTTATTTTATGGTTGAAAATTTACCAATTTTTTTTTGTATCTTTAATTTTATGGTTGAAAACAGTTATAATTTTAGCGATCTTTAGTGTCATGTTATTATATGTTTAACAACATGGATGAAAACTGATATAATTTTAATGTGTTTCAAATCCCATTATTTTATATTTATTGTCATTACTAAAAAATGTTGAAATTATACCTAGGAAAGAAAAATGTTATTCTACCAAAAACATTAGTGTGTTTTTTCCTAAAAACCAATTGTTTTTGGCACAAAAAAAATCAATTTTACTACCATTTTTTAATTTTTTTTTGAAAATTGACCCTAAAAAAAAACATCGTTCCAATATACACACTTTTCATTTTTAGCATTGTTTTTCATGTTTTCTTTTGGTTTTTTGGCGAGGGTTCCCATTTTTTAGTTTATAGTTCCCATTTCAAAGTTTACATTGTTCTAACAGGATTCATTTCCTCAGCTGCTCGGACTCGCTCCTATAACATCTTCTCCTCCATCCTTCTGCAACTAAGCCATAACCTCCTAAGGTAATCCCATAATAATCTCATTTACCTTTGCAAATATGCTATCGCTAACCAACTTCAAATTGGTGGTGAGGAGATCAGTCTCCATGTTCACAATCTTGTTCTCCAGATATTCCTCAACGCTCAAACTTTGCATTAGATCTCTCGGCATGGAAATCACGGTCTTTCTCCAACATCTCCACTTGACAAGTGATGAGGTTAAGCCTTCCCATTATTAACTTAAACAAGAATTCGAAGACCCTCTTCCAGGGCACCAGATCCTCCTCAGAAGGTTTCTTGACACTACCTTCTCTTCTATCCATATCGATGTTCCTCCAAATCACACAATTATCAATTCGACACTCCAAGATTTTGACAACAAATGTCACGGGAGTGGACGATGAGTTATTAAATAGACCAAAATCCTCTTCTGCATCAGTTTCAGTTGCTCGTGTCATAATCTCATGGAGATCCATCTGCAGGCCCATTAAATAAGAATTTTTTCCAAGGGATCTACCAAACCATTCTTGCAGCCAATTCACATAGTAACGAGACGATGTCCATCTCCTAACCATTAATTCTCCTATGCAATTCATATTCCTTTAAATTCTCTGATAAGACGGGTTTCCTGCAACATCAATATACTGAGTTATTAAGGGTGCATTCATGGCAGCTAGGGTTCAGGTCTCTCCTGTCACGATAGGCCTGCAGAGTTTACAGTAAAATCTGCCAGCACTTTCAGCTACAAGACAATCTACAAAGGACAAAGAAGGTAAGCGAATCATGAGAAAGCCGCAGGGGGAGGGCACAGAGCCTCCCCCAAATGATACCGAACAGGTTCCAATGCAGGAGGACGCCCGCAAACAGACAGTCCATGAGGATACAGAAGAAGGACTGGACTCTCAAGGAGACAAAGAAACAGTCAAGGAGGCTCCCAAAGTGACTTCTGCCACATGCAAGCCAGTTGCAGCCACGAGACCAAAGATCGAGCTACCCAGCTGTAGGATCAACGCACAGATCCAATATATGAAGGATCACGCTCTGATAGGGAAGTTTATTGGTTTTTGGCCCACCGAAAAGGCGCTGCAAGGATGGATTGCAGCCAAATGGAAGCCGAAAGGCCATATAACCCTGCAGCTAGGTCCCAAGGGATTCTTCACAACGATTTTCAACTGTCTGGAGGATAGAAATAGAATCATTGATGGAGGGCCGTATTTCTTCAATGCTGCTAGTCTGTATCTCAGAGAATGGGTTGAGAGATTTAACCCAGATAAAGAAGATCTCAGTTGGGCACCGGTCTGGATCCGCCTCTACTCCCTCCCTGTGGAGTACTGGGATGAGACTTCATTACAAGATATAGGCAATGGTCTTGGTGAGTTCGTCAAAGTAGCAGAGGAGACCAAGCTCAAAAGATACACCTCATATGCGCGTATATGTGTTTATATGCACCTTAACAACGCCTTGCCGGATGCGGTAAGTCTCTTTCATGATGATTTTGAGTGGATCCAATCTATCAATTATGAACATGTTCCTTTCCACTATAGGAAGTGTCATGCTCTTGGTCACCTATTTTGAGATTTCCCATCTAACCTGAAAACCTCAACCCCTCCTCCTCCCAGAAAATCAGATGCTGATGGATTTACCAAAGTCTCCCATCGCAGAAAGAATCTCAGAAAATCTGGATCTAATCTTAAAACCTCTGCTGATAACCCTCCCAGACCGAGTACCAGGAACAGCTTCGAGACTCTAGCTCAGCCAGATCTGGACAATCTTGAAACCCCTGCTCTCTCCAAGGAGCAGCCCAAGTCAAAAGCTCACTCAGCCTCCACCAGCACAGAGATTCCCCTGAAATCAAAGCTATCTATCGACCTCAACTCTCCTTCTCCCAACGACATTCCCGACTGGATCTCTCAAAGTATGGAGGTGGATGATGAAGAGAATGTGTTGAAGGATGAAAAATGAAATACCGAAGAAAGAAATGAAACCAAGAATATGGAAGAGGAACCAAAAAGCATAGATATAGGAGACCTGGATATTCTAGGCCTAGAGCAAGCCTGTAAAACAAAAAGTTATGACAAAATTCCAGAAAGACAGTTGGACAATCTGGAAATAATTCTGTCAAGAGCACAGAGACAGTGATCCTTTGGAATACAGCCTGGAAGCCAATGGGATGGAAAGATCCTCATTAAAGATAATAAGAAGCGAGGAAGGAAGACCGATCTCCAACGAACCATTCACATTGGGGAAATGCTAGTGGAATTGGGAAGATACTCCAAGCTCACGAAGTACTATACCACCCTCTCTAATGTCTCATTATGAAGCTCATATCATGGAACATTAGAGGGCTTAACAGCCCTAGGAAGTAAAGATTCATAAAAATCATGATTCAGCAAGAAAAACCAAGCATCTTCTTCATTCAAGAAACCAAGTGTAACTCAACAACTCTGGAAAAAATCATGGCCTTGTAATGCAATGGTAGTGGATGCATTAGGTGCATCAGGAGGTCTTGCAATCATTTGGAATGCATATAAAATCACCCTCTCCAACATGCACACGAATAAGCACTTCATTCAAGCTTCGTTCCACCTAACAGGGACCAATATCCATGGACACTTAACAAATGTTTACTTTCCTCAGGAAGCTATTCAGAAGATGGAAACAATGAATACTCTTTCATTTCTCAGCTCTGAAAGAACCCACCCTCTCTAGATCACGGGTGGAGACTTCAACATGATCACCAAATTGGAGGAAAAAAGGGGAGGCAGAAGCAGACTAGACAAGGAAAGCTGTCATCTAAAGGAATTCATTCAGAACAACTGGCTTATTGATCTACCCTTCAATAATGGGGTTTTTACCTGGAATAATAAAATAGCAGACCCTCATCAAATCGCCTCATGATTAGATCGATTCCTTCTCTCTGATAATGCAATACATTTAGGTGGAGACCTCTCAGCTTCAATTTTTCCCCTTACAGGTTCTGATCATTGGCCAATCGCACTCCAATGGAATCGACCAGGCAACACTGCACGTCAGCCCTTTTGCTTCGAAGCCTTCTGGATGTCACATCCAGACTTCAACAACTTCGTCAACACAATCTGGAAAAGCTTCAAACCATTGGAGGGATCACAAATGTTCCAATTCCAGCAGAAGCTAAAAAATCTCAAATTCCATATCAAAAAATGGAACCAGTTTACTTTTGGGAATATTCTCCAGGCAAAAACTGCTCTAAATAACGCGATGATAGAACTGCAACAGAAAATAATCTTATAAGGGTGAACAGAGCAGTTCTCGGAGTAGGAAACAAACCTGCAATCTCAAATATTGGAAAGAGACAAGCAAGAAGAAATTATTTGGAGGCAAAAATCACGAGTCAGGTGGTTGAAGGAGGGGGAAAGAATACCAAGTTTTTCCACCGCTCTACAATTCAAAGGAGAATGATCAACACCATAACCCATATATAGAATAGCCAAGGAGAAAAAGTAGAGGACCACGTAGCTATAGAACAAGAACTTCTGTCATACTTCAAGCAGGTTCATCAAGAGACTCAAACAGATCGGACGGTGGCCATTGACAAAATAATCCAATCCATTCCAAAGATCATCACTGAGGAACATAATCAGCTGCTCCTCAAACCAATTTCCTTACAGGAGGTGGAAAAGGTGGTTCGTCAGTTAAAAGAAGGAAAGGCGCCAGGTCCAGACGGGTTTACTTCTAACTTCTTTCACAATTTCTGGGATATGATCAAATTGGAGGTCTGGCAGGTCGTGGAAGAATCTCAAACCAACAGATGGATGCTTCCTTCCATGAATGCCACGTTCATTACCCTCATTCCTAAAGAAGCGTAGTCCAGAACCCCTGATAAATTCAGGCCTATAGCGCTGTGCAACATCATTTACAAAATAGTCTCCAAAGTCATTGCTTCAAGGTTCAAACCGTTACTCCCTTTACTTATCTCCTCGGAGCAATCAGGGTATGTGGAGGGCAAGAAAATTACGGACGACATTATCCTAACGCATGAGATCATCCACTCTTTGAAGCATCATAAAAAGGCAGGTATGCTACTTAAGATAGACCTATCTAAAGCCTTTGATAGTCTAAGCTGGAGTTATATTCAAAAAATGTTAACTGCCTTTGGTTTTTCCCCACCATGGGTTAGATGGGTTATGAGTCTCATTTCTTCCACCTTCTTTTCCATCCTTATCAATGGAATTCCTTCCTCCCCTTTTCATCTTTCTAAAGGTATTCGTCAAGGAGATCCCTTATCTCCCTTTTTGTTTGTCATCATGGCAGAAGGTCTAGGTAGATGTATCAAGGATGCTCTTCACTCACAGTAACTCCGAGGCCTTTCCTTTCCCAACTCCCCTCCCTTCACCCATTAGCAATTTGTGGACAATAACATGCTTTATGGTCATCCTTCATTCCAAGAAGCTCGAAAGTTAAAATCTCTGTTAAATACTCTTTCAGCCGCCTCTGGAGCTTCCATAAACCAAGCCAAATCCTAAATTTTGTTCTTTCACACCCCTGCAGTTACCCAAGCCTCCATTGCTTGTATCCTGGGTTTCCAAAAAGCTGTTCTTCCATCCAACTACCTAGGAGCTCCCTTGACTGATGTTTCCCTGAAGCACTCTTCTTGGAATCTACTCCTTGAAAAATTAGAAGTATGTCTCTCTTCTTGGACCCATAGATCCCTAAACATGCCTAGTCGCCTAGTCTTAATCAAATCAGTCCTTCAGTCTATGCCGCTGTATCTCTTTTCAATCCTGGCAGCGCCAAAATGGGTTCTCAAAGAAATAAAAAAGCTCCAACGAACCTTCCTTTGGGGTAACTCAGGAAAAAAATGTAAATGGGCTCTAGTTAAATGGGAAAAAGTATGTTTACCCAAGCACTTGGGCGGGACTGGGCTTCGAGATCCTCACCACAGCAATGCTGTGATGGGAGCACGCATCTGGTGGAACTGGCTCACTGCACCATACACCCCTTGGGCCACTCTATGGACAGCCAAATATGCCAATAACAGACCTGTTGAGGATCTTATCAGACTCACTGATATAGGCCCGGGTTCATTAGTCTGGAATGCAGCAAAGCAACATAAAAATCTAATTCAGCAGCATAGCTTTTGGGAGGTCAGGAATGGTACTATTGCAAGATTCTGGGAAGATTCCTGGCAGCAACAACATAGACTAAAAGATTTGATTAATCCTCACCAAATTCCCAATTGGGAAGCTCACAGGCTCG
Organism: Pinus tabuliformis; assembly: GCA_031772625.1. Classification (NCBI taxonomy): domain Eukaryota; kingdom Viridiplantae; phylum Streptophyta; class Pinopsida; order Pinales; family Pinaceae; genus Pinus; species Pinus tabuliformis. The sequence goes on along the minus strand of CM062809.1, from coordinate 730,707,327 downwards.
ATAAGATCAATCAATATTGGAAGCCTACGTTATCACATGGCTTCAAGAAATGGGTTAATCATGATCACATTATTAGGAATGGCCTGGAGATCGACTAACAGATCCTAGGAACGAAACTCTCCAATAGCAACATAAGGTATTCAGAAAAGAAGGATGTACTCAGATGGGGATATGAGGATAGGGGAATGTTCACAATGCATGAAGCCTACAACATAATTATAAAAGAATTTGTAGTCAAAAATCCACTTGGGAATGCTATTTGGGCTCCCAACTTGTGGCCGAAGGTTTCCACCATTCTTTGGCTGCTTTGTCAGAAAAAAATCTTGACCTGGGATATTGTGTAGAAGAGAAACTTTCATGGACCTTCCATCATTGCCACAGGAAAAGACTATTTGAGACAACTGGAATCTACAATGGAATCAAGAATTGAAAATCTCTGCTAAATCGGCAGCAAAAAGCACAATATCAGATAAGTGGGTTCCTCCTCCTTAGAATGTGTACCAACTGAACTTCGACGGAGCCTCAAAAGGCAATCCTGGTAAAGCCAGATTTGGAGGAATTTTAAGAGATCATAAAGGAGTCACCCTTCTAACCTTTCTAGGATCGAAAAGATGGGACTCTAATAACTCAGTAGAGCTTGAAGGGCTATGGCAAGGGCTCCTTCTAGCTCACTCACATGGTTTTTTCCCTCTCATCATCGAAGGTGACTCTCAAATATTAATTAATATGGTGAACAAAATTATTTAGGGAACTCCCTCAAACAAAATTGGCAACAGTTGGAGTCTAGCAGAAAGACTGGAACTTGTTGAATACTGGCTCAATGCCCACAGAGCAGTAATTTCAAAGATATATGTAGGGAAGGCAATAAGGTAGCTGACCTTCTTGCCAACATAGGAGTGGAGAGTAACACTACTCTGAATGCTAATGCGTTATCTGCTATCGCCACTGATGCACAGATGAAGGAATTCAACGAAATAGTTGAGAAAGAGAAGACTCAGGAAGTAGGAGGCCACCCAGATGCGGGTGACACGTTCAGGCATTAATGTTATTACTAAAGAATGGCGGTGAGGGGACGGGCCACTTGTCCGATGGTGCCCCTCCCCATATCACCCTGAAACGCCTTCATTACTATCTGCAGGCAACATTCAATACAGGTCTAGATTGGAAAAAAGCTATTCATTGTTGGGTTATGGAGATACCTCGTTTCAATCCTCCACTGTCTCCCCTGCTCTGCAACATCTGTCTACCTCAGGCCTTTGAGCCTAACCTTCACACTGTAACTGGCCGTCATTGCTGGGTTGTTTGTTGTGCGGATTTTGATAATGGCTTTCATCATTCGCATTCGGCTCTCTGTTTTCTAATCTCTGCCCAGATCAGTCTTGTTTCACCTCTTATTCCCACTGCTAGTGCTCCCTCTGCCTTCGTCCCTCTGGTCTCTGCTCCCTTTGAGTGCCCAGCCAACGAATTCAATATGGTAAGGCACCGTATGTAAAGTCGTAGGGGAGGAACCAGGGGAGGAAGCTCTTGTCCTCTGATGGAGCACTCCACCTCCTCTCCTTCCCCTGAATTGCTTCATCCTCAATCTTTTGGGGAGGGTAGACACCATAATACCAGGCATGGGAGAGGTCGGGCTCGTTCTTCCGGTGTTCCTCTTGACGAATTTGCTGTCCATTCTGACAATTCTCCTCCGCCCCTTCAACCCGCTCCTCACTCTGCCCATTTCAGGTTCTGTAGCTCCCTGAATAGGCCCGTCATTACCACTTCTATCTCCATCTCTTTCTCAGAAGAAATCGCTCATTCAACCTCTCAGGTTGACATCTCCAACTTGCCGCAGGAAGGTACACTCAGATGCAACAATTACAGGGATTCTGGTCAAAATGTGATGGTTGACAGTCTCTTCACCTCCATTGGACCAAAATTTAGTGGAATTCTGCATGGTGAAGGGGGCAGCTTTGCTGCCATGCGCCCCTCTGGTGGTTCGTGTCATGATGGTTCAACTATGCAGGATGCTTCCGACGACGGGGGAGAGCCTCACGGTGGTGGTGGAGAGCCACACGGTAGAGCCTCCATGGACGTGGTGGATGAGTGGGCTTTGCTAATCATCGAGGAACCCATCCCATATGACTACAACTAGATGACATGGCCTCCACGTAGCAGAAGGTGGCAGACAGAGAGTCGGCAGAGGCTACCTGAGGTGTGGACTTGGCTGGCTATGGCTACCTTGGTGTCTTCTATCTGATTTTTTTTTGGTTTTTGATAATCTTTGTGTGGACGCTGGTATCCTTTCTGGACCAAATGTAAGGGTATTATCTTATTGTCTTTTTGTGGAGTCTGGTCTCAAAATTGCTACCATTTTTGAAGGTTATGTTCTCATTGGACTGGTTTCCTCAATGTTGGGGCAGTCCAGATTTTGTTGATACTACGATAAACTTGGGCGAGGCTCTGTCCTCTTTGTATCTTTTCTGTACATATGAATAGACTACTTTTACTTAGAAAAAAAAATATACTGAGTTATTAACTTTCTTATGCCATCTAATGTGTTAACCTGGGGTTTGGGAGGATGCCAATTGTTGAGCCATCCTATCCTTTCCCCACTTGTCCCACCTTCTGTTTGATCTTCCCCACATCATCCCTTTGTCAACAATAACAGTCTTGATATTTAATGCTTCCATGACCACCATTCAATTAGGGTATGGAACTTGGCCTTCATCTCTCCCATCAATATCGTAATTCCTTGCTCCCAAAAGTACTCGATGATTTTCCATTTCATTAACATCCTTCTTTATATGGTGTAGAACATGGGTGTAGGTTTTAACCCCATACATAAATTACCTGCATACGAATTCTAAAACACAGAAAATAAACAATGTGAGAGCATAACACATAAAACACATATACACAGAGATTTTCCCCTGCATCCCAAAACCGAGACTACCAGCTTGATTTTTTCATTATGTTCCTTTAAATGTTATAATACATATTTATACATGTCGAAGCATCTAATACCATGGACCGAAAACCATCACGTCCAGAAAAATGTGCGAAAAACATGCACAAAAGCATAGGTGGGTCCGCCCATCCTAACATAGGGTCCAATACAAAAAAGTTTCTGGGGCGCTGCCCTGGACCCCATAAAGTGGGGTTACGGGTACACCTCAAACCCCCTGTGACCCTCCCCCCCCACACCCGCTACACAATCGGTGCAACGAAAGGGGGCTCCACCCCCCCTCTAACCCCCGGTTAACTACGTGGGCTAGTCGTGGAAAGAATATAACACAACCCAACATTCTCCCACTTGTTGTTTTCTTTCCACAGGGGGCCACAAGAGAGCTTAGTCATTTTTCTAGCCGTTAAACGCCCATTGTCTCTCTACACCAAGAGAACTTCTCAGAACTCATAGATTTTGTCAATGCATCTGCAGTATTCTTCAAAGTGTCCACCTTTACCAGCAACACCTTTTTGTCTTCTATCATATCCCTCACAAAGTGATACTGAACATCAATGTGCTTTGTCTTTGAATGATATGCGGGGTTCTTTGCCAAGAAAATTTCACTTTGGTTGTCACAGTCTATCCTTATAGCTCCCTGTACTAACTCTATACTCGAACAAAATCTCTACAACCAAACTGCTTCCTTGCTTGCATGAGTGGCTGCCATGTATTCTGCCTCTGTAGTTGATAGTGCCACTATAGATTGTTTCTTACTCATCTAACTAACTACACCTCCAAATAGGTTAAACACATACCCACTTGTAGATCTTCTCTAATCCAGATCTCCAGCCCAGACTGCATCATCAAAGCCATGAATATCCAACACTCTAGCCAATCCTGGTCTTCTTTGGTAGCACAAACCATAATCACTAGTGCCATGCAAATACCTGAAAACCTACTTCACTATTGTCCAATGCTCCTTTCCTAGTTTTGACATAAACCTGCTCAATACTCCCACTACATGTGCAGTGTCTGGTCTAGTATAGACCATTGCATACATCAGGCTACCGATTGCACTTGCATATGGAACATGGGACATGTCCTCTTCCTCTTCTTGTGTCTTGGGACACTGTTTAGCAGATAACTTCACACCTACAGGAATAGGAACCTTCACCGGTTTACTATCCTGCATATTAAACCTCTGCAGTATTGTCTCGACATACTTCCTCTAGTTTAACCAGACCTTCCTTTTTGCCCGATCTCTTTTAATTTCCATGCCCAAAATATAGTATTTAGTACCAATATATTTCATGTCGAATTTGGAGGACAATTGGGTCTTCAAATCCTGGATAATTTCTTTTTCATTTCCAACCAACAACATATCATCCACATACAAGACCAGATAAATAACACTGTCACCAATTAATTTAAAATACACACAGTGATCTGCTTTGCTTCTGGTGAAGCCAAGTCCCCGTATAAATGTATCAAATTTCTGATACCACATCCTTGATGACTGTTTTAACCCATACAGAGACTTCTTTAACATGCATACCATTTCTTTCTTAATCCTCACCGCAAAGCCTTCAAGTTGCCTCATGTAGATTTCCTCTTCCAGATCCCAGTTAAGAAATGTTGTCTTCACATCCATCTATTATACCTCAAAATCAAGAGCAGCAACAACAGATAAAAGTAATCTAATAGAAGTTACCTTGGCAACAGGAGAAAAAATATCACCAAAATCAATTCCCAGCACCTGGGAATAACCTTTTGCTACCAACCGAGCTTTGTATTTCTCCACTTTTCCTTCTACATTTGTCTTCTTTTTGAACACCCATTTGCTACCAATGGGTTTCCTTCCAGCTGGCAACTCCACCAAATACCAAGCCTCATTTTTGTGTAAACATGCCATTTCATCAACCATGGCCTTTTTCCAGAGTTTTCCATTCTTTGAATCTACTGCTTCCTTCACAGTTCTGGGATCATCGTCAGTAATAGATAAAGCAAAATTTGAACAGAAAGCAAATGGACTATACCTTTTTGGTTGCCTTCTTTCTCGAACTGATCTTATCACACTCGGAGTTTGTGGCTCTTCATCTTCTGATTCCTCCTCTGCTGTAGAGTCTGATTCTTCCTCCTTAAGCTCAAACTCTATATTCTCAGGTTCCTTTGGTTGGACTTCATGTCTAATAACATCTTTTACCTCTCTGAACACCACATCTCAGTTGTACACAACCTTCCATGTGACTGGGTTCCAAAGCTTATAACCTTTTAAACCATCCTTATACCTAATAAAGATGCACTTTTGAGATCTACTATCCAACTTGGTTCGTTTCTCCTTTGGAACATGTACATATGCATCACATCTAAATACCCTCAGATGTGAAAGAGGGGGTTTCTTACCATTCCATACCTCTTGTGGAGTCTTATCCTCTCATGGTGATGAAGGTGACCTGTTGACCAGGTAACATGCAGTATCCACCGCCTCTGACCTGTTGAACTAATTCGTTTACCGAAATTAACACAAATATTTCTTATCAATCCAGGTTGTTTATGCTTTGAGGCAAGTTCACTATATGTGAAGATCAGATGTAATCAAACCTTGAAAGATAAGTTATTCAAAAACTTAAAGCAATACATCCTACAACTCTAATTCAATTAGTTTGAAAAGAGGAAAAATATTGAAATGGTTCTTGACTCAAGAAGTCCACTTTTGCCTCAATTACCACTTAATGAATCAGGGATTAAAACCAAGAACTTAAGATGGATAAATTACTAATGAAAGAAGGATCCTAACTTAAGAGACACATAATGTGTTTCATCATAATTCATTCATCTCAATACCAAAATCACATAAAGAAACTACTTGCATGCAATCAAAGGAAACTAGTTTCAATTCATCATATTAGTAGAATGGGTGCTCAACTTGAACACTTTGTTTTTCCAACTTAATAAAGTGATGAATAAGCTAATATATAATGAAATCAATCACCATACATTAACCATAAAGCAATATGAAGTAAAGCTTTGAAAAACCAGTTCTACAATAACCAGATTACAAAAAATAAAACTAGTTAACAAGGAAGTGTACTTAGCCTGGAATGGTGGCCCTCCACCCTTGCTTTGCACACTTGAGAAGTGATATCAGAAGCTCAAATTCAGTCACACATCCATAGCATTGAACAACAAAATAATAATAACACAAGTCTTCAAATTAACTCTCCAATCCAAAAGTGTCTCAGCATAAAAGTATAATAAGTCAATACATAAGCCATCAAAGTCTTGGCTCTTAAATAAGAAGTCTCATGAAAAAAACTGATCTATATTCACTCAAACAAACCCATTTACTCTTATCGATCTATCTAACTCGAATTCATTACTCCCATCCCAAGAAATATGACCAATCCCATAGAATCTCAAAACTGCCCTATTTCTATGGGATTTCTGAATGACTAGTCATGATTGATTAGCACTAAATGGGCGTAATAAAGCTTGTTCTGTTCGAGATAAGCATAGCTGGCTTAGTCCTAGTTCCCAAGTTGTCCATCCATGCATTCAATCCATGCCCAAGTGTCCTGAAACCATATCAACCATAGAGCTATTACGAGAATTTATGAATCTGCCAATTTTGCACTTAAAACCAAACTTTCATAAAAACTTTAGAAATTGAAAAATTAAAATTAAATACCTGAATGGATATCAAATATACATCAAAATGGGATGAATGAAGGGAAAATGGATGGAAAATAGATGGATTATTAAGTTTCTTAGAGAAAAACTAAGACCAAAACTAAGGCCCAACATCTCCCCCTTGCTTGTCATCAAGCATGTCCCCGTGCTTGCTTACTTCTCTTTGATCTTCTTCTCTCTGTAGTAGATGTTGTACCTGTAGATGCTTCCTGTTGTGTTGCCCTGACCAAACAATCCAAACCTAAGTCATGTCTTTCCCTGAACAAAGCTGCTTTTACCTTTTGTTTTTCATACTTTGCCTACCACATATTCTTTTCCTTTAACCATTTAAATGCTTGCTTAGAAAGTAGATCATTTTTCCGTTTTAGTCTCCCTAGCTCTTCATTTAGCTTTTCATTTGCCTTGACCAACTTAGTATTATCCTTCTTACTTGCCTTGTTTTCCTCTTTTAATTGTTTTTCTAGGATATTACTAATTTCTAATTGGTCAGTTAAGTCCCTGATTCTTCCCAAATTGATTTCTTTTTCAAAATCTTGTGTTGTTTTGATTAGTGATGCTGTTGCTGCATCATCATATGAAGAATCACTCTCAAATACTTCTTGTGCAATGTCATTTTCTTCTTATTTTCTTGGAGAATATGTATCTACTTCCTTTTATAAATCAATGGGAATTTTATTCCTAAATCTTCTAGGAATAGACATAACAGATGTTTCATTTTCCTGCATGGCCATGTTATTTTGCTGTTTAGCTATTGTTTTGGGATACAAGGGTGAACTCATCAATCCTCTGTTTTCCTGCTCTATTTTATCTTGTACTTCATTAATCTGTTCAGTAAACTGATTTTTAGACTTGAACTCCCTCCATACTATGCCTTGTGACCTCACTTAATACTCAACTATGATTTTGATCAATCCCTGGTGGTAAATCTGTCCTGCTTTGGGCTTGTGTTCATGTCTCACTATTTCAATCATTCTCAAGAGGCTCCTAAATAAGAAATATGGCAAGTTAATCCTATCCTCTCCCTTAATATGCTGTAGAAGCCGGACATGATACAGGTGGGCAACACTATATCCTCTATCACAAGTCAAAAACTTCTAGATGACCAGAACCAACTCACCCCATGGTTCATTGAACCATTCCCTTGGTATCCCCTTTGTTCTATCAAAAGTCCATTTCCGGTTCTTCTCAAGAAAGAAAGTCCATGCTTTCTCCTTGAAGTGCAGGCCTTTGTAATATTTTTCACCTATCATTGGTAGATCTAAAGCTTGGGAAAGGTATTCCTGAGTCACAGGAATAATAACATCTCCTACCCGTGTCTGGTCCTAACTGTAATTGTTTATGAAGTCCCTGGTTATTTCTTCAGAGTGGCCATCAAATTTTTGTAAAAATCCTATCAGTCCCGCTTGGTAAAGTTTTTCTATAGTTTCCTTCCTCCAACTCTCTACCTGAAATTTTGGCTCTACTCTGGCTGACATTGTTTCTGAAAACCAGTGGATATATGCTTATGCTGTTATTAATTTCATCTTGACAATAATAATTTATGACTACTATTCTTTCCAAAATGAAATTCTGAAAGCAGAGAAGCTTACCTGCTTCTTCACAACAATTTGAATTCGATTTCCTCAGCCTTTGTTTACCCTTTCTCTGCAGCAACACTGTTTTAAATCCCTGTTCAAGCAATCAAACACCTGTATATCCTTGTTAATATGCTAAACTTTGTTCTAGTAAACAAAATACATATGAAAAAAACTTTTCCATAAAGGTTCCTTAGTTTTCTAATGTATTTGTTTAGGCATTATTCTTATACTGTTCCATTTATGCCTATCACCCCGCACTGTGTATACTGTCACCAAAATCAAGCAGCACGTTTACTGTGTATATACAGTCATTAAAAAAAACAGTGTATTTACTGTGTATATACAAGCTCTTAAAAACTAACAGTGCATTCTCAAATGGCTCTTGGCTTCAAATATAAGAACTTGAAAATCACCAAAATGGCTCTCGGCCTGTTTATCTAAAAGCTTGAAAATCAACAGCGCTCGGCCTCAAAAAAACTTTTGAAAAACCAAATAGCACATTTAAATAAAATGGATTTTAAATGGATCGGCCTTTATTCTCTCTGGCAATCAAAAGTGCTCGGCCTCCTAAAAAAACTTAAACATCACACAGTACTTTAAATGGCTCGACCTACACAGACTTCACAATAACATTTCAACCCATTGTATTAACCAGAACAAAGACACATATTGGCAAAAGGTTCCAGAACAAAGACACATCCTTCATGTTTGTTCACCTTACAGGCCATTTCCATTAAAAGGCATGCGATATATCAGTCATATAAACAATGAAATCAACCAATAGCGCGCAACAAAAACAAGCATATCACAATAATGATCACATCCTCGGCGCTAGAAACTAGACTCTGCCTCCTCTGTTTTATAAACTTTGTTTTGGTTTGCAAAAGTACACTCTGTTTTGGTTTGCAAAACTCCACATGTGAGCCCATGCCACTAACGTGTTATACATGCAACAAGGTTGAACTAAATTGTTGCGCTGTTTCCTAGTGTTTTATGCCATGATATACACGATGAATATTATCGCCAAGCCTCATATTTATTAACTACTGTCAACCGACCTTAAGCTTGTTACTTCTGGAGTTAATGCGTGGTTTCGGCGTTTTACCTGGCTGTCAACGAACACCGAGGAGTGTTAAATGGCGCTCCGAATCCCTGTAGCTATGTTCGGCTGACTGGTGGCAAGAGCAGGAGCATTGATCATTAATCACAGGTAGTATACAACACATCTCATAGTTGCCAAACTAAAAAAATCATATCGTTACCTGAATAGATCCCGAAAGTTCAGTGATCACTCGGCGTTATGTTCGGGACAATTTCCTTCTTATATCCTCACAAACCCGCTTTAGTTTCCATTTTACTAGCTTGCATCTCTCAAACACAATCATTCTGAGCTATTCGGCGATGAAGAATTAGTTTTGAACAGTGCAAGAACCATCGGTCATTTCATGACCATTTCATGGATGTACTGTGCACTGATTTTTATTGGCACTTCAACATATGGTTGATATGGTTGTCCTGTTCACCATTTGCCCGACTGTGTCATGAGGATGGCCGAATTATGTTTTTAGTTTGAATGTATGCGCATAACTCCCTACACAGCGCACAGTCCAATGGGAAATGATTGCCATGCCACGGTGTTTACCCCGCACCTGTGTGCTGGCCTGCGTTGTGTGATGTGTTGATTTGGATTGTCGTTTTACTCATGACCTACTCTACCTTGGCTACATGCCATATGATTTCTGCGCTACATTGACCATCATATAAACTATCGTGTGCTATAACCGTGCTTGGCACTCATTCACGTATGCAATGATTTTGGGCGATGCGCAACTAACCTTTAGCCAATATGCAATACCCCACTGCCATGTATTTGACATAGATTTGACTTTGTATTGCACGCGGCCTTCTCCTTATTCTATGCGCTATATGCATATTGCCTTACCTTATATCAAAGTTTATTGTATATGCATATTATTTCATTCGACCATATTGCCTATAGCGCATATATTTCATTTACATATTTGTTTGTTTTGCATATGGAATATATAGATTTACATATAGCGCATGATATTTACATATAGCGCATTACTTATTTGGTTATATGCACATCTTTATAATTTTAAAATGACCATCTTGGGTCATATTTAAAAATATCACCATTACTAATCATTGAGTTGTATGTGCAGGTTGAAAAGTTGTCCTAGTTTGGTCTTTTTATGCTTCTAAAGAAAAATACTTAGGGGTTAATGAACATGAAATGGGTATAGGATATTTATGGATATGAAATGGAATATGATGTGTAAGGGTTATAGGGTATGTATAGGGAATATAGGGTATGGAATTCGTCAAGTACTAATTTCAACTTAACAAAGACAAAAAATTTCTAAGAAAAATTTGAATTTTCAAGCACAAAATGACTATACATATACTCCCCTGGATGATGTCTGTACAAGTGGGATGAAATCAGTTGATCAAATTTTCTAGATGGATTGAAAAGTAAAATTTATTTCTGCTCCTTGTTCTTCATGCTCTGGTTCTTGAATTGTTGTTCAGGTTCCTCTGTAATGATTTCTTGATTCAGCTCCCTCTGCAATGCTTATGAATACTTACATGTTGTTTTGACATTTTCAGGTCCTTCAGGTCTCTCTGTAATGATTTCTTGATTCAGGTCTCTCTGCAATGCTTATGGAATATGTACATGTTGTTTTGATATTTTCAGGTCCCCCTGTTGACAATACAAGTTCCATCTGTACTTCAGCTGCCCAGCTAAAGTTCTTGTGCAATTGTCCCCTTTGCTTAAGATTTGACTTGTCCTCAAGTCAGTTGTCTGCGGAGAATTTCCTGCATTGAATTGCTGTGAGAACAGTAGAACAAGAGTAAGGAATTCATAGAGTCCAAGTTTCCCTGGTTTTCCCCTATGAATTTGTGTTTGCTTGGTGCCAGATTCCTGGTTTTCACTAGCAAACAATTTATTTATTTGTTTTTTTTTATATTTTATATTTATATTTATATTGTTTTTATTTTTATTTTTTTTAATTTTTTATTATTCTGCTACAAGAGTGGAAGATTGCTGAGCCTAGTGTGCCATGATTTCCAGTTCTGTATCCTCTATTAGTTGTTTCATAAATGCTTCCTTACTGATAGGCCTGTTATAAACTTTGAGCCTATGTCCATTTACTACAAATGAGGTGGAGTCCTGGTCGATTGTCCTGATCTTTACTGCTCCATTGTCAAAAATTTCTTCGATTTCATATGGGCCTAGCCAGTGTGTTGTGAAATTTGCTTTGAAGTCTTTGAAGTTGGAGTCAAAAAGTAGTGCCCAGTCTCCCTAGTGAAATGTCTTAGTTTTGATAAATCTGTCGTGCCACTTCATTCTTTGTTGTTGCACCAATGTGGTATGTTCTATGGCTTGCTGATGATGCTCATCTAGTCGATTCAATTCCATGATCCGCTGCTGTTGTGCTTCAGACATGTCTAGTCCTAGTTCAGCTGCCAGTTTGTATGTGTGTATCTGAAATTCTATAGGTAATAAGGCCTCTTTTCCATATACCAACTAGTATGGACTAAAACCAGTTGTATTCTTCCATGTGATTTTGTAGGCCCACAGTGCGTCTTTTAATTTTTCAGACCAATCTTTTCTGTTCAGTTGTACTGTTTTAGTCATGATATTTTCTAGTACTTTATTTGTTGATTCAACCTCCCCATTTGCTTGAGGGTGATATGGTGTAGACTTCCTGTGTTTGATCTTGTATTTCTCTGTTAGATCTTGTACCAGCTTTGATGTAAATTGTGCTCCTTGATCTGTTATAATTTGTCTGGGTACTCCGTATCTTACAAAGATTTCTTCAAAGAGAAAGGTGACCACTGTATCTTCTGTTTCTCTAGTTACTGCTTTGGCTTCCACCCATTTGGTGACATAATCTGTACATACTAGGATGTACTTTTTTCCATTTGATGGTGGATTAATAGGTCCAAAAAAATCGAGCTCCCATTGCCCAAATGGTTCTATGAGGACCTGTGGCTTGAGCGGCATCTCATCTGATATGATTGGTCTCCCTATTCTTTGGCAACTGTCACATTGCTTGACATATGCCTTGGAGTCTCTGAAGATGAATGACCAGTAATAGCCCAATTGCAGCACCTTATATGCTGTTCGTTTGTCTGCAAAATGACCACCACATGGTTCATCATGACATGCTTTCAGGATGTCTAATATTTCATCTTCTCGCACACATTTTCTAATCATCAAATCTGAACCAGTATAAAATAAATCACCATTTACCCAACTATACCTTGAGCTTTCTCTAACAATTTTTCGTTTTTTCTTTTTAGAGAACTGTGTTGGAAACTTTCCAGAAGATAAATAATTTGCAATGTCTACAAACCATGGTGTTTTTACTGTTATTGCAAACAGGTGTTCATCTGGAAAGTTATCCACAACTGGATTTGGATCGTTGGGTGAATGTATGCGGGACAGAAATTCAGCCACTTGATTTTCTTTGTCTGGCTGGTCTTGTATTGTAATATTAAATTCTTGCAATAACAGTAACCATCTTGTTATTCTCCCATTGGTGATGGGTTTTGTTATCACAAAACCATCACAGAGGGTTGCAACTAAGCATGATCTCATGTAACTATTTCAACCTATCTTTAGACCAAAGATCAGCCTCTTTGATCAGAGAGGGCTCTCTCAAAACTCTTAATGAAATTCTTCACACACTAGAGGGTTAACTCTTTGTCTTTTTATGAAAACATAAATGGTTGGAAACACACCAAAATGAATCCCATTGGGCTATGGAGTCTACAATATCCAGTGAACAAGAAAAAACACAGTGATCTCATAGAAATCAAGGCTCTAAACATCACAAGTCAAACAAATTCCACCACATATAGTCGGCTGTATACACAGGAAATCAGAGCATATAATCATGAGTTCTGAGTGATTGCATACAACAAAACCATAAAATAACATAAAACATAAACCATCATTACTTCATTTGACCATGATAACACTTCGAGAATCTTGAGAAGAGTATAACTCTGTTTTTACTATTACTGTCAAAAAGGTCTTACAGTGGCCCAAAACAACACACTTTTTCTATTAAGTATCCAACCTTTTTTACATATCAATTCTTCCTATATATAGCCTATCAAAAACTACTGTACGAGGCTCCTCAACGAGCATGAAGGGAGCTCGTGTTTTTTACATAAATGACCTTAACTATGACATAAACCAACTGATTAATTACAAAAGTTATGATGGTACGAAAACAGGGGATTCCATCATACTGGCCCTTTAAGTCTCCTTCCTTGTATACCCTGCTATGTTCTTCAAAGCTCACCACCTGTATCATTGCCATAACAACCATATCCAAACTAGAAGCATGTTCAATGTATATACAGCTTCGGATTCTTGATGCAGAGATGATTCAAACAACCGAAAAGAAAATGAAGCCTATATTCTTGGTTGTTGCCCCCCTCGGTGTCCACATATTAATGATCCATATTTGAGCCTCTTACACCTTGGATAACCTCGTCTGATTGAAAAGAATTCATGAACCAGCCATCCCAGAGCTAGACAAGTGTATTATCTTACACCTCAGCAGCTCTATCCAAACCCTAAATTCTCGGAGATAAAGTGACTTTTTAGCAAAAAACAAAACTTCGCCCTTTTTTTTAATATTTACCCTTGGCCTCTTTAACAAAATATCTGACTGATCTTCTATACTCCCCAGGCTTAGTATTTGACCATTTGTTAAAATATATGCTGACCTCAGCATTCCATTTCAAGCTTTAATCATAACCAGTCATCTACAGCAGTTTCGTAGCGCGCTACGAAACTGCTGTAGGTCATTAAAATCAATTTTATGAACCTCAAAACAGTATCACTTCAAATTTATAATTCTTCAGTCATTCCATACAAGCAAAAAGACACAAAAAGTCTCAAAAACTTTTGACAAGATAATGACCCAAAATATATCAAAATTTGAGAATACACAATCCTTCTTGAATCATTTAGCTAGCCTGTCTAGCTTTTCTCTCAGACTGATGACCTCCTTCTTCAACTTCTTATTCTCTGCTTTCAGACTTATATTCACTTGTTTCATAGTTTTTGCTTGTTTTAAAGCTGGTACTGTCCATACATAGGCATCAGACACCGAACTAGCTTGACTGATCATTCTTGCTTTACCTTTCATCACAGCTTTCCTATAATTGGTATACCTTACTGCCTTCTCTTTAAAAACATTTGAGACCTGAGGTATCTCCTTACTTACTCCAGCTTGTTTTTTGATGGCAATCACATTGCCACTTTGACTTATAACCACCTTTTTGTCCTTACTCTTGTTTTTAGCTGCTTGGACCATTTCAGAGAAAATTTCAAGTGCCTCTGTCCTAGGCAAGTCTGAAGAGACTTTCTCTTTTTGAACCTTTTCTGCTTCCTTCATTTGCCTCCTAGTCATTGGTCTACGGGGTTTAAAAGCATACTCTACCCCTGGTTCTTCAAACTTTAATTTTTTAGAAGCCTTTGACTTCTTTGAACTTTCAGGAGAAGAAAGTGTTAAATCAATATGCATTGGCGATACCAATTGATCTTGTTCAATTTCAAGGGGTTCAACTTGAATTGGGTGCTCTTGTTCTAATTCAATAGCTTCCAACAAATCATTTAAACTACCCCTAGACACAGGACTTTCTTCCACAGGAGCTAACTTTCCCTTTTCTTTATTTAGCTGTCCTCTAGTTCTTACTCTTGAAACCCTTTCCACTTTACTAGACTCAAATTCATCTTTTCCTTTGTGAGTCTTCTGTTTAGATGATTCTGGTGTTTCTTTAAGAGATAACTTAGAAGCTTCCTTTTCAGATACTTTGGATGACTTTGAAGTTTTGATTATTGATGCTTCAGGAGCTTTTTCAACTGCTAACTTAGGAGTCTTCTTTGTTTTAGCTTCAGGTGTGTCTTTGACTGTTGCAGACCTCTCTGGCTTCTTTGTTTTAGCTTTGAACTTGCTATGGTCTGTTATTTCTTTTCTTAACTCAGCCAAAGTAGTACCCTCACTCCTATCTTCTTTTTCTCTTACAGGTAAAGGAGTTAGGCCCGTTTTACTAGGGAAACCGGCCATGAATACAAACGAGTCCCAGTCCTTACCAATTTTATGTAGGCTATCCAACACCAGTAATTTAACCAGACCATGATGGAAAAGAGAAGTTTCATAGGCTTCCTTCTTCAACTGAATTTTATCACACATCTTAGAAATACTCCTGAATAAGTAAAAGGGTATGTCTATGGAGCTCTTACCAGTAAAGTGTAGCAACAGCTTGAAATGATATGAGTAAACTTTGTTGTATCGGCCTTCACACGTCAAATACTTCTGAATGCATGACAATAATGTAGCATAATTCTCCTTAAGATAACTCCTTGGGACAGCTCTGGAGAGATCTTCATTCACATATGGTGCCTTTAAGAACTCCTTACACGGACCCATATCAAACTTGAAATTCTTGAACCACTCTTGACCACCTCTTGGGATTTCTGTGACTTTAGAAATAACTTCAGGTGAAACCGGGAACTCCAGCATGGCCACTTTTGAATTTAATCCCGTAAAATTCACTGCAAATGCCTTGGTAACTTCTGCATGTCCACCTTTGAGCTTTTCACAAAACCGCCAACAACCAGTAGCTCTGAATGCCTTTGCTATTTCCTCATCCCTGAGGGTTACATCTAATCCCTCCGGTTCTGTTCTCACACATCTCCCTGAACGATGCTCTTTTTTCTCCATATTTCTTAGCACAATTCTTCACGAGGGAATGACAATGGTTTGCAGCACAATAACAGATTTTACGCTGTAGAAATCAGGCTCGCTTGCAGAAGTCTATTTAGGATAAAGCTCAAGCTTTCATCAAGCAGAGGACATTCATTTGTTATGAAAAACATATTATGACACGACCACTTTCTATAACGTCCCCCAAACTGACACCTAACTCAATGAGATCAAACCTGATGGCAAAGTAATGGCTAATCATGACAGACAAATGGTGTGAGGAAACAATCATGACCGGACACGTGACTCATCACCTCTCGGATTAGACAGTTAAGGAAAAACGCTGCATAAAAACCCGAAACCCCGATTTCGTAGCGCGGGCAGTTCAAATTTAAGGGAATGCGCTACGAAATCGCTGACAAACAAGCCGCTACGAAAACGCGCAAACAGATTTGAGCAACAGACTTGACCAATCATACCCGCGCTGCGAAACTGCGCAAGTACCTAAGACATGACACCCGCGCTGCGAAACTGCGCAAGTACTTTTGACAAGACATGACATAACTAACTATGATGAAAGATGACCAATGCCCTTGCCTTTACACGAATTTCATTCATAACTCTTGCATTTTCAAAATTTGAAATTGACACAAGTTAACAAAGCTATTTACAAGACCACAAGACTCTTCAAAATTTATGGACAATTATCATATACATGGACTATAGTTTCTGGTGATAACAGCGGCTCCACTAGGGATAGTGTGCCCCTGTGGTACACTAAGAACACGTAGTACCAGTGCTTTATCCATTTATTACACTCACATCTGGCTGACAAGCATTCCTCTCAAACTTTGTGGGCCTTCTCCTCGGGCTAAAATCTGCTAGTTCAACTTGTCATTTATTACTAGCACAAAACACTTCAAAAACCATGATTATTTACAATGATCATGAATTTCTTGGCAAACTTTTCACTGATAATAATGCTTTAAGAACCTGCCATTGACAGGCCCACCAGCATACTGTGATCCATCAACTTCTTGCAAAATATAAGTATTGTTTCCATGGAAAGCAGAGATTACATATGGTCCCTTCCATAAACTCTCAAATTTACCATGTTTGCCCTTTTCTTCAATCCTGGCTTCCCATTTCAAAACCTTGTCATTAATTTGAAAAGTCACATCTTTAACCTTCTTATCAAAAGCCCTCTTGACTCTATTCTGATTTTGCTGATAATCTTCGACCACTTCACTTCTTTTTTCCTGTAATGCAATCAATTGATTGATTCTCCTTTGAATGGCATTTGGCTCTTCCTCCAGTCCTTGAATTAATTTCATAACTGGGACACCAAGAGAGGTTGGAAAAATGGCTTCTGCTCCATACACAAGTTCATAAGGAGAGGTTCCAATAGATCTTTTAGTGCATATGCGATCAGCCCATAATGCATACTTCAGTTTCAAATGCCAAGTTTTCTTGTTTTCTTCCAACAATTTCTTAATAATCCTCACAAGACTCTTATTAGAACTTTCAGCTAAACCATTGCCTTGTGGATAATAAGCTGTTGAGTGACCAAGAGTAATATGATATTGATGGCAAAAGTTTATCATTCTTTTAGACTTGAATGCTTGGGCATTGTCTGTGATAAGCTTGAGTGGACATCCAAACCTTGACAAAATATTGTTCTCTAAGAAAGAAATAATGACTGCATCATTAGCTTGTCTAGTTGGCACTGCCTCTATCCACTTTGTGAAATAATCTGTGGCTGTAAGTATCCACCGATGTTGGCCTGATGAAGAGGGATGTATCTCACCTATAAAATCTAGCCCCCACTGCTGAAAAGGCGCTTCTACATAAATAGGAACTAGAGGCATAGGCATGAGTTTTCTTTTACCTTCAAACAACTGACATTCATGACAGGCTGCAACCTTTTTATAGATGTCTTTGAACATGGTGGGCCAAAAATATCCAGCTCTCAATATTTTGTTAGCCGTAGCCTTCCAATAATGGTGACCTCCACAGTCTCCTCTATGAAATTCTTCAATTACCTTATCAGCCTCTTCTTCAATCAAACAACTTAGTAGAATCCCTCCAGCATCCTTCCAGAATAAATTCTGCTCATTAACAAAATATTTAAGAGATTTCAGCTTGATAAAACGAGCTTTAGACTTAGGAAGATTATCAGGGGCTCTGTTGTGTTGTAGTACAAATGAGACATCCTTATACCATCCAGATATCAGAAATTTTTCATTAATTTGAACCAACTCTTCCTCTTCTTCAAAAATTTCTGATATTTCTGCATTAAAGTTAATATCACTGCAGTCTAAATTTGAGTGAGTTAGTAGCTCTGCTAACCCTTGACCTTTCACCAATTTAGTTGGCCTAATTTCAATATCATATTCCAACAATTTGGCTATCCATTTCCCTCTTTTACCATCCGGGTCTGCTTGTGTGAGAATTTCTTTAATAACAGCACTTGGCACAAATGCAATAATATGAGAATGAAGCACATAGATTCTGAAATCTTTGATTGCCTTCACCAAAGCATATGCCTGTTTTTCTAAAATGTTATACTTTAGTTCAGCATTTGCCAATGTTTTACTAAAGAATGAAATAGGCTGCTCCATACCTTGACTCCCTTTCTGCAAAAGAACTCCAGCGATTGTATCTTCAGAGGCATAAGTGAATATTAAGAATTCCTTGGAGAAATCAGGACTAATAAGAACCGGCGCTTGAGTGAGTGCTTTTTTAATTTCTTCAAATGACTTTCTTGCCTCAGCTGTCCATCTAAAGTCTGCTCCTTTCTTTAGCATTTTTGTGATATACTTAACCACCTCTGCAAAGTTAGGAATGAACCTCCTAACAAAATTGACTTTACCAAGAAAAGACTGCACTTCTTTCTTACTCCTTGGCAAATCCAATCTTGAAATAGCACTAACTCTATTTGGATCTATTTTAATGCCTTCTTGAGAAATAATATGCCCAAGCAACTTACCAGAAGTCAATGCAAAGATGCTTTTAGTTGGGTTCAAAGAAATGCCGAACCTTCTACACTTCAATAATATCTTCTCCAGATGCTTTAAATGATCTTCCTCTTTCTTTGAAAAGACTGTAATATCATCAAGGTACACCACAACTGATTTATCTTTCTCCTCTGCAAAAGCAATGTCCATAGCCCTTTGGAAAGTCGCCCCTGCGTTCATGAGGCCAAAAGGCATCTTGGCATACATAAATGTGCCCCATGGTGTGGTAAAAGCTGTCTTCTCCTGATCCTCTGGATGAACAAGGATCTGATTATAACCTGAAAAACCATCTAACATTGACATTCTCTGAGACCCTACAATATTTTGCAACATGAGATCCATCTTAGGAAGAGGGTAATTGTCTTTAAGTGAAGCCTTGTTTAAATTTCTAAAATCTATGCAAATCCTTATTTCTCCATTCTTCTTCCTAACTGGTACCAAGTTGGCTAACCAATTAGAAAATCTGATAGGAACAATAATCTTTGCATCATACAACTTCTTAACCTCTTTCTCAATTAATGGCATCAGCAAAGGATTTATTCTTCTCAATTTTTGCTTGAATGGTTTCTCATTTGGTTTGATGGGAATTGTATGTTGTATAACTGAGGCATCATACTGTTTGAGATCAGTATAATTCCATGCAAATACATCAATAAACTTCTTCATTAATTCAATGTACTTCACTTTAAGATCAGCTGATAAAAATTTGGAAATTTTGACCCATCTAGGCGCTACTAAATCACCTAGATTGCAATTCTCTATTTCTTCTTCATTTGCCTGCAACCTTGGCGCCTTAAAAACATCATTCTGATCAAAAAGCTTCTCAAGTGGAATCAGACCTTTAGGAATAAGATTATTTTGTAGCTGCAACACCTCAGACTTTTCTTTTGTTTCCACTAACATGTTTTGTTGATCAATCTGACAATTCTCAAATTCTCCTTTCAATTCTAGGAAACTTTTCACCTGCTGGTCATCTTCAAATACTTGCCAATTCAGTATATTGTCAGGGATCACTGGTCTATGGCGGACTTTCACTTCATAATGATCAGAAGAAATCTTAGGAATGACAAAAAGACTAGCTGCTACAGCAAGGGAATCTGCCATGGAATTCTGATCTCTAGTCTTAATATTGAAAGTATATGACTGAAATTTCTCCAGTAATTCTAACACCAAATTCCTATAAGCTCTCATTCTTACATCTTTTGTTTGATAAGCCCCTTGAACTTGCTTTATAACTAGTTCAGAGTCTCCATACACAGCAATGCTCTTTGCCTTTAACTCAATCAAATTTTCCAAGCCCAAAACCAAGGACTCATACTCGGCCATATTATTAGTGCAATCAAAATTGAGCTTATAGGATAAAAACTTACTTTCATTAGTTGGAGACATAATCCAAATTCCAGCACCAGCGCCTTCTTTACCAGCTGCTCCATCAAAATACAAAGACCAGCAACCAGAGATGTCTTCTTTATCATTTTGCTGCTGCTCTACACACTGATTTTCTGCCTTTCCTTTCTGTGACTCTTCTCCCACTGATTCATTAAATAAAATTGCTGACCCCAAACCTGTGTCACAAGAATAAATTGGAAAATTTTGTGGTTTGTCTTTACTACTCACCATATATGCCATTCTTGTTTCACGGTATAATCTTCTCTGTTCTCCAAAAACCGGAATAGTAGCAAAAGTCAAATCCATCTGCATAGTACCTTTAATCTTAGCTGCCCATGATCTTGAGAGTAAAATCCCAAATTTAGGTGGGACATCCGCCACAACAATATCCATGACAGTGGTCTTGGCTGGGATTTGTGTTAGTGATACAACCACATCTTTAATTAACCCAATACAATGAACCCTCTTAGAGTCAAAAGAAAATAGATCTTTATAAGGTCTAGTCACTTCCAATCCTAGCCTTTCCATAATGACTTTGGGCATAAGGTTATGAGATGCTCCTGAGTCTAGCATGGCATTATGAAGAGTCATCTCGTGTATATTGATACTAATATAAAAAGGAGGAAATTCATCATTCTGCTCATCTTCTAACCTTGGGCCTAAACAAATGATAGGATTGTCTTCTTGCAAATTTAAGATATCAGCTCCTCCTGGAGGAGAGTTAAGCATTTCCACAATCTTACTCCTATATTTGTTTACTTTCAAAATCTCATTAAATGGGACTGAAATTTTGATTTTAGCCATCTCATTTTCTATGCTAAACACAGAATTAGATCTTTCCATTTCCTTAGGAAGAGCAACAACTTGACTAACCTTCTTCTCAACAGGAGAATCATTGTTTTTATCAGCTTGCTTAGGCTTTTCTTGTTTGTCCTCCGCTGCTTTTGAAACATTCTTTTTGGGCTGAGCTTTATTAGCTGAAACAGGCACCTCTCTATTTCTGAGATTATATTGCTTTTGAATTTCAAAAATGGCATGCTGATACCCTTTTAGAAAATCTGAAGGTTCTTCCTCAACTTTCTGTTGGCTAGATTCATCATGTTCTTCTTTTGTTAAAAAGATTTCTGAATCTTCCTCACCAAGGCAATGAATGGCTTCTTCTGGTTCCTCAGTCTCTTCCTCACCATCTACCATATTTTGCTGAAATGGAGGTCTTACAGGAGGATCAGCTGGCTGATTTCTGTTTTCCCTTGGACGTTGTTGATTTTGAGGTCTCCTAAACTGAGAATTTCTAAACCGAGACTCTTGTTGTGCTTGAGGAGCAGCAGTATTCCCAAGTGCTAGTTGATCCATTAACTTTTCCATAGTCTTCATCATGGTTTCAAATTTTTCATCTTGAGCTGAAGTGGAAGGCCTCTCCTCTTCCTTAAATTTAGTCTTAGCCATCTTAGACTTTTTAGCAGCAAGTATATTTACTTCAACTTTGATAGCATCATTTTGCATATCAGCCAATGTAGCAGATTCTCTTTCTCTAAGTAAGAGGGAAAAATCAGATTCAAAAGACTCAGCATATCTTAATTGAGCCAAAGCCCCAGGAGGTTTTAAGTGATCTGGAATAGAATTATAAGTCTTATTGAATCTCTTAGAAAAGCTTTGAATAGTCTCATCTGGAGCTCTTCTTAAATTATTATATTCAGTGAGAGCTTGTACTGGATTAGTTCTATTACCCCACTTTCTCAAAAAATTATCTTCGAACTCAATCCAACTGTGAATGCTACCAGCTCCCAAGGCTTTGAACCATTTCCTAACCTCCCCAATAAAGGACTGAGCAAATAATCTCAATTTGACATCTTCATCATCTACTTCATACCTATCAATAAAGTCATTGAATCTATCTACATGCTCTTCAGCTGTGATGTCTTCATCCCCTCCCCAGGTTGGAATCTTAGAAGCATATTTATTTGGTAAGTCATGCAAAACAGCAGGAAGGGCCAAAGGGGCATACCTTGCAGGTACAGCCATGATGAAAGGAGGAACAACAGCAATAGGTATGTTATGACCAGAGCTAATGTGAGATGACAGTTTAGGACTGTTTGGACTTACAGAAGCAGAGGACAAAATATGAGTACGAAAGGGACTATTAGGACTTTGTAACCCACCAACAAATGAGCTCCAATTTGGGAGTGGTAACCCAATATTTGAATTAAGCAGAATTTCAAAAGGGTCAAGCTCCTTAAGCTTCTTTAAATCTTCTCTTTCTAATAAAAGCTCAGAGGACACAATTTCCCAAAACTCCTCTTTATCTTCTTGTGAAATTAAAGAAGAGGTATCAATACCTCTCTTTTGTAAATCCAAGATAATACCTATTACTTCTTCTTCATCTTCAGACCTTAATATGACCTCTTGAACCTTATCATCCACAAGTTTGTTTTCAAGACTTCTAGAAAACTCAGAAAATAATGATTTTGAAGTACCTGGTATATCAGAGAGCTTCTGCTTTCTTCTTGAAATGATGTTAGGATTTTCCACAGGCCTATGCGGATTTGGATCAGGGTTACTCCTTGTGTACCTTCCTTTCGAAGCCACCTTTAAACTTTTCAAAAACAAATGGAGTCACCAAGGTAGAGTGCAACCTCGAAAAACATTTGAACTCCTGCTACCTTCAGAAATTCAATCTTTAGCTCCCGGCAGACGCACCAAAATGTTATCACAAAACCATCACAGAGGGTTGCAACTAAGCATGATCTCATGTAACTATTTCAACCTATCTTTAGACCAAAGATCAGCCTCTTTGATCAGAGAGGGCTCTCTCAAAACTCTTAATGAAATTCTTCACACACTAGAGGGTTAACTCTTTGTCTTTTTATGAAAACATAAATGGTTGGAAACACACCAAAATGAATCCCATTGGGCTATGGAGTCTACAATATCCAGTGAACAAGAAAAAACACAGTGATCTCATAGAAATCAAGGCTCTAAACATCACAAGTCAAACAAATTCCACCACATATAGTCGGCTGTATACACAGGAAATCAGAGCATATAATCATGAGTTCTGAGTGATTGCATACAACAAAACCATAAAATAACACAAAACATAAACCATCATTACTTCATTTGACCATGATAACACTTCGAGAATCTTGAGAAGAGTATAACTCTGTTTTTACTATTACTGTCAAAAAAGGTCTTACAGTGGCCCAAAACAACACACTTTTTCTATTAAGTATCCAACCTTTTTTACATATCAATTCTTCCTATATATAGCCTATCAAAAACTACTGTACGAGGCTCCTCAACGAGCATGAAGGGAGCTCGTGTTTTTTACATAAATGACCTTAACTATGACATAAACCAACTGATTAATTACAAAAGTTATGATGGTACGAAAACAGGGGATTCCATCATACTGGCCCTTTAAGTCTCCTTCCTTGTATACCCTGCTATGTTCTTCAAAGCTCACCACCTGTATCATTGCCATAACAACCATATCCAAACTAGAAGCATGTTCAATGTATATACAGCTTCGGATTCTTGATGCAGAGATGATTCAAACAACCGAAAAGAAAATGAAGCCTATATTCTTGGTTGTTGCCCCCCTCGGTGTCCACATATTAATGATCCATATTTGAGCCTCTTACACCTTGGATAACCTCGTCTGATTGAAAAGAATTCATGAACCAGCCATCCCAGAGCTAGACAAGTGTATTATCTTACACCTCAGCAGCTCTATCCAAACCCTAAATTCTCGGAGATAAAGTGACTTTTTAGCAAAAAACAAAACTTCGCCCTTTTTTTTTAATATTTACCCTTGGCCTCTTTAACAAAATATCTGACTGATCTTCTATACTCCCCAGGCTTAGTATTTGACCATTTGTTAAAATATATGCTGACCTCAGCATTCCATTTCAAGCTTTAATCATAACCAGTCATCTACAGCAGTTTCGTAGCGCGCTACGAAACTGCTGTAGGTCATTAAAATCAATTTTATGAACCTCAAAACAGTATCACTTCAAATTTATAATTCTTCAGTCATTCCATACAAGCAAAAAGACACAAAAAGTCTCAAAAACTTTTGACAAGATAATGACCCAAAATATATCAAAATTTGAGAATACACAATCCTTCTTGAATCATTTAGCTAGCCTGTCTAGCTTTTCTCTCAGACTGATGACCTCCTTCTTCAACTTCTTATTCTCTGCTTTCAGACTTATATTCACTTGTTTCATAGTTTTTGCTTGTTTTAAAGCTGGTACTGTCCATACATAGGCATCAGACACCGAACTAGCTTGACTGATCATTCTTGCTTTACCTTTCATCACAGCTTTCCTATAATTGGTATACCTTACTGCCTTCTCTTTAAAAACATTTGAGACCTGAGGTATCTCCTTACTTACTCCAGCTTGTTTTTTGATGGCAATCACATTGCCACTTTGACTTATAACCACCTTTTTGTCCTTACTCTTGTTTTTAGCTGCTTGGACCATTTCAGAGAAAATTTCAAGTGCCTCTGTCCTAGGCAAGTCTGAAGAGACTTTCTCTTTTTGAACCTTTTCTGCTTCCTTCATTTGCCTCCTAGTCATTGGTCTACGGGGTTTAAAAGCATACTCTACCCCTGGTTCTTCAAACTTTAATTTTTTAGAAGCCTTTGACTTCTTTGAACTTTCAGGAGAAGACAGTGTTAAATCAATATGCATTGGCGATACCAATTGATCTTGTTCAATTTCAAGGGGTTCAACTTGAATTGGGTGCTCTTGTTCTAATTCAATAGCTTCCAACAAATCATTTAAACTACCCCTAGACACAGGACTTTCTTCCACAGGAGCTAACTTTCCCTTTTCTTTATTTAGCTGTCCTCTAGTTCTTACTCTTGAAACCCTTTCCACTTTACTAGACTCAAATTCATCTTTTCCTTTGTGAGTCTTCTGTTTAGATGATTCTGGTGTTTCTTTAAGAGATAAATTAGAAGCTTCCTTTTCAGATACTTTGGATGACTTTGAAGTTTTGATTATTGATGCTTCAGGAGCTTTTTCAACTGCTAACTTAGGAGTCTTCTTTGTTTTAGCTTCAGGTGTGTCTTTGACTGTTGCAGACCTCTCTGGCTTCTTTGTTTTAGCTTTGAACTTGCTATGGTCTGTTATTTCTTTTCTTAACTCAGCCAAAGTAGTACCCTCACTCCTATCTTCTTTTTCTCTTACAGGTAAAGGAGTTAGGCCCGTTTTACTAGGGAAACCGGCCATGAATACAAACGAGTCCCAGTCCTTACCAATTTTATGTAGGCTATCCAACACCAGTAATTTAACCAGACCATGATGGAAAAGAGAAGTTTCATAGGCTTCCTTCTTCAACTGAATTTTATCACACATCTTAGAAATACTCCTGAATAAGTAAAAGGGTATGTCTATGGAGCTCTTACCAGTAAAGTGTAGCAACAGCTTGAAATGATATGAGTAAACTTTGTTGTATCGGCCTTCACACGTCAAATACTTCTGAATGCATGACAATAATGTAGCATAATTCTCCTTAAGATAACTCCTTGGGACAGCTCTGGAGAGATCTTCATTCACATATGGTGCCTTTAAGAACTCCTTACACGGACCCATATCAAACTTGAAATTCTTGAACCACTCTTGACCACCTCTTGGGATTTTTGTGACTTTAGAAATAACTTCAGGTGAAACCGGGAACTCCAGCATGGCCACTTTTGAATTTAATCCCGTAAAATTCACTGCAAATGCCTTGGTAACTTCTGCATGTCCACCTTTGAGCTTTTCACAAAACCGCCAACAACCAGTAGCTCTGAATGCCTTTGCTATTTCCTCATCCCTGAGGGTTACATCTAATCCCTCCGGTTCTGTTCTCACACATCTCCCTGAACGATGCTCTTTTTTCTCCATATTTCTTAGCACAATTCTTCACGAGGGAATGACAATGGTTTGCAGCACAATAACAGATTTTACGCTGTAGAAATCAGGCTCGCTTGCAGAAGTCTATTTAGGATAAAGCTCAAGCTTTCATCAAGCAGAGGACATTCATTTGTTATGAAAAACATATTATGACACGACCACTTTCTATAACGTCCCCCAAACTGACACCTAACTCAATGAGATCAAACCTGATGGCAAAGTAATGGCTAATCATGACAGACAAATGGTGTGAGGAAACAATCATGACCGGACACGTGACTCATCACCTCTCGGATTAGACAGTTAAGGAAAAACGCTGCATAAAAACCCGAAACCCCGATTTCGTAGCGCGGGCAGTTCAAATTTAAGGGAATGCGCTACGAAATCGCTGACAAACAAGCCGCTACGAAAACGCGCAAACAGATTTGAGCAACAGACTTGACCAATCATACCCGCGCTGCGAAACTGCGCAAGTACCTAAGACATGACACCCGCGCTGCGAAACTGCGCAAGTACTTTTGACAAGACATGACATAACTAACTATGATGAAAGATGACCAATGCCCTTGCCTTTACACGAATTTCATTCATAACTCTTGCATTTTCAAAATTTGAAATTGACACAAGTTAACAAAGCTATTTACAAGACCACAAGACTCTTCAAAATTTATGGACAATTATCATATACATGGACTATAGTTTCTGGTGATAACAGGTTTATTCATCAAGTATTTTATTGCTGAATGATCTGTATGAATAAAACCTTGGTAACCTGTTATATAGTGCCTGAATTTGTTTACTGCGTGTATTACGGCTAACATTTCTTTTTCTGTGACTGTATAGTTCAATTCTGCAGGTGTTAAATTCTTGCTTATAAAGTATATTGCATAATTGAACAAGTTCTCTTTCTGCCCAAGAGAGGCACCTATCCTGGTATCAGATGCATCAGTTGAAATATGAAATGGAAAAGACCAGTTTGGCCTATAGAGAATGGGGGCAACCGATAATTTTTCTTTTAGAATTTGAAATGCATTTTTACAATCATTTGTCCAGTGAAATTTAATATCTTTTGTTAATAGTTTGAACATAGGTTGGGCTATTTTACTAAAGTTTTCAATGAATCGTCTATAGTAGCCTGCATAGCCCAAGAAACTTCTTACCTCTTTTTGTGTTGTAGGAGGCATTAAGTTAACTAGGACTTGAATTTTTTCTGGATCCACCTTAATTCCTGAAGCAGAAATATGGTGTCCCAGAACTATTCCTTCTGTTAACATCATATAGCATTTCTCATTGCTCAATGACAAATTTGTTTCAATGCATCGTTTCAAGACTTTCTCAATGTTGCTGAGGCAATCATTATATGTGTTTCCATAAACTGTGAAGTCATCCATATAAACCTCTACACATTCATGAATTAGATCAGCAAATATTGCAAGTACTGCTCGTTGAAAGGTTGCAGGCGCATTGCATAAACCAAATGGAAAAACATTATATGCATAGGTTCCCCATGGGCAAGTGAATGTTGTCTTGTCTTGGTCTTCTGTTGCTATCCTAATCTGTTGTACCCGCTAAACCCATCCAAGAAGGAGAAAAAATTCTTTCCAGCTAATGAGTCTAACACTTGGTCAATGAATGGTAGGGGAAAATGATATTTTAATGTGGCTTTGTTTAATTCTCGATAGTCCACACATACCCTCCACTTTCCATTTTTCTTTGGTACTATAACCAATGGAGAAACCCATTGACTATCTGAAATAGGATAGATGAATCCAACATTTAACAATTTTTGCAGTTCCTCTTTCATTATTTCTTTCATCATGGGATTCATTCGTCTTTGAGGTTGCCTTACAGGTTTGAGTTGATCATCTGTATAGATGTGGTGGATACATGTGCTGGGATGGATTCCTTGCATGTCAGTATAATCTCAAGCAAAAGCTTTTGAATATTTCTGTAATAATGCAATTACCTCTTGTTCTTGTGCTGATTGCAACTGGTTGCCAATGTTCAAATATTTTCCAGGATATACCTCAATTGTTTTTATTGTTGGATTGGAGATTTTGTTTACAAGAAAGATGTTTATAAAAGAATTTCGCAAAGTTTGAACAGTACAAGTTTCCTGAAAGCATTGATTCAAAATATTACTTGCAGCCTCATATTGAACCTCTCTAAGAAGCTCTGAAATACTCGGTTCTGAAATGAAAAGATCCATTAAGTCTTCATTCTCTTCTTCTTCTCTAAAGTCAAAGAATTGATTTATACTTAAAACTGATTTAGTTTGCTGTTTTTCTTGTGTTTCAAGTACTGATTCTAAAGAAGTTGATTTTGCAGGTGAATAAAGAGCAATGTGTTTCCTTTCATCTCCATGTGAAATAATCATGCTTCCTGATCTGCATCCTATAAAGGCATCAACGCTAGCTAACCATGGTCTGCCTAAGATTAGAGGATGTCCTCCCAAATTTGTTTTTGGTTGCAAGATAAGGAAGTCAACAGGATACTCCCATGAATCCAAAGAGACTATGATATCTTCTAATATTCCTTCCAGAACTGTCTGCTAGTTCTAAAATTGTAGAAGTTGATCTAATGTTGTTTAAATGCAGAGTTTTCATTGTCTCCATTGTCATTACATTTATAGCTGCTCCCAAGTCTATTAATGTGTTTGGTACTGAGAAATTATTTATTGATATAGTAACCATAGGGATACCAGGATCAATATATTTCTCTACAATGGTTTGTGTAAACATGAGGCTAGCTAGTTTACCAATGACTTGGATTGTAGTAGGATCCTTCTTCTTTTTTCCTGTTTTCTTAATGCACAATTCCTTTATTGTTTTATCATATATTGGTATTTCTTTAATTGTCTTCAATGAAGGAATTTTTACATAAGCATTTTTTAACTCATCTAAAATATCAAATTCAGGAAGGGTCATTTCTCTTTGTTGTTCCACTAACCTTTCAGGATAAGGTGGTGTTTGAGTTGTAATGGTTTTTCCTTTCTAAATTTGTATCTCAGTTTGTGATGTTTCAGGTGATTCTCCTTGCTCAGTTGGTTCTTCTATGATTGGAGAAGAGTCCTTTTTAAGCACTTTTCCAGACCTTAGATGGACATCATTAAGAGGAAGAATCAAATATGTGGGAAAACATGTTGCTTCCTCTACAATGTATGCAGATTTGTCCACCTTATTATTCGGATTTGCCATTGGTTGGGTTGGTAATTGAGTTGGTCTGGGTTGATTTGTGGGTAGCTGTAACTGTTGTGGTTGAGTCAACAATGGTGGTGGATTCTACTGTGGAAATGGCATGGATTGTGGATATGCAGAATTTTGTTGCGAAAATGGTATGGACTATGAATATTTTGGATATGCAAATGGCTGTTGGTATTGTTGCTGGTATTGTTGTTGATACTGTTGAGGTGGCTGGTTCCCATAACCATATCCTCTCCAACCTTGTGCAGGTTGTTGTGGATATTTTTGTGGAGGCCAAGCTTGCCATGGCATTGGAGGGGTCCAAGGATTTTGAGGTGGATAGAGGTAATTTTATTGAGGGAATTGTTGCGGATTTTGTTGAGGCATCCTAGGTTGCCATGGTCTTTGTGGTGCTACATAATAGAAACCTTCTATTCCTGGCACATCTTCCATTGAGTTCATTTGTAATTCTTTCAATCTTAGATAGTTTTCTGTGGAATGATTTTCTGTACAAAGACCACATACCTGAATACTATCCAAAGGACATTCTCTCAATGGATGTTTCTTTCTACATTTGGAACAAAAGATTGCTAGAGCTTGTTCTTGTTCTTCTTTCTTCTTATTTTCCTTTAGAACATCTACTTGTGTTCCTAATGTACTTAAGAGGTATGTTTTGAAGTTTTCCAATAAGCTTCCTATTTCCGCTCTTGTTATCCCTCCTGTAGCTGACTTTGCTGCTTTTGAACTTGCTTCTCTCTTTCCAGTTTTTGATCTTCCTCTAGAATATTTTTGACATAACTCAACAATTTCTTCGAATGGTAGGTTTGAAATGTCTCCTTTACCCATCACATTAAAAATTTCAAGGTATTCATCCCTTACACCCTTGAGAAAGATTGTTCGAATGGTTTCTTGATTTAGAGAGTGTTGTTTAGATTTTTGTAGATTATATGCAAATCTTTCCAAATATTCTTCTAAACTTTCATCTTCTTGTTGTGTCATTCTGAAAACATCGTCCTTTGAATCTCTATATCTACAATAAGCTTGATATTTTTTAAGGAAGACCGATCTCATATCATCCCAAGAAGCTATTGTTTGTTCTCCTAAACCCATGAACCATTTTAAAGTTGCTGCTTTTAATGTAACAGGGAAAAGACGAAGTTTATGAATGTCATCAGTGTATCCATATGTTCTACATAGAATATCAAATTCAAACATAAAAGCATCAGGATCTTCCATTGGAATTCCATAAAAATTTGGCAATACAAAAGGTGGAATATTTTTTATTTTCACCTCTCCTCCTAATATTGCACTTGTGTCTACTATTGGAAAGCCAAAGGTAGCCTCTTGATCATGACCATCTTCTTGTCTTTTCCGATCATTTTCTATCTTCCTATCATTTTCTTGTTTTGCCTCCTCCTCTCTCTTTCTTCTCCATTCTCTTTGTTGTCTTTCATACTCAATTCGTTGTTCAGGAGTGAAAATAGCAGATCCATGTCCCTCTTCTGCCATTGGTTTAGTTGTTTCAATTTTGAGTGGAGATTCAGGTTGTTGAAAGACAGGTGGATTTATGGATGGAAAGATAGGTTGTTTTGCTTTGATAATTTCTTTTTGTTTTCCTGAAATTGAGGGTTGTTTTTGTTTTGCTTCCCAAGCTAGCAAAGTCTGCCTCTCAATCAAAGTTAATCTTTGGCCAGTTCTTTGTTTTTTTCCAATTCCTCAATTATTGGATTACCAGTAACTGGGGTGTTTGATGATCCTATCTCTATTTGTGGGGGGTTTTTAACAAATCTACCTTGAGGATCTCTATATCTCGGCATAAAGAAACATAACTAAAAAGGAATGTAACTAATGTTTTTTTTTTTTTAGAAAACTTTGAAATTTATCTTTCTATTGACTATGCTGATATTTGCCTCCCTGGCAACGACGCCAAAATGTTGAGCTAATTTGTTTACCGAAATTAACACAAATATTTCTTATCAATCCGGGTTGTTTATGCTTTGAGTCAAGTTCACTATATGTGAAGATCAGATGTAATCAAACCTTGAAAGATAAGTTATTTAAAAACTTAAAGCAATACATCCTACAACTCTAATTCAATTAGTTTGAAAAGAGGAAAAATATTGAAATGGTTCTTGACTCAAGAAGTCCACTTTTGCCTCAATTACCACTTAATGAATCAGAGATTAAAACCAAGAACTTAAGATGGATAAATTATTAATGAAAGAAGGATCCTAACTTAAGAGACACATAATGTGTTTCATCATAATTCATTCATCTCAATACCAAAATCACATAAAGAAACTACTTGCATGCAATCAAAGGAAACTAGTTTCAATTCATCATATTAGTAGAAGGGGTGCTCAACTTGAACACTTTGTTTTTCCAACTTAATAAGGTGATGAATAAGCTAAGATATAATGAAATCAATCACCATACATTAACCATAAATAAATCTGAAGTAAATCTTTGAAAAACCAGTTCTACAATAACTAGATTACAAGAAATAAAACTAGTTAACAAGGAAGTGTACTTAGCTTGGAATGGGGGCCCTCCACCCTTGCTTTGCACACTTGAGAAGTGATATCAGAAGCTCAAATTCAGTCACACATCCATAGCATTTAACAGAAAAATAATAATAACACAAGTCTTCAAATTAACTCTCCAATCCAAAAGTGTCTCAGCATAAAAGTATAATAAGTCAATACATAAGCCATCAAAGTCTTGGCTCTTAAATAAGAAGTCTCATGAAAAAAACTGATCTATATTCACTCAAAAAAACCCATCTACTCTTATCCATCTATCTAAGTCGAATTCATTACTCCCATCCCAAGAAATATGGCCAATCCCATAGAATCTCAAAACTGCCCTATTTCTATGGGATTTCTGAATGACTAGTCATGATTGATTAGCACTAAATGGGCCTAATAAAGCTTGTTCTGTTTGAGCTAAGCATAGCGGGCTTAGTCCTAGTTCCCAAGCTGTCCATCCATGCATTCAATTCGTGCCCAAGTGTCCTGCAACCATATCAACCATAGAGCTATTACGGGAATTTCTGAATCTGCCAATTTTGCACTTAAAACCAAACTTTCATAAAAACTTTAGAAATTGAAAAATTAAAATTAAATACCTGAATGGATATCAAATATACATCAAAATGGGATGAATGAAGGGAAAATGGATGGCAAATAGATGGATTAGTAAGTTTCTTAGAGCAAAATTAAGACCAAAACTAAAACCCAACAATGGACTATACCTTTTTGGTTGCCTTCTTTCTCGAACTGATCTTCTCACACTCAGAGTTTGTGGCTCTTCATCTTCTGATTCCTCCTCTGTTGTAGAGTCTGATTCTTCCTCCTTAAGCTCCAAATCTATCTTCTCAGGTTCCTTTGGTTGGACTTCATGTCTAATAACATCTTTTACCTCTCTGAACACCACATCTCGGCTGTACACAACCTTCCGTGTGATTGGGTTCCAAAGCTTATAACCCTTTAAACCATCCTTATACCCAATAAAGATGCACTTTTCAGATATACTATCCAACTTGGTTCGTTTCTCCTTTGGAACATGTACATATGCATCACATCTAAATACCCTCAGTTGTGAAAGAGAGGGTTTCTTACCAGTCCATACCTCTTGTGGAGTCTTATCCTCTAATGCTGATGAAGGTGACCTGTTGACCAGGTAACATGCAGTATCCACTACCTCTGCCCAGAATTCTTGTCCTAACCCACACCACTGAGCATGCTTCTTTCCCTTTCCATCAACGTCTTATTCATTCTTTCTGCAACTCCATTTTGCTGAGGTGTATATGGAGTAGTCTTCTGCCATGCTATACCACACTTCTGACAGAATTCTTCAAATTCCTTGCTACAAAACTCTCCACCATTATCTATCCTCAGCGCCTTTATCTTTAGATTTCTTCTTAAGGAAATATATCCATGTATTCCTTGAGAAGTCATCTATAAATGATACATAGTACACAGACTTACCCAGTGATGGAACCTTCACAGGTCCAAACACATCACTGTGCACAAGTTCTAATATTTGTTTCGCCCTCTTACTACCAGAGGGGAAACTCACTCACAGAAATCAAAATCCAGAGAGCTATTGCTCATAAATTCTACCATACCTTTACCATGAAGTATTCAAAGGCCCTTCTCTCCAATATGTCCAAGCCTTTGATGCCACAACATGGTCTTCTCTCCAGAGACTACTAGATTTTCTGCTCCACTTTCAGGAACCACAGAACTATTGCACCCATCAATAAAAGTGCTACCTTGTAGCTTGTACAAAGTTCCAATTCGAACTCCCCACATCAATACTAGTGCTCCCCGAACCATTTTGCAGGTATCCTTCTCGAACACTGTTTTTACACCTGCATCATCCAACTTGCTTACAGAAATCAGATTTCTGGCCAATGCAGGAATATGCAGAACACCCTGAAGTGTTCTAACCCTTCCATTTTGCAACTTCAACTTTACTTTTCTGCGACCAATGATTCTAGTCTTCCTATCATCCCCTAAGAAGACATCACCACCATCGTATTTCTCATACTCACAGAACCATTCTCTATGGGGAGTGAAGTGAAAGGATGCACCTGAGTCAATCAACCATGCCTCATGATCTACATGTGTACTTGAAGAATCCAAGTACACATCCCCACCTTCATCTGAGGTGGTTTTCACCTCTGCAGAAGGAGCATCATCAGATCCTTTTCCTTTATCAGGAGCTTGAGATTTACAATCACTTTTGTAGTGCCCTTCCTTTTCGTATTTCCAGCACACCACCTTTACAGGTTTTCCTGGAGATATATATCTCCCTCTAGATTTAGATCTCCCACTCGATGACTTATTTTTGTTTCTGTTTTGGGACCGTCCTTGTATAGATAAGGCATCACCATTCTGGCTCTCCATATTTTTCTGTCTCATCTCCTCCGTCAGCAATGATGAGACTATTTCATCAAACTGCAAGAGAGTTGCACTGCTACCTATTGCAATAACTAGACTATCCCATGAATCTAGTAGACAACACTATTAGCTCTGCTACATTCTCTAAAGCTGGATGCCAACTTGGCCCTTGGTCGTGCTCAAAAGAGGCTCATGGTGGTTGCCCTCACCTTCCCCTTTTACCTCTCTTACCCTCCTTTGTCTTTACTTCCTGTGTTTTCGTTCAAAACCATAGTCAAAGCCCTTTCCGAGTCTCGGGCTTTAATACGTGCAAAACCTCCATAAGACCCTACCATATAACCTCGACGCTTTCATTCCTCATCGTAATCAGCAAATCGCTATAAGGCTATGCTCCCCTGTCTTCCACCGACGCAATGTTGCGATCGCTCCTTTTTTGTTGATCGTCCTGATCCAACGGTCCCCGCTGCCAAAACCTTTTTCCCCCTGCGCGCTAAAGCCCGTTTATTTCCCCGTTGTTTGATCGTTTGCCACATGATCCGACGGCACCTCGTGAACCGCCCGCGTGTTAACCCGTGGAGAAAGTAGTTTTCCTCCACCACATGTTACGCATTCAATGGTATCGCGCACCCATTGTACGTTTACCACCATCCTCTGAAAGTGGTGTAGGGAATACCACTTACTGCCCATCACACTGTTCCCCGCTCGTTAACATCCGCACATCTTTTCCACCCAATCACCATTGGATCTGTCCGCCTGAGATCCGATGGCTCATGACTGATCGCCTCCCATTTCTACTCGATTCCTCTCGCCAAGAGATCTCTGTCGTCCATGCACCAGATCCAACGACTCACAATTTTCTTCTGCCTCGCCTCTCGGTACTCCTCGCCAAGCGGTCTTCGTCGTCCATCTGCACGATCCGACGGCTAAGATCTGTTCCCATCAGACTCATGCCTCCGCCATTCTGTCCACGCCTAGAGCCTGTCTCATGCATCCAAAGGACGAGGGTAACCTGTTCACCTGTACCTGGCGCATTTCATCTCCAACAACCACATTCAAGAAACAAAGTGGGTGAGAAGAAAAGGACCAACCTCGAGCAGTTAAATTTATTTATTAGTTATGGAACTTTTTCCATATTACACTACACCTGCTCGAGGAGTAAAATAGAGCATTAGAGAATGTCAAATTAATTTATTGAAGCAAGCAGAGTGTAGCAGAGACTCCATCAAAGAGTTAAGGTGGTTGGTGGTCCATTATGACCCCTCCACGCATAGCACAACAACATATCTTTATAATCAAACTCTATATATACCCAAAACATAGATGTAATGAGGGTTGATGGTTGTTGTTTTGATGTAAGGTTCAAATTCTGGAGACTGTAACTACTGTGGTACCTGTAGTGTCTGGTCTTCATTTTTAGCTAATACAAACTTCTTTTGTTGTTAATTGCTCGCTTTCCATTTCTACTCTGTTCTAGGTTGTGCCTGTTATGTATTTTTCATGTGCTCTTGATGTTTAGCATTAGAGGGACTATCATCCCACCTCTGTGTTAGAATCTAGTATGTATCATTGAATGTGCTATGTAGGTTTCTGCTTGCTTAGTGCTAGAGAGCTGTCATCCTGTCTGTGCATTAGGAAATAGATTTGAAAACATATTTACTAGTTGCAGCCGACCATCACATGGTCTTGTGCATCTGTTGGTGTGGTCAGTATTCTCCATGTTCACCTAATCCTCAAACTGTGAGTAATTGGTGGTCTAAAACCTTGTAGTCTGGGGGTGTTCACCCATGTCTGGGGTTAAGCATAGTAGAAGTGGTTATCTGGCTTGAATATGCATCATTCCTTCCATTCATCCATTTCCAACATTTTTTTGAGTTTGTAATGTTCCCGAGCATCTCTGAGATACAACCTAGGAGAGTTTCTTGGGGTGATAACATTAATTGGCGCCGTTGCCGGGGAGAGGAGATTGAAGCTCAGCTTCCTTGGGAGATGACACAATTCTAGATTTTGATGATAGACAAAGTCTGGGCACATTTCTGGTTGTAATCATCTATCTAGCAACTCCACTAGAGGAAGACCAACCTTTGGCGACTCCACATCACAGTCCTGGCTCAGTTTGTCAGATACGCTTGAAGAAATCCTCAAAAATCACCATCTATTCTAGTGCTTGACCCTGAGAAGATTGTTAAGTAGAAGAAAACTTCACAGAAAGGAGCATCAAGATTAGGTAAGCCTTAAAAGTCCCATGTATCTCTGCTAGTGAATAATCACCTTCATAGATTCATAAAGCTCCTTGTTCATTCATTTCCCTTTCGGATCTCAGTCCAAAGAAGCATCCATGCTATCCATCATATTCCTCTATCTCTATCATCCTTTTCATTGATCCATACCACTCGGTCTACTAGTATCCTTTTATATACCCCAGTCATGGCAGGTCAGCAAGCTCTTACAAAGATAGAAAGAATCGTTGCTACTAGGTATGGACCCTTGGTCTTGCCTGTCCCTTTGAATGCCATGCCTGCAGGAGATTATCAAGAATATATGCCTAAGTTTACTGGTACAGAAGGAGTAATAGCTGAAGAGCATCTAGATTCCTTTTATAGTTATGCTGATAATCTAGATATCAATGAAGAGGATGTGTGTATGAGGGTTTTTGTCCAAAGCATAGATGGGGAGGCTAGAAAGTGGTTCATAGAATTACCCCCTAGGTCTATTGCAGACATTGAGGCCCTAGATGAGGTGTTCCTAAAGCATTGGGGGGATAATAAAGATCTACTCTTTTATTATACTGAGTTTGGGAACTTGCAGAGGGAGAATGGTGAGCTACTCTCTGATTTCAACAAGAGATTCAATCAGATTTACAGCAGAATACCATGTGAAATAAAGCCTACCCCTACTTCTTCTATGATTACTTGTGCCAATGCCTTCGATTCTCAGTTCTGCCTACTGTTAAGAGAAAGAAGATGTGCTTCTTTGGCTGATATGAAAAATGTAGCCTTTGAAGTAGAAGCAAACATCATTTCCGCAAAAAGACTCGAAGGTGATGTTGAAAGGCGAAGACAGGGAGGTGAGTCCTCATCATCCTCTGATCCTAAGATCGATAAATTGGCCAGGATGATAGAGCTCTTAGCCTCTGAAGTTTCCATATTGGAGGCTGAGTAGTATTCTCAAGAAGCAAGAGCTCCTGGTGCCTTTTCTCTTCCAAATCCAAATCCATATAGAGGAGCACAGGAGCAGTTGTAGATTTTGCAGGAAAGTAAAGATGCTAACAAAGACCAAAGGGTGAAGACCCTTTTTCAAACTATAGTCATGGAGGAAGAGTTGTTTGAAGAGGAGGAGAAGGTCCATGGTTTGGAAGACAACGGTAGTGCCCCTTTCCTAACCAGAGCTACCTATGAAGAAGCATTATCTAAAGGCACTACTCATCAGTTTTTTGTACCTGCAAAACAATAAGCTCATCAGTAGAAGAAAGTAGCAGCAGGTCCCTTCATCCTCAAAGAATCTGAGCCTGAAGCCAACCCATCTTCCAATGACTATGCAGATCTACAAATTCGCCAGCCTACTATCATCCCCAGTCCAGTGATCAAAAAGGGAGAAGAAATCTCCCCATCATCTTCTTCTCTATCTATTCAAAAGACAATCCCTCAAAGTTTCCCCCTGAACACTGAGGCAAGCCATAATTCAATGCCCAAGACTGATACTGATCATTTCAGTCTCGATAGTCTGATGCCTGCCTAGGTGACCCCCACACAGCTTAAAAGGTCAGCTTGCCAGATGACAGAGGAAGAGGATGCACAGTTTTGGGACCCCTTCTTGGATGAGGACTATTCTAAGAAAGATGCAGGAGTAGATGATGTCTTTGTGACCTCCACACATGAACACAGTGGTACACCTTTTATATTAATTGTGCATGCCGCAGATGACAAAGACAAGTACACAGCCACCATTTTTATTCACCAGGTGGACAGAGGCTCCCATGAAGAACATCCAAGGATGAGAGTATATAGAAAGGGGATGAAGTTTGATCCATATCTACCAGATAAGGTCAAATTTCCTAAGCTGTTTTAGGTAGAGGATCAAATAAATCCAATTTTGCAACTCTTTGATGAACCGGCTGACAGGCCAGCCGAGAGGAGGAGAAACAGTTTTGATGGCCCAACAGATGGCGAGTTTTTGAAGATTTATGTTTTTTAAGGTTCTCAAGCCTTAATGATTGTAAGCATTTTTCTTTTACAGGTTTAAGTGTAGACTTAATTTGACTCCATGCCCAATGGAATACTAGGCAATGTGTTTAAGCTTGTTTTGTATGAAGGAATTGGTCTGCAGTTCTTGAGACCTCATAGGCCTAGAAGGAGCCAGTGTTAGCTATGCTACATTCTCTAAAGCTGAATGCCAACTTGGCCCTTGGTCGTGCTCAAAAGAGGCTCGTGGTGGTTGCCCTCACCTTCCTCTTTTACCTCTCTTACCCTCCTTTGTCTTCACTTCCCATGTTTTCGTTCAAAACCATAGTCAAAGCCCTTTTCGATTCCCATGCTTTAATACGCGCAAAACCTCCATAAGACCCTACCATTTAACCTCGGCGCTTTCATTCCTCATTGCAATTGGAAAATCGCTATAAGGCTACGCCCCCCTGTCTTCCACCGACGCGATGTTCGGATCACTCCTCCGCCGTTGATCGTCCTGATCGAACGGTCCCCGCCGCCAAAACCTTTTCCCTCCCACGTGCTAAAACTCGTTTATTTCCTCACTGTCCGATCGCTTTCCGCGTGATCCAACGACATTCGCACCTCCCGACCCCGCGAACTGCCCGTGTGTTAACCTGCGGGGAAAGCAGTTTTCCTCTACCACGTGTCGCGTGTTCAATGGTATCACGTGCCCATTGTACGTTTACCGCCATCCTCCGAAAGTGGTGTGGGGAATACCGCTTACCGCCCATCATACCGTTCCCCACTCATTAAAATTTTCACATCTTTTCTGCCTGATCACCGTCGGATCTGTCTGCCCGAGATCTGATGGCTCACGACTAACCGCCTCATGTTTCTGCCCGATTCCTCTCACCAAGAGATCCCTGCCTTCCATGCACCAGATCTAATGGCTCACAATTTTCTTTCGCCTTGCCTCCCGGTACTCCCGGCCAAGTGCTCTTCGCCGTCCATCTGCGCGATCCGACGACTGAGATCTGTTCCCATCAGACTCATGCCTCCTCCATTCTATCCATGCCCATAACCTGTCCCGTGCATCCAAAGGATGAATGTAACATGTTCACCTGTACCTAGCGCATTTCATCTCCAACAAACACATTCAAGAAACAGAGTGGCCGAGAAGAAAAGGACCAACCTCGAGCAGTTAAATGTATTTATCAGTTATGGAACTTCTTCCATATTACACTCCAGCTACTCGAGGAGTACAACATAGCATCAGAGAATGTCAAATTTAGTTATTAAAGCAAGCAGAGTGTAGCAGAGACTCCATCAGAGAGTTAAGGTGGTTGGTGGTCCATTATGACCCCTCCACGCATAGCACAACAACATATCTTTGTAATCAAACTCTATATATACCCAAAACATAGATGTAATGAGGGTTTATGGTTGTTGTTTTGATGTAAGGTTCAACTTCCGGAGACTGTAACTACTGTGATACCTGTAGTGTCTGGTCTTCATTTTTAGCTAATACAAACTTCTTTTGTTGTTAATTGCTTGCTTTCCATTTCTACTGTGTTCTAGGTTGTGCCTGTTATGTATTTTTCATGTGCTCTTGATGTTTAGCATTAGAGGGACTGTCATCCCACCTCTGTGTTAGAATCTAGTATGTATCATTGAATGTGCTATGTAGGTTTCTGTATGCTTAGTGCCAGAGAGCTGTTATCCTATCTGTGCATTAGGAAATAGATTTGCAGACCTCTTTACTGGTTGCAGCTGGCCATCACATGGTCTTATGCATCTGCTGGTGTGGGTAGTATTCTCCATGTTCACCTAATCCTCAAACTGTGAGTAATTGGTGGTCTAAAGCCTTGTAGTCTGGCGGTCTTCACCCATGTCTGGGGTTAAGCATAGTAGAAGTGGTTATCTGGCTTGAATATGCATCATTCCTTCCATTCATCCATTTCCAACATTTTGTTGAGTTTGTAATGTTCCCGAGCATCTCTAAGATACAACCTAGGAGAGTTTCTTGGGGTGATAACAAACACAACAAACTAATACACTTATCTTCATTTGAAATTTTAATATCAACAGATGCTAAATGACTTACCACAGTATTAAATGCATTTAGATGCTCAGTAACTGAGTCTCCATCTTTCATCCTCAGGTTATATATCTTTTTCCGCAGGAACAAGTTATTCACCAGAGACTTAGATTGGTACAAAGTCCCTAACTTGTCCCACAAAGCCTTCGTCGTAGCTTCCCTTGATACATTCAGCAATAATGAATCTGAGACACACAATCGTATTGTGATTTTTGCCTTTTGATCCAACTTCTTCCATTCTTCATCGGACACTCCCATTGGTTTAGTATCCGGATCTACCGCGATCCATTGATCTTTATCCACCAACAAATCCTCCATATTGAGTTTCCACAACTCAAAAGTCTGACCATTAAATTTCTTGATCTCTATCTTTCCACTGCTCACCATCTTCTTTCACCACCGGAATCGATCTTGCAAATCTCCCACTGAACAAGGTCTACCATAGGCTCGAGCAAAACCCCTCAGCAACAAAGGCGTCCCCTTGAAGCCAAAATTTCTCTAATAACAAATGTAGGTTTTAACCCCATACAGAAATTACCTGCATACGAATTCTAAAACACAGAAAATAAACAATGCGAGAGCATAACACATAAAACACATATACATAGAGATTTTCCCGAAATACCAAAACCGAGACTACCAGCTTGATTTTTTCATTATGTTCCTTTCAATTTTATAATACATATTTATACATGCCGAAGCATCCAATACCATGGAACAAAATCCACCGTGTCCAATACCATGGACCGAAAACCATCGCATCCAAAAAAATGTGTGAAAAACATGCACAAAACCATAGGTGGGTCCGCCCATCCTAACATAGGGGTTACGGGTACACCTCAAACCCCCTGTGACCCCCCCGCTACACAATCGGCGCAACAAAAGGGGGCTCTGCCCCCCCTCTAACCATCCAGTTAACTATGTGGGCTAGTCGTGGAAAAAATATAACACAACCCAGTAATGGGAAAATGAATGTTTCTCAAATTTTTCCAATTGATAAACCATTATTTTAACTATAGAGGGCATGTTATCATAAGAATGTGCATTTTGTATTGCGAACATTCTCATAACCATCAAGGAATCACCCACATATTTTATTCTCTTTATTCCAAGAGTTTGAGCAAGGTCCAATCCTTTCCACAAGGTGAATAACTCAGCCTTGTTATCAGTGGCCTCTCCTAATCCCCACACATTTTTTATCTCAACTTGTTTGTTAGGGCTACAAATTACCCCTCCTACTCCTACCTCCCCTATCTGAGCCCAAATTTTTATTAATACAAATTCTCACTATTATTTAAAAAAATAAAAAAGTTGAATAAATATCTTTTCAAAAAATTTAAAAATATTAATATTTTATTTTTTTATAAAATATTAGTATTATCATTAAAAATATATATTAATATAAAATAAATTATTTTGTTAAACAAATTTGAATTCATGGATATTAGTTTTAATTAATAAAACATGGTTACAAATGTGTCATTTGGTCCGATGGTAAGGAAGAGTTGGACCCTTTTTTCCTTCATCTTAATAATCAGTCTAATTACATAAAATTTACCATGGAATATGAAAGAAATGGTAGTTTTCCCTTCCTTGACGTCCTCCTTTCAAGGGAAGTTGATGGCTCTTTTTCTCATCAGGTCTTTCGAAAGAAAACTCACACTGAGCAATATCTTCATGTGAACTCTCATCATTTCCCGTCTCAAAAGCTTAGTGTTCTCAACACTTTAGTGACTAGAGCTCTGTTATGAAACCAGCTCACAAAAAGATAG
This sequence comes from Pinus tabuliformis, assembly GCA_031772625.1. Classification (NCBI taxonomy): domain Eukaryota; kingdom Viridiplantae; phylum Streptophyta; class Pinopsida; order Pinales; family Pinaceae; genus Pinus; species Pinus tabuliformis. The sequence goes on along the minus strand of CM062809.1, from coordinate 730,664,961 downwards.
AAAAGAGAGAACCACGCCTTAGAATTCAGCCTCTTCGAGGGGGCAACCTCCTTTACATTACATAAATGAACAATTCTTGGATGATACAAATGACAAAACCTCCTTTCTATATATAGGAGTCTAAGGAGTCACAATATAATCCATCCGACCTAACAATAATAATATAAAGCCACAAAAATAACAATAGAGGGATTCTATGGGGCACAGAAATAACAATATGGGGGTAATAGGGGCACAACAATATAAATAGGGGGTATAACTACAATAGTAATGGGGTAATCACTAGTATTATAGGGACCCAACATGCCCCTCTCCTTCAAAAAATTGTTGTCCTCAACGCTTGAGCAGTTCTGGATACTTTTGCATAAAATTCTCATCCTCCCATGTGGAATCTTCAGCGGATAAGTTCTTCCACTTGATAAGATACTCTGAAATTGATCGATTTCGTAGCTGTCAAGTTCTTGTTTCTGTGATTTCTTCCGGTTCCAATATAATTTTTCCTTCCTCGTCAAGTTCTAGCAATATTGTTTGAATTGGGAGCTTGTCACCTATAACCTTCTTTAAACATGAAACATGGAAAACTGGGTGTAATCGAGAAGCTGCAGGAAGCTCCAATTTGTATGCCATAGTACCAATCTTTTCCAACACCTTGTACGGACCATAATACTTTGGTGATAATTTATTATCCTTCTTAGCTTGCTTTAGGGACATTTTCTTATATGGTTGTAGCCGTAGGAATACCCAATCACCTACATCAAAACTTCTTTCACTGCGATGTTGATCTGCCTGTTGTTTCATTCTATTTTGTGCCAACACGAGGTTATCCTTTAAGAGTTGGAGGACTTGTTGTTGATGTTCGATGTGATGTTCCACTGCCTGAACCTTAGAATTTTCTCTTAAATATGATGTGATGGATGGTGGTTGATACCCATAAAGTGCCATAAATGGGGTCATTTTTGTTGCTGTATGGAAGGAAGTGTTATACCACCATTCAGCTAGATGAAACCATTTGACCCATTGTGTCTGTTTATCAGATACAAAGCAACGAAGATATCCTTCCAAACATTTGTTTACTATCTCAGTTTGCCCATCAGATTGAGGATGATAAGATGAGCTATGAGCTAACTGAGTACCAAGACAAGGAAATAATTATGTCCAAAAATTTCCAGTGAAAATGGGATCTCTGTCACTTACAATAATCTTTGGGTTTCCATGTAGCTTTTGAACTGTTTCCATAAATGCAGTAGAAACTGTACTGGCCTTAAATGGATGTGATAATGCACAAAAGTGTGCATACTTGGTAAATCTGTCAACTACCACCATGATGACACTCTTTCCCTAAGACTTGGGTAAACCTGTGATAAAATCCATTGAAACCTCCTCCCAACGTTGGCTTGGAATGGATAAAGGTTGTAATAGACCTGGTGTCTTAATTGTTTCAACTTTATTTTGCTGGCAAACCAAACATTTCGCCACAAACTTTTGAATATCTGATTTAAGGCCATCCCAAAAAAATTCCTTCTTAACCCTGTGGTAAGTTTTTAAAAATCCTGAGTGCCCTCCTAAGGGAGAAGTGTGCAATTCCATAAGAATCTTTTGTTTTAGCTAGGAATTCTTACAGAGGTATAAACGATCTTTGTACCATAACGAATCATTTTGCCAGCTAAATGTATCAGAAGTACTGGAACCTTGTTGTAGCTTTTGAATAAGTGCCCACACTTCTTCGTCGTTCTTCCATTCCTCCCTTGCTTCGTTTATCCAATCTGATTGGATAATAGAAATGGCACACAACAATGCTTCCACATCCTCATCCTTTCTTGAGAGTGCATCAGCCACCACATTTTTCTTCCCTTTTTTGTAGATGATTTCAAAGTCATAACCCAACATCTTTGTGACCCACTTTTGTTGCTCTTCAGAGGATAATCTTTGTTCTAAAAAGTATTTAAGGCTATCATGATCCGTTTTTACCTTGAAGTGTCTTCCCATTAGGTAGGGTTGCCATTTCTTAAGTGCATGGAGTATTGCCAACATTTCCTTCTCATAAATAGCTTTGTTTAAAAACTTTCCCTTGATTGGACGACTTTCAAAAGAAATGGGTCTTTCATCTTGCATTAGAACAGCACCAATTCCATTTCCTGAAGCATCACATTCCACAATAAAGGTTTTTGTGAAGTCCGGCGTAGCTAAGACTGGTGCTTGGCACATTGCCTCTTTAAGATGTTCAAAGGCCTTTGTTGCTTCCGAAGTCCATGAAAATGAATCTTTCTTCAATAATGTTGTTAGAGGTGCTGCTATTCTCCCATAATTCTTAACAAACTTGCGATAATACCCTGTCAACCCAAGAAATCCTCGCAGATGCTTTATGGATGTGGGGATTTTCCATTCCTTAATGGCTTTAATTTTGCTAGGGTCTACCTTAACTCCTTCATGAGATACAATATGACCCAAATATTCCACCTCCTGGACTCCAAAGAAACATTTGGATCTTTTTGCATATAATTGTTTCTCCTCCAATAGTTGTAACACCCTGTCAACATGTTCAACATGATCCTTCCAAGACTTGCTGTAGATTAGTATATCATCAAAAAATACTAACACAAATTTTCTAAGGAATGGTTTGAAAATTGAATTCATCAAACCTTGAAATGTTGAAGGTGCATTGGTAAGGCCAAAAGGCATGACCGAAAATTCATAATGACCCTCATGAGTTCTAAATGCTGTTTTCGGAATGTCTTCAATCTTCATTCTAATTTGATGATATCCCAAACGAAGATCCAACTTGGTGAAGTAAATTGATCCATGCAATTCATCTAGTAATTCATCAATAACAGGAATGGGGAACTTATCTTTAATAGTGAGCTTGTTGAGCTCCCTATAATCTGGACACATGCGCCATGATCCATCCTTCTTGTGCACCAATACTACTGGAGCTGCGAAAGAACTTTGACTCGGTTGAATTATACCAGCCTCTAGCATTTCTGCAACCATATGTTCAATTTCACTTTTTTGGACATATGGATATCTGTACGGCCTGATGTTTGGAGGAACACTTCCTGGAATCAGATGAATAGCATGATCATGATCACGCATAGGTGGGAGACCTTTGGGAGTCTCAAATACCTTGGAATGATTGTCCAGGACTTTTTGGAGATCTGGAGAAATAGATGATTCCAATGTGGAAACATCTAGCGAACATAATTGTGCAATTACACCTCTTTGCTCCTTTTTTAGAAGCTTTGTCATGCCATTAGAGCTGATTATCTTTCCTGGTTTCCCTGCAATACCCCTTAATTCAACTTCCTTTCCTTCCACGGAAAATTTCATGAAAAGTTCTTGAAAATTAAAAGCTATTGTACCCAAGGATTGTAGCCATTGGACTCCTAGTACAACATCAGCACCTCCCATTGGAATGGAAAGCATTGGGCTAGTCAGTACATATTCTCCCATGGATAGCTTGATATTATGGCACTTTCCAGAACAATTTATTGTTCCTCCATTTTCAATCATCACTTGACACTCTGGTGCTGGATATAGGAAGCAATTCAATTCTTTTGCTACCCTACAATGAATAAAATTGTGGGTGCTTCCTGAATCAATCAACACTATTACCTTTTTCTTCTTGATTTGTCCTTCTATCTTGATGGTTTGAGGAGTGGTAATTCCCGCCAATGCATTAAAAGATATGGTTGGATTTATTTGTTCTTCATCTAGGCTTTGTTCCTGGAATATATCCTCTTCTTTTGACCTTTCTTGCTCCTTTTCTTCTTCCTCTTCACAATCTATGTAGAATAATTTCTTCTCAGCACACTTATGACCTTTTTTGTATTTGCTATCACAATTGTAACAAAGCCCTTTTGCTCTTTTTTCTTCCAATTGTTGTGGTGTCAACCTTGTAGGTTGTGGAAGACTATGGGCAACAACACTTCCGTCTTTATAGTTGTGAACGGTATGCTTCCTAGTTGCCATAATTTTGCTTTCCATTTTTCTTGCTAACCTGAATGCCTTCTCTAATGAATTAGGTTCCCAAAGGTGCACATCATGTTGGATATTATCCTTTAAAGACCCTATGAACACATCAATCCTATGCTCCTCTGGAATATCTTTTACCCTTATGTTCAATTTTTGGAACTCCTCAATGTGCTCCATTATTGAACCCTTTTGTTTGAGACTTATCAATTGGCTAAAAAAAGTGTTGCTTTTTGTATCCTCATAATGTGCTATCAATTCTTCCGTAAAAATTGCCCAAGTGATAAATTTTTTACGAGAACAAAGCCATTGATACCATACAAACTGATTTGGTTCCAAATATAAAGTTGCCATACGTACCTTTTGTGTGTTTTGCACATTATTGAGATCAAAGAATTGCTCCATCTGTAATATCCATGTGGCGGGATCCTTGCCATCAAACTTCCTCATATCTATTTTTGGAACAAGGTGAGTCTTCGATCCAACATTAGAGTCTATGGAATCATGATTAACATTTCTTTTATTCTCATCATGAGTTTCCTTTACTACCTTTTCACCATTAGTGACCCTTTCTTGTAGCAACTTCTTCAATTCATCCATCTTATCATCCATGCCATCAATTTTAGCATCCATGCCATTCACCTTAGCTTCCATGCCATCCATCTTAGCTTCCATGCCCTTTATCTTAGATTCCACGCCATTTAACTTAGATTCCATGCCATTTATCTTAGATTCCACGCCACTTATCTTAGCTTCTGTTAGCTTTTGTGAGCGTGACATTTGTTGCACTTGTTCTTGTAATTTTGATATATCATGTAGCATTTCTTCCTCTTCTTCATGAGTCATGATAGAGCTTTCAGGTTCCTTACTAGGTGTTTGCATTTTCTTTCCTCGGGGCATCAGTTACCGATAATAATGTTTTACTATGCCCTTTGAATTTCGTTAAACCAAGCTTACACAAAAATAAAAAATAAAACTACACACATTTTTTCACTTTATATAAGCCTGATATTGAATCTGATGTATCTCTGTAATTTCGAATCATCCAGTTCTGAAATTGGTACCTGCAGTAGCCCTCTGCGTCCTCTTTCCAATGACACAAGTATGAGCCAAATTGGATTCTCCAAGGAAGATTTATGTGAAATCTCCCACAGTGACTTGCTTTTAGACTGGTTCAGTAGAGCGAACTTGTACGACGTACCACGAGTCACTGTTTCAACCTTTGAATCTGAAACACACATACAAGAAACTACAGTCCGTCCTCTTTCTGTACCTTTTTACGAAATTTCAATCCGATCCTTAGAGAGAGAGTTATGACGATTTTCCCCAGGTCACCTGTTTTGAATGTAATTTAGGAGTCTGCAAAAAGGCCAACTTCCTCAGATCATATCTCTGAAAATATCACGCGAAAAGCTCTGAAATTTGGACCCAAGCTTCAGTGCCAATTCTTCTCAAATGGGTTTTTTTTTGCGACTTCTGAAACGTCACAGAAAAAAAGTTATAGCGAAAATGCCACGATGACCTGTTTGGAGCAGCGAAACCCTAGAATCCAAAGCTCTGATACCAAATGTTATGAAACCAACTCACAAAAGGATAGAAAAGAGAGATCCACACCTTAGAATTCAGCCTCTTCGAGGGGGCAACCTCCTTTAGATTACATAAATGAACAATTCTTGGATGATACAAATGACAAAACCTCCTTTCTATTTATAGGAGTCTAAGGAGTCACAATATAATCCAGCCGACCTAACAATAATAATATAAAGCCACAAAAATAACAATAGAGGGATTCTATGGGGCACATAAATAACAATATGGGGGTAATAGGGGCAAAACAATATAAATAGGGGGTATAACTACAATAGTAATGGGGTAATCACTAGTATTATAGGGACCCAACAAGCTCTAAGAGTCTCAGATGACAACATCTTAATGAGGAGAAAGAGCACCTCCTAAGTGTTTTTTTGAATACATCAGACACCAGCGTTATAAGGCTTTCCTCAAAGCTAAAAAAGGTCCTAAGGCTAAGATGGAACCCAAGGATTGTTTGTTAGGTGTTCATCTCCCTTTTATCCAAGGGACCACTCACAAGATTGCAAAAATTCTAAAGAAAAATAAGGTTCCTTCAACCTTTAGACCCCTGATCACCATCCACAGCTCCCTATGATTTGTGAAAGATCCAGTGGACCCTAAGAATATGAAAGGTGTTTACGTTATCCCTTGCTCTTGTGGGACTCCCTGCATAGGTGAGATAGGTTGCTCAATTAATCAAAGGATTATTGAAGACGCCGCTGACATTCGGCATGACAGGACTAGCTCATCTGCCTTGGAAAAAAATGCAGAGAAATCTAAGCATCACATCTGCCTTGAGGAGGCCCAAGTCATTGCTAGGATTAGTCATTTCCATCATTGAAAATTCAAGGAGGCCTTTAGAAATTGAAAAAGAAGGCCCAATAATTTGAATAGAGAAGATGGATGGAATATTAGCAGAAGTTGGGTCCCTGTCCTGTCCTCCTTTTAATTATTTTTATTTTTAATTTTTATTTCATTTTATTATTTTATTTATTTAGTTATATTTTTTTTCTTCAGTCAATTTATGGGTTTTCCATCATTCTTAATTATTTTTATTACTTTTATTAGCTCCTTTAAGCATTTATTTTTAGACTTTGATTACTTTGTTGGCTCCTCAATTTATTTATATTGCCTTAGCCCCTTATTTTATGTTGACCCTGATTCATTGTCTCTCTTCTTTTGTTTACTCTAGTAAATTTTATTTTATAGGCTATTGTCCCCTTTTTTCTTATGTTATATTGTTATTATTATTATTATTATTATTATTAGTTATTTATTTATTTCCTTATTTTTTTTACTTTTACACCTTTTTTTTTCACTGGTTTTCTTGGTTCTATATTTATTTGGACCCTTAACTTTTTAACTTTTAATATTTAAAAACTAGTCGTTTATTATGTTGTTAATTTTGACTTCGATTCGTGTTTGGGATTTGTCTTTGAATATTTTAGTTATGTGTATTATTTTATTTTTATTTTTCAATTTTATTTATTATGTTTGGATCCGATTAATTAATACTATAAATTAATAATATTATTAATAAACTATCCATTGTTTTAGTCGTTTGATGGACAAAAGGTCTCTATATTGAACTCTATTTAAGTTGGTGCCATGATATATTTCTTCATCTTGTCCTGACGATGAACCACACCGACTGGTTTGAAACGCGTTGGCAAAAAATTCTCAGATGTGATTTCTACCGAAATACTATTTTCTTATGCCAATTTTATTGAATCATATCAATATCTTAATGAAGTTGTCTTTAGTGCAACTTTTTGGACTTTTCGACGTAGGAATCCGGCAGAAATATTTGAGGTGAAATCTTGATTTGTGTTATTTAAACTAGCTTTTGACTGTATATATGGATTAAGCACCCTCAAAAACCCCTAATGCACTTCGATTGTGCAAGTGTTATCCATCAAGCTTGTGATTTCAATAAATTCCTCTTGGATTTTAAAGAAATTAGACCAAAAATACCCAAAAAATCTCCCTAAAGACAACTCGTATTTTAATAAGATAGTTAAAAGTGTTCTAAATAATTTTCTTAATTATCATTATGCAAAACAAATTTTATTAAATAATATTGATGTCTTAATATGATAGTTAAATATGTTATTACATTTTATTAAATTAAAATTAAATATAAAAACTATTAATAATTTTTTAAATATATATTATTTAAAATATAAATATAAATAGATTTATATAAATATATTATTCAATATCATGGACTATTTACCCAAAAATATATTTGACTAATCAATTATATACTAAACACCAAAAAAACAAAACTCACAACCATGATGTTGTGTTTTGTTTTGGTTACCAATGATCATTCCTTTTTTCCATCAAGGAAACTAGTGTCTAATTTCATTTGAAAAGAGTACATGGCAGTTACATTATATGACCATTACACCCAAGCAATTGCATTACATGACAATTTTCAAGACAGTAATGTTTACACAAATAAATATCATCATTCGCTATACAAAAATGCATATCTGGTAGTTAGCACCAACAATCTATAGTGCAGCAAAGCAAAGAAATAGTGCTACTAGAGAGGATCATGACTTGAACCTAAGCCTTAAAGAAAAACATGTATCCCTGAGCATATTTCAAAGCTCCAACTTTACTTTTCCTTTAAAATATTAATGAAAACAAAGCCGATGCATTTCTATATTAAATTATTAAGGTTATATCGTTGATTAATTATTTAAGTTTATATGGTTGATTAATTTATTTTCTTTATGAAAGGTTATTTTGTTGATTTCCGAGTTTTGTAAATTCATTTTTTTTAAAACTAGTATATCACATTAGTATATAATGCTATTAATCTTTGTTGTATCAGGGATTATTGTATTTGTCTCGTGGTCAAGGTGTGTTAACCGTGTATTATTTTTTGTGTTTTTGTAATTTTAACCAAATTTTTGGGAAAATGAAGTCGAAAAAATGCTCTGCAACCCTAATGGTCAAACGTCCATGAGTTAGGCAGCATGGGTAAAAACCAAACACTGCAGCAAGTGATAGACACAAAAACCAAGAACCAGAAGAAATGACAGAGGAGGAGAGGAGGGGAGAGATCCCCTCCTATCGAGATGCGTCGGCAGGAGAAGGCCAAAACACCAGCAACTAGGCAGAATAAACAAGAAAACTGGGACATGTCCTTGGAGCATGATGGCAGACAGGTAGCAGAGGCAAATGTTTACCATGTGCGATGGAGAAACCAAGATTTATAATCCTGATGAACAAACTGGAGCGATATAGAAGTTACATGAAACACCATGCACTAATTTGCAAGTTCATTGGAGTATGGACGACGGAAAAGGATCTCACCAGATGGATCCAGCAAAAATGGAAACCCCGAGGCAACATCAAGCTAAAGTTGGGAGCAAGAGGCTTCTTCACGATAATCTTTTCGAACCTGCACGATAAAGAAAAAGTGTTTGAAAATGGTCCCTGCTTTCATTATAATGCTGGACTGTTTATGAGATACTGGGAAGAATGTTATAACCCCGATAAGGAAAAATTCTTGGCAGCCCCGATATGGGTGAGGTTATTCGAGCTACCAATGGACTTCTGGGATATGGAGATCCTAGAGGGAATAAGAAACACAATAGGAAGTTTTGTTAAAATTAGTTGGAACTACAATAAAGGGAAGATACACCTTATATGCTAGAATTTGTGTTTACATGAATATAGCTAACCCTATTCCAGATACAGTCGAGCTGAAGTATCACGAGGAGGTACGGAAGAAAACCCTCAACTACAAGCACATTCCATTCAGATGCAGAAGATGTCATGAGTATGTACATCTGTTCAAGGAATGCCCACTCAATACAGAAGAAGAGGAGTGAAGTAACAAATAGCAGAGAAAAAATCAAGAAGACAAGGAAGGGTTTCAAGAAGTAAAAAGCAAAAGAAGACACACAAGAGAGAACAATAGTGAAAGGAAAGAACAAAAAACCTAGCCAAGTAATACAAACAGCTTTCAAATCCTCTAAGAAGAAGAAGAAGATAACAACGAGACCCAAACAATGGACTATTAGGGAGAAAAAGGAAACGAAAACGACACAAGCCAAGGCAAATCACATACCAAGAGGAAGGCACAAAGTGAACCAATAGAGAAGGAGGAAAAGGAAGCGAGGGAGAAGATGGACAATGCAGTAATGGAAATTGACACAAGCAGAGGAGAAGAACTAAGATGAGAAGAAGAAGTATTACAGAAACTACTAGATGAATGGAGACACCTGGATGAAAGATTCATTCTAGAAGAGAAAAAATATTACACAGAGAAACTTTTCAATAGTACCAAGCGAAATAGGGACAGGGAAAGATGGAAATCATAGAACAACTCGGCCTTCAACAGGATAATACTCAAGACCATCAAAGCAAAGAAAAATGCGGGAAGAAAAGAGTTCAGAGAAATCTACAAGAATCGATACAGATCATGGGAGAAATGTTAGTGAACATCGGGAGAGTAGTACTATTATCAGCGTATTCCACCAGACAAGCAAAGCGCCCCAATGATAATCACATCCTGGAATATAAGAGGCCTTAATAGTAAAGGAAAACAGAGACACTTAGCAGAAAGGCTAAGAAAAGAAAAACCCCAACTAATGTTGTTACAGGAAACAAAAATCTCATGAAGGAAAATGGAGGAAATCCAAAAAAAAATAAAACCGAAATATGAACGTATGACCATAGATGTGAAAGGCAATGCGGGAGGCATAGCAATGCCATGGAACCCTGCAGAAATCACAGAAGATTACTAGATAGGTATGAAAAGAATACTCACGGGGAAGTTCCAGTTAATCGGAAATAGAGAATGGTTTCTAATTTCAGCAATATACAGCCCTCATACACCAGCGGAAAGAGGAAGATTTCTCCTGCAACTTCAGCAGCTAGGAAACCTTCATGTAGAAAAACTATGGTTGATAGCAGGAGACTTTAACATGACAACATCAAAAGATGAGAAGAAAGGTGGACTTCAAAGAGAAGATCCAGAGATGGAGAGGTTCAGGGACCTTCAAGAAGAATTGAAAATGGTAGATATCCCAACCATAAATGGAAAATACACGTGGAAAAATCGAAGAGGAGGGAGTAGACAAATAACATCTAGGCTAGAGAAATTCTTAGCAACAGAACACTTCATTGGAAAAGATATCTTCTATGAAGCAACAATCCTCCCGTGTTTAGGGTCGGATCACTGGCCCATTAAATTAGAAATAGATATGAATCAGCAGAACCAGAATAGACCCTTTAGGTTTGAGGCATTCTGGTTGAGAGAACCCGCCTTCATAGATAAAATTAAGAATTGGTGGAAGGAGGCTGAGACTGGGATGGAAGGAAGAAAAAAAATGCACACCCTCCAACTCAGATTAAAAGACTTAAAAGGAAGGATAAAGAAATGGAACAGAGAAGAATTTGGAAATATTCAAAAGGAACAAGAAACTCTCCAGATAAAGATGAAACGAATACAACAGAAAATCATAGATGAAGGAAGAAATGAAGAGCTGATAGAAGAAGAAGGATTGGTGCTAAATAAACTGGAAGAAAGAATAAAACAAGAGGAAATCCTATGGAAATGAAAATCGAGAATCCAATGGCTAAAAGAAGGAGAAAGAAACATGAAATTATTCCATAAGGCAATGGTACAGCACTGACAACAAAATAGAATATTCTCCCTAAGAGACCACCAAGGCAACAGGCTAACACAGAAAGCTGAAATGGAGAATCTATTGGTACAACATTTTAAAGAGCTCCTGATAGAACCCAATATCAAAAGGGAGGATGACATTGATAAAATTAGTCAACATATCCCCAAAATAGTGACTAGAGATCAGAACTTGGCTCTCCTAAGGGTCATAACGAAAGCAGAGGTGGAGGAGGTAATAAAAAAGATGGCAAAGAATAAAGCACCCGGAACTGATGGATTCACTACAGAATTTTATCAAGCCATAAGGAAATTCATGAGCCATGATATAGTGAATGCAGTAGAAGAGTCTCAATGCACCAAAAGAATGCATCTGGCCTTGAATGCTACATTCCTAGCCCTGATACCAAAGACACAGAACTCAGAAGAACCACAAGGATTCTGACCTATAGCATTCTGAAACGTTATTTACAAAATATTAGCTACAATCATGGTGAATAGACTAAAACCAATATTACAAGAGTTGATATCCCAGGAGCAGATGGGGTTTTTCGAAGGCAGACAAATAATAGATGGCATAGTCGTAGCACAAGAAGCAATTCACTCACTAAAAAATTCAAAAACCAAAGGGATGGTGATAAAATTAGACCTAGCCAAAGATTATGACAGACTTAATTGGGGATACCTCCAACAAATCCTAAAGGCATGCAGCTTTGATGACAGGTAGATAAACTGGGTAATGTCAATTATAACTACGACAATTATGTCAGTACTACTAAACGGGTCACCAATAGAAGCCTTCAATCCATCCAGAGGGCTCAGGCAGGGTGACCCGATATCCCTGTTCCTGTTTATCCTCACAAGGGATGGACTAGGAAGATTGATAAAAGCTAAAATTAATAGCGAACAACTAAAGGGATTAAGACTTTGGGGAAATGACCTACCTCTAACCCACCAACAATTTTTCGATGATGTTATGTTATATGGACAGGCAACACTCAAAGAAGCAAAGAAATAATGGAAATTCTCACAGACTTCACAGGGGCCTCTGGGACAAAGATAAGCAAAGAGAAATCGGAAATTTATTTCTTCAATACCCAAGCTTCCTCCCAAGCCTTCCTGGAAAGAACCATGGGATTCAGAGTCAGGAATTTCCCTACTAAGTACTTAGGCATCCTGTTAAATGACAAGAAAAACAGAGTTTCTAATTGGGGTACCCTGATGGGTAAGATTCAACGGAGAATGCAAAACTGGACATTCAGGGTGCTGAATATCCTGAGTTGCATAATCATGCTAAAATTGGTGCTCCAATCCATACTGATCTATCAACTTACCAGCCAAGCCACACCTAAAACAATTTGCTAGAAAATGGTAGATATGTTTAAAAAATTCCTATGGCAAGGGTCGAGTAAGATAATAAAAATGGGCGCTTCTATCCTGGAGTTAGCTAAGTAAATCCCTAAAAGAAGGAGGATTAGGCCTGAGAGACCCATACATCTTGAACCAAGTAATGGGGGCAAAGTTGTGGTGGCGATGGACACAGGGAGGGAATGACCTATGGAAAAAAACTATGGGAGAGAAAATGTGAGATGCCTAGGTCTCCAGAAGGAAAGTTGAGAAGTCAAACTGAGAAGAAAGGCTCTACAATATGGAATTTGGCAAGTGCCAATAGGGATCTGATCAAGGAGCACAACTTCTAAGAAGTAATAGGAGAGGATAAAGCTAATTTTTGGGAAGAACTGTGGCAACAGAGAGAAAAACTCGATAACCAGCCGCTACTCCAAGAGATCCACCAGTTCACCAACCTAAATGAGGGAGATACAGTACGAAACTACTGGAGCCCGAAATCTAATGGATATTGGAGAAAGTGGAAACAAAAGGAAAATTGGCTAGAAGCACCTATAACAGCCCACTGAGAAATATATGAAAAGGAAATGTCAACAAGGAAAATAGAGATCAAAGAAGGGATGGAAACTCTAAGATGGGGACATCGAATCAAAGGTATGTTCACAAGAGCAAAATGATACCATCTAAAAGTAGGATACAACAGACACCCAGAAACAAAAAAATGGGAAAGCATGTGGAAAACAAAAACATGGCCGAAGGTAGCATTCTTTACCTAGATCCTGAGCCATGGGAGAGCACTAACATGGGACCAACTGAGGAAAAAAAGAACGCAAGGCCCATCGAGATGCGCCCTCTGCAGAGAATAAGAAGAGACCATGGAGCATTTAACTAACGCTTGCAAAGTTAGCGGCAACTTGTGGAGACAACATTAACAACTTTTTGAAATCAGTGACATAGATATAAACAACATGAAAACAACAATAGAGAACTGGAGTAATAAACCTTACCAGAATATGATCTTGAACAGCGCATGGAGACTCTCGATAGGATTCGTTCTATGGAATATTTTGAAAGAGCAGAACCACTTTATTTTCAAGGAGGTTGGTAGAGAAAATACAGATATATGGAACCAAATCATACAGAATATTAGAGAGACCATTCTCACAGAGAGGTGGTACAAGGAGGATTGGAAAACTAACCCAACAGAAACAAGAATAATGACACGCCTGCAACTAAAGCCAAGTATGATGCACAAGACAGCAAGGAAACACCAAAATAACGAGGTGGAGGAGGTCAATCACTACAAAAATCCTCAACAGGGGTTTATTAAGTTGAATTTTGACGGGGTTGCGAAAGGAAACCCGGGCGAGGCAGGCACTGGCGGAGTATTCAGAGACAATAGGGGAAGGATGCTCAGAATCTACGTGATGGATTGTGGCAATGTTACAAACAATGAAGCAGAGCTCCATGCACTGAAAAAAGGGCTGGAAATTGCCATAGGGGAGGAATAAAAAAATATACAAGTTGAAGGAGATGTGAAAATAGTAGTGGATATAGTCAAACAGCTATAGCAAGGAACCCAAGTGGAGAAAATCAGTTGTATCTGGAGAACCGCCTGGTTGGTTCGGGAGATAAGTAAACTCATAAGACAGGTAGCCTACATCCTTCCCACCAATGTGAAAAGGAATGGTAATGAACTAGCAGACAACCAGGAAAATTGGGGGTGCAGGAATGGTGGAAGAACTTCGGATGCAAGCGAGGCCAAGCTAGTCCAGATGGAGGAGTTGGAAAACTTAGTGCAACTCCTTGCACAAGACAAAGGAGGAGAGAGGAACCCCAGATCAAGGAACATCATAGAAAATCTAGAGAGACTGGGGAGACGCAACCGGGAAGGGGAAGGAAGAGGACAGGTGGGGGAAAGGATAGACGCGGAGAATGAAGTGAGTAGATAGGTAATCTAGCAGGTGACGGAGCAGTCAAGAGTGACCTACTACCATAAATTTCTTCAAGTTTTCTTACCTTTTTCCCCAGTCATTGCTGACCAATACCTCTTTATTTTTGGCAAGCTTGAGGAGGATAACATATGCTTGTTCTATAATTTTCACTTCGAGCAAACATGTCGCTATGTTTTAACAAGTCTAGCGACAGTGAAACTCGTTCTTTTCTAGAATGGACAAGTTTGACGCTATTATTTTAACGAGTTTAATGACAAGGATAACTCGGTCCTTTTCATTTTTAGAGAGTTTGAAAAGGGAAGAAAAGGAAACTCCAACAATTCTTTTTCGTAGCATAATCCCTTAAGTCCGAAAAAGGATAAAATAATACAAAAGGGATGACTTTTCCGATCACTTTAACAATCTGAAAAAGGCAAGTGCTTGAGATTTTTCATGAGATAATCCCTCAGGTCCAAAAAAGATTAAAATGTACAGGAGGGATGGCACTTCCAATCACTTTAACAAGTGGGAAAGGTCAATTGCTACATTATTTTCATATTTAACGAGTCTAAAAAGAGTTTAAAGAGGACTCAATTTTGAGGAACGAGTGGTGTCTAGGGTAGAAACTGGTTCCGGGTAAGCTTGGAACTTCTCAAAACATGGTGATTTCTGTAAAGAGGCTGACTCACAAGACCACTCATCGCAGTTGTTCCTCAAAAAAGGGTAAAACAACCAAGTGGAAGTGTATGATCAGCCAAAAGAATGGAGGTGATGGGAGGTACACAACCAAGGTTCAAAAGGCTGATAGAACGGCAATCACAAAGGTTAATTACTCTAGGTGGGTTCATTTTTTAACGAGCTTGAACCATGGGGAAACTATGCTGAGTTTTATTTTTTCTTTTTTATGCAAGCTCGAAACAACAAAACTAAAAAGCCTCAAAATGACAAAACTAAAAAAAATGACAAAACTAAAAAGCTAGAAAGCTAAAAAGCTAAAAAATGAAATTGAAAAAGGTTTGCATGCCCCCAGCATGTAGCCATATGGAAACTTCTGAGGTTAGGTAGGATGGTTTCATCCGTAGAATAGAAAAAACACTTCCTTGGCTTAGTCCGCTGAATAAACAAAGGTGGATGATGTGTCAGACCAATCACATAACCTTCAGGGAAACCATGTTAGGTAGGATGGTTTCGTCTGCAGAACAGAAAAAATGTTTCCTTGGATTCATCTGTAGAATAGACGAAGGTGAATGGTGTGTCAAACCAATCACATAACCTACAGGGAAACTTATCTTTTCAGCTGGGTTTGTCCGTAGAATAGACAAGGGTGCATGCCCCCTAAACTTTGTTACATTCACCAGACTACTCCCGGCAATCAGGTGGATGGAATGAAGGTTGAAGAGACACTCTTGATGCAAAAGGACCATTTAGGGATGATGTTTGACTTGGAGCTGTGCTTGAACCCGGAAATGAAAGTTGGTCAATAGTGACAATTTTGCCTTCATGTGGGAAGCACATCACTCGGAAGAGTGTTGAAACAATCGCTTCCACGTTATAAACATAGTCACATACAAGGAGTAGATTGTAATATAATGGTCCTGGGACTACCATCACACTCAAGTGAACGGTTTTCCTTCCCAAATTTATCGGTAACTTAGGAAGGATCCCTAACGGTCAGCTGGTTCCTTTGTTAAAACCTGACAAATTCTGTGTAACAGGCATAAGATATGGTGAACCAAGCGCTTTCCAAGCAGTTGAGGAAATGATACTCACTGATGCCCCCTCATCTATGATAGCACCAGACACGATCATTTTGTAAACTTGTACTATGAGCCGGAAAGGTACATAAGAAAGAAGGCGAGATCTTGCTAGTTGATTCCAATCAAAGGAATTGACTAGACTGCTTGGAGAGGGTACTGAATAAACGGGTGAATTAACCCCTTGAGTTATGAGAATTGGGGGATTTTCCTCCCGTTGTGAAGGAATGGGTGGATTGCCCCCAAGTTCATCGGACTCTGAAGTAACAAAATAAATTTGAACGATATTGTTCTTACTCTCTTTGGGAATGGTATGATCTTCTGAAGGTACAACTAGGTCAACTGTTACCTTGACCTGTTGAGTCTGGTCAGGTATAGACTCAGAAGATTCACTCTCCGTAAGAGGTGTTTCGATTGGTGGTTGATTTAAGTTAGTCGGTTTTTCAACTAGTAAAGGACTGGGGGAGAGTTTCTTGTAGCCAGATGGAAGTTGCTGCGGTGAAGCAGGACGATTATCCAATACTCTTTTGGCTTCATCAAAAAAGGGACAATGGTGAAGGTGATGATTCCCTTCACATAACTTACATGGAAATCTAGCCTTTGTCGTCTGTCCATGAACTTTATCATCACTAATTGAAGGTGTGTTATCAACATGATCTTCAATAATTGATGACACAGGATGTTTTGAACGGGGAGACTAGTCTCTCAAGATCCAAGGAAAGCAAGGACAGTCTCGAGAAAAATGATCACCTGCACAAATCATGCATGGATATTTGGCTTTGGAAAATATAGCTTTCGGATTTTCTCCAAATGATGCATGGTTTCCCCCTTGCTGATTTGGATTCTTCTTCTTCTCCTTCCATTTCTTCTTCTTCTCAGTCACCTAGTTATTAGCATCGCTACTTTCACCAAGCGAAGAGGAAGAAAGGGAGGGAGAAACAAATGAAGAGGAAGGCGAAGGGTCAACTTCAGTATCAACTGGATGCTGATTCAATTGCGGCAGAAACACGAGATTTTGAACCACAGAGGTTGAGAACAGCCATACCGGCAGACCAATTGTAATTCCCAAAAGGGACAATGTGGCCATATATGGAGCACCGATATTTCCCCAAGAAGAAAAAGGGCTAGTATTCCCCTCAAAAGGGACTCCTTGATTGGTGGATCCTGGATTTGTCTCCATATATCTCAACCTAAGATCAACTAAGGAGCAGGGATGTTATTCTGAATTCAATTAATTTTAATGATGCTTTGACACAACTTTTCTTTTTCAATTTTTAAGGGTTGAGAAAAAGCTAAAGATGACTCTAGTCCCCTTCAATTTTTAATGAGCCTGAAGTGACAAGTGCTCAGATGGACGCTTTCTTTTAAAGAGTCGAAAACGAACGAAAGTGACTACTCTAGAAAATCTAGACAAAGGGATTACCAAACCAATCGCAAAAATGCAATATACACCTTGGTGGTAAATTAAATAGAAATTACCAAGGACTTATGTACGGAATCCAATCTTCTCGAATGCTATGTTCAGTGCATTGCGATCGATAGGGTGGTAGACTTGGCTTCCTATGGATAAAGGATATGAGCCTATTATGGTCTCCCAATATATAATCGACGGTACGAGGAGCACAAGTTCATGCTAGCACTTGTCGTATCAAGGAGGAGGAATCACCAAACCTTCGATGAAAATGACAGTTACTAGTTTTTACAACGCCGGAACACGTCTCTAGCCTAGACTTCTAGATGTGTTGCATTAGGTTCCAAAGTGTTGTTAGGTTCATTGAGAATTATTTTAGAGTTGATCTTGTTTAAAAGTTTTCCTTTCAATGGTTCACTGCATGATGTTGATTTTAAATTCCTAAAAATGCAATCTACAATGATAAACAATCGTTGTTTATTTTGAACAATGAAAATCCTAGCTACTAAGGAAAGAAGATTACAATTCTTTCAAACAAAGAGCAAAGAGCATACACTAATCCACTTTCCTAAATCATTTTTTGCACACAAACTAAATGCAAATGCAGATGCATGTATTTGCTTTTTGTTCCCATTAATGTGAAAAATTCCAAGAAGGAAAACTAAGTGTAGCAAAGATCTTAAATATTTTACTCAAAGCGACATTTTCGACAATTTCTTTTTCAAAATAGAAAGGAAGACTAAACGATACTTTTCAATTTCGAATAGAAAATTCTTTTGACACTTTGAATATCAACTAATCAAATCAAATACATGAAAAAAAGTTCAATCGACTATCCAGGGAAGGAAGAATCCACGACACTTCTCTTTTTGACACAAAACGACAGTTACGACACTTTTTGTACCAAAGCGACAGATCGATTTAAGCAACTTTTCGACAAAGGACTGTAAATGATGGACAAATACATAAAAACATTTACTAATCATAATAAATGGAGGTTGATCTATGTGATGCAAGCAGGCTTCAGTAAGGAAGCACTGTTCATAAGAAGCAAATCAACTAAACAAGACTGAAAACAAGGACAAAACCCCCAAATTTCTAGAATGGAAATAGGTTCAGTTATTCATTGCACCTGGGCTTCACAGAAACAAGGATGCATCACACCTACTACACTCAAGAAGTGTGATTCATACTGGTTCACAGTGAAAGACAGTGCGATGGGCCAGGGAGTGCAACTGAAGTGGGTTTTGGCACAAATTTGCAGCTATTTTCAGTGACTTAAACTGAGCTATGATGGACAGTAAAGATAAAAGTATAGAGGAATGACTTGAGAGGTTACTGGGCTACCAAAAGGGGATCTAGAATGCTTGTAATTCAAATGTTTAATTCATAAACTAAACCAGAGGTTGACTCAAGCAGCATTCATCTACTATGCAATTGCAGAGCAACAACAATTTGAAGGCTACCTGGCTGAGTTCAAGCGCTGCCTATAGTTTATAAAATAAACAACAACAACAAACAAACATCTATTCAATCCCCAACGAAGTCGCCATTTTGTTTTTTGGAAAACTAGTGTCTTTTCGATCAAATATCCCTCTAGGTTTGGTAGCTACCCTAGAAACAACAGTTCAAAGTAATTCAACGATTTCTTCTATGCACAATAGATAAGAGAAAGATGAGAGGACCAACCTGGAACTTTCACTTAATCCTTTGCTTGATCTTTCTCCCCCTTGACAGAGCTTGCAACTCCTCTCCATACTTATCCCACTTGAAGAGTACCTGTAGAAACACAGTAGCAAAGAACCATCAAAGCATCTTGATATATTGTGTCATAAGCATTAAAGAATCAGATGTATAATGAACATACAATGGCATTCACAAATAATAACATTCACAAGTGCACAATTATATGGAAGAAAACTTGAAGAACTTTATTAAATAGAAGGGAGAATTACAACCCAGTTGTCTAATCCAGCATCATCCTCCCAACATCAATCCCTCTTCACCTCATGAAATAGCAATATCACACCAACAATACAATGCTCTTCTCTTAAATACAGAACTATCAGCACTTCCTTGCAATTCACAAAATTCTAGCCTTCGGATCTCTTAGATGAGGGATCCATTTATAGATCTGTGCAAAGGTGTGAGTCATCTCTGGGGTTTTGATTAGTTTCATTCCATTTGTTACAATTGATTCCACATGTTACAATTGGTTCCACTTGGAGATTTCTTGGATCTCTTACTCATCCCTGGGCAAATTCAGAGAGGCAAGTGTCATAAGAGAAGTTTCTAGAAGATTCCGTGAGTATCCACTTAGAAAATTGTCTCAAACATTTGTCCATCCTCGCCCATCACACCCTACAGAAGGCATAATCAGTATGCATCGCACCAGAGTAGTGTACCACTCAGTATGCATCACACCTGGCCAGTGTAGCAGTTAGTATGGTTCAGTTTGGGCCATTTCTGGATGGTTTTTCAGGTCGAACTTTTGGGGAATGATGTAATCAGATGACCATGATCTTTTAGGATATGGAACAACTCTTTTAGGGGTTTAAGAGCCCTAGTTTATCGACATATAATATTGGGGTTGAAGTGCCCAAATATTTCTGTAACACCCCCTTGGAGTTGTTCTATTTTTTGTTTCACAGCTTCCAAGTCCTTTCCAATTGTTTGTTCTCTGTTGCTAGATAATCTGTTTTTGTATTTGAATCTCTCACAAAGGCCAAGTTAGCTACAACAATAGATTGATGATTCCTTCTGGTATTTGTGACAAGCATTCTCTTTGCATTCATGAAAGTAGGATGTGTAAAGAAATTGGGGAAATACCTCTTCCTTTCTTGGAAAATGTTCCTTTGAAGCTTATTGAAAGTCAATTTGCAAATATCTATGACTGGGTTATCATCTAAAGGAGAAATTTATTCTTCATCACATGGAGCTTTCCCATCTGTAGGAGGAGGTAGATACTAAGTAATGGTCTATTATGTACTAGGAATAAGATCCACATCTTGGTTTTGCTGCCCTTATTCTACCTCCATGTCTTGGAAAACTATTATCTCTTCAATTTCTTAGGAAAGTTCTTGATCTTGTTGTTGTTTATTTTCTTCTTCCCTTAGCTAATTATGTCTTTCTTCTTCTACTTGCTTCAACTTTTCTTCTTCTACTTATATCTTCCTTTATTTTTGTTCACTCTTTTCATGTTCTTCCTTCTTCCTTTTCTCTTCTTCCCACCTCTTATGCTATACTTCTTTTCTCTTATTCTCTTCTTGTTGTTGCTTCCTCTTTTTCCTCCCACCATAGCCAATTTCAAGATAGATGGATCCTATTTGAACTTGAGACTTTGTTCCTTTGTTGGACTGTGCATAAACTTCCTTTTATATTTAATGCTCATTGGGTTTCACTCTTCTCATTTCCTTGCTTCCACAATGATGTTCTACTTTGGAGATGCATGGGAAGGGCATGCCTGGTCACCTTGTGTGTGGGATGCAGAGGAATTATAATAGTTATTGACCCTTTCCTCCTCTAGCCTAGATAAATTTCCACACGGCCAAGAGAAATGCAACCTAGCATAATGTTTCTTGCAAATTCCCATGGGATCATACTGATGGTAGTCGATAGTTCCAAACCTAAAGCTCTCCAATTTTGTGGCTTTAGCTTCCACAACCTTCAAGTTCTTGATTACATAAGATCCCACTTACAGAGGAAAAGTAGGCCAAGGTGTTTTCTTCTTCATCTATTGTACTATTGATAACCCTATGGAAACATGATATGTGACCCCTTGCACATCTAACTTATATGTGGCATACCTCGGTAACAAATGAGATGGATTCTAGAAACCAAACAACCTGAGTTAAGTTCCATCTCATGAGAAAAACCAATCAAAAACTTATGTTACTGAATTTATCACCTCATGGGGCACGCAATGGAGTTCTTCATCAAATATCATTCAGTACAAAACTTTGAATAAGTGATTGGATACCTTCTCAAGGACTCCTTTGTGACTGCCCTCTACTAACAATCTACAATAAATGTGGACATTAGGTTCTTTAGGTGTCGAATTCCAACTCATACTAGGAAACACATTCCGAGCAGATATGCCATCCAGAAGGTAGCCAGACATATACAATATTGCTTGCTTACCCTTGGGTGGATACTTCACCTTATTTACATTGATTCTCAACTGCTGGGCTAAAATATCAGACCAATTAAATACCTTCCCGCATGTGATTATTTGATGCAAAATGTAATACCATCCTTTAGTAAAGGATTCATTATCCATATGTCCATAAATATACCAGCATGACACTATAAAGTATTGAAACACCCTCTTGAGATATTTGGTCTTGTAAGTGTTCTTGGGCATCTAGTGAAACTTAGTTGGCTCTTTTACCCATGTCTTGATTACGTCTTTGGTGTTTAAGTAGATTGTGATAACATAGAAGTGTGAATCCATATACTCCTTAGGCTTAGGAAAGTCACACATCCAAGGAATGTCATGGGCTAAATAGGGAGAAAGTTTCCATTTTCTAACACTATTGAGTGACATGCTCTTAGTATCCAAGCCTTGCAGGATCCATTTGATGATGTTTGGAAAAAGTAGAACTAGAAACCTACAAGCTACTACGTCAAATCCTGATTGCTGGATACTAATTTACAACTCTCAGTCTTCAATATTTTCCTTGAATTATTTAGTTGTGAATGCATATTTGACAATGTTCCATGTGATAATGGAGTCCTTTTCAATGAAGAGATGAGTATCAGATAGAATAGGAATGGTGACTGGAGGAATCTCAACCACTTCATTAATACTTCTCTATGTTGTTTATTTTGAGGTTGATCTCTTAGGAGGCACGATGATGACTAACGATGAAGAAGAGATGAGCTCAAAACCTACAGTACCTATAACAAGAAGGGCACTCATTGCGAAGAAAATTACATCATGCATACAAATTCAACAATCAAACTTGAAGCAGGAAAATACTGATAAAAGGGGAGGACTGAACAGTTTTTGGGCTCTAAGAGGCATACTAAGCACTAAAGTTTAATAATATGTGGTGGGAGAAATGACTGCATAGTCTCAATAGTCAAGGAGAAGACTTGAGGATTGAGACTACGAAATGTACAGTCTCGAGTGGGAAAGGGAGAGAAGGGACTATGAAATGTGTAGTCTCAGGGGCCAAGGTTGATGGATGAGGGATAAATTTTTGGAATTCATAGCTAGGAAAGCCAATAACTATTCACTGCGTAGTCTTAGAGGTTAAGGAGTGAGCTTGAGCCTTAAAGATGTGAAATGCATTGTTAAGGAAGGGCAAGAACTACTAAGGATTGTACATTTTTTCCAGAGAGAGCGAGATAAACTTCTATATCTAAATATAGGGTAGGAGTAAGTGAAAATCATCCTTAGGATAAGTTAAATCAATCAATAACGAAGGCCAAAAAAGAGCACGTAAAAGGAAAAACATGCATGCACAAAAAGTCCCAACAATGGTGACTACTGGTAGGCAAAAAGGAAGAAGGTGATGCGACACTTATAAAAACTTAATGATGAAATGAAAAAACACTTTTACAAGATAATAATAATATAATTTCTAGATACATGAAAAGAAATAGGAAAATAATACTCATAGAGAAAAATTTGACAAAAGTGACAAAAAAGGAAACAAAAAGAGACGCATGAAAAAATTACCTAGAAAAGAACTGCAAACGAATTCCAAATCATATTGATCTCATGAGGAAGGCCATATATCGAAATTTGAGTCTAAAAATGAGCTCCACTAGCCTTTGTTATATATATTTTTCCTTATAGGGCTAGGGTTACGGTTTTTGACAGACATGCCTAAAATCAAGGAGGAAGTGACACATGTCTTCTAAATTGAAATAGAAACTTTGGGCCACTTTCAAACCATTATGAAAAACTACCTATTTTCTAGGGA
Organism: Pinus tabuliformis; assembly: GCA_031772625.1. Lineage (NCBI taxonomy): Eukaryota > Viridiplantae > Streptophyta > Pinopsida > Pinales > Pinaceae > Pinus > Pinus tabuliformis. The sequence continues at coordinate 730,641,394 of CM062809.1, read as the reverse complement.
TGGACATTAGCTTACTCTGAGAAACTTTGTAGTCTCATTGGAAGAAGGGAGTGAACAATTCCCAACAACAAGGGATTGTGCAGTCCACTAAATAAATGAATTGCAAATTCTTGAATCTGAGAGAGAGATTTTGTAGTTTGTATGCTCAGTGGCTACCAATATTTAAGGTTGCATATTTCTTATCCTCAATGCATTGTGCAGTTGATATGCTCAAGGGATTGCACAGTTTCCATTGGCAGGGGATTATGCAATTCCAAGACGAAAGACCGAAAGTTGGTGCAATATCAAGGCCGAAGTTGGCTTGTGTTTGGAATTTGTTTAGTTTTCATCGACAATAATTAGTCATTAAAAGGTGCTAATTATGGTAAACAACAAAAGAAATACTTGATTATCGTGAAATATAAGTTCTTATGGTTAGGAGGTAGGCTCCAAAATCAAAGCATAGGAAAGCAAGTTGGAGGGGAATTGTAGAAACTACAACACTTGGTGACACACTAGTAGCACTCCAGCTCTTTGTATGGGTCTAATTTTATAAGCCAGGTCTAAATCTTCAGGAAGTATTTCTCATCTCATCAATCACCATAGCTTCTTTACTTAGCTCGATTTTAACATATAGTTCCTTGATTCTCTTCATCGGTAACACACTAACAAAATCAAGTCAAAACTTAGTTATTTAGATTAGGGATAAGGAGTATATAGATATGCAAGTAAAAAGGATTCCATGGTCTTAGTTTCATCTTTGGTGTTTCTCTACTACCAGCAAGCCTGGAAAATACCCCAGGGGAGTCAATATAGGAAAACAAACAATGCTTCACTACAAGCAACCCTAGACAATACCCTGATGAATTTGCTTGCTTCACCTCCTTGTGTAGGAAGCCTTTCTCTTCTTTCACCCTTTATTCATTTATTTATATAACTGTATTTAGGAACTTATTATTTCACAGGACAGAAGAGGGATCATGACTTATTGAGATAGGAAGAGGTTTCTCCTTCAAAGAAGGATATATATATATATACCTCTGAAATATAGTCCACTTGTTTAAGTTTCCTCCCTTCCTTACTCTTCTCAACTAAGTTGATAAGATAAACCGATCAAACATAAACAATTGACTAAAGAATGTGGTACTAGTTATATATTTCAGCATCGTAATTACACAATGATTTTCTCTTAGGAAGAACGCATTTTCCATCTCGGCATCATCAACTAAAAGATACAAGGCCCATGCATAGAGAAGGAATAGACATAAATCCAAGAAATGACATTTGTACAATGTCCTCTTGAACTTTTCCATGCTCGTTTCAAACCAAAGCATGACTTCATACAAGGCTTATTATGACAAAACCAAAAGAAAATGCGAGATGAAAGAGAAAGAAAAATAGAAAAAAGAAACAAAACTAACTAAGTTAAACCTACTCCTAAGATACCAATGGATAAGTCAAGCTTACATAAAATGAAATTTCCAATGCAACCAACAGAGAATTACCTGACCTATATTGGTGAGGGAACCAATGAAAATAAAGATCATCAAGAAAAGCACATGACAAGTGTAGAAATCTACAACGAGAAAATGTGTTCAAAACATTCTACAGATGCATCATGATGTTTACACACATCGCAATAGACTCTCATATCAAAATATGCATTCAAGATTTCATTCTTGGTAAACATAAAGAAATATAAAAACTCGTGCTTAGCACAGGGGCTTTCCAAGTTTGATTCCTCCAACCATTGAGAAATAGGATTATGATAAGAAGGTGAAGGATCTTGAGATTGATAGATAGGTCCATTTTCACCTTTTGTGATCACCTCATGAGGGTTTTCTTGAGAAATAAAATCAATATGATCATGCTTGGAACAACCATCAAAATTGTGAGATCTTGACATAACCATCAAGATAGGCCGAACTATCTCGAAATCTTGACATGGTTCCAAGGTATCTGAAGGTAGATCATAAAAAATGAGTGGCTTAGAATAATTGACAGTTAAAGACATAAGATCATTACAATATGAATTGATGAATAAGTCAAGAAAATCGTGACCAAAATTTGATTTCTCATTCAAAAGAAGGGTATGATATGTGTGATAGGCTCATTGAGCAAGTTAGGACAAAGGGTATGAGGTGAGGAAGAAATCAAAAGATTGAATAGAACATCATGTTTCATCACAAAATCTTGTTCAAAATCAGAATCCCATACATTACTATTATGAGAGATATCGCAAGATTCTTGGTCTCCACTAACTCCATCGTGAACTTGGTCCTCTTGAGAATTGGAAGAAACTATTATAACATGTTGATGTGACAAAGGAGTATCAGGAGGATCAAAGGAAGCAATCGATGGAGACACGATTTCATTGATTAAATCATATGAAAAATTGAAATTTTCATTCAAATCTTGAATGGGATAATATGATGATAGATTGGAAAACTCGTTTTCATGTTGTCCAACCTCACCTTGAGTACATGGAGTTGCTCGATTTAATGAGGAATTAGAAGAAAGTGATAGTCACATGGAACGAGAATTTCTCCCTCAATAGTTTTGGGAGTTACATAACCTAGGAATTTTGGAAGACTTGAAAGGGATTCAGGTTCAGGTGGATTCAAAGAAATCTAAACAAGATACTCAAATTTCTCTTTCATAAATTCCAATCAATGTCATCCTAAAAAAATTCATAACAAGATTGAATGAATTGATCATGAAAATATTCAATAGATTCATCTGGTTTCATTATGAGGTAGATAATCTTCATCTAAATATTTTCATAATCATACTTGTCAAAGGCTAGGTTAATCTCTTTGACAGGTTGTTCAAAAAAATGAATAAATGGGGTCAGAAAAGTGTAACATCATTGCTTAACACATGCTTCAAAAGTAAGAATGAACAACCTACAAGCAACATCTTCATAATCAGTTTTATGAGAATTCAAAAATTCAAGAAAGCGAGAGGTGTGATCAAGAATGGTTGTTCCTCCCTCACTGTCAAATTTCAAATCTGACAAATCATGCATAATGTTATCACCAAAAAATGGATCATCTAGCCTAATTTACTAGATGGATCAAAGTATACCATGTAAAGCCAATTTTACCCTAGTAAAATTGTTTTCACTATGAGAAATTACCTAATAAACCACCTGTATTAAGTAATTTATAGTTAAACCCATGAAGAATAATTAAATAAATCATTATTTATTTTCTTTTCTTCTAGGAATAACTAATTTAACCACTATTTTATTATTATTCCTTGTCAAATTTGACCCAATCATGAAAACTAAATAGATAAATAATTATTTATCTTATTTTTCTCTAAGAATAATTAATTAATCACTAACTAATTATTATTCTTTGTTAAATTTGACTAAATCCCTTAGGAATAATTAAATAAATCCTTATTCTTTTATTATTCCTTAACTAATTCCTTCAGATAATAAATAAATCATTTATTTATTTATTATTTCTAAATAAAAGTTTAAATACTTTTTCCCTCCTAAACTAATAAAATAAAATATTCCAGGTGGTTATTCCAAGAATGTGATCAATAATATTTTATTATTGCTCATTATTCAAGAATAACTCAATATTTTGTTATAAATAGAAGGGTTTTCCATTCATTATTCACATTTGATTATTTTCATTATTGCACGTATTGTTGTAACTATGATTATTTTCATTGTCGCACACCATATTTTTGCTAGGGTTATGCATTATAGAGGAGAGAGACTCTACAGAAGCTGAAATAGTTTGAGGATTGCCAAGAACCCATCCCATAGAGGGCGACTGGTAACATATATTTGCTCCCTTCACAAGTGTTATAATAAAATCATTCTTTACAAATCTGGTTTCCATTGGATATTTTGGGGTTATTACTCTTCATTTTACTATTTAACTATGATTGCAACATAGATCCGGATTTTGGGGAGGTTTTGTTTCTATCAATAGATGCAAATCTACAATTTTTAGCAGTTATTTCTATTGTTGAGATCATTTTTCATCCACGATCTTAAGTGGGTTCTCTTCGTACATCATTGAGAAGAAAACACTCCAACAAATTGGCGACTCCACTGGGTTTTATACTTCATATCCAGAAACTTGGGTGACCTTTGGTTTTTAGCTTAGGGTTTCCTCTTTCTTCTCTTCTATTAATGTTTCCTAGTTTTTTAACCCTAGATCTGATAAATTTCTGCTTTTTGTAAGCTTTCTGGTCATTTCCACAGGTCACGGGAACCAGTCGCGGCAAAGGCGACACTTTTTTATGAAATTTGCAGACCAGAATTCTCGGAGTAGAAATCACAATTTTCAACCCAAAAGGTGCGATCTGGGCTCCAGAACGTAGCTTTCTACCCAAAAAGTGTGATTTCATCAAAAAACAGGTTAGAACCTGCGATTTCTAGGTTTTAGGGTTTTTCTCATATCTGTTTCTGGGTTTTGTTGAGAGCTGTCTGTTGGGTATCTGACCTCTGTCTCATCCCACTTAGGCCTTGATCCATTCTATTTTACTCGTCAAAGTCGAATTTAGCCTCCTTTAGGGCTTCTAGTACACTTCTGCCTTTCTAGGAGGAGTTTAACTAAGTGAGAAGTATGAGTTTCTACAACACTTTCAGCCACATTTTCCAGATCTGTAACCTTGTGTTTCATATCTGATAAGATAGGTTGATACCATCCATAGTTTCACATTCAAACTTGTGTGTTCATTCCCTTAGGGTCCCCTCAGTTGCCCTAGGTGTTTCACCCATCTCCCTATATTTTTGCAGCAATCTTCCCCTCTGGTTTTTTGTTGTTGCTACACCACTTTCCAGCAACTTAGAGTCACTTGATCCCAATCACATCGACATTCAAATATCTTAACCATTTTAGTCTATTTTCCATCAGTTTAGCCACCTAGAAGTATAGTGTTTGCAAACCCAGTTTGGGTGGGGTTTAGTTAATCATTTTTCTATTTATTTTCTATTGTTTACTTTAGTTTATTTACAACAAGATTTTTTCTTTTTTTAAAAACATGATATACGTTTAATCAATTAATACTCTTGCACACACAAGCACACCTTAAGTGAAGGATGCTTAATTAAAACTGCCAAGCCAAGACTTAACATAATAAATTTATATCACCACATCAGAGACAGAAGATATATTGTTGATCTCCCTTCACCTTTTCCATGTTCCATGTGTCCTTCCATCATTGTGCCACCAAGGCATCAGTTGTGGAGACTATTAGGCCTGCACCTCCAGTTTTTGCTTGGGCGTATTACTCCTCCCCATCAGGTTCGAGTTCATTGTCCTCCAAGTCCCCATCCTGACTCTTCTCCTGGTCCTTATGATTCCTCATCTAATTCTAAACCTCCTTCACCGCATATCGTCACCATGTCTGGACCCACAACTGGTGCAGGCCCCAAATCTGGTGGTGTCTTCAGTGCTATACCGATGGTCACATCAGGCAGAATAGTCTTAGGAACCATTCTAGAATCCCCCATGCTCCCATTTATGGTTGGGTTAAGTCTATCGGATCTTAACCAGTTGATAAATGATCCCATACACCGTGATACTGTTTGGCCCTCTATGTCAACTAAGCTTCCCTCAAACATTCCAAAATTTGAGGGTATTGCTGGAGAGGATCCTACCAACCATTTTAGATCCTTCCACATGTGGTGTTCATCCAACTCCATAGCCGATGACTCCATTCATCTTCATCTCTTCCAACACACGCTCACTGGAGATGCTGCAAAATGTTATGTAGACTAGCCCTCCACCTATCATTCCATTTTTGTGACACTTGCTAAAGCGTTCTTATCATATTTCCAGTTACCTCTCCAATATGACACTAGTACTGAGATTTTGACCACATTCTATCAATCCTCCGTTACTCACCTTTTTGACCATGTTCAAGAGTCGCGTCGAAGAGGGAGCACATGTCGTGCCTCGCCTTTCAAAGAACATGTCTATCTAGATTGTTTTCTCAAGAACCTTTTATCCCCCATCAGGAAATATGTCGTGTCCCATTTTCCCCAGACCGAGGAAGAAGCTCTCCAGACCTCTTTGAGATAGGATCTGATTTATGCTCAATCAGGTTATGTCTATACCTTTATTCCATACCTCCCTCGTCCTGGGATTACTAATTCACTGCGGGCATCTCATGCCGCTGACGATATCGTTGGATCCATTTCACACTCTTCGCCATATTCTCATAATAGTTATGGCTACCCACAGGGGGGCACCAATTCCTCCAACATTTATGCACCTCCTGCTAGCAACACGTTTTGAGGGCCCCAACCCGTGTACCAAACTATCGCTCCTTCTTATGCACATCCTGGTGCTCCAACCCCTCAAGCATTAGTGCCACACCCTCCCATGCATCCTCAGCCCCAATAGCCACCACCTCCTTAAGGTCAGGTGTTTGCATAGCAGAGTGATACCAATCCCCAGAATTCGGAGAAAAAGAATAAGGGGAAGGGTAACAAGTCCAACCAAGGTAACCAAGGTAACTAGCCTAGTGAACCCTAGGGGAACTAGCCTAACACCAACAACCAACAATAGGGTGGCCAGCCCAATAAGAACAAGGATATTCATACCAACAAGCCTTGTGCATGTTGTGGTGTAAATGGAAATTATACACATGAGTATCCTCTTTTACCCCTTATGCGCCAATTGTGGGAAGCTCAAGTAGCTTCGCAAGGTCAACAATTGCCTTAGAATCTTGCACCACCTCAACCGACTGTGCTCACAAATCCTTTCCCCAAGCAAGGATTTGTTGTTGCTCAACCCCATCTAGGTGAAGAAACCAACCCCCCCCCCCCAACCTTCTGGTCTCAGTGACTACCAGATCCTGATGATGAACTCTGATGAGGTTAACCCCTCCAATATCAACCTACAAACTCGGTCGCACCAATATGACAAGCCCTCCACTTCGTTAGCTACTGAGTCCAAAACCAAAGTGTCCACTGAGCCTATTACGACGCCACATGGTCCTTTACAGATCCCTCAACCTAAATTTGAGGCCATACAGAAGATCCCAAAGGGAACATTACACCGTAATGCACTTCTAAGAGAGATGCCCATACATATAGTATAGCAGACGACTTGGCGCAATCACCTGCCACCATTTCGACACAGTGGAAGTCCTCTAGTGGTGGTCTTCCCAAAAGAAGGCTCTAATAATTTCCTTGGATGAAGTGGACCCTTCTGATGATCGTTTGGTTGTCTTTTCGGTTGATACATCAACGCACCCCCCATTTCCTTCATCGGTTACTTTCCAGATACCAGTTAGAGCCTATAATGCCATCATCTCCAGATGCATTATTGACGAAGGTGCATCCACTCATGTGATGTTTGCTACTATTTGGAAACAACACAAGTCACCCGAGTTGTCCCCCTCCACCATCACTTTGCGTGCATGGGATGGACACTCCTCCCAACCCCTTGGCATGTACCGCAACTGTCCAGTGACTCTTGCGGGAAAGACTGTCCATGTAGATATCGAAGTCATCGATGCTCTCTTGGATTACAATATTCTCTTAGGTTGTAGTTACACATATTCCATCTCTGCTGTTGTGTCTACGATGTTCCACAAGATGTGCTTCCCCCATGAAGGGAAGATCATTACAATTGATCAGTTGACTTACTACGAGCTGGCATCTGTGACTTCCCCCAAGTCCATCATCTCGTTGATGTCCGAAAACTAGTCTTCAACTCCTTACACCAGTGTCTCACCTGGAGTCTATAAGGATTCCTCATTGTTAGGTTCCTTCCCTGGTCCTCCCCCTCCCATTTCTGAACCTTCTTCCATGAGTGTTTGCATGTTACAAACGTCACAGGCTGCCCTTAAATATTCTAGCACACCTGATCAACAGTCAGCTCCTCAACATCCTGTTATTGCTCTTCCAGCTAAACCCTCTGGACCCACTCCCCCAGGACTTACTCTATTTGTGGGTTCCTCTCCTATGTTCCCACCAGGAACTGTTCCTCTAGGTCTTAACCATTCAGGAGCTATTCCACTAGGACATCACCCGACAGGCTAGATACCTTTCTTATTCCCCCCTCTGGGAGTATTTTTTGTCCCTGTCATGGCTTCGCTTTTCCTTCCTAATGTGACTTTGGGGATCCTAGTATGGTACATTGATCCTCCAAAAAGCACTTTAATTGGTTAACTATGACCATGTCATGCTTTGATCGTCGTTCAACCGGTGCCCATGACCCCCGTTGTTGCTTCAGTACCATCACCACCTCAACAGGAACCAACTCCTATGGTGAAAGCATCTAGCTAGGGGGCAAAGGCAAAAAGAAATATTCGAAGGACAAGGCTCCCCAAGCTCCTCCAACCCCTAAGGCCCCAATGTTGTGCGCTTTGTGTGAAGTTGTTGGGCATGCCACCAAAAATTGTCCCAAACTTCCTCAACTTAAACCCTTGGTTCATGAAGTGTTCCATGATTCAAATATTTTGGAAGTCCATGTTGATATACCAGTCCCACCTAAGAAACTAAAAACACTTCGAACAAACCACCCTTGTGCCCTTTATAATCTTCATGGTCACTATTCCCATTGTTGCCTTCATCTTGATGAGTTTCACGATTGCCTTGGGGCGATTCGTGAATACAAGGCCACTCATAGTAGGGTCGCTACTCCTCTACCTATGGATTATAGTACCACTAGTCAACCAAAACAAGGAAACTCTAGACCCTCTATTGTGATCCCCTCCCCTGATGTCGAGATGACGGACAACACAGGCCCCATTCTTTGCCTGTCGTCATCCTTGAGTTCCTCGCCAGAAAACCTTCCTGGGGTTGTTGCCCACATTTCTATCGAACCTTTTTCAACAGAATCTGAGGTCTCAACATCAGTATACCCTTCGTCTACTAGCCAGACATCTACCATCCAAGACAATGTGTATGTGAACCTTATTCCTCAAGTTCATGCACCAGGTAATGTTGCCACATCATGTAGTCAGAATTCCTCTTGTCTGCCCATCCCCCAGCCCGATGAGGATACCATGGAAGCTATGGCTACCCCTCATTACCCCTACACTTGAGTAAGGGGGCATTCCTTCATGAGGATTTTGAAGGCCATCTCCTTCCTAGTTCTCACAATGCACTCTACCTCCATAAATGTTGCTCGCAGCACATCCCTTTGATTTGTGTGTCTTTATTTTTGCCATGTAGTTTAGGTAGATTGCATTATCTCATGCTTTTTCTTTTGCACCTTTCATATGGATCCATCATCCACACCATATATTGGTCATGCCGATGCTGCGAGTCGCTTCTCTCGAAATCTAGCAGCAGCAGCCTGGGCCATTTTTACCCGCTTGCATACATTAGTCCTTTCAAATGGTGTGTGCATTGGATATGCCACCAATAATCAGGTCAAATATGATGTAGTGATAGTTTTTTTAATCGATGCCCTCGCTCATCGCATCCTTCATCTTCATGTTCATTTAGATTCCTTGCTACTTGTCATGCAACTGAATGATGTGTATCATGTTCATAACCAAGTCCTTTTATAAAATATCTATGAGTGAAGCTACTGGCATGTGAATTTGAAAACATTACATTCAGTCATGTGCCTAGAGCCAAAAACCACTATGTAGATACCATTTCAAACAACATTCTATATTGGCATTTATCACATGTATACCATAGAAGATAACCACAAAAATGACGAACCATCATCGTCATATAAAATGCATAATCATATTATGTATCATAAAAGTGTTTGGAGCCATAGATTTAAATATATCCGGTACGCCCATAGCATACTTGGGGGGGGGGGGGGGGGCACATAGGCCCTACATCTCCTTTGGAGGATCTCATGCCAAGTTAGGCTGAGATGCTTGAATCCATTTTTCGAACACTCGGAACAATATGGCGCTCCACAAACTCCTCCTACTAGGGGGCATCATTCCCACCTTTGCATACCAGATCAGCATCCCATTCTTGGGGGCATGATGGTTTTTCCCTGGCCATCTTCTCAATTAAATCTCGGCCTAGATCCCATTGGATATAAGTATGTTCGATTATCCTCCCATTCCGTGGATACTTTTTCCTACCGCCTCTCCAGCGAGCCATATGCACATCACATATGGTTGATGTTTGATACCATATCTTCAAATATTCTACACTATGTCTAGATAGTCCCCATGTTTGACTTATTGGATGAGGATGATTCTAGACCTCCTCTAGTAGTTCATTCTTGTTTTCCTCTTCCCTTAATTCTTCATCAGGAACCATCATTCCACAAAGCATTAAGGCCATCTTTAAACAAGTAAGGCCACATGCTTGAAAGTCATAGATCCTAATTCCAGTGGTTGGTTTATCTGCTATGATCTCCATAGCTCAATTTGAAAAACTGTCAGCACCGTTGGAAAGCTCTCACTAAGCTCCATAATGGGTCTTCCTCAGTTTTTGATGATTTGACTCTTCACTAGGAAGCCTTTTTTCCAAGAAGGTCGCTTCATCGTCTCTCAAAATTGAATTTCATCATAAACTGACACTTGTGCTTTGAGGTCCACCTCCTCTTAAGACTTTTCATACCATATGTCAACTTTCATCATGAGTAACCATCATTTAGTCATGTTTACATGGTCCCCACCGGGCCTCATCTGTGTGGCAGCGTCATCGAGTCACCCTTATTCAAAGCATCTGCAATGAGTCACCCTTTCATCCTTGGAGTCTATTTCATGTCCCATCATATCATGTCATAGTATTCCATCCATATTTTCATACCACTCATCTTGTGTTTCCCATTTTGGCCCCCATTCATACTGTCCCCATCCCCTCCGGAATCGAGTCAGTTGCTTCCAAGTCAACCATGCACTTTATGCTCTAACAAGGGTAGTCATCTATTTGTCCCTCAGTCCCCTTTTCCCCATTATCCCTGGTGTTAGTCCATCAGTCACATTACTATTTTCCCTTGTTCTTTTGTTGAGGACCCTCATTGCCTCATCTATCACGAGCCCTATTCTATCGACATCAGCTCATTTATTCCAGAAGAACGACCTAGAGGGTGGTGTATCTCGGTTCGAGCTTCCATTCTTGGTCATTTCATGTTCGTGATCCATACACTTGATGGTCTAGTGATGCAAAAGATTGTACTAGTGATTCTTGGGTGTGTGTGAGATGTTTCCAACCCCATGAGTGGGTGGCCCTTTAGGTAGCCCCCCACATGCCTAGATGCATATCAACTATGCTACAGCCTCAGATGCAGTTCTGTAGAGTTGATGAGTTCGGTTCCTACCGATCATAGTGTTTATAGCATGCACGTCTCCTCCAGATGATCCATTCAATTTTGTAGAGCCCTTGCCTGTTTAGCAGGGCTTCTCCAGTTGTTCCACCCTCCCTCCCACCCATTTCTTGAGGGAAGGGGATTTGTATCTCATGTACTCAAATATTATTGTATTCGATCCTGGCTCATGTTTTTACCAAGGGAATTATGTATATGGGACACATTGTATTATTTTTTAGCTTATTATGCGAGTGTGTCATGTACCATTCAACATGTGTTGTATTGCTCATTCTCATATTTCTGGGCGAACAATTATTTTTGTACTAAGCTATCTCAGTAGGTATGGATATGCCTCCCCTGCCTCATTGAGGTTCAATACCACAACATAAAAGGAGACTTGCATTAGTCTCTCCCCCTCTGTCACTATCCTCTCGTAGATTCAGCTTCATTGGTCTCTCTCTCTCCCCTTGACTCCCTTGTGTTGTCTAAGTGATTTTGTGTTTACAACGTACTTCGGTCATACATTTTTCTCCTAACACTTGTACATTGGGTGGTAATCTATTAGCACCAAAAAATTAATCATTTAGCCTAATTTACTAGATGAATCAAAGTATACCATGTAAAGCCAATTTTACCCTAGTAAAATTTCTTTCACTGTGAGAAATTACCTAATAAACCACCTTTATTAAGTAATTTATAGTTAAACCCATGAAGAGTAATTAAATAAATCATTATTTATTTGATTTTCTTCTAGGAATAATTAATTTAACCACTGTTTTATTATTATTCCTTGTCAAATTTCACCCAATCATGAAAAATAAATAGATAAATCCTTATTCATCTTATTTTTCTCCAAGAATAATTAATTAATTACTAATTAGTTATTATTCTTTGTTAAATTTGACTAAATCCCTTAGGAATAATTAAATAAATCCTTATTTGTTTATTATTCCTTAACTAATTCCTTGAGATAATAAATAAATCGTTTATTTATTTATTATTTCTAAATAAAAGTTTGAATACTTTTTCCCTCATAAGCAAATATAATAAAATATTCGAGGTGGTTATTCCAAGAATAGGATCAATCAAATTTTATTATTGCTCATTATTCAAGGACAACTCAATATTTTGTTATAAATAGAAGGGTTTTGCATTCATTATTCACTTTTGATTATTTTCATTGTTGCACTCATTGCTATAACTCTGATTATTTTCATTGTCGCACACCATATTTTTGTTGGGTTTATGCATTATAGAGGAGAGAGACTCTACAAAAGCTGAAAGTGTTTGAGGATTGCCAAGAACCCATCCCATAGAGGGTGATTGGTAACATATATTTCTTCCCTTCACAGGTGTTATAATAAAATCATTCTTTACAAATCTGGTTTCCATTGAATATTTTGGGGTTATTACTCTTCATTTTACTGTTTAACTATGATTTCAGCATATATCAGGATTTTGGGGAGCTTTTGTTTCTATCAATAGCTTCAGATCTACAATGTTTAGCAGTAATTTCTATTGTTGAGATCGTTTGTCATCCATGATCTTAATTGGGTTCTTTTCGTACATCATTGAGAAGAAAACACTCTAACACATAATCCTCCCAGGCACTTTCAAACTTGAAACTCTAGAAACACGTGTTGGGTTTAAGATATGGAAAGGATCCATTTAAGATGAAAAGGTTCAAGTAGACTTCATGGGCTCAGCTTATCATCTGGCCCTCCTTCTAGCACCAAAAAACTTGTTGATGGTGTTAGAAGCCGCCAATGGGGAGAGGGGTCTCCTCGGTGTGACATCCCAATTAAACCTGTTGGCTTGAGGGGGCCTGACCTAGGTTCAGCGTTAGTTAGCCAAACAAATCCGTACATTACCAGCCCTTTTGGCATCAGCCCATGGAGTGCGTACTGAAGTCTCACCCGAAGCAGTATGGGGGGATGCTAGAACCAAGTTTCTGCACCCTTGAGATGGATGTGATGTTGGTTTATCCTGAATATACTTGCCCTCACGTAGGTTGCTTAGCCCTCTGCTCCACCCTTCAGTACCTTCGTGAAAGGGTACAATTGGCTTTCGCACATCCCTAACCTGCGACTTAGGGACTTTCGCGCTGCTAGGGAAGCGAACTACGATATCTCCCAAAGTAGGCTAACTGTCTTACTTATCTTATTAACCGATCTTAGTTAGCTTCATATAAACAGATGTTCTTACTTGCGTTCCATTATCTAAGACATTTATATACATTCGTGCATCATATAAGCATTATAAATGAAATTCATACCCACATAACAAGATGCATAAATAGGAAATAAAGATGCAGAAATTATAGAATACTTCTCTTTATAGATAATTTCAGACAATTATAGACTCGGCCTATCCTGCTCACTCAGCGATAGACTTCTAGGCCTCTGTGCACTTAGCTGCAGAGCCTCTACCTACGCTACAACCCAGACTTAGACTTCTACTTCAGATCTATCTCTCATACATCATATTGTCATTCTTTCCTTATTAAACTACTTAGAGCTTAGCTCTATTTATATAATCCCATGGTTTCTGGACCATGGATAGATCTTTTACAACCGAAATTATGTTTCCAAAATAAAGGGTGGACAACCCTATGACTCTTTAACACCTACGCACTCCGCAACCACAAAATGTGGAGTATTTACACTTGGATTACAAAATTTGACAAAAATATGGCCTTTTAGCCACAAAACTACTCTTGGGGGATTCCGCGCCTAACATGCCCCCAACACAAACATCATGACTCTCCCTTGAGTCACTCCGCAGGCATAGATATCTTAGCGTGAAGACCTCCCAACTCTACTTGGATAACTGCAACCTCGGAAGTGCACTGAGTGGCTTCCTCCTGGACTTCTTCCACTCGCTGCTCGGTGACTGCCACTACACTGCTACCCTGAATCTTCTATTGAGCTGCCTGTAGTGTCGCGAGCTTTCCTTCAATGGAAGCTATGATCATATATGCCTCATCTATCCATGGTTGTAGGCATGCCTTAAATGCCTGCCACCCACTCCATTTGGCCGCAATCCGACCATAAAATCATGAACAGTGACTTGAACGGTCACTTTCTGGTAGATGTGCGTGCTATTTCCACCAGTAGTGCAACTACCTTCGCGCTGCCACGGATGCTAAAATCGTGCAGCTCCCCAACCAGGGAAGTGTAGTATATAGTCTCGTTCCTCCTTTCAATTGCCTCGAGCACTAAGACTGTGCTTCTTTCGCATATTAGATGGTCGGGCCACCTATTTATGGCTTTAATCAACTGCCATTCACCTTTCCTGGGAAGGTATCTCCATTCAACTTAACCAACTGGACCGCGCCACCGTCGGTAATCTCCTTAATAACATAAGGCCCCAGCCAATGCATTTTGAATTTCCCAGGAAATTTATCAAACTTATTATCATACAATAGCACCAATTCATTCACCTTAAAGGTGCACAACTTAATATGTCAGTCATGTCATGCTTTTTCATGTTTCTTTTGAACCTGCTGATGAAATCCATCCAAAAATTCTCTCTTCTTCAAGCTCATCCAACTGCGTGAGCCTCTCTTCCAGGGCTCTTCGATCTGTCACACCTGTGAGCGCTATTATGTGTATACTATGCGCGATGTATTCCATAGGCATTACAACTTCCACACCATAGACAAGCCTAAAAAGAGTTTGTCTCGTCAGCTTCTTGCATGTCGTTCGATAAGCCCATAATACTGCAAGTATGCGTAGGTCCCAATCACTTCGCTGAGCATTGCAAACCTTGGTCAATGCATTTTCAAGCACTTTGTTGAATGCCTCCATTGTCCCATTAGCCTGTGGGTGATAAGGTGTGCTCTTTTGGTGATACACCTGAAACTCCTCCGTTAGTGTGTTGATCGTCTCATTCAGGAAGTGCGTACCACGATCACTCATCAAGATCCTTGGACATCCAAATCACGTTAGTACATGCTCAAATAGGAAATTCGTGGCTATCGCACTCGTGCAATCCTTCACTGGTTGCGCTTCTACCCAACGAGTCAAGTACTCTGTCACAATGATAATGTACCTCACTCCTGTCTTCCCTTGTGGATAAATAGGTCCTACAAAATATATTTCCCACTTCTTGAAAGGTTGCAATTTCATTTGTGGATTCAAAGGCATTTCATCCCTCTGTGATGGACTGCCTATTCTTTGAAATACATCACATGCCTTACAATATGTTTTTGAATCCTGATGAAGGGTTGGCCACCACAACCCGGCGCTTAGAATCTTCTACACGGTTGCTCTCCCTACACAATGTCCTCCCACGATGCCCCCATGAGCATCCATGAGGATACTGCTTCGTTCAAACTCAGGTACATACTGTCACAATATTTCATCAATCCCCATCTTGTATAGATGCCTAGCAATGACAAAGAAATTTGCCACGCGCACCACTAATTCCTTCTTTTGTTGGACAAAGTATCCTTCCAGTGCAGTTCCCATTGTTAGGAAGCATATTGTATCCTTGAAAGGACCATCTGCAATGCACACAGAAAAGAGTTGTGCATCAGGTAATCCTCCCTCCAAGTTAGTAGGTTCCTTCCCTGTTTCGATGCATGACATATGATCTGGTCCCACGTTCAATCGTACAAGCTTCACAACAACTTCAAAATTGTACTCTTGGAACAACAAGAGCCATCTATAGATTCCCACCCCCCAACACAGGCTTATTGACCAGGTACTTTAGTACGGAGTGATCCGTATACATCTTAAAGTGGCCTCCCAACAAGTAGTGTCGGTACTTCTGGAGCGCATACACCATAGATAGCCCATTGCGTTTAGTAGTAGAATAGTTCTTCTTTGCTTTAGATAATCTGCGGATTGTGAATGCGATAGGGTGGTCCAAGACTTCTCCACCATCTTGTGTTAGTATTGCCCCCAGCGCTATACATGATGTGTCGACATGTACATGAAACTCTTTCTTCCAGTTCAGGAGGACTAGAATCGGTGCAGTAACCATATTTTCTTTCAATATATCCAAGATTTTCTTACAGTCATCGTTCCAGTAGAACATGGCATCCTTCTTCAATAATTTTTCCATCGGCACAGTGATCTGGGCATAGATTTTGATAAACTTCCTGTCATATCCCGTATGTCCCAGATTAGCGCGCAACTGTTTCACACTCCTCGGTGCTTCCAAATTCAAAATCACCAGGATCTTTGCGGGTCTGAGATCCACGCATATCCTTATCTCATCCTTCTAGTTCTTCTCTTACACCACCATTGGGCTTACCCAATTGGATTCTTCCACAGGCTCAATGATGCCTGTTGCTAGCATTTTGTCTAGCTCTAAGCGGACCTTCTCCTTGTATTTTGGATTTAAGCGGTAAGGCATCTACTTAAATAGATTCGCTTCAGGCTTTAACGTGATCTTCATCACTCCTAGATCTCTGATTATTCCTTTCAAATTTGTAAACTTGGTAGGTAATAAGTCCTGATATGCGCAAACTAATTCAGTGACCTTATCCATCATCGTGTCATCCCAGTAGTCTCTAATCTTTACGAATTTGGGTTCTCAATCTGTGGTCCTTGAACCTCACGGTGGCCTTTTGTTTCTGGAATGTTAATCTTCCATGGATCCTCATCCTCCTCTTTAGTAGTTACATTATAACATTCCAGTGTGCGACTCAACTGAGTAGCCCATTCACGCTGAATTAGATCTAAAGGATCCTGTGGTATCCTAAAGATGGCTACTTTCACCTCTTGCAGCGCTTCATCAATATTGTCAAACCTGTCTTCAAATCTGAATGTCATCATGAATCCTTCGTGCAGGATATCCCATTCACCTGTCCCATGGCGAATATCTATTTCTATATACCAATTTAGTCGGATAACATCCAGGGTATGACAGAATAGGTGCACCCACTCAGGCTGTGGCTTTTCACCATAATCCTGTGTCCATTTGGCTAGATGTGCACATGAATCATCCTGCCCATCGTACTTGTCTGTCAGTCACATCTTGGGCTTCCCAAATCATGCTCTCATCATCCTCCTACATTTGCGCCAATCATCAAAGCTTCCCTTGTGCGCACCCCACCATCTTGCGTGTATAGCATGTAGTGCCTAGTCCAAGGCCTGGAAGCACTGCTTTTCTGGCACCTCCCTTTGAAATGCATACAAAAATATATCTACCTCATTTAGACCATCAAAAATAGGTAGATTTCTTTCCTCTAACGACACACAACACAATGACCGGGTCATCATGTTGCAATTCAGCATAGTTACTTCCTGTAACCGATTCTGGCAGTTGTTGAGCTATAAAAAGGGTCTCTTTCACCTCTAATTACCTCACATTAGTTTGTCAATCCAAGAACGTTTTGTTATTTCAAAGAGTGTCTCAGTCTGAGGCTATCATTTTCCAGAGTAATGCTAGTAGTACAGTGCTTAAAAATACAAGAGTAAACGGATGCTTGTTTACAACAAACTACTTTAAAAGATTAAACCACACATTCAGAAAACTAAGCAATTTATCAGTTAAGGGTTCAGTGGCAGCAACTCATCCCTTTGTAAACTGATGGAACTAAAAGAAATTAGAGAACAGATCGTGGATCTGGGAGCCAGACAGTAAATGTCAATGCTCACTACAGCCTTAGATCGCTCTTCACACCAAAATAACAATTGACAGGAAATGGAACAACAAATAAGAAATGGAACAACAAAATCGAATAGCAAACCTGAAATGGGATAGCAAACAAGAAACTGTAACAACAATTAAGTCAAACAAGCAGTAACACCTTGGTCTATAAGATAGAATACAATAGTCATGTCCTACAAGAATCAAATGGCAATCTTTCACTTTTAAGGACAAATTGAACAACACACAAAAATGGAATAGCACTGATTAATGATGGATTATAGAAAAACGCTTGAAAACCACGCATACATACACACGGCACACCTTAATAGTAATCTGATCCAGTTATCAATCTCAGTCAGAAAGAGTACGACTGCATTTCAAAATGGAATAGCAATGTCTATAAACTCAACAATCGCAAAGACATAATCGCTAAGATGAATTCCGTAATATCAATGAATAAGTGCACAGCACAGAGGCTCTGTAATTGAACAACAACAATATTTTGTAAAGACCAACAGTATTATATCAACACTTAATAGAACAGTGATACGTTGTAGAGTTAATGCAATAGTTCTGTCTTTTAGAAACCTCAGTAAATTAAACATAACAGAGCATGTGATGTAAACTAACAAAACACATCAGATTACCAAATAACACTGATAAGAAAACCGTGCATAAACCAAATGTAATAGTACAGGAGCAAGTGTCCTCCAAGGTCGGGCCCTTAGCCTCCAGGGGTACACTGCTTGAAGTTATTCCAGGCTCAGAGATGAAATAACAACCGAGTTTGTATTAATGCATAAGACGGAATTACGGTAGATCAGCTCTCAATGAGACTCGATGATCAAAGTTTCAATCTTAAGAGAAATTACATAAAGCATAAGGACTCGACAGACCCCCCGAGCTAACAGTGCTGCCTCTTTTATAATGGTGAAGGCGAAGATGTCTAGGTGCAAAAAATAGTTAAATCAGCGATCCCTCAGGATCAAGGGATCCTGAGGGATTCGCCGAACCGTTAGTCCTTAGTTATCTCTTTTCTTTCTTGTGCCAAGCCGATACCTCCACTTCCTTTCCAGGGCTGTTTCGCTTTGATTTGTTTTGCCTTGTTTGCATACGGTTTGCCATCAAAGGGACAACAGTTAACCCGTCCTTGTCCTCTCCTTTGGAACAACAACTTTTCGTTTTTCCTTCCTTTTGCATAAGAAAATGACAATTGTCAGTGTTTTCATTTTGCACATTAATCTCAGTTTTATTACAATCCCTTATCATTTTCCTAGTTCATGATGCAAAAGGTTTGTAAGTTCTAATCAAAAGATGCTGAAATAATTACCAAAAACATACCTTCTTTAGTACTCCACACACCCCCCTGATTACCCTTTTTCATGCCCTCATGAAAACATTGTAGTTGACATGTAAGGCAGTGAGAGAGTAGGCTGGAGATGGAATCTCATGTGGAGGTCTACAGCCATGATGCATAACTAGGTGTTCAAAGAAATGGCCTGTCTGACCCTTAGGCATCTCATATAGGGCTTGGTACCTAGGTGTAGGGTGCCAAATAATTGGACTCCGGAACCTATATCCTAACCAGGATGGCCCTGCCCTCAAAATTACTTCGCCATAGAGGTGCAAGAATTTGACGGCTAACTTAAAATTTTCATACTTAAATGGCTCCCTGAGTTGGATATTCAGATTAGAGATCTGATATCGAAATTTAGCTGCATCAATGGCAAGGTCTTTAATAGTGAAAAAGTATTCTATTCCTTCTTGATTGATTGATGTGTGAATAGGTCCTAATGCTTCAATTACACCTAGAGTCTTCATGAGGTTCCTATGTTCTCTCCACAACTGTACTAGATCCCTAGGCTTAGCTCTTACCCACAAATCTAGTCCGTTTTCTTGCGTTTGGAAAGCATTATAGGCTTTAAGCCATTTAATTTGATTAACCCCAAATGAAAAAAATGCCTGCAATTGGATATCCCCAATAAAAGGGCTAGGGTTTAGCTCAGTCTCCTGATCTAATACAAGGTTATGCAAATAAAACTCACACAGTAGTCTTTGAACTTTTACCCCGTTGTGCTTAAAACAATTTATAAAATCATCGATGGTATTAATTTGTATGGGAGCACCTGCTTTAACAGCCTTTATTTTCAATTTCAAATATCGTTCCATGAAAAACAAGGCATAATTCTTAGCAGGGGCTCTACATGCTAGGATGTCATTGTACAAAGAACATAAGGTATCCATTTTCTTGATAACTATATATAACCTACGAGTTACCTTCACGACTTTTTCTTCTTCCCTTCGCCACCCTTTAAAGGCCTGGCTTTTGGATAGATTGACGTTCCTAAGCTGTTGCTGTAGCTCTTCATACCTTTCTCGAGGGACCGTTTTCTTTATGAGCTTTTCTGCTGCTCGCTAAGCTTGCGTCAAACCCTCCCGTAGGGTTACTGTTCTCGGATCTCTTTCCCATGCAGCGGTGGAGACCGGGAGTTTTACCTGAATTTTCCTATTGCGTTGTCTTGCGTTCATGGCCCTTATCACTCCCAAGGGTGCTGCCTCTATCTGAATTTCCTTACTGTAGGTCAATATATCATCCGTTTGTATCTCAACATGGGTAACAGTCAAATGTTGTTCCTTTTGAATTTGAACAGCAGTCTGCTTCTCAACAACATTTAGAATAACAGCCCACTTTTCGACAGGGTTTTGAATAGCAGGGTGGACTCTGGTCCTCCGATCCTTTGTCTTGAGGGGTTTTGCTGGAGTAATCGCATGTTTCCTTCCCAAAGTCCTTTTTACTCTTTTCCTTGCTTTCAAAATCCTAATCTGCTGTCGAAGTTGAACTATTACATTCAGTAGTCTTTGCTGTTCTTTCCATAACTTCTTAATTTCCTCAATTTCCTTAGAAGGAACAGCAAACTGTTCACTGCGGCCTAGACTATAACCAGTTCCCTAATTTTCTCTTTGGGGTGCTTCTTTGTTGCTCTGCTCTAGTTGCTCTGGGGCAAGAACCCTAGCTGGTTTTGTTATTTCTTGGGTGACTTCCTTTTCTGCCCCCCCTTCTTCCGGAGTTTCTTCTAGTGTCGTCTGGCTAAGAACGGATTGTTCCTGTTCTGCATCTCCTATCATGTTTTCATCATGATCACGCTGACTCTCCTCTTCTACCTCCTCTGCATGTGATTCTTCAGGTGCATTTCTCTCCTGAGCAAAGTGTTCTTTTGGTACCTCTTCAACATGGAAATCTGATGGGCTGGAAGATTGGCCATATTTTCCCATATTGGCCAAAACTTTGGCCAATTCATCTTCTCTCAATGGATCCTGTATTGGGCTTCCTTCCTACTGTTCCATTTCCTCCTCCTGCTCAGATTGCTCGGTTTCTTCCTCCATTTCTCCTTCCTCGTTTTCCTGCATTACTTTCTCATTGTCTTCTCCTTCTAATCATGGGGATTGCTCATCCCTTGTATCTTCTATCTCTACTGGTTGGCTGGTATTTCCTTGGGGCTTCTCCAACCTCCCTCGTAGTTGTGCTAGTTGAACTGATTTCCTTCGTTTTTCTGGACGCTCAGGTGTACTGGTGGCATGTTTACGTTTTGGGGATGGTGTGGTCAATCCTCCATCTATCATGGCAATTAGCTCTTCCCAGCTGCTCTACTACTGGGTAAGGCTATGGCTGACTATTAACCGTATCAACCCATGATGACTAACAACTGATTCTACATGTTGTGCCTTTTTCATGCTCCATGCAACATCATGTAGTAATGAATTCAAAAATGCAGGTAAATTCACAGAGCATTTTTGCTTTAACACAGCTAAAAGTTTAAGGTGCCATGGTCGTCTTACCATGTCTTTTCTTCCTTCACAGGTGATGTAGCTTTGAATGGTCTTTGCCAATTCTGCCCACGGTTCTCCTAATGTTGCTGGCAGAACCCCCTTTCCTCTAATTGTCAGGATCTGGCCTTCCTCCTAGAAGGTTTCTATAATCTTCTGCAATCTCTCCTTCTTTAGCGTCCATACAGGTACAGTGGTTGGCAGTCCCGAGACCTCTGCGATTATGTCATCAGTGACTGCTATGTGTCTCCCCCTCACTGTGGAGTGATCCTCTTGCAAGTTCCGCAAGAATTCAATTGCTACAGTCTCGTTGGATTCCTGTAAGAAATTGAGATAAGTTAACCACCCTGCTCTTGCCAGGATTTCTCATGCAGCATTAGAGACTGTTAACACCTGCCGTTCTCTCCGAATCGATCTTCCTCCCATGTTTGTGGTTTTGCTCTAAAATCTCAGAATTTTGACAATGGAACGACAGCTGTTCACGTTGTTAAAACACAGAGAGGCTGACAGATGCAATACTCGCTCAAAATCTAATGTTGCAGAATTTACAATGGAATTGGCTTAGGAACAGCAAGTCATGCAAAAAATAAAAAAAATAGTATACCGCTGTGCTATTCCCAAGTACGCAGTTTCCCGAATAGCGGTTTGACACGTCATCCAAGGAATGATGAGGTTAACCTCCCCCCCCCCCCCCTGTGATAGGCCGTCCTGGCCGTCAAATAAAGGAGCGGTGTGCCATTCTGTTCTGAAGCAGAGTCATAAAGGAACAACGTATGGCAATATGTCATGTTTACAAAAGTAGCAGATTACCGAAATCGAGGTGTCAAGTTGGATCGCTTAATACGTAAGAGACTACTGTAATACGATGCGACGCTGGGAGGATAGGACATCTGCCATACATACCGAGTATCATGTGGTCATTATCAATTGTTTTGTCATGATTGGTGATAATAGATTTACATGCATTGTATGGTTCGGAAAATAATATACATTCGTCTTATGTGATTGATTACTAAGGTATAAGAAACAAAAGGATGCTAATAACTACCTATTGGTGTAAATAATGTGACTTCAATACCATTAACAGTGCTCTGTTGCCAACAGGTGTCCATAACCTTGGCAGAGTTGTTTATTTCACCCATGGAACCATGATCCTTTATGTATGCTTAGGAAGTGTTGTGTGATGTCAAAATGTAGGCCATTATGCTAGCTTGGTGACCAGTTAGCCATAATTCCATTCACGAGGAAGGAGCGAAAGGTGGACAGGCCGGCGCGTGATGAGACCTCCTGTTCCAAGGGTTCTTTATTTGATATACCTTTTGGACCATATCCCTGGTGTGGTGGCCATAGTGGGAATGCCACTTCACCTTCTTCCTCATGATCATGGTAGGCTGGCTCTTGATGAGACCCCCTATCCTGCATTTGACATCGTTATATAAACAAGTCAGTTTGCTCTTTTTTCTTTCTTTTTCATAAATTACTTTCCCATTTATACACAAAGGGTGGTTGAACACTCCTTAAGAGTAGGAATGGTGGAAGAAGTCTTAACATCTCAATAGGAAGATATAAACCTTTTGCTCCTATTCCTGAATAATAATCAAAGAGGATTTAAAAGGAACCAACATGACAAAGATAACCAATCAGAGCAGAGTTAGTGAAATAATGACAACAAAAGATAATGGGTAAGTGTGTCCTTCCCTCTGTCCTTTTACCAATTCAGAGCAATTTCTTATAAAAATAACGATTTTATAATTCACCTGATTTTAGTATGTCGTGATTTTGTATCCATTCCATAAATGCATAGCTGTATTCTAAAAGACTTGAAAGAATAGGAACAATAAGCATCCTTAATTTAAAACAGCAAGGGGAGCAAGCATAAGTAAAAGGAATACGAGGATGTTGTTGTTTCAAAGAGGAAGAGAAAAAGAATAAAAGCGGTGTTCCTTTTGGAAAAAAGAACAACAAAGATAAAAAATGTTGTTCCTTTGGAAAAGGAACAACAGAAAACACAAATGTCGTTCCTTTGGAAAAGGAACAACAAAAATCAGAAATGTTGTTCCTTTGGAAAAGGAACAGCAAAAATCAGAAACACTGTTCCTTTGGAAAAGGAACAACAAAAATCGGAAACGTTCAAAGGAACAGAAAAACACACAAATGTCGTTCCTTTGGAAAAGGAACAACAAAAATCGAAAATGTTGTTCCTTTGGAAAAGGAACAACAAAACACACAAATGTCGTTCCTTTGGAAAAGGAACAACAAAAATCGAAAATGTTGTTCCTTTGGAAAAGGAACAACAAAACACACAAATATCATTCCTTTGGAAAAGGAACAGCAAAAATCGAAAATGTTGTTCCTTTGGAAAAGGAACAACAAAACGCAGAAATGTCGTTCCTTTGGAAAAGGAACAGAAAAAATCGAAAATGTTGTTCCTTAACAAAAAAACACACAAATGCCATTCCTTTGGAAAAGGAACAACAAAAATAAAAAATATTGTTCGTTTCGAAAAGGAACAACAGAATGCAGAAATGTTGTTCCTTTGGAAAAGGAACAACAAAAATCGAAAATGTTGTTCCTTTGGAAAAGGAACAACTAGACACCTAAAAATGTCGTTCCTTTGGAAAAGGAACAACAAAAATAGAAAATGTTGTTCCTTTGGAAAAGGAACAGCAAAACACACAAATGTTGTTCCTTTGGAAGAGCAAAAAGAAAAAGTGTTGTTCCTTTGGAAAAGGAACAACAGAAAGAAAAAATAAAGAAAAAGAACAAAATTAAAGCAAAATGATGGTTGATCCAAAAGGTTATGTTCTTTTGAAAAAGGAACATCATAACGAAAATGTTGTCCCTTTGAGAAAAGGAATAGCAAAAATAATAACATTGTTGTTGCTTCGAAAAGTAACGGCAAAGCATTTGATTGAAAAATATGTACAAAAACAAAACAAAAGAAATTATGTACATACTGTGAAAAAAGGATAAATTACTTAATGAATCACAGGTGAGGAAGACTTCTCTCCCTCCCCAAAAATTTCCATATCAAAGTCTTGGCGTAGCTGCTGGTAGAAGGACTCCCGAGTGAGTGGTTTGCGATAAAGGCGAACTCGGTGGCCATTTTCCTTGAATGCATATCCAGAACCGTCAATAGTGATTAGAGTAAGAGTACCATTATCATGTACCTTCTGGATTTCGTATGGTCCCAACCAACGAGTCTGGAGTTTCCCGAGAAAATCTTGAAACCTGGAATCGTACAAAAGTGCCCAGTCTCCTTCGTGGAAGACTTTATTTTTAATGAGAGCATCGTGCCCTTTAGCTCGCTGCTGTTGGATAAGTGTAGTATTTTAGAGTGCAGAGAGCCTGATTTTATCGAGCTCATTGACCTGCTGTAATCGATTAATCTGTGCCTCAGTTAAATCTAAGCCAACTTCCTGTGTTGTTTGCAGTGTTTGGATTTCGAATTCTATGGGAAAAATGGGTTGCTTGCCAAACACTAATTGATAAGGTGAGTAACCAGTGCTACTTCTCCATGTTGTTCTGTAAGACACAGTGCCTCTGGTAGTCTGGCAGCCCAATCACGTCTATGTGATGCAATTGTTTTTGTTAGGATTGCTTCTATTATTTTATTGCTGCTTTCTACCTGACCATTTGCCTGTGGGTGGTAAGGAGTAGTGATTTTATGTTGGACATGATAGTTTTTGAGTGTTGCAGCTATTTTTTCCCAGAAAACTGTGGTCCACCGTCTGTAATTATATCTCTTGGAAGGCCATAATGCACAAATATATGGAACAATAACTGTATGATAGAATCTTCTGTAGCTCTCGGCAACGCCTCTTCCTCAACCCATTTGGTGACATATTCTGTTGCCACCAGGATATATGTTTTTTGGTTTGAGGGTGGGTTAATTGGTCCGACAAAATCAAGGGCCCATCATTCGAATGGTTCAATGACTAACTGTGGGTTCAAGGGCATCTCATCGGACTGACCAGGGTGTCCTGCTCTCTGGCAACTGTCACAAGCTTGGACGAATTTCTTTGCATCTTTGAAAATTGTAGGCCAATAATACCCTGTTTGCAGCACCTTATGTCCAGTTCTACGATCAGCGAAATGTCTTCCACATGGTCCGTCATGGTAGGCTTTTAAAATGTTGAAGATTCCATCCTCTCAAATGCATCTTCTGATATGCATATCTGCCCCTGTGTGGAATAGGTAGCCTCCAACCCACGAGAATTGAACACTCCTCTAAACAATATGCTTCCACTCATTAGGGGTTAGATGTTTTGGTAGTTTACCTACTGCTAGGTAATTGGCAACATCAGCATACCAGGGTGTTTGAACAGCCATAGCAAATAGATGCTCATCCGAAAATTGATCTTCAACTGCTGCTGCATCGATTGGCTTTGGAATTCTTGAGAGAAAATCGGCTATAGGATTTTCTTTTCTAGGTCGATCCTTGATTGTAATATCAAATTCCTGCAATAAAATCAGCCATCTAGTTATTCTACCATTTGTGATAGGCTTGTTTGCTAAATATTTGATGGTAGAATGATCTATATGCAAGGTAACATGATATCCAGTAATGTAATGTCTAAACTTATTGACAACATGTATTACAGCTAGAAATTATTTCTCAGTAACAGTGTAATTTAATTCAGCAAGGGATAAATTTTTGCTAATATAATAAATTGCATATGGTTTTTTATCCTCTTCCTGCCCAAGGACTGTTCCAATGGCTGTATTTGAGGCATCAGATGATATCTGAAATGACAAATCCCAATTTGGTCCTCGAAGGACTGGGGCTGTGGACACAAACTTCTTAAGATCCTAGAAAGCATGTTCACATTTTTCTGTCCAAAGAAAATCAACGTAACTAGTTAGTGCATATAGAGGTGCAGCAATATGCGAAAAATGTTCTATAAACCTCCTATAATAACCAGAAAATCCAAGAAAACCGCGTACCTCCGTTTGAGTGGTAGGAGTGGGAATAAGCAAATTTATTTGGATTTTGGCTGGGTCTACCTGAATGCCAACTACTAAAATATAGTGTCCTAGAATAAGTCCTTCAATCATCATCATATAGCATTTTTCATGGCTTAAAAAAATCCTGGTAGCAATGCAGCATTGTAGGAATTTTTCCAGTGTATCCAATGCTGGATCGAAATCGTCTCCATATGGTGTAAACTCATCCATGTATACTTCAAGTCCTTCATTTATTAAGTCTACAAAAATGCTGAGGATAGCCCTTTGGAATGTGGTAGGAGCATTACATAAGCCAAAAGGTAGAACTCTATAGGCAAATGTTCCCCAAGGACAAGTAAAAGTGGTTTTGTCTTGGTCTTCAGGGGAAATCTGAATCTGATTGTATCCACTGAAGCCATCTAGGAAAGAAAAGAATTTCTTTCCTGCCAAAGTGTCTAATACTTGGTCGATGAATGGGAGAGGGAAGTGGTCTTTTTGTGTTGCTTTATTTAGTTCTCTGTAGTCCACACAAATTCTCCATTTCCCATTCTTTTTTGGTACCACCACAAGCGGGAGAGACCCATTTGACATCTAAAATCTTTTGAAGTTTAGCTTTTACCACATCCTTTACATGAGGATTAAGTCTCCTCTGAGGCTGGCGAACAGGTCTCGCATATTTTTCTATGTAAATGTGGTGTGTACATAATTAAGGGTCAATTCCTTTCATATTAGGATAGTCCCATGCAAATTATTTTTTATATTTCCTCAATAGATGGATGAGCTTCATTTCTTGTTCGGAGGTGAGGTTGGTATTAATGTTTAAGGTTTTTCCTGGTTCGATTTCCACAATTTTACTATTTGCAACAATGGTAACATGTATTGTTTGATCATATCTTTAAGAGGATATTCTTCTAATTCGTTATCGAATGATGCCCCTATCATGTGACACTTTGTGCGGGATCTGAATTCAGTTTGACTAATAAATTTATTAATGGAATCGTCCTCTATCTGATCTTTAAAATCAAGTGTCTCTTGTATAGTTAATGGAGATCTAATGTTGTCAGTAAGGTATGATATAGGGTGCTTATTAGTTTTGATCATTGTGACACTTGGCTGTGCTGGAGGGTATAAGGCTAAGTTCTTGATATTCGCTCCCCTCGTTATGGTGATATTGCCTTGTCGGTAGCCAATATAGGCATCAGCAGTTGCAAGCCAAGGTATTCCTAAAATCAATGGGTGTCCATCAAGTCGGATTTTGGGATTTATTATCAGAAAATCGGTTGGATATTTCCAGGAGTCAACAGATACCATGACATCATGTAGTGTGCCCTCTGGCTTAACCACAGATCGGTCAGCCAACTCTAGCAAGGTAGAAGTGGGTTTTGCAGATGTAATGCCTAGATTTTGGCAAGTAGTAGTTGTTAAGATGTTGATTGCAGCTCCTAGATCAATTAAGGCATTAGGGAAGGTTTGACCATAAATTTGTACGGTGACTATTGGATTTCCTGGATCTTTGTATTTAATGGGTGTTTCTTTTCCTGATAATAAGTCAGATAGAGTGCCAACTACTTGGACTCTTGGATTATTTTCCATATTCCTCCTTGATTTCTTTACACACAATTCTTTGATAGTCTTTCCATATATCGGGATGTCTTGAATGGCTTGGAGGAATGGAATTTTTATGTACAAATTTTGTAATTCTCCCAGAATGTCAAAATCAGGATATTGTGTAGGTCGAGGTATGATTAATCGTTCTGGGAATGGGGGAGAGGATGTGGTTGTTTTGTTATGAGTTTTTTGTTTGTTCACATCCTCTTCTTGTGAAATATGCTCTCTGGATAACTGATTTTCAACATGGGCTGTCTTATCTCCCTCAGTTTCACTAATACGCCCAGATCTTAGCTGAAGATCATTACACTCCCTCATATTAGCTCCTATTTCTGATGTTTCTACTATTTGGACAGATTGGACCGGTCTGTTATTTGGATTGGGGTTGGGTTGGGCTGGGAGTTGTGGTCTCAGATTAGACAAGGGATTTTGTTGTAAGGCTGGCAGTGTAGGTTGAGGGAGGCATGGTTCCTACTAGCTGATGCATCGGTCTTTGCCAGTTTGTCTACCAGGCTGAACTTTGTGAAGTAGTGGGAGTCCATAGTGGTGGGTATGCATTATTTTTCCAATATGGTGGGGTATAGGGAAGATTCGGCCAACCAGATTGTCTTGCCTGATTCAGCCACGGGGTTGATGAAGAAAACGACTGTGGTGACTAGTTTGGAAATGGGGGTTGGGATTGACTTTGCCACATATTATATTGTTGAGAATTATACTACAAAGACTGAAAAGAAGAGGTTGGGTCTGAAAACATACCAGATTGTCGCGGCTGCCACTGACGGTGTTGGTTGAGCAAATATACCGATTCTGGCTCTTCTTTTGCTTCCTTATATACTGCTTTTAATCCGGGAAGTGGGGGACAGCTTTCCGTAATGTGATCTTTTGTGCAGATGCCGCATGTTTGGACTGCATCTAGTGGACACTCCTTATGGCTATGTTTCTCCCTGCATCGGGGACAGAAGATTGCCAAATTTTGTTCTGCCACCATTTGCTTCTGCTTGGCCTGCATAACATCAAGTTGTGTAGTTAGTATATCAGTTTTAAAATTTTCCAATAAATTTCCAATTTCTACACGCGTTACTCCTTCTATCGAAATTTTACTATCTCTTACAAACCGATCATGTTCTACCGGTTTTAAACTTGTGTTGCCTCTCGAGCTCCTGATACATAAGTCAATAATGTCAGCAAACTTTTCTTGATAAATATCTCCTTTTCCCATAATGTTTAATGTTTCAATCCATTGTTCCTTCATGCCCCTAATTAATGTTGTTTTTAACAAATTATCAGGTAAAGGTAGTGATGCATAAGGAGATCTTTGAAGATTATACTGAAAACATTCCACATACTCCTCTAATGTTTCATTTGGTCTAGCTACCATCTAGAATATTTCGTCCTTCAGTTCTCTAGACCTGCAATAGTCCTGATATTTTTTTAGAAAATATTCTTTCATTTGATCCCAGTTATTTATAACCCCGCCACCTAATCCCATAAACCATCTTAAGGCAGCCCCTTTTAATGTAGAGGGAAATTCTTTTAGTTTCTGGGGGTCGGTGGTGTAATCATATCCCCTACACAGCACATCAAACTCAAATATAAATGCATCCGGATCTTCTAATGTAAGACCATGGAACGTAGGGATATGTTGAGGAGGGATTTATTTCATGGGTGCATTTGCTGCAGTATCCACTATGGGGTATTGCAATGTGGAGATTTGGGTGTTTGGCTGGTTTTGAGCCATTTGGTCGAATATATGCCAATAACCTTTTGGGATATCTAGGAGGGTATTCCTAGGTTGAGAAGGAATGGCTTTAACAGGAATGGTTTTAATAGCACTTCCTCTGTCTGGGATAATGAGAGTGCCTAATGTCTGAGGAGATTGAGTTTCTTCAACAATGATTTTTGCAGCACTTCCCTTGTCTGGGTTGTTTAATGGCTGAGTTGTCCCAAGAGGAGACCTCAGTTCCTCAGTTTCCCCTGTCTCTCCTCCTCCTTCACAAAGGTTGTTGAAATTCCCTTCTTGCAATAGTTTTGGAGTAGAATTTTCAATTTCTTGAAAGTCCTACTCTTTAGTTTGACTATGCACCTCAGCAAAGGCTACAGATGGTGATCCTGTGGCCTGAAGGGAACTAGTAGGCTGTCTAGAAATAACTTTTTTGGGTCCTACTGAAGGCTGAGATTCTACTTTCTTGAAGATTTCATCTATGAAGGTTGATCGGCCAAGGGTCACCGACCCCTTAGCTTTTTCTGGCTTGGGTAGAGGTTTGGAATTCTTTTCTGGCTTTTTCTGCTTAGTCATGCACACAAATCAACTGCTAGATTCTACCCAAACAAAACAGCAGCAAATCTGTAGGAAAGTGGGCAGAGGAGCAGGGCTGTTACATGCTCCACACGCAGATTCTTACCTTCCATTTTTAAAACCCAATTCTTCCCTAGCAGGTTCTCACACTACTCTGAAAAAGAACAAATGGCTACACTCTTTCCCCGACAACGGTGCCAAAAAGTCGAGCTATAAAAAGGGTCTCTTTCACCTCTAATTACCTCAAATTACTTTGTCAATCCAGGAATGTTTTGTTATTTCAAAGAGTGTCTTAGTCTGAGGCTATCATTTGCGAGAGTAATGCTAGTAGTACAGTGCTTAAAAATACAAGAGTAAACGGATGCTTGTTTACAGCAAACTACTTCAAAATATTAAACCACACATTCAAAAAAATAAGCAATTTATCAGTCAAGGGTTCAGTGGAAATAACTCATCCCTTTGTAAACTGATGGAACTAAAAGAAATCAGAGAACAGATCATGGATCTGGGAGCCAGACAGTAAATGTTAATGCTCACTACAGCCTTAGATTGCTCTTCACACCAAAATAACAATTGACAGAAAATGGAATGGCAGATAAGAAATGGAACAGAAAAATAGAACAACAAACCTGAAATGGGACAACAAACAAGAAACTATAACAGCAATTAAGTCTAACAAGCAGTAACACCTTGGTCTACAAGATCGAATACAATAGTCGTGTCCTACAGGAATCAAATGGAAATCTTTCACTTTTAAGGACGAATTGAACAACACACAAAAATGGAACAGCACTGATTAATGATGGATTATAGAACAGCGCTTGAAAACCACACATACATACACATGGCACACCTTAATAGTAATCTAATCCAGTTATCAATCTCAGTCAGAAAGAGTACGACTGCATTTCAAAATGGAACAGCAATGTCTATAAACTTAACAATCGCAAAGACATAATCGCTAAGATGAATTCCATAATATCAATGAATAAGTGCATAGGACAGAGGCTCTGTAATCGAACAGCAACAATATTCTGCAAAGACCGACAGTATTATATCAACACTTAAAAGAACAGTGATACGTTGCAGAGTTAATGAAATAGTTTTGTCTTTTAGAAACCTCAGTAAATTAAACATAACAGAGCATGTGATGTAAACTAACAAAACACATCAGATTACCAAATAACGCTGATAAGCAAACCACGCATAAACCAAACGTAATAGTACAGGAGCAAGTGTCCTCTAGGGTCGGGCCCTTAGCCTCCAGGGGTACACCGCTTGAAGTTATTCCAGACTAAGAGATGAAATAGCAACCGAGTTTGTATTAATGCATAAGACGGAATTACAGTAGATCAGCTCTCAACGAGACTCGATGATCAAAGTTTCAATCTTAAGAGAAATTACATAAAACATAAGGACTCAACAGACCCCCCGAGCTAACAGTGTTGCCCCTTTTATAATGGTGAAGGCGGAGATGTCTAGGTGCAGAAAATAGTTAAAGCAGCGATCTGATTCGCCGAACCGTTAGTCCTTAGTTATCTCTTTTCTTTCTTGCGCCGAGCCAATATCTCCACTTCCTTTCCAGGGCTGATTCGCTTTGATTTGTTTTGCCTTGTTTGCATATGGTTCCCCATCAAAGGGACAGTGGTTAACCTGTCCTTGTCCTCTCCTTTGGAATGGCATCTTTTCGTTTTTCCTTCTTCCTGCATAAGAAAATGACAAGTGTCAGTGTTTTCGTTCTTCACATTAATCTCACAAGTTTTATTACAATCCCTTATCATTTTCCTAGATCATGATGCAAAAGGTTTGTAAGTTGTAATGAAAATATGCTGAAATAATTACCAAAAACATACCTTCTTTAGTACTACACAGAAGTGTTCTATTTCTTCATCGGAGTCTGAAGTGAAGGAACTCTTGTGATCCCACATAATCCATCCATCAATGGTGGGATTCACCTAGTCTTGGTCTCGTGTTGTTATCTTATAGATGCAGTTCAGATCATAATCACTCTCATAATCGTGGACCGGTTCTGTATAACTCGATCCTTCAATAGGATGCAGGGGTATTATTACGCGCAGTGATTTCTTCTCAAAGATCATATTTTTCTTCTTCGGATTGATTACCACATTCATATCAGCAGCCCAGTCAATTGCCAAGAGCGCAGGGTATGGATTTCTGTCATCTACTATCTCTATTACTTCAAAATATGCCAACACGCTTGCTCCCTCAATATCTACAGTCACCCCCTGCAGCCGCCCCATGGGTGTAATTTTCTGCTACTTCGCCATCCTTAGTTGAATCAGAGACCATTGCAACACAAATCTCCCCATTCACTCCCAAGTCTGCTTTGGTAGGACATTCACATCTAACCCCAGGTCAAAAATGACCTGATCCATTTCAGACTCTCCTATTTGGGTGTTCAATCTCATCTCCATCCCGTCCTTGTTTTATGCTTGCCAATCTTTCGTACTATGCGTGGCTCACCTGGTGTGGTTCCAACAAATCTATTGATGAGTTCTTGTAGCCCTTTCATAGCCTTACTGTCGTACAGTAACTTCATACGGGTTTCTAGGAAAGTTGTGAGCATAGAGAGGTCCATCTCCAGCTCAGGCTTATCCTTGCTTCCTAAAGTGGAGGCCTCAGCAAAGCTCTTCTTAGCTTCCATGATTGCTTCTTGAGCGTGCTCCAAATAAAACTCAGCCTCTTTCACCAGGGCCTTGCGAAGCCATGTACTATCTTCCAGTTGTTTCACCTTGTCATCTCCCATCACGATTCCACTCCAAAGTACTATATTTATGTTCAGATATTCCTCGCATAGCTCAGACCTCATCATCTACAGGTTCTGAGTCGGAGGAGGTGGTAGTGCCCCTTTATCATGTATCCTAGCTATTAGCATAGGAAAATCTTGTGTTTCATGCTCAAACAACATGGAATACTTGAACAACGGACATGTTGGATTAGTGAAATCACGGGCATAGTGTCCTGGTCCTCCGAAATCGTAGCAAATCAACTGTCCTCGACCTCTTCCAGGTCCTCCTCCGCCTCGGCCTCATCCACGCCCCTGAAATCCTCTCCGTGCCATCCCTGCATTCTGGTCAAGGGGGCACATTTCGGCTTGAACCCTATAGGGGGGAGTTCTATCCATCATTAATTCATAGCTCCTGCAAGTATGCTCATCATGTCCTACTGACCTACAAAAGTTGTAGAACAACTGTTGCATTTCTTGCACATACTTCTGTAGTAAGTGACAATTATCTGTGGCATGCTTTTCGGCTACCTGATAGATAGTGCACCATAAAGCAGGCATTTTGCTAGGTCCTGCTTGAGCTTCTAGCCTTAAAGGCATCGGTCCTCCTCCTGCAAGGTAATTCACAGAGACCAGAAAATGGTCTTTGTCATGACCCTGACTCTTTCATTTCAAGCACTATACTTCCTCACGTACCTCTGGCCGAACCATCCTGTCCCACTTCAGACTTTGCATCTCAAGGCATAAATTCTTTAGTTGTGCATGGATCTGCTAGACTCCTAGATTAGAATCTTGCATTGGAGTCTCATGTAGTCTCATGGCAATCTCCAAGGCCTCTACTTGAGTGGTTTTCTTCTGCTACGACAACACACTCCTTTAGTGTGGTAGTAGCGAAGCCACAAACCACTCGCGATGTTGTCCACAAGTGAATTTCATGTTGGCTTCGCGAATTGTACATTTCACCTCTGATCTAGTTCCCAAGGCATCTCGCTTGGTTGCACCGCGATCTCTTTGAATCCCACAATCGATTGCGCCTCAAATTTAGGCCTGCTAAATTCCCTATTTAGTGCTGCTTGGATGTACGCTACTCTATCTTTCAGGTTATCATTGGAGTACTTAATATACCAGGTTAGTGCACGATCTTGCAGAGCACTAACCAGTGTTAACTTCTTTATGTGATCATCCATAACACCTTGAGCTTCCCATACAACCCTCACAACAAACTAGAATTGGTCCAGGTCCTCATTTCCCAAGCCTTTGAACAAAGGAAACTTCATTGTATTCGCCATACTGAATCACGGTGGAGGTGGAGGTGGTATGGGTGAAGTTGGAGGTGATGGGGCTAAAGTTGGAGGTGGTTTGGGTGGAGGTAGTATTCGCAGGAATCCTTGTCATATTAACTGAATAGCGCTTTGAGGAGAAAACTTCACTATTCCTTCTTTGTCTCTTTGTGGAGGTGAATTCAAGGGGCTACACTCCGAACCCTTGTTTCCTTCATTCCTATAAGTTTTTCTACTTCCGGTAGTCCCGAACATCAAGGTAGCTACATAACCCATTTTTCGCACAACAATATTTTAATCCAAGTATTCAAAGATTTTAGGTACTTACCTCGTTGTCCTTTGAAAAAGTGTCACTTTGTCTTGCTATAGCTGACCGAGGTTTCGACCATGAATTCAATAACAAATCCTCCTATGATGTGATCAAGCCAATGATCAACAACACAAGTGATCTTATCCTACGATGCTTCCAACCTTCGCACTAGCTCTGGGGTCTACACAATAGGACTGTCAAGTTTCCACCTTCCTTGGCTATCCGCTAGCTTTGCGATCCACTCGTACAACTCAATTGGAAAGGAGGAGAAAAATAATTCATGGATCTTCATATACAGGTATTGGTCCAACCATTTTTCTTTTGACAATCGTAGGTTTCTATTTTCTTGTGCCATGAACTCGTGGATCCTTTTGTCCAACCAGCCTTTGATTTCTTTCTTATTTGGATTCCAGTGATATGACATCACACATCTCTTATGTAGATTCTGGTCCTAGCAAAGGAACCATTTTTTGGCTTGAGGTGGCCTAACCTAGGTTTAGCGTTAGTTAGCCAAACAAATCCCTACACTATTGTCCCTTTCGGCATCAGCCCGCAGAGCGCAGACTGAAGTCTCACCTGAAGCAGTATGGGGGGATGCTAAAACCAAGTTTCTGCACCCTTGAGATGGATGTGATGTCAGTTTATCCTTGCTATACCTACCTTCGCACAGGTTGCTTAGCCCTCTGCTCCACCCTTTAGTACCTTCGTGAAAGGGTACAATTGGCTTTCGCGCAACCCTAACCTACGACTTAGGGACTTTCGCGCTGCTAGGGCAGCAAACTGTGATATCTCCCAAACTAGGCTAAGTGTCTTACTTATCTTATTAGCCGATCTTATTTAGCTTTGTGTAAATAGATGTTCTTACTTGCATTCACTTATCTAACATATTTATATACATTCACACATCATATAAGCATTATAATTGAAATTCATACCCACGTAACAAGATGCATAAACAGGGAATAAAGATGCAAAAGTTATGGAATACTTATATTTATTGATAATTCCAGACAATTACAAACTCGACCCGCCCTATGCACTCAGTTGTAGGGGTCCACGCACTCAGCTGAAGACTTCTAGGTCTCTGCACACTCAACTGCAGAGCCTCTACCTATGCTACAACCCAAACTTAGACTTCTACTTTAGAGCTATCTCTCATACATCATATCTTCATTATTGCCTTATTAAACTAATTTGAGCTTAGCTCTATTTATACAATCCCATGGTCAGTGGACCATGGGTAGATCTTTTATAGCCGACATTATATTTTCAAAATAAGTGCGGACAACCCTATGACTCTTTAACACGTATGCTCTCCGCGACCACGAAATGTGGAGTCTTTACACTTAGATTACAAAATTTAACCAAAATATTGGGTTTTAGTCCCAAAACTACCCTTGGGGGATCCCATGCCCAACAAAACCCCACACAGTTTGGAGTAGGAGCCCCAACACAAATATGGCCAGTTGCCAAAAGTGGTGGTTTTAAAGATAGGCCTTGCCTGCAACAAACACATAAGATTACATATGCATGACTTTGGTGATAAAATGTGTATGAGTTTGTGCGATATTGAGTGTAATGTATTAAATATTTCTTCACATAAAAGGGGTAACAATGAGCCCCTTAGAAGAAAGTAATAGTACATATCTTAAAAGAGAAACACGAGCACCATTAGTTAACTTACAAAATATTTCACAAGATAACAATGAGCATAATAACATAAACAACACACTTTCAACAAGATACATACTAAGGGTAACAAATTAGTTCAATAACATTAGTGTAAATGAAACCACATACATTAAGAATATATAAAGAATAGTCTTACAACATTCATGACATATGCATGAAAGCGTTTCGGCTCTAAGAGCTTCTCATTAGTAAAGTGAAAGTTCCAAGCACACAATTACATTGATGTATCACTAGCCCCAATAGTGTAACATGAAGCCACAACTTTCTTCTCTCGAAAGAATGATACTCTTCCTATGCTAAACATGAGAAGCCAAGGCTCCAAAAC
Organism: Pinus tabuliformis; assembly: GCA_031772625.1. NCBI lineage: Eukaryota > Viridiplantae > Streptophyta > Pinopsida > Pinales > Pinaceae > Pinus > Pinus tabuliformis. The sequence goes on along the minus strand of CM062809.1, from coordinate 730,604,558 downwards.
TTAGTCTCCAAGCCTCTTTGGTCCCAAGCCCTTTGCTTGAGTTATCAAGGTTTGAGATGACCCTTCATCTCCCTTTGTGACTTTTTGACATCCCTCGTGACTCTTTTATTTCTTTTGTCTTTTCCTAGTGAATGCGCTTCATATTCAAAATTTAATTACTTGGACTTCCATTTACATTTTATTACCAAATATAATAAGACGAAAACCCATATGAGACAAAAATGGGTGGAGCCTAATAAAACAAGCCTAATAAGAAAAAATTGAAATTAAGCTTGAGTTTGAGGAAACTCTAGCTCGAAAACTTCAACTTGAAGCTCTTATATTACATATCGATGCCAAGATATGTATTTTGTGATGATATCCTCAAATTTTGCAAGAAGGTTAGGCTGAAAGAAGACTTTAGCTTCCATCGCATCTGGGTAGACAATTTTGGAACGAGTCTGAGTTTCCTTCTTTATGAAGAACAACATAGCATTGATCTTAGTAGGGCCACCATACTTTTGCATGGTATGTTTGTTAATCTACAAGTATTCTCTAGTGGATATCTGCTTTGGTTGGTCCAAGTATTCCACAACTTCCTACCTGATCGTGTTTCTATCCTTAGCCTCTATGGATGTTCCAATTGAGGGAATCTTATGAGTTTTCATTAGGGAATCCACACTGTTGTATAATCATGCATATAAGGATAAGATATTTGCTATGAATGTGCCAAGTTATTGTTTTTCTTTGCATGAGCATCCTGACTTCAACTTTCCCCAACTTAGCTTGTTGCCTCATTTTCCTAACTAGTTTTTGTGGTGCACCTCTATACTTCATTCCCCATTCATGAATCACAGTGATAGATGAATGAATAAATTTGAGAGATTTTGCATTCTCTCACAATTTCTTCTGAATATCGTGCATGGGAACAATTTCCTTATGCATGATGATGAAATCCTCATAAAGGTTCATCTTAGTATCTACCAATGCCTGAAATTCGCCAAATATGGTTTCTTGAAGCTCCTTCAAATAGAATTTTGTGGAATATGTTACACAAAAATATCGTCACCATGATTATTTGCGGTTAGTATGGGTCTATCATCACTTGTACTGTCCTCCTAAGCAAGTCTCAGACCTCAACTCTTCAAGTCAAGCTTTGAAAATGGGAGAAAGACATTAAAAATCAATGAAACTCTGGTTCCGCACTTTCTCTCACTGTCACCTGTGGTCCCGCACCTTCTGTGTACTAAAGCTGCGGACCTGTCCGCTCTTTCCCTAACGGTGTAGGTGCGGACCCCTTTGAAAGTCAAAAGGCGCAAGTTTTATCTTAAAAAACTCACTTTGGGTTAATTCTAGAGGTTTCTAGAAGGAATTTTGACGTGGATTGTTCACTCTGAGGTGGTTCATGCATCCCAAAAGAGAAGGAGCTAATCCCTTGATGAGAGGAGCTATCCCTTTGAAGGAGGGCTTTATCCCTTTGAAGGAGGACCTACTAACCTCCCTCCATTGCACTATAAATATAGGCATTGGGCTGGTTGCTGAGGAGGTTAGAAGCTGAACATTTTTGAGGGTAAATGTTGGTGAAATCAAGACTTCCTAGTTGAGCTTAAGAGGAGAGATCACATACCTTTTTGGCTTCATTGGGGAGTGAGTGAAACTTGACAAAGTAGAGGAGACTTCTTGCTGGACCTTGGGAGGAGCCTGTACAGCGTCAAGGCAAAGGTTGTAAAGTTCTTCTTCTTTTGAATTAATACAATCAAACTCATTTTTCTCAACAAGTATCTCATGTTATTTGTTTCGTGGACTTCTTGACTTTCATGTTAAATATGTTTTATGCAATTGGCTTTTCAGGTGCTATTTAATTTTTTTGCATTGTTTGTGTTTTCAGATTCGCGACAAATGAGCTCATTTGGATCGAAGGAGCGAGGGCATCCACAAGCTTGCGTTGGACCTAAGGTAGGCCATAAAAACACTTGTTTGCTATTGTAAATCAAAGCATATTTAGAGAAAGATAGTGTCTGGTTGGTTTGCTTGTCATTAGGTTTTCTTAGATTCTAGGAAGGTTTATCTTGTCTGCAAGATCGACTTATTCCGTGTGACAAAATAGCGACCATACTGGGGAAGTACCGAGCCAGCTTGAAGGCTTGAAAGTCCTCGTAACTCCTAGAGACAGTAGAGTTAGGTCACCTGAAGAAGGAGAGTCTTCTTTGATAGTACATCCTGATTTTCAACCATCAGTAGCAGAGTATAATCCACAGTCAGTGTATGTTTCCGAAATTGCTGGTATCTTTTCATCTACTGGTGATATACGTGAGGAACCTGAAATATCTGAGCCTGAAAGTGAATTTGCTGCTACTCCGACATCAGGGTTTGTTTCTCCAACTTCTAGTGGTCCTGGTTCACCTAGGGTAGAAAGACTAATCACCCAAGATCTTCCTTCTGGACTTATTGCTATTGAAGAACTTGCTCCGAAAGAAGAAGTAGGCATCCCTATCCTTGAAAATCAAACTGTTATTGAACTAAGGGAGTGTGAATCAATTTTTTACAGTCCACCTAGGAGTAGTTCTTGGTATCTTTCTTTAACTAATTTTCTAGAAAACTCAGGGTTAAGTTTTTCACCACCTCGTGCTCCTTACCACCCAACACCTAGAGGTTTTTATACTCCCGTCAATACGGAAGGATAGTCATCCATGTTTACTCAATTGCCTGAATCTTTTTTGTACGACGGTCCTTCTGTTCCCTTCGGGTATCAGTCACTTTCTGGTACTTTTTCGGGAGCATCTCCTCAACCCATTGAGCAAGGGTTATTAACTGGAAACAATGGTACTAAGCCGTTGAGCGTAGAAGACATTCTTATGATGTCAGGTTCTATTCCCAATCCTCAACCTCAAGGTGGCCAGTTACCACCTGGGGGGCAGCCTCAATTAATGCCTGGGGGGAAACCTCAAGGTACACAATTTGCATCTGGGGGCCAACCTCAAGGACAATACATACCTATGGGACAGTACGTTCCTCAAGGTCAACCCCAGACTCAATATGTACCCTAAGGTCAACCCCAGTGTTATCACTGAAAATGTTGTTGCCAAACACTTTTAGCCTAGTTTAAAGACCGGGTGTTTTCGCAGCGCCTGAATTCTGTTTAGCAGTTTCGCAGCGCCATCTGTTTTAGTGATTTCGTAGCATGCTACGAAATGGGGGATTTGTTCGAATCCTTAGTAGCTGTCATGAAAAATAGTTCTGGGGCGGATACATTTTACAGGTGGCATGTTCTCAAGAAGTCATCATCAATGCTTGTTATTAAGCTTGGTTAGTGTGAGTTTCTTAGAAAGGGTGCAATAATTGGTTCATTGATGGATGCGTGACCAATGCCTATCATACAGCCATTTGAGCAGCAATCTTTGTTCAATAAATATGTGGACAGCTATTACAAGGATTATGATTTCAAGCACACATTGCTTTCTCCCTCCAGGACAAATTGAAGCAAACTTGACTTTTGCCGTTGGCACTGAACTAGCAGATGATATTGTTACAGATGTTTGTATTCAGACTTCATATGTTGACTCGGGGTCCTTAAATACTTCAAGTATAAGAAATGGGAGCACCCAAAAGAAGCTGATCAAGTTTTGGTTAAATATGAGGCCAGATTGGAGGACGGAACTGCTGTATCAAAAACAGTGAAAGGATGTCAAGAAACAAATCATTAAGTGGGCATTCAAGGCCCCGGCTGAGTTACTCAAAGGTAAAACCAAGATCCTCGAGAAGGAAGTAAGGACATGTTTTGAGACTAATTTCCTATATTTACAGGAGAATAAGATAGATGGATACTTAGATAGCTTTTATAACCTCTCTAAGCCATTTAGTCTTGTCAAAAGGATCCTCCATACATACGAAGAACAATACCGAGTACTAGAGACTGTGCAACCACTAAAAGTGCTTTATATGTGTATCACATTTCTTGGTGATATCTCCAGAAATTATGATATGGCCTACAGTTCATTCGTGAAGTATTTTTAAAAAAAAGTAGAGGTGGATCTTTCCAAGCCAATATTTGGGAACACCAGGTCTCAATTTGATTATTTGCAGTATGATGAGAAAGGCAATGTAAGGAATGCAGTTGAAGCTGCTTCAATGTTTGCTGGCTTTAAGATTGTCCCGAAACTAACTATGACATGCAAAATCTGGGTGAAACAGAGACTGCTTGTATTTCAAATAATGGACCTGTTGATGTCATTAGTATGAATGGTGGATTTGTTTCTTTCTTGAATAAGTGCGAGCAGGTTCATGAATCTTGTTTTGATCTGCATTTCAGTAATGTAAATGACGGGGATTCATCAGCAATGTTTGAAGTCCAAGGTTTGGCTGTTTGCTGGGAAAATTTTCCGATGAACGCTAGAGCAGAGAAGTAGTTAATCATGTTCAAGTTATTGTGGCGCCTTTATAGCTGCCAGATGTTCAAAAGTTGCCACACGCCAAATTGCGCATGCATGCATTGAATTTAAAAAGAAGGGCATCTTGACACGGCAGGCTATGTCGGTAAAAACATGTTTATTTGGCGTTGAGCTTCTCAAAAGTCGAATTGCTGCTTTGTTTATGGCTGTGGGATATTAAATCTTGATGTAAAATATACAGAGTGGTGGCAGTTGTTCGATAGTATGGTGAATCTATATCTCTGCTCGGCGCTCTCCACGATTCACTTGCAGAGCTCTTATGGAATCAATTTCAAGTTTAATTGTTCTGGGAAACAGTTCGGAATTTGGAAAAGCGGTGCTATGGCTCGAGGACCTGAGTATGAGGCAGCAGCATTGTGTGTTGTTTGTAAATTATGGAGCATGCGGAGTCCTTTGGATTTGATGGGAACCACGCTGTATGTACTAACTGGAGAATGGATTGAATATTCATCTGGAATTGGTGCTGGTGTTGATTCGTTTTATGAATACCTCTTAAAAGCTTACATACCTTTTGGAAGGAACGAGTATTGGGATACGTTCCACTCAGCATATATTTCTGTACAGAAGCATTTTCGACATGGTCCATGGTATCATGAAGCAGATTCGTTCTTGCAACTCTGTTATACAAGGAAAAACAGCTTGTCTTCACACAAACGGATTCTTGATGAAATTGCTCAACATTTACTAAGCGATTCTATGCTGTCAGCATCATGTGATGAACAATCTTTTGTGGTAAAGGTATCCATGTATGATGCGCTGAAGCAGCAGAGGCATATAAGAAGGCTCTTGTAGTGGATCCTACATACAAGCTTGCTGCGGAGTACTTGGCAATTGTCTTGACAGACCTTGGGACCAGTTTGAAACTTGCAGGAAATGTCCATGAAGGAATTCAGAAGTACTCTGAAGCTCTAAAAGCAGATAGCCGCTATGTTATTGCTTAGCATAATTTGGGGATGGTTTATTCAGAAATGATGCAATATGATATGGTGCTTATTTGCTATGAAAAAGCTGCATTGCAAAGGCCTATGTATGCTGAAGCATATCGCAACATGGGTGTGATGTATAAGAACCATGGAGATGTGGATGCAGCCATTGCGTGTTATGAGAGGTGTTTGACTGTATCTCCAAATTTTGAAATTGCTAAGAATAACATGACTATAGCCCTTACAGACCTTGGTACAAAGGTGAAGCGTGAAGGAGATATACATCAGGGTATAGCTCATTACAAGAAGGCATTGCTTTATAATTGGCACTCTGCAGATGCTATGTATAATCTTGGTGTCGCATATGGTGAATTACTAAAATTTGACATGGCAATTGTGATGTATGAGCTCGCCCTGCACTTCAATCCACATTGTGCGGAAGCATGCAATAATTTAGGAGTCATTTATAAAGACAGGGATAATCGTGACAAGGCTGTGGAGTGCTACCAGATGGCTTTGTCGATCAAACATAGTTTTTCACAATCTCTTAATAATCTTGGTGTGGTCTACACTGTCCAGGGTAAAATGGATGCTGCTGCAAGCATGATTGAAAAGGCTAGAATGGAAAATCCAGCATATGCAGAAGATTATAATAATCTAGGGGTTTTGCATAGGGATACAAGTAATATCATGCTTGCGATAGAGGCATATGAGCGGTGTTTGAAAATTGATCCAGACTCTCGGAATGCTGGTCAAAATCGCTTGCTGGCCATGAACTACATTTATGAGGGCGAAGATGTTAAGCTTTATATTGCACACAGGAAATGGGGCTGGAAGACGTTATTTAACTCACATGCTTTCTGATTGTTATGGCTTTAAGGATATAGTACTAATGGAGTGCAGGTTATATAAGTTCGAGGCTGATCAAAGTTTGAAACAGACAGAGGCTATTAATTTGGAGCAAATTCAAGACACACCACTCATTCTGATACTGAAGTTATCTCAGCTCTCAGGTCATATATATCTCTTATCAAATAAGAAAAGTAGATGAGGACCAGGGACCATTAAAAGTACAGTAGAATTTATTATGCATATCACAAGACTGTGTTTTTGAAATCACACAGCAGTTTCGTAGCGTGCTACGAAACTGCTGTAGGTGATGATTTTAAGCGCAGAGCAGCTAGTGTGATACTGTGAGCGGGAGTTGAGGAAGAGAAACACCTGTCTATCAATACCACCTACAGCACATCAGAAACATGGCAGCATTTCATACCTGGGGTTATTAAAAGAGCAGAGACATGTTGCTGAACTTTCGGAGAATGTTGGGAGACAGAGACCGTTAAAATAGGAGCACATCTTTTGGTCAATTAATGAGCCATCAGCGCTTTCAAGCATTCAAAGTCAGCATTCATTGCATCCGTAGCTCAGCCATCTCAGCCTAACTGAAGGAGGACAGCTGTCAAAGATCCGAGAAGAATCAAGCATACGAGGAGAATGAAATTAGTGTTTTAGTTTGATTAGGATTGTGTGCAATTACAGTTCAGCACTTTGTAATTAATGCATTAGTTAAATAGCATGTAGGAGTAGCTATTAGGGCCTTCGAGCTCCCTCTAGAAAGGGAGGAATGTATTCCTATAAATGGAGGAAATTAGGATGTAATAGGGGTTGGACATTTTATACAAAAACAGAGTTATTTGGGCCAATGTAAGACTTGTTGCAGTAATAGTAAAACAGTGGTTATTTCTTCTCAAGATTCTCAATGGATTATTTTGTTCAAATATGATGGTGGTGTTTTATCTTATATGTTCTTTTACAACCTTGTTATAGCAAAATCACTCAGAATTCATATCTTATGCTCTGACTTCCTGTGTGTTTGGCAAGCTGTGGTTTTTGTGAAATATGTTTGGACATCTAATGCAAAGAGCCTTGACTTCCATGAAATGACTGTGCTTTTGTTTATTAAATGTGTAAGACTCCATAGCCCAATGAAGACCAATTTGATATGTGTTCAACCAGCTGTTGTTTTCATGAATGAGTGAAGAGTTAGCCATCTTTTGTTCTAATTGATTTCTATTATAAATCTGTGAGAGAGCCCTCTCTGATTAGGAAGGCTAATTCCTAGTCTAAAGTTTGGTTGAAAGAGTTACATAAAATCTTACTTGGTTGCAGCCCTTAGTAGTGATTTTGTGATAACACCCAGTATCAATTTATACCTCAAGGTCAACCCCAGTATCAGTATGTGCCTCAAGGGTATCAACCCCAAGGTCAATACTCGAACCAAGGTTTCCAACCACCCTCTGGTCAAACATATGTTCAAGGAACGAGAAATGTACCTTTCAATTATCAATCCTACCCTCAATCCGGTTATGGTCCTCAGTATTCTCAACCAATTATGGGTCAGTACCCCAGAATGAATATAGTGTGGGATCCATCACAAGCTCAACAGGTATTGCAGCCAAGTGTACAACTGTCAGCTCAAACTGGACAACCCTTAGTTTCTGGTTCACCCCAGCAACCAGTCCAATCTAACATTCAAACTTCTGTACCTTCGGTAGTTTCTCAGCCTGGGCCTAGTACACCTCGTACTCCGCCTCAAACGACTGCTACAACTGCCGCAACATCTGTTCAACCTACCCCACCTACTTTTGGAGTATCGACAGCTCCGATTTCTACTGTTCTTGTATCTACTCCTCAGACATCTTTACCACCGTCTGGATCTATGATTCAAACTTCGGTTCAGATGCCTGTAGGACAACCTGGTTTAAGTACGGTTGTCACAAGTCAACCACAATTCACTTATCAACCGGACCAGGGACAGTACCAATTCGGTCCTGCTGTGCAGCAGCCAGTCTATAAGTATCAACCCTACCCTGGGTACACTTATCAACAACCTCAACAACCCCAGTACGGTCCGGTTAATCCTGGTTTTCCGGGAGGATACAATATCCTGAACACGATTCCTATTCCTAGTTATCCTGGATATCCTCCTCCTGGGGTTGGTCTCATGACCTAGAGTTTTAGGGATCCTAATCGGCAGTTACCGTTTATCGCAACTTTGGACTTACCTGACTTGTCGCGCCTAACGAACGATCCCATTAATTATCTTCCGTTTTGGCCGCCAATGCCGAATAAGTTGCCCAGTGACATTCCCAAGTTCGAAGGTAAATCAAGAGAGGACCCGTCAAACCATGTGATGACTTACCACCTCTGGTGTGCGTCTAACTCCATTACAGATGATTCAATCCATCTTAGACTTTTCCAGCGTACTCTAATTGGTCTCGCAGCCAAGTGGTACATTGAGTTACCGCGAGGCACTTTTTATAATTTTAGTCAGTTAGTTACCTCGTTTTTAACTCATTTTTAGTTTCCAGACCGATATGACAATGGCACGGAATTGTTAACTTCGCTAAAACAATTGACATCCACTTACATTTCAGATCATATTCATGAGTGGAGACGTCGACGATGTTTAGTGAAGGTATTTATTCCGGATCAGATCTTGGCTGAGTGGTTTGTAAAATCTTTGTTGCCAAAGATCACTGAAGATGTTGCTAAAGCCGGAGTTGTTACTGAGGAGCAAGTAATTGCTCAAGCACAGTACCTTGACTTGGTCTATACTCAGTCGGGTACGTTACATGAAAAAATCCCCGATCTTCCCAAGCAAAATCAAATCACAGCAGCTCCTTCGGGATCTCATGCCGCCGATGGTATGATTGGCACGATTAACACTAAAAGTAAGAAGAAGTCTTCCAAGAATTCTTCCCCTATCATAACCTTGCCTGATTCCCCAACAGGAGATTCTTCTGCAGAGATCTCCGCCGATATTCACGTTGTAGAGTCATCTACAGCCAAATCAAAATCCAGTGGGAAGAAGAAAGGAGAGAAGAAGAATAAAATGGACAAAAGTTCAAAGGAGAAACCTGAAAAGGCAGAATCCAATGATGAAAAGCGCAAACCTCGTTATCCTTGTCTCATTTGTGACGATGAACATTTTATAAGAGACTACCCTCATCGTGCAAAGGTTGCAAAAATTGTCAAGGGTTCCCAAACTCCTACTATTTTGAAGGATCCTTTTCCGGCTCAAGACAGTAAGATGATAGGTTCATCCTCGAATGCCAATGAAGAACCCATACTGATGATGTCCCATGTTAGGATTGCGACTCGATCGCAAGATTATGGTAGTAAAAGTCTTGTTGATGGTAAAGAAGCAGAATCTTCTCATTCTAATCCATCAACCTCAGCTCCCGGTACCGATCCACTACAGATCGAGAAACCTAATCCAGACTTGGTAATCAAACCGCCTGCCAAGGGTATACTTCGAAAGTCAGCTTTCAATCCACATGCGAGAGCGGATCAGAATTATAACATTGTTGAGGATTTAGTTGTTTCACCCTCAGCAATGTCGACTTTGGAAGTGCTGCAATCATGTCCAGCACAACGTAAATTACTTTTGTCGGCTATAGGAGCTGTTGACGTTCAGGACCCGAACCTAATAATTTTCGATCTATAAAATAGCACACCACGTTTGCCTCATCAAATGGATTTCCAGATACCAGTGATAGTAAAAAACAGGCCTATTCATCGGACTATAATAGATGAGGGAGCCTCAACGTCTATTATGTCGATACAGTGTTGGAGATCGCTTGGTTCTCCTTCGCTAAATCAATCCCCGAAGATTCTAAAGGCCTTTGATGGCCGTGGGTTTCATCCTTTTGGCATTCTGCAAGATTTTCCTATAGGGGTTGAAGGAAAAACCGTTAGTCTGGATGTGGAGGTGGTTGATGCCCCTCTAGATTACAACCTTCTCTTGGGTCGAAGTTGGTCTTATGCTATGACAGTGGTCATTTCATCGGTCTTTCGAGTAATAAAGTTTCAACATAATGGAAAGATCGTAACAATAGACCAGCTGGCTTACTTTTCATCCGACCCAGCCTCTTCGGAGAGTATTCAGCATGTCGGTAAAACGACTATCCCATATAAGGATGTCAGAGTAGGATTAGTTAAAGATTTCGGTTTACTAGGAACTTTTCCTTTTCGTCCAATCAACGCATAATCTTCATTTGCAACCATTCATATGATTACATCAGACACCATTGTTTATGATGATCCTTGGATCATTCCTTCTGAATCTGAGATAGACTCATTTGGTAATGCCATGCCTTTGAGTCCATATGAAATTGCCTATGAAGCCGTGCAGTCGTTTGCCGACCAATCTTCAACCGAAAATGACTTAATGAATGTGGTCCGTGAGGAATCACTTTTCACATCAACCTCGGATTTAACCACGTTTTCTGAACTTGTTGACTCTGATTTGTACAAACCACACACCCTCAAAGCATCAAGTGAAGGTTGATGATTCCATGCGGCAACATCCACGTCCTCGTGCTCTTGTTCGCGCCAATCTAGCATGATGTACTCTCTGCATCAAGTATAAGGATAAATTAAATTGCTAGAAATTGTTTTGTTTGGTCCATTTTTGAGAATTTTTGGGTTAAAAACCCTTGCGATGGGGACCGCGCCCTCCGGGTTAGACACAGTGCGTGGGACCGCACTTTGTCTACATGGAAGGTGCGGACCCCGAGCTTTTTCCCAATGGAGAAAATGTCGGGGTCCGCAGGCCCGCAATGGTAAACCTGTGGGCCCCCGCGCGCACGTTTTGTGCCTAAAAACCCTCCCAAAAATGAAATAAATGAATAAACAAGAAATTAAACTATTAAAAATGAAGAGTGGGATGATGTGGATTACCTGGAGAAGACGGTGTTCAATTTCGACAGTTGGATTTTCCGCAATCTTCACGGGAAGTTTTCTAAGCAAAAGCACTATTTTCTCACCCAAACTCAAACAGTAAAAATGAATTGACAAAGACCCTTTTATAAGTTTTTTGAGTAAATAAATTGAAAATTTGTTTATGTTTCACTTTGAAAAGGTATTTTTGCGACATCTTTATCTATTTCAAACATGTATGATTAATGTTTGTGTTTTTGTGCACAATAAAGGATTATTCAGGCGAAATCTATCATTTTCGACAAAAAAACATGTAGAGTCATCTTTAAGCTCTTTTTTGACTCCTAAAACATCAAAAGATTGTAGAGTGTTTCTTTTAAACTCGTTAAAACGGAATTAAAAGACGGTCCACTTACAACTCTTTTTCGACCGGTAAAAACATGAAAAGATTGCCGGACTTTTGTCGTTTCAAATTCGATATCAGTCATAAAACGACGTGTCGTTGATCGCTTTTTTATTTTTTCAGATCAAAGGCACTAATGACGAAAAGTACTCCTTGGTCGTAAAAGATCAAGCGGTTCTCTCAAGTATTATTTTATACTTTTTCGGGCTTGGGAGACACAAATTTACGAAAAAGGTTAACCCTGGAGTCTTCTTAAGTTTTTTCAGACTCTCTAAAATTGAAAAACGCCAAGTTTCTCCTATATTGGACTCATTAAAATTTCACAGTAAAGGACCTGTTCAATTTCAAATAGGAACGAACCACTCCTTCTTAGGGTTCAAATTTAAACTAAGTTGGACTCATCCGAAGGATGAGCTTATAATCAAGCAAATGTTATCCTCCTCAAGCTTGTCAAAAAGAAAGAGGTACTTGCCAGAAATGGTGGGGGAAAAGAGAGAAAAATGAGCCTGTTTGTCATACTTTGTAACCACTCTTGAACACGAAACTTTTATTCACCTGGATTGGGAAATCCTTTGCCTAACAGTTGATCAAACCACATTGAAAGTCTTCAGTCAGTTTCTGGGTATTAACTTTGGGTCATTTGTCACCAAGCCATCTGTCGTGTCGTTATGTGTTCAAGAGGTCACTCCAAATAAGCCATTCATCTGCAAAATGTTTGTCATCCATCTTGACCATCCCTGAGTCAGTCCTTGCAACTAAATTTCTTCAACTTGATCTATGATTTCGTGTTGTGGGCTTGCCTACGACGGATCGCTTTCTATCGACATCAGCTCATTATCTAAAAAGATGATCTAGAAATCGTTAGTACCTTGAGATCTGCATGCCTCAATGGCAGGTTTCTCGCCTTTGACGACAATTTACATCATTGACTTTCGATCAAAGGATTCCGTGACATGTTCGACATCAACACATTTATTCACATCTCATGGATTGTACTGGGTACTTTGAGAGCCATTGACATCACTGGTGGTTTCTCTCACACTTGTTAACAGTTTACATCATTGACTAGTAATCAAGTGGTTTCTACCATGTTCGACATCAACACATTCATTCGCATGGATAGAATAGTACTATTTCGGGAAGTAGAAATGAAGACCCTGGATCTAGTTTCCACAATCTAGGCTGCGAGGAATTTTGTATTCATTATATAATGGACTATTCATAAACAGATGGCTGTGTCCATACTGTGTCCACATGAGTCTTTACTTGTGATGTTTTACAAGATCATTCCTATATCAAAGCAGTAGTTAGTTTTCTAGTCATTTTTGATCTGAGTATGGGAATGCCTACCTCACCGATAATATGATCTCATATATATATCTTGCATTGAATGTTTTTATAGGTTCCAACCGGTCTCTCCACAAGATGATCTTAGAAATGATAAAGTACTTCACTCTTCCTAAACGATAAGAAATCCTCATCTACTACAGACTTCGCACTTTAGGGGGAAATCTGTTACACAAAAATATCGTCACCATGATTATTTGTGGTCAGTATGGGTCTATCATCACTTGTACTGTCCTCCTAAGCATGTCTCAGACAAGGAAAATTTTAAGGATAGAAAATTTTCTTGAAGTTTAGAAACATTGGCGAATCTCACTAATCCCTAATATGCAAACTATAAAATGTTTATTGATATAAATGTAAAATTATTCAAATTTATAATGGTTTTATATATAACCTCTATATAATGTTGGCGATTTTTAAGGTAAAATAATTTTGTATTCTAAAATTTGGGCGAATCGTCTTTTATAAAATTGGAAATTAGCGAATATTTTTTGTGGAAAAATCATGGAAAATTAGCCCACTGGGCGAACATTAGCCCCTAAAATTTTCCATGGTCTCAGACCTCAGCTCTTCAAGTCAAGCTTTGAAAATGGGAGAAAGACATTAAAAATCAATGAAACTCTGGTTCTGCACTTTCTCTCACTATCACCTATGGTCCCGCACCTTCTGTGTACAAAAGCTACAGACCTGTCCGCTCTGTCCCTAACGGTGTAGGTGCGGACCCCTGTGAAAGTCAAAAGGCGCAAGTTTTATCTTAAAAAACTCACTTTGGGTTAATTCTAGAGGTTTCTAGAAGGAATTTTGACGTGGATTGTTCGCTCTGAGGTGGTTCATGCATCCCAAAAGAGAAGGAGCTAATCCCTTGATGAGAGGAGCTATCCCTTTGAAGGAGGGCTTTATCCCTTTGAAGGAGGACCTAGTAACCTCCCTCCATTGCACTATAAGTACAGGCATTGGGCTGGTTGCTGAGGAGGTTAGAAGCTGAACATTTTTTAGGGTAAATGCTTGTGAAATCAAGACTTCCTAGTTGAGCTTAAGAGGAGAGATCACATACCTTTTTGGCTTCATTGGGGAGTGAGTGAAACTTGTCAAAGTAGAGGAGACTTCTTGCTGGACCCTAGGAGGAGCTTGTACAGCGTCAAGGCAAAGGTTGTAAAGTTCTTCTTCTTTTGAATTAATACAATCAAACTCATTTTTCTCAACAAGTATCTCATGTTATTTGTTTCATGGACTCCTTGACTTTCATGTTAAATATGTTTTATGCAATTGGCTTTTCAGGTGCTATTTAATTTGTTTGCCTTGTTTGTGTTTGCAGATTCGCGACAAAGGAGCTCATTTGGATCGAAGGAGCAAGGGCATCCACAAGCTTGCATTGGACCTAAGGTAGGCCCTAAAAATACTTGTTCGCTATTGTAAATCAAAGCATATTTAGAGAAAGATAGTGTCTGGTTGGTTTGCTTGTCATTAGGTCTTCTTAGATTCTAAGAAGGTCTATCTTGTCCGCAAGATCGACTTATTCCATGTGATAGAATAGTTATGATTATCCACTTGGTGTTTCTCTATTTATTGTCTCGTAGCTTCTAATTCTTTTGCCAATTGTTTGTTCTTTGTTGCTAGATAATCTATGTTTGCCTTTGAATATCCTGTAAAGGCCAAGTTAGTTATGGAAATAGCTTGAGGATTCCTTTTGGTATCTATGGCAATCACCATCTCTATATTCGTGAAAGCAATATGTGTAAGGTCATTGGGGAATTTCCTCTTCCTTTCTTGCACAATTTTCCTTTGAAGCTCATTGAAAGTCAAGCTGCAAATATCCATGACCGAACTATCATCTAAAAGAGAAATTTCTTCTTCATCACCTGAAGCTCGCCCATCTATAGGAGGAGGAAGAGATAATGATTATTTATTTAGTATTGGGCATAAAATCCACATCTTGGTTGTACTACCCTTGTTCTACCTCCATGTCTTGGACAACTATTATCTCTTCTATTTCTTGGGCAAGTTTTTGATCTTACTACTATTTATTTTCTTCTTCCTATAGTTGATTATGTCTTTCTTCTTCTACTTGCTTCAACATTGCTTCTTCTTCCTAATTATTTCTTAATCACTCTTTTCCTATTCTTCCTTTCGAATTTGGTCTTCTTCCTACCTCTTCAATGCTTCTTCTTTTCTCTTTACCTCTTCTTGTTGTTGCTTCCTGTTTTTCTCTGCTGCGATACCCCCTTTCAAGATAGATTGTTCCGCTTTGACATTATGAATTTTTTCCTCTATTGGAATATGAGTAACCTTCCTTTCATATTTAATACTCATTGGGTTTTTCTCTTCTAACTTCCTTGCTTACGAAGTGATGTTCTACTTTGGATATGCCTAGGAAGGGCCTAATTGGTCACATGGTGTGTGGGGCATAGAAGCATTATAACAGTTCTTGCTCCTTTCCTCCTTTATCCTAGAGAAATTTCTGCATGGCCAAGAAAAATGAATGTTGGAATGGTGTTGAAATTATCGTGGGATCATACTGATGGTAATCCATTGTGCCAAACCTAAAGCTCTCAAATTTTATCGCTTCAAATTTTGTAGCCTTTAGGTTCTTGATTACGTAAGATCCCACTTGCACGGGAAAAGTAGGCCAAGGTTCTTTCTTCTTCCTCTGCGATACTGATGATAACCTTATGGAAGGATGATATGTGACCTCTTCTATGACTAACTTATGTGTGGCATATCTGGGTAACAAATGAAATGGCTTTTGGAAACAAAACAACTTGTAGTAAGTGCCATTTGGTAAGGTGAACTAATCAACAACTTCTTATATTGAATTCATCGCCTCTTGAGACATGCAAGGTGTTTCTTCTTCAAATATCATTCGATACAAAAATTTGAAGATGTGATCAACCACCTTATCAAAGACTCCTCTATGACTGCACTCTACTAATAGTTTGCAATAAATATGGACAAGAGGTTCTCTGGGTTTCCAATTCCAACTCGTACTAGGAAAATAATTTTGAGCACATACGACATCCAACAAGTAGCCAGACATAAAAATATTTCTTTTCTTCCCTTGGGTGGATTCTTCACCTTGTTTACATTAATTCTCAGTTGTTGGGCCAAAAGGTTAGACCAATTAATTACCTTCCTGTATGTGATGATCTGATGCAACATGTAGACCCATCCTTCAGGAAAGGATGAAATATCCTTTTTTCCATAAATATGGTAGCATAACACTATCAAGTATTGAAACACCCTCCTGAGAGATCTGGTCTTGTAAGTGTTGTTGGGTTTCTGGTGAAACTTAGCTAGATCTTTCACGCATGTCTTGATTACATCCTTGGTGTTTAAGTAGCTTGTGAGAGAATAGAAGTGTGAATCCATATACTCCTCATGTTTAGGCAAGTCATACATCCAATGAATTTCATGGGCTAAATAGGAAGCAAGTTGTTGTCTATTAACACTATTGAGTGACATGCTATTAGTATCCATGCCCTACAGGATCCATTTGATGATGTATGCACAATATAGAACTTGGAATATGCAAAGATGCCTTATGAAATCTTAATCGTTGGATATTAATGTACACCTCTCTATCTTCCTGGTCTGCCTTGAATTCTTTAGTTGTGAATGTGTCTTTGACCATGTTCCATGTGATATCACTATCGTTTTCAATCAAGAGCTTAGTATCAAATGGAATAGGAATGGTTACTTGAGGACTCTCAACCACTTCATCGATACTACTCTCTATTGTTTCTTTTGAGGATGATCTCTTAGGAGGCATGATGATGACTATTGATGAATATTTAGAGATGAGATCGAAACCTCTAGTACCTATAACAAGTTAGATAAATAAAATGAAATCAACAATCAAACTTGAAGTAGGAAAACATTGATCAATGGGGAGGACTATGTAATTTTTGGGTTCTATGAGGAATATTGAGCACTAAAGTTGTACAATTAACAGTGGGAGAAGGGACTGTGTAGACTTTGCAGTCAAGGAGGAGTCTTGAGGCTTATGACTATGCAATGCATCTCTCAACTCGGAAAGAGAGAGAAGGAATTATGTAATGTACAGTCTCAGAGGCCAAGGTTAAGGGTTGAATGTTGGATCTATGCAATGCATAACTGGCCAAGCCAATGACTGCACCGCGTAGTCTCAGAGGTCAAGGAGTGAGCTTGAGCCTTCAAGATGCGAAATGAATAGTTGAGGAAGGGAAGTAGTTGTTAAGGATTGCACAATTTTTCTAGAGAGAGAGAAATTTCTAGATCTTAAGGTGGGGTAGGAGTAACTGTATATCAGCCTTAGGATAATTTATATCAATCAATATCAAAGTCTAGAAAAGATCATGCAAGAGGAAAAACATGTATGCATGAAAAGTCCCTGCAGTGACTATTGGTAGGAAAAAATCAAGAAGGTGATGCAACACTTATAAAAACTGAACCATGGACCGAAACAACACTTGTAAAAGCTAATAATAATATAAATTCAAGATACCATGAAAATAAATTGGAAAAATAACACTCATAGAGACGAAGGCAACAAAGGTATAAAAAATGCAGCCAAAAGCAATGCATAAGAAACTTACCCATAAAAGCATTGCAAACAAATTTTAAAGCTCATTGATCTCGTGAGGAAGGTTGGAGCTCCAAATTTGAGTGTGAAAATGAACTCTATATCCTCTATTATATAGATTTTTCCTCACGGGACTAGGGTTAGGGTTTCTAACGAATGTGCCTAAAACCAATGAGGAAGTGACACTTGTCTTCTAGATCAAATAGAAATTTTGTGCCTCTTTTCAAACAATGATTGTGATACGAATTTAAACAGGAACACAAAAAATTACAAATATAACCATAAATATAGAGATGCAAAATAAATAACACTTCATTTCATTAATATTAGATACTGAAATATGCTTACAAACAAAATGACAATAAGGCTAGCTCGAGCGATGGTAGATTATCTCGGAGAAGAGATGTGGTGGCTACATGCATCTAAACTACATTAAAATGAGGCTTGAAGGCTTTTTATTATTGAGAAACAACGGAAAACCCTAAACATCCAAAAACCTAACCCTAGGAGATGAAACACCAAACTATGGTCCCCGTTGGGGTAAGTTGGTACATCAACTTCCCATGGTTGTAACTTTTGCATATGATCTATGTTTGATGCACACAATACCTTGTTAGAAAGATCTATCCGAGGACTACAACTGTTGACAATGAATATCGAGATAAAACTTCATATTATTCACTTGTGGTTATCCAAAAGAACATCATTTAGGGCCTCAAAATGACTCTGAAAGTTTAGGAACTGAAAAACTACCAAAAATAGTAAATTGTGCTAAAATTACGGAAACTGAAAAACTAAAAGAAACAATGGTGGGGGTCCAAGTGGAATAGGTGGGTGGCCATCAATATCCACCTGTATCAGATTGTGCACTCCCTATTTTTTAGGGATGCACATTAGCGTACTCCGAGAAACTACGTTGTCTCACTCACAGAAGGGACTGCACAATTCCTAACAACAAGGGATTGTGTTGTACATTGACTCAATGAATTGCACCTGCCTTGAATCTAAGAGAGAGATTACGTACTTTTCAAGCTTAGTGTCTGACAGTCTTCAAGGTTGCATATTTCTAGTCTTGAAGGCATTGTCCAGTTGAGACCCTTAAGGGGTTGCACAGTCTCCAATGGTAGGGGATTTTGCAATTCCAAGAGGTAAGAATGACAGTTGGTGAACGATCAAGACCAAGGTTGTTTTGTGTTTGGAAGTCGTTTAGTTTCCATAAAGAAGACTTAGTCATTAAAAGGTGATACCGACTATAAACAACAAGAGGAACACTTGACATCCATGAAAGATAAGCTTTTATACTCAGAAGGTAGCCTCCAAAATAAAATCATAGGAAATTTTTTTGGAGGGGGTTTCTAGTAGCTACAACATGCTGAAGAATCAATTGCTCAAAATGGAAATGTTGATCCACTTGAAACAAAAAATGAAACGGTTTCTAATGAACCATATCAATAGGAAATAAGCATTGTTGAAATATATTATATTGGTCTTGAAAGTGTTTATAAATATGATTCTCTTAATCAAAATAATTCTATTGTCCAAAATTATGATAAGTCTATAGAAAATGATGAAAATCAACAAGCAACAAAATCAATTATTGGGTATGTGTTATATTCTTTCCACAACTAGTTGCAAGCATGATCTAGGTGGATATTGGTGGCCACCTGCCAAGTCCACCTGGACCCCCACCATTGCCTTTCTCAGCATTTTCAATTTCCTTAATTGTAGCACAACTTACTATTTTTAGCAGCTTTTCGGGTCCTGAACTTCCGGAGCCGTTTTGAGGCCCTAAATGACGTTTTTTGGGGAATCCGGGGGCAACATGGGTCCATGGATGTTGCCCGTTCCAACAATGATAGTGCTCAGATAGATCTTTCTAATGAGCTATTGTACGCGTCAAACGGAGATCATATGCCAAAGTTACGACCCCGGGGAGTTGATGTACCAGTTTACCTCAAACGGGGCCCACAGTTTGGTGTTTCATCTCCTAAGGTTAGGTTTTGGAATGTTAAGGGTTTTTTCCATTGTTTCTCAACAATAAATAGGCCTTTGAGCCTCATTGTAACACAGTTCAGAGGCATGTAGCCATCACATCTCTTCTAAGAGATAAGCTACCATCGCCTTAGCTGGTTTATTTCCATTTCTAGTTGTAAGCATATTTCAGTATTTTCCATTAATGAAATGAAGTATTATTTCCGCTGCATCTTTGTGTATGTGGTTATCTCTGTAATTTGTTGCGTTCCTGTTTAAATCCGGATCAGTGGTATCAGAGCGGTCTGCTTTTTCTATGTTTTTCTTTGCATGTCCCCAACAAGGTCGGGATATAAGAAGTTAGGGCTTGAATTGGTTGAACCTTTGCAAGACCAGCCTCACAAATCTCGACGGCCTCCCATGGCGGACGAGAAGAAAGACGAGGGGGTAGGAGATCCCATCAAAATCTTGCTCGAAGAAGCCCTCGAGCGACAACGGAACGCGATGATGGACAACTTTGCCCAGATCCTTCAGCGGCTACCTAGAAGCGGCGCATCGGCTTCCAGCAGCTCCTCTGGAAATGCCACACCCTTTAAGGTACAAGTTAATTTTGAAATCCCCATATTCGAGGGTCAGATAGACGCCGATGTCGTAGATAAATGGTTAAATCTGCTAGAGGGTTATTTTTCTGTTCATGAATTTTCGAGTCGGGAAAAGATTGTTTTTGCTCTTCTCAAAGCAGCCCCCCACGTCAAGGACTGGTGGGAAACCTACTGCGAGCAGAAGGATGAAAGTACTGGCTCACTATTTTTAACCGCACCCACCTGGGATTCGTTTCGGGATGCCATCAAGGAGCAGTACTACCCTGTCAGAAGCTATGAGGATGAATACATAAAGTGGACCACGCTGCGGCAGGGAAGGGACCAAGACGTGCCGGAGTTCACCAATCTTTTCCATACCCTTTGCACAAAGTTGGGTATCAAGGATTCGGAGCAACATTTGATACTCAAATACCGTGGATGCCTGCACAAGTACATCTAGGAAGAAATACAATTCCTAAACATCCTCTCACTCGGCGCAGCATACCGATATGCCGTCAAGGTCGAGCAGAAGTTTAAACAAAAGAAGCGAGACTTTGGATCTGCGAATCCAAAGCAGGGGAAAGGTGCCCCTAAACCACAGAACAAAGGACAGAGCCAAGGCAGGACAGCCCAAGACAACCAGCCGAAGCTACAAGCAAAGAACAACGTCACGAAGCCAAGAAAGGACACTAGAAAATGGTGCGAGTTCCATAAGAGCTCCACTCACAACACAAGTGAGTGTCGGGCCAAGCAGTCACTGGCGGCTGAGCTAAAGGTTTCAGAATCAGATGCATGTTCTGACTCTGAGTCAAAACCCGATAAGGGGTATGAAAAAGGGAAGCAGATCATTGATGCGGATCCCAGCGCCACTGTTGCTACCGCAAAGATCCAGAAAAATGAACCCGAAGATCCAGAGGAGGAGGAGCGTCTCTTCCACTCCCAGATGTGGGTAAAGGGCTCCCCGATACCTATCATTGTTGATAGAGGGAGTCAAAAGAACCTCATTTCGGCAGAGGTCGTGAAGCGGTTGGGCTTACCGACCACAACACATCCACAACCATACACCATTGGGTGGCTTCACCAAGGGCGAGATCTTCGCGTGAGCCAGCAGTGTCACCTTCCCTACAACATCAAGCCCTTCACAGATGAGGTATTGTGTGACATTTCTCCCCTTGAAGTTTGTGATGTATTACTAGGACAACCATACTTGTGGAAGCGACATGTTGTGTATGAATCAAGGCCCCATGTTGTCATTATTACATTGGGAAATAAGTTGTTCAGGATACCAGAGGTAGCACCACTTGCCGCCATCTCTTTTATTAGTGCAAAACAATGCAGTAAGATCATTTCCAAAACCAGGAAATTTGTTTTCCTGATGATACGCCCTCAAGGGAAGAAGAAGACAGTGGCCGCGGCCTCCAAACGGTGTCCCTCTGCACGACAGCTACAGATGGACAAGATTGTGGAGGAGTACGAAGACATCTTCACCTCCCCGGTAGGGGTTCCTCTGCACTGTCAAGTCAAGCACTCCATCGATCTGACCCCAAGTGCGCCGCTACCAAATGGACCAATTTATCGGCGCTCCGTTGTGGAGAACAATGAAATCAAGAGGCAGATTCAGGAGCTACTGCAGAAAGGTCACATCCGTCCGAGTTCATCGCCCTGTGGGAGCCCGATCGTGTTGGTACAGAAGAAGGATGGGACGTGGAGACTCTGTATTGACTATCGGGCGCTGAACAAGATCACTGTCTGTAATAGGTACCTGATCCTGCGGATTGATGACCTCCTAGACCAACTAAAGGGGGCGAAATATTTCAGCAAGATCGATCTAAAGTCAGGATATCACCACGTACCAATCGAACCCTTAGATATGTGGAAGACTGCCTTCAAATCCAAGGAGGGCCTCTTCGAATGGTTGTTCATGCCTTTCGGATTGACGAATGCTCCTGCAACCTTTATGAGGCTAATGGATGACATATTGCGGCCATTCACCAACTCCTTTGTAGTAGTATACTTGGATGACATTCTGATCTTCAACCAGAGTTGGGAAGAGCACCTCCACCACATCTGACAGGTTCTCCAAACACTGCGGCAACACAAGCTATGTGCCAATTTGGAGAAATGCACTTTTGGCATGACCGAGGTTCAGTATCTGGGATACATCATTGATGAACAGGGGGTGGATGTCGATCCAACCAAGGTCCAAGTCATTCGGGATTGGCCCTCTCCAACCACTCTAACAGAGCTCCACAGCTTTCTAGGTCTTGCCAACTTCTACCGCAGGTTTGTGCTGGGGTTTTCTCATATTTCTTGGCCCTTGAGTCAAGTCACCAAGGGAGGGGCGAAAGCAAAATTCTTTTGGTCTGAATCTCAACAGAAGGCATTCAGGGAGTTGAAGGATCGCCTCTGCATAGCACTAGTGCTCGCGTTACCAGATTTACAACAACCATTTGAGGTCGAGACAGATGCCTCTGACTATGCTATTGGGGCAGTCCTTACTCAACATGGACATGCAGTGGCATATCACAGTGAAACGCTTTCAGACACAGTCCGGAAGTACCCCACTTATGATAAAGAGATGTATTCCATGGTACAGGCCTGCCGACAATGGAAGCATTACATTTTGGGGAAGGAAACGGTCATCCACACAGACCACCGACCCCTGCAGTTCATACAGAGCCAAGGGAAATTGCAGAATGATCGCCATTAGAAGTGGTCTACATACCTGCAACAGTTTCACTTGAATATCAAGTATAGAAAGGGCAGCACCAATAATGTTGCATATTGCCTCAGTCGACCACTGATCATGGCGCTGACCACCGTGCTCAACTCTTGTGGGCACGAGACTTCTGATTGGCCACTTCTCTACAAAAGCGACCCAGAATTCGGCCACACATACCAGACACTCTTGGAGGGTCGGCATGTTGCATATTTTCACCTCTAGGATGCCCTATTATGCCACCTCGGTCACCTTTGTGTTCCTTCAAGCGAGCGTGCCAAGATGATTTGGGAAGCACATTACAGTCGGGTTGCTGGGCATTTCGGGGTCGAGAAAGCAGTGGCAGTACTGCAAAATTATTTCTATTGGCCGAATCTTCGACAGGATGTTGGGAAGTACATCCGATCATGTACTGCCTGTGCCATTGCCAAACCGACCACTAAGAAGCAAGGCCTATATACCCCGTTGCCTACCCCTAGTCGACCTTGGGAATCCATCTCCATGGATTACATGTCAGGCCTTCCTTCCACTAAGCATGGAAATGACTGTGTTTTTGTGGTCGTCGACAGGTTCTCGAAGATGGCCATTATGGTGGCCTGCAAGAAGAATATCACAGCAGAAGCCACTGCTAAACTCTTCTTTGAACGAGTGTGGGTGCACTTTGGGATCCCACAGTCTATCATCTCAGATCGGGACAGTCGGTTTCTCAACACATTTTGGTCCAGTCTCTGGTCAATGCTGGACACCAAACTCACGAAGTCCACAGCCTTCCATCCTCAAACTGATGGCCAGACAGAGGTTGTCAATAGGATGATTGTGCACATTCTGCGCATGTATAACTCAAAGCATCCACGCACATGGGACAAGAGCCTCCCCTATGTTCAGCACAGCTACAACCGAGCTCTTCACAGCTCCACTGGCCATAGCCCTTTTCAGGTGGGTTTGGGATTCCGGCCACTATGCCCCATTGATGTGGCCATGCCACTTGCAGCTACTCACATGAATTCAGCTCATGTCCAGTCCGAAACAGATAAGGCCACCAGCTTCATTGAGCGCATCCAACATATTCTCCAGCAGGTCCATGACATTCTTGAGAAATAAAATGCCAAGTACAAGCAGCGACATGATCAACATCGGGTGCCACACAAGTTTCAGGTGGGCGACAAAGTCTGGTTGCATTTGCAAAAGGAACGCCTTACTGGAGCCTATCAGAAATTGAGACCACTCCGATATGGTCCTTACACCATTACTAAGGCTATGGGAGACAATGCATTTGAGCTCAGCATTCCCCCATTCCTTTGCCTGCACCCAGTGTTCAATGTGGACCACCTTCGGCCATACTTTCGACCATTGCTAGACACATCCGACATTGCAGAATAGCTCAAACCCATAGAATTAAATCCAGATTGCATGGAACAATCTGTAATTGATCGAATCATGGACACACAAATCAAGAACAATCGCCAACAGAATATCCAACTGTATCGAGTTGTCAAAGCAGGCCAACTCCTTCAGCAGGGCAAGTGGCTCACCAGGGAACAAGTTCAGCAGTAGTTTCCTCATCTCATGGAGAAGCTCAACACAATGGGGACCATTGCTTCCTAAGGGGGGACGAATGATCCAGGTGGATATTGGTGGCCACCTGCCAAGTCCACCTGGACCCCCACCATTGTCTTTCTCAGCATTTTCAGTTTCCTTAACTGTAGCACAACTTACTATTTTTAGCAGTTTGTCTGGTCCTGAACTTTCGGAACCGTTTTGAGGCCCTAAACGACGTTTTTTGGGGAATCTGGGGGAAACATGGACCAATGTTTCCCGTTCCAACAATGATAGTGCTCGGATATATCTTTCTAATGAGCTATTGTACGCGTCAAACGGAGATCATATGCCAAAGTTACGACCCCGGGAAGTTGATGTACCAATTTACCCCAAACGGGGCCCACAGTTTGGCGTTTCATCTCCTAGGGTTAGGTTTTGGAATGTTAAGGGTTTTTTCCATTGTTTCTCAACAATAAATAGGCCTTCGAGCCTCATTGTAACACAGTTTAGAGGCATGTAGCCATCACATCTCTTCTCAGAGATAAGCTACCATCGCCCTAGCTGGTTTATTTCCATTTCTGGTTGTAAGCATATTTCAGTATTTTCCATTAATGAAATGAAGTATTATTTCCGCTGCATCTTTGTGTATATGGTTATCTCTGTAATTTGTTGCGTTCCTGTTTAAATCCGGATCAAAGCATGGGGGGTCACAGGGGGGTGATAGCCTCCCTTGTTCGTTGTGCCAGGCACACTAGGGAGGTCACAAGGGGGGGGAAGCCTCCCTGTCAAGGGGTTTACAGGGGGGTAGTAGCCCCCATGCATGGGGTCCGTGGAAATTCCCCAATATTTTTTTATTTTTTTTTCTAAGTATATGTAGAACCAAGGATGGGGGGAGGATCCAAAGATGATGGGTAAACCTATCCATGGTTTTGTGCATGTGTTTGTTGCCAATGGTATTTTATAGATTGAGTCAAGGGAACTATGGTTATGTTCTAAACTAGGGTTAATGGATGGGGTTTTATGAATTCTTCGACATGATATATATATATATATATATATATATATATATATATATATATATATATATATATTAACATTGAAAGGAATATAATTAAAAATTAATCTGGTAATCATGGTTTTTGGATCCAGGGGAAAATCTTTATTTATTTGTTTTAGGTTTGCACCATTGTATCTTTTTTGTTATAAGAATTCGTTTACAGGTAATTTTTGTACAGGGTCAAAACCTACATTTGGTATCATAGTTTTTTTAGCTTCATGGGGATTCCTTTGTTGCTAAGGGGTTTTTCTCGGGCCTTGGGTAGACCCTATTCACTGGGATATCTTCGAGATTGATTCTTGCGGTGAAAGAAGATGGAGAGCAGTGGAAAGATAGAGATTGATAAATTTAATGCTCAGAGTTTTGGGTCGTGGAAGTTCAAGGTGGAGGATACGTTGAAGGATATATATCATTGGATAGCGGTAGGTTCAAGTACTAAACCAATGAAAATGTCAGCATAAGACTAGGTGAAGTTGGATCGAAGGGCAAAGAGCACAATACAATTATGTATCTCATATCCAAATGTTGAATGTATCAGGGGAAGCTACAATGAAGGATTTGTGGGTCAAGTTAGGGACTTTGTACTAATCTATGTATGAGGTGAACAAATTGTTCCTACAAAAAAAGTTGTATAACCTAAGGATGAAGGATGAAGACTCGATGATAGAGCATCTAAACACCTTTAACACTGTGGTGAGCCAATTTTTATCTATTGATATAAAAAATTTAAACAAAGATAAGTACATCCTTTTTCTAAGTTCTCTACCAGATTTGTGGGATAGTCCGGTTGTTGCAATAGGTAGCAATACAACTACCTTGAAGTTTGATGAAATAGTCTCATCTTTGTTGTCAGAGGAGATTAGAAGGAAAAATATGGAGAGCCAGAATGGAGATGCCTTGTCTGTACGAGGACGGTCCCAGAACATAAATAAAAATAAGTCCTCGAGTGGGAGATCTAATTCTAGAGGGAGGTCTAAATCTCCAGGAAAACATGTAAAGGTATGCTAGAAATGTGGAAAGGAAGGGCACTACAAAAAGGACTATAGATCTAAAGCTCCTGAGAAAGGAAAGGGATTTGATGACGCTCCTTCTAGAGAGGCGAAATTACCTCAGATGAAGGTGGGGATGTGTACTTGTCTTCTTCTTCAAGTACACACATAGATCACGAGGAATGGTTTATTGACTCAGGTGCATCCTTTCACTTCAATCCCCATTGGGAGTGGTTCTACGAGTATGAGAAATATGATGGTGGTCATGTCTTCTTAGTGGATGATAAGAAGGCCAAAATCATGGGACACAGAAAAGTCAAGCTAAATTTGCAAGGTGGAAGGATTATAACACTTCCAGGTGTTATTCATATTCTTGCATTGGCCAGAAATATGATTTCTATAAGCAAGATGGATGACGCATGTGTAGAAACAATGTTCGAGAAAAATACCTACAAGATGGTTCGAGGAGCACTAGTATTGATGTGGGGAGTTTGGATTGGAACTTTGTACAAGCTTCTAGGTAGCACTATTATTGATGGATGCAATAGTTCTGTGGTTCCTGAAAGTGGAGTAGAAAACCTAGTGGTCTCTGGAGAAAATACCATGTTATGGCATCAATGGCTTGGAAATATTAGAGAGAAGGGCTTTCAAATACTTCATGGTAACGATATGATAGAAGGTATGTCTAATTTCTCTTTGGATTTTGATTTTTGTGAAGATTTTTTATATGGGAAGAAAAATCAAGTGAGTTTCCCCTCTAGTGCTAAGAGGGCGAAAGGGATATTAGAACTTAGTGATGTGTTTGGACCTGTGTCGGTTCCATGACTGTGTAAGTTTGTGTACTATGTATCCTTTATATATGAATTTTCAAGGAATACATGTATATATTTCCTCAAGAATAAATTTGAAGTCTTTGATAGGTTTAAATAATTTAAGGTTCTAGTGGAAAATCATACAAAGAAGAATATCAAGGTGCTGAGGACAGATAATGGTGGAGAGTTCTACAAGAAGTAATTTGAAGAGTTTAGTAAGAAGTGTCGTATAGAATGACAAAATACTACTCCATACACACCTTAGAAAAATAGAGTTGCAGAAAGAATGAAAAAGATGTTGATAGAAAATGAAAGATGCATGCTTAGTGGTGCCAGGTTAGGGCAAGAATTCTAGGTAGATGCATTAGAGACTGCATGTTACCTAGTTAAAATATCACCTACATCAACGTTGGAGGATAAGAATCCACATGAGGTATGGACTGGTAAGAAACCCTCTCTTTCACATATGAGGGTATTTGGTTGTGATGCATATGTACATTTTACAAAGGAAAAAAGAACCAAGTTGGATAGTAAATCTGAAAGGTGCATCTTTATTGGGTATAAGGATGGTTTACAAGGATATAAGCTTTGCAACCCGGAAACAAAGAAGGTTGTGGACAACTGAGATGTCGTGTTTAGAGAGTTGAAAGATGTTATTAAACATGAATTCCTACCAAAGCAACCTAAGAAGATAGAACTTGTGCTAAAGGAGGAAGAATCAAACTCTACAAAAGAATAAGAATAAGAAGAGGAAGAGCTACAAACGTCATCTTTGAGAAGATTAGTTTGAGAGAGAAGGCATCCACAAAGGTATAGTCCATCTTATTTCTCTTCAAATTTTTCTCTATCTATTATTGATTATGATCCTATAACTATTAGGGATGAAGTAGATTCAAAGGATGGAAAACTCTAGAAATAGGCCATGGTTGATGAAATGACATCTTTGGACAAAAATGAGGCTTGGGATCAAGTGGAGTTGCCAGCTAGAAGGAAACCCATTGGAAGAAAATGGGTGTTTAAGAAGAAGATGAATGCAGAAGGCAAGATGGAGAAATGCAAATCTTGGTTGGTAGAAAAAGGTTTTTCCCATGTGATGAGAATTGATTTTGGGAACATTTTTTCTCCTGTTGCCAAGTTGAGTGACCAAGAAACATCCTCTAGTGGAACTTTCAACTATAGAAGCATAACACATGGTAGCCACTCATGCAAGCAAGGAAGAATTTTGGTTGTAGATATTGCATTCAAGTATGGGGTTAATACAATAAGCTATAAGGATATATTGTGACAGCCAAAGTGCAATTTTTTTCGCAAAGAACCCTACTTATCATTCAAAGACAAAGCACATTGATGTTCAGTATCACTTTGTGAGGGATATGATTGAGGAAAAAAAGGTGTTGCTGGTAAAGGTGGACATTTTGAAGAATGTTAGAAATGCATTGACAAAGTCTGTGAGAACTGAGAAGTTTTCTTGGTGTAGAGAAACAATAGGCATTGCAGGCTTGGACCAATGACTAAACTCTCTTGTGACCCCTTGTGTGGAAAAGAAAACAACAAGTGGGAGAATGTTGGGTGTGTCTTATATTATTTCCATGACTAGTCACATGTGCAGGGAGGTCACAGGGAGTGCAATAGTCCCCCTGTTGGGGGATTTACAGGGGGTTATCACCCCCCTATTCGTTGCGTTGGGCGCAATAGGGGGGTCATAGGGGGGGGGGGGGGGGTGGCAGCCCCCCTATTGGAGGATTTACAAGGGGGAAGTAGCCTGCCTGCATGGGGTCTAGGAAGCACCCTAGGAAAATATCTTTTTTTCTATATATATGCAGAACCAAGGATGCGGGGGGACTCAAAGATAGTGGGTGAACCTATCCATGGTTTTGTGCATGGGTGTTATAGACATTTTTGGGCTGCAACCCCAAGCATGAAATGTCCATAAAACAAGGGCTCCTAAGTCCCTAAAAGTGTTGTTCTAACCCCTAAAGGAATAAGGTCAACTGATTACAGCTTCTCCCAGAAGTTCTCCATGAAAAACTGCTCAAAACTGGTCAAAACAGGATCATTTCAGCTGCTCCATAGGAAAAGTGCGTTGCATCTCACCTAAATACACTGTGTGGGTGCGTTGCATTTAAAAATTCCCTTCTATGGGGTGCGATGGGCGAGAAGTGATAAATGACAGTGTCATTCCGCGAGGTGGAGGGGCATGGAATCTTCCAGGAACTTCTCCTGTGACACTTGCCTCTCTGAATTCGACAAAGGATGAGTAAGAGATCATCAATCTCCAAGTGGAAGCAAGAACTATCAGAGGGAAGACACTAATCAATTCACAAGCTGACTCATCTCCCTTTCAGACATCTATATATGGATCCCTCATCCCAAAGATCCGGAGGCTATAATTTTGCATATTGTAAGGAATTTTTGTTGGTTTCTTGAGACAATGTCAGAGTGTTGGGTGATCTAAGCTTTGTATGAGGTGAAGAAGGGCTTACTTGCTAAGAGGATGATGCTAGGTCAGAACAACTAGTTGTAACTCCCTTGGCTCTTTCTTGTTTATCAATAAAAGCTATTCAAGTTTTCCTCCATACTCTTGTGTCATTTATGTTTTATGCATTTGTATGGTCAATGTACATCTGATCCTAGGTTGTTTATGATTATAGATCCATGTTCTTGTATAGTGTTATGCTACTGTGATCTTACAAGTACTCTGTGAAGCTGGGCGTACAAGGGAGCAAGTAGCGAAAGACTATCATGAGAGAGAGGAATCGAACTAGGAGATTAGCACAAGACAGAGGTTGGTCTTCTTTGTTCTTCTCTCATCTATATTTCATAAAGGAAAAACGAAAGTAGCTTTACTTTTTTTGTTTCTAAGGTAGCTACCACACCTTAGTGGGATAAGCAGTTCTGAGCAGACACTTTTCCCTGTAACAATGGGTTTTCTTCCCATGGTATTTTGTAGATCTGGGTAAGGGAACTATGGTTATGTTCTAATCTAGGGTTAATGGATTGGGGTTTATGTATTGTAACATTTAAAGGAATATAATGAAAAATCAATCTGGTAGTCCCAGTTTTTGGATCCAGGGGAAAATATCTATGTATTTCTTTTATGTTATTTCTATTGTATATTTTCTATTTTAATAATTCGTTAGTAAGTAATTGTTGTATAGGTTAAAACTACATCAATAGGAAACAAGCAGCAAATAAATCAACAAACAAAAATGTGAATTGAAAATTCCATCAATGTGCAGACTCCAACAAATAATTCAGATTTTTCTCTCATTGAAATTAACAATCAGCCACAAAGTGAAGGGCAGTTATACATCAATCTCCAAGAAAGTCTAGTCATCCTAATAAATGATCAAAATTTTTGTGAATAAAATACAACATTAAAAAAAAAAAACAAGAATTAACCCAAAAATTTACTCAAACACAGAACACAAAATTTATGTGGAAAACCCCATTTGGGGAAAAACTATGGAAAAGGTTTTAGTATATTTTTATTATCACAATGAAAATATTCTTACATTTCACTTGCTTCATTCTTTCCCATCAACGATTAATTTTTAATCACACCCCTATATATAAATATATTTCATTACAATAACAGATTTTTCTCTCGTTGATATTAACAATCAGCCACAAAGTGAAGGGCAGTTATACATCAATCTCCAAGAAAGTCTAGTCATCCTAATAAATGATCAAATTTTTTGTGAATAAAATACAACATTAAAAAAAAAAAAAGAATTAACCCAAAAAATTTACTCAAACACAGAACACAAAATTTATGTGGAAAACCCCATTTGGGAAAAGCTATGGGAAAGGTTTTAGTATATTTTTATTATCACAACGAAAATATTCTTACATTTCACTTGCTTCATTCTTTCCCATCAACGATTAATTTTTAATCACACTCCTATATATAAATATATTTCATTACAATAACATGGGCCCAATACCATGGGTTGTGATTTACCATGGGCACTAACAACTTTGACTTGATTTGGTATGACATCTAACAATCTCCCACTTGAAACCAAATATAAGCTTGAGTGAATGTTTTTGCAATTGTTTTATCTTCTTGGCACTAATCGTTTCGTAAGATGCATTTCTATTGATTGCTCCAGCCAAGGTTCTACAAAGGTTTTGTTTATCCCTCTGAAAAGTCTTCATTAACATATCAAAAATATTTTGTGTAGTGTGTATTCTCTCCAATTGTAGCAACCCATCATTTAACACTTCACGAATGCAATGATATTGAACATCAATGTGCTTTGTCTTAGAATGATATGTTGGGTTTTTTTCTGAATGAATAAGACTCTGACTATCACAATGCAACAAATATTTATCTTGCCTTATTCCAAACTCTCCTAAAAAGCATTGCATCCAAAACATCTCTTTGCAAGCTTCTGTGGCAACGATGTATTCTGCGTCTATTGTGGAGAGGGCTGCTAATTTCTGTAATTTAGATTTCCAAGATACAAATGCACCTGCAAAAGTACATAAATAACTAGTGGTGGAATTTCTAGTATCCATATCTCCAACCATGTTTTCATTTGTCTAACCTTCAAGAATAACATTGTTATTACCAAAACATAAACAACAATTACTAGTAGCCTTGAGATACCTCAAAATCCACTTTACTACTTTCCAATGTTGTTTATTTGGATTTGCAAGGAACTTTCTCACTACTCCTACTGAATGTGCAATATCTGGATGAGTACACACCATAGCATACATCAAGATACCAACAACTCAAGCATAAGGGATTTTACTCATTTCCTCCTTCTTCTTGTCACCATAAGGGCACAAATCAACACTAAGTTTGAAGTGTGATGCTATGGGTGTACCGACTAGTTTGGCATCCTTCATATTGAACCTTTCTAACACCTTTTCAATATATTTTTCTTGTTACAACCACAACTTTATATTCCTTTCGTCACAAATAATCCTCATGCCCAATATTTTTTACGTTGGACATAAAGATTTTATTTCAAATTGACTTCCCAAATCTTTCTTCAATCTATTAATCATGTTCTTATTATGTCCAATAATTAGCATATCAACCACATATAATAGTAGTATAATATACCTTTCTTGTTCAAACATCTTAGTGTAGACACAATGATCAACCTCCAGTCTTTTGAAATCGTGATACAACATAAATGAACCAATTTTTTTATACCATTGGCCAGGTGCTTGTTTCAGCCCATAAAGGCTCTTCTTCAACATGTAGACAAGATTCTCCTTACCTTTTACCTGGAATCCTTCCGATTGTTCCATATAAATTTCCTCCTTCAATTCTCCATGAAGAGAAGTTGTCTTCACTTCTAATTTTTCACATTCCAAGTCTAAAATAACAATAAGACCAAGGCTAACTCTTATTGGTGACATTTTAACAACAAGTGATTTTCTTTTGTAAATTCAATACCTTCTTTTTGTGAAAATCCCTTCACCACCAACCTTGATTTCTATCTTTCCTTCTTATCCTCACCCTCACGTGTAATCATGTATACCCATATTTTGTGTAGGTAATTTCTTCCTTTTGGAATCTTCATTAATTCCCAAGTTTTACTTTCAACAAAGAGTCCATTTCTTCCTCCATTGCTTTTTTCCACTTGGTGCTAGTTTCCACTTCACAAACTTCCTAAAAATTGAATTAGGTTCAACTTCATTAGTTAGAAAAATATAATTTGAGGGTAGATACCTTTTTGAAGGATTTTAAGGCCTAGTAGAACTGTGAACCAACTGTGGTGGTGTGTTTTCCACTTGAATCTCTTGTAATGACTATAACATGTTTTATTCTTCTCATTTTCCATCCCGTTCTTAAGTTTGGTGCTTAGATTCTTCCAATGGTGGGATATTTTCTTGTTTTTCTATAAACCTATCAACAACTTTCTTAACCTCTATTTCACTTGTAGGCCTTTTATACATATCAAATTCATTAAATATTACATCCCTGCTTATAATGATTTTGTGATTACTAGATCCCATAGAGGTAACCAAAAGCACCATCCACATATCCCAGAAAAACATATTTCCTTGATTTATCTTCTAACTTGCTTCTATTCTCTTTGGGAATATGTATAAATGCTTCATATCCAAAAAAAAATAGGTGAGAATAATTTACCTTTATACCGATGAAAAATTATTTAGGAATACCACTGTCTAGGAGTGTAAAAGGTGAGGGATTTATGAGGTAACAAGTTGTCTTTATTGCTTCTACCCAAAAATAATTTTCCAATCCAAAATTTGACAACATACTCCTCACCTTCTCCATAATAGTGTGATTCATCCTTTCTAGTACCATTTTGCTATGCATAGTCTTCTCATGTTTAATGGAAAACTTATTACAATAATTCTAGAATGCATTGGAGAAATACTCCCCACCATTATCTGTCCTTAAACACTTGAGAAAATTATTAAAGCAACAAGAAATTTTTGAAATATCTCAAACACCTCACCTTTAGTTTTCATAGGGTAGGCCCAAACCTTCCTAGATGCATCATCTATGAATGTAACAAAATATGAGGATCCTCTTAAAGACTTACATTTAGCGACCCAAACACATCCTTGTATTAATTCTAACAAAATTATTTTCCTTTTGTGACCACCTCTCATAAAATAAACCCTTCTTTTCTTACAACAAATGCAATGCTCACAAAGATTAATTTCATAGGATTTCAAACGTGGAAGTATATTTTCACCAACAAGAACTTTTAGGCTCTTTTTACTCAAGTGGCCCAATTTCTTATGCCATAAATCCACTAAGTTTTCTTCTTTTGCAACAAAAATTGTATCTAATATCTTTGTTGTTTCACTCATTGTATACAAGGTTCCTGTCTTGGATCCTTTAGCCAAAACCAATTACCTTTTAGTAATTTTCTAGCTACCTTTCCCAAAGGTTGTGTAGTAGCCTTCATTAGCCAATCATCTCATAGATATCAAACTCATACACATCTCTCGGACATGCCTAACCTATTTTAGCAAGATACCATGTCCATCCTTTGTCATTATTCGAACATTTCCCACTTGCAGTATTACAAAAATGATTATTTCCTAAATGTACTCTACCATGATCAACTTCTTCATACGTAACAAAATTGCTTTTACATGGGGTCACATGGTGAGATTCTCCATAGTGAAGTGCCCAATCAATGATACTACTAGAAATATATAAATGGGATTCTTCTACTGAAATAGTAAATAAACCATCACTTCAGAAGTTACAATAGTAGTCTCACCTTCATTTCCGCTGCTTGATTTTTATTTGTGTTGACTAATGTTTATTCCTTCTATTCCTTTTGTTCCTTCTTCCGAAAACAACAATCCTTTTTCTTTTGTTCCACTCTTCCACAACGAAAACATGTAAGTCTTCATGTTTTTTATTTCAGTCTACATCTCGATTTTGAATTCCCCTATCTACCATGTTCAACTTTCCTTCCACGATCAGCTAATACTAGAGCTTATCCTCCCTGGTTTTCTAAAATTGATTTGTGACACAACTCCTCGTTTATTAAATTTCTACTAACGTCATCAAACTTCAAGGTACATGCAGGTATTGAAGTGTTGATAGCTACTATAAAATTATCCCATCTTTCTAGCATAGAGAAAAATAATAAGATGGCTCTAATTTCATTATCCAAAATATTTTTGACAGAGGCAAGTTGACTTTTGATTAAGTTAAACTCATTCAAATTTTCCAAAATTGAAGAAACTTCCTTCATCTTGGGATTGTACAACTTCTTCATTAGAAGACTTTGTTTTATGTCATGTTCTTATCATATAGATCATCCAACTTTTTCTATAGCCCTTTTGTCGTATTCTCTCCAACGATATTAAAATATACATTCTTTGCCAAATACTGACGAATTATGGTGATTTATTTTCTATCCAGTTTATACCATTCTTTGACCATCATAAATGAGGGATTCTTTGCTACTCCCTCAATTGACAAATAACAATCCTTTAAAATCAATATTTCCTCCAACTGCACCTTCCATATGTAAAAATTAGCCTGGTTTAATTTCTCCATATCACTTAATGTCACTATCTCCATGCTTGTAACAACTTGGAATACACCAAAAATTAAAAGGACCAACCTCACTCTGATACTAGCTTTTAATAAAAGACGATAGAAAAAACGTTTAATCGATCATTTTTTTTCACTCACTAAAACGAGAATTAACACGGAAAATTTATTCAATCACAGAACACCAAATTTACGTGGAAAACCCCATTTGGGGGAAAACCATAGGAAATGGTTAATTATATTTCTATTATCACAATGAAAATTTTCTTACATTTAACTCACTTCATTCTTTCTCACCCACGATTCCTTTTTACTCACACCCCTATATATAAAAATATTTTATTACAATAACATGGGCCCAATACCATGGGAAATACCATGGGTTGCGAATACCATGGGCACTAACAACTTTGACTTGATTTGGTCTCATGCCTAACAAAATCTAAACTTTTCATTATGGAAAATGAGCAAGAATCTCCAAGCAAATAATTTTTTAGGTGCATATCTTTGAACAATTGTTTCTCAAATTTAATCGAGTTAATCCTTTATCAATAGAGCTCACTGTTCATTATCTTGAGAATTTTCACAATGTTGAATTTCATCATTTTTATGATTCTAATTTATTCTATGGAAAGGGAGAAAATGCTAATGCTAAAAGTGAATTTATTTATGATGATGACTTGAGAATTAAGAATAATGAGACACCTTACCCATCTGTGATGGTTATGTTAGATTCTCATATTTTTAATCCTTCAATTCAATTCATATTTGAAGATGAGAAAAACACTATTTCAATAAATGCTCATTTTCAAACTTCTAATCATTTTGATGATTTTAATGTTCAATAATCCGTCCCCATTTATGATTATTATAACGATCAAGTTCTCATTCGTGTTCATGGTCTTGATCCTCATTCACTTCCGCAAGTAGGTGTCAGTAATAATTTTAATTGTATTCCCTTAGTTGACACTTGTGAGAAGGAAATATCTTCAAATAAATCCTAACTATCTTGCAATGTTATTTGTAATATTAGAATAAATAACCATGTAATTGAATTTTTTTCATGGTTCATTTCTAATTTTTATTCAAATTTTATATTTCATCCTTTTGATAGCTTATATATATGTTGGCATTTTGAGCATTGAGGCACTCGACACTCATGAAATGCATCAATGGGCCAACATACAAGTCAATTTTAAGGCCTTAACCATGAGTATCACAAACTTTTAATTTGTCAATCTTCTTTGATGTTCATGTCATATCAATTCATTTCTTCTTTCCAAATGATTTTTTCATGAGCTCTAGCACTTGAGAGTGCATTATTACAATTTGACCAATACTCTAATCTATATAAAAATTTCTGAAATATTCATTATATTTCCATCTACATTTCTTTGATCCATCTGAAAGTTGTATGGAAAGTTCAATTTTCAAGAAGATTTCTTCTAATGTTCTTTCTTTTGTACAACGTACTAACACTTTTTTCATAGGCCTCTGTTGCATTTAAAGATACATTTTTTGAGGATGATATATTATCTTTCCCTCTTTTAAATCTCTTTCAATCATTAGCAGATACCCATCCTAATTTTTATGATCCCTTAGTAACATAGTTGGAAAACACTTTTCAAGAGAGAAATCTTGTAAATAAGTTTATTCTGATATATTTATTAGAAATAAATGTACATATTAGGGTTAAAATTTCTTTTAAATTTTTAGAAATAATTGTATTTATGTTATTAAATCTTTATGTTTTCATTTGTGCATAAATAAAGCTAATAGAATGGCTCGATTGGAAGTATGATTTTACTTAGTTTTGATTTGCCTTGTTAGATCAGGCTAGGAGTAGTAATAGTTCAGTTAGATTTCTTTTTTCTTTTGTTTGAAAAATGTAGGTAGAAGAATAAGAGAGAAGAAAGCCTTTTCATTTTTCTGGAGAAAAATTATTCAACATTATTCCAATAGATTTTTCTCATGATCATGTTCAGAGAAGTATTCATCCATCCATCATAATTTTACATTTTTTAAAATATGTGCTCTAAAAGGGTGATTTGATTTATATTTTCTTGGATTTATTAATTTACAAGATAAGTCATGATCATATTCTACTTCTTTTATTGATACATTTGTAACGAAATGCATGCCTCATGCTTGTCTTGTTATGTTGCACACCTTTGTTTTCTAAAGTTTTTCATGCTTAATCAAAGAACTGTTCCTGAAGGTAAAAAAAATCACAAGTAATTGTGAAGAAATAACTTTGATTGTGCTCTTTTTATTTACCCTGGGATGACTCAGTTTCCACACAACCATTCAATTTGTATGTCATATTATATTGTTCCCTCTTTTCTTACATCTATATGTTTTTATATGGAATTTGTTTCCCTTTTTCCATGTCATCTTGAAGCTTTTTCATCTTGGCTATCCTTTATATTTATCCTTTGATATTTTGTTCTATAGTTTCTAGGATAAAGTAAGCACAAGGCATGGGCCCATCTCCACATGGCTTCTCCTCATAATCTCTCTTTAGAATTTGGATTAGCCTACATGCCACATCTTCCCGCTTGTTTTTTCCCTGGCAGTATCTTTCCTAGCCTCTTCTATTCCTTTTGGAATTTTCATCCTTTCAGGATGACATGGAAAAATGGGACCATTTTCTTCATTTCATTCTCCTTGTGTCCATTAGAAGTTACTCAGCTCACCTATTATTATTTCCCTACTTTGCAATGTAGCCTAGAGGTTCTTTATCATAGCTTTCATAAACTGCTCCTTTCCATCCTCCTAGGGATCACCTTTTGGGGTGACACAATCATTCACGATGGTATAATATGGTAG
This sequence comes from Pinus tabuliformis, assembly GCA_031772625.1. Classification (NCBI taxonomy): domain Eukaryota; kingdom Viridiplantae; phylum Streptophyta; class Pinopsida; order Pinales; family Pinaceae; genus Pinus; species Pinus tabuliformis. Next base: position 730,566,659 of record CM062809.1, on the reverse strand, counting down.
TGCCCCTTTCTAAAATGTCCCTTTCTGACTCACCCTTCGTGCTCTTTACACCATCATCTTCTTTCCACATCATCCAGACCCATTTTCTAAGATGTTACAAATGACTCATTTTTACAATAGACCATTGGGAAAACTCAACTTTCGGACTATGCTGGCTCCACTCACGCCTTTCCTTCAAATTGCATATCGCCACTTGTCACCCCCAATTAGTTGTTATATTAATGTGGAAAATTGGTAGGCATGCCCAGAATATGCAAAGGTAAATTGGAGTGTGGTTAATTTATATTTTTTGGGGGGATTCTCTTGTGCTATGATTATATTTATACTACTCCACTCTAATGTACACTATGAAAAGGTCTAAGTTCTCTCCATATTTATTTAACTTGCTACATGGGTTGGGAATTTGGATTGATTCAATGGGATTTTATCAAAACTTCGGGTCTGATCTCTGATGATTTTTATGCTTGATTCCTTGAACATGAACTATTATTTTCTAGTTTAATGCTTGTTCTAGTTTAGATTCAGCAAGTTGATGATCTCAGGCATACGAAAAACTTCGTTAAAATTTAACTCCTTCATAATTTTCATCTCAATCAAAAGAGGACAACACTATTTTTTTGGCGAAAATCAATATATTTCGGTAAATCATAACAATATTATTCAAGTTAAGACTCATACACTTCTATTCATCTTTTCCTATTTTCCTTGTTCTTATTTTTATTTTCTATTATTTTCCATTTTAATTTTAGTTTTAGTTTTGTTTTAGCAAATTTTGATCTTAGCTATGTTTTTATAGGTCCTTACTAGTTACACTGAAGGATTAATGCTCCCAACAAGATTTTCTAAAAACTAATTCAACTTACTTTGCATCACTTTTGACTTAGAGAATTAGTTGTGATGATGCTTAAATAACAAGCAAGTGACAAAAATGAGGCTCTTTATTCTGCTTTGTTTTCCTTTAGTTTCTTTTTCTTTATTTTTTCTAGGACTTTTTTTGAAACAAGAAATTTACTGAATGAGAGACATCTGATGCAACTTCATCTCTTATCCATAGCTGCCCTCTAGTTTCCAAACCCCTTTCTCAATTAAAAGCCTAATCAGTTACAACTTTACAAGACATCTTAACAAGATATCAACTTAATAAAAACATGATTCGTTTCTACATATTTGTTCTTTTGTTGAGACGTTTTCAAAATTGGTCTTGTTTTAGTTTTATTTAAGTCGTGGCTTTTAATTACCTTTTCTTTTGGGTTTTCATTTTCTTTCTTCATTTGGAATTTTTGAAGTGTGTTAATTTCATTTTTCCTTCTTGTTTGGATTTTGTGATATTTCCAAAATCGATATGGGGAAATTTGTCTCACCCATTATCAATTGGTTAACATGGGGAAATATTTACTCTACAATTTCAATAGAATTTCATTTATCTAAATATCATTTTGATAAGTTTTCACTTTCTCATACATCCACCATTACCTATGGGGAATATTGAGATATGATTCAAGTGGTATAAGTTTTCCTTTATAAAGGAATGAATTGTTTATAGTCTTTTCTATGAATCGCTCTCATACCCCTCCACATTTAAAAAAGAAAAAACCTCTACATTCGTAGAGAAAGAAAATTCTTGTGGGGTCAATTTTAACTAGTGTCACATTTTTTTCTTTAAATAGAAATCCTCTTATACCACTCTACTCTCTTCACCCAACTGCTAAAGGAAATTCTCTAAACATACCAAACAAAAGGGTGATATAAGAGGGTTGAAAGCACACATGTGTGGGAAGTGTATGCAAACCCATTGGGTACTGAATAGGATTGATGGAAGTAGGTCAATGCATACATGGTATGAAGACAACTTCGTCGGGGTACTGAACAAGCCTACTCACAACAAAGCAATGTCGAGAAAAAGAGGTAACTCCATTTCTAATAGGTGCATGCTAATCTTAAAATCCTCCTAGCTATCTTTACTACCAAATTTTAGAGAAACATTTTACAAATATTAATTATTTCTTATATTTTGATTCATTTTTTAGATTGGGCATTCAAGTACTTTCATTTTATGAGATTATCTACCTTGATTCATCTCATGTGAGACCCTTCGAAATGACGTGATGTGTGATAAATTTTTGAAAGATTTTATTTGGATCTTTGGTAAATTTAACCCTATTATGTAAAACAAAGATAACTGTTTCATCCTCGTGTGTCACCAATTTTTGTGGCCACAACATCCCCATAATTTTTCAAACTTATTATGGGAACCCTCCAAGTAAATTTTGGTCAAATCACTCCTATATTGCTTAAACTAGTTTATTTTGTGGGTTTTTCACATTGTTTGGATTTTCATTTTGATGACTCTATTATGTGTGGTTTCTTGTCGGCTTCCCAATGACAAAAGATTCACTGAATTTGGATTTACAGTTTGGAAATTAGGCTCAGTCGAAGTCTGGTTGAATTTCACTACCTTGACTTAAAATATGTAAAAAAATGTATTTTATCTTATTTTATAAATTTAAATAATTTATTATTTAATTAATCTAAATTAATTAAGTTAATTAAAATTCATTTAACTAATTTATATATATTATTGTTTTATTAATTTCTTTATTAAATTAATTAATTATTTAATTATTCTACAGAACCACCGCAACTAAAGACTTGTATATATATTAACTATATAATAATAAAAAATTATTGTAACCGTTTAATATTATATATTATATATTATATAAATAAATAAATAAATAAGTTAATTAATATATGATGTCACCCCAGTCGAGGAACCTTACTGGTTTAACTTTTGAAGTGTTTCATGCCTCTCATGATCCCATCCTCAAGTTGACATAAGTGGGAGGGGTTGGAAATGTTTTTCTCTTATATATGTAAGTGGGAGGGACTTATTTCATGTAATAAAAAGTGGGAAAGGACTCACTCTCCACGTGGGTTCCCCTCCCCCAATTTATTTAGGAGTTGTTTATAGTGTGACTTCATCGAGTTTTCGGTGCTAAAATCTGGTGGAAAAAATTGAGTTGGAATCTTGATTTGTGTTTTTTAAACTAGTTTTTTTACTATATATATATATATATGGATTCAGCGCCATGAAAACCCCTAGGGAACTTCTATTGTGCAGGATTTACCCATCAATCTTGTGATTTCAATGAATTCCGACTAGATTTTAGAGAAATTAAACCGGAAAAATCCACTGGAAATCCACCGGAAAAGCTTCCAAAAATTCGCAATAAAGACAAATCCATTCATTTAATTCCTTCATACATTACAGTTAAACCTCCCATGGACTCCTTTTGTTTAGAATTGCATTTATTAATTTTTTCTTATTTCATAATGTTTAATGTTTAAGTTTAAGCATTTTTTTAAATTTATGTATTCTTATATTATTTAATTTAATTTTGTATATTGCATTTTTTTGTTTTGCTTTAATTTTCATAACTTAATTTTATTAAAAATAAAATTATTTTATTTTTATTAAAATAAAATATTATAAAATTGCTAAGAATTTTTAATTAAATTCCCTGCACTATGTATTTTCTAACATGCAACCAGTTTTAGCACCAAGAATTTGGAAGGCTCTAATTTGAGATTTACTCAACCAAATGAGTCCCATGATGGCTCGTTAGAAAGCTAAATTCATGGGAAATATTTTGGGAGTGGTTACATGACTAGATTTGGTCATTTACTATGCCTAAAATTTATCAAAAGTTGGAGTCATGAATTTATAACAAGAAATTCATTTTCTCAGCCTTGTTTTTAGAATTTGATTGGCTAAAACTTTTTATTTTTCAAATTGGGTTGAAGGCCACCTTCTTGGGCTAAAGAAATTGTTATAGAAAGCAATGAGAAGAAATAATATTTTTTATTGAATTTATTTAATTAAATTTTAGTCTATGAATGTGTTCATAATTTTATATTTTGAATTTTGATATGCAATTTTAATTGGTTTTGCAGGGAATTGTTGAATATAATGAGGCAAAGCAATTTGGACCAATAGAATGAGAGAAACAAAGAAGAAAAGGGAGGATTTGCAGCTCCAAAATTGATAGATCTAAACACTTTCAACAACTCTCCTATTTGGAGATTTCTTTTGTAATTATAAATAAATTGGAGGAGGAGGAGAACAAGTTCATGTTTTTTGCAATTTAGAGGCTCTTGGAAATTTTCTAAGGAGAATTTTGTTCTATATTGCAAGGAATAAATCAGATCCGAGCTTTGGGGGTTTCCCTCTCAAAATTGAAACTTTGTTGAAGAAGAAGATCTTGCACTATTATAACTTTCTTTTCTAGTAGAGCTCAAAGTTTTTTGAAGATTATGGAATAGATCAATTGTAAAGGTAGAGCACAACATCCAGTTTCATCATTGTATTTCAAATACTATTAATTGAAAATATAATTCAATGTTTTAATGACAGATCTATGTCAATTATTCCTTGTTTTACACTTATGTTAAATAGAGAATGGTTGTTTGTTGGGTTAGCTATCTGATCTAATGATCACATAGATCTGTTATTTATTTATTTATTCTCGACTATCTCTTTCATTAAAACAAATTTCTGCGTAACTATTTACTAAAAAAAATTCCATTTAAAACTAAATTTAATTATCATTGAATTGTATGAACTATTTCTACATTTTAATGGCTTATATTTCATTGTTTAGATTCTCTAAAATGGAGCATGTATTGCAATTACAATATCAGTTATTAAATCTTATTTAACAACTTGGTATTCATCATCAAAGAAAAAACATGTTATATCCCCATCTAATTATATCCTTGCACTTGGTATTTAAGAGCTATCTCTTAGATATCGAGTTAGAGTTGTTTGCTTTGTTTTTCTACATTATTATGTAGGCTCGCATTTAGATCTACATTTAGATTGAATTCTCTTCTTTTGGAAGTTGTTGGATCCTTTGTTTTGAATTTTGGATTTTGGCAGGAAGAAAGGTCAAGAACAAGTGGCGGGCACAACGGTTCAGGTTGTGGAGCTGAAACCCAACAAAAAGGACAAGAACTGGAAGCGAAAAGGTAGTTGCGGCAAGGTGGTAGAAGAGTACAGAAGCAGCCGAGAAAGGGAAACAGAAGGCAACCGAGGGCGGATTCAGCCGAATGGAATTGGCAGTGGGAATGTAGAGAAAAGGATAAAAGGCAAAAGATAACATGAGGAAGGGGTTGGTGATAAAGCCAGTGAGTAAGGGTAGGAACCAAAGAGCTGGATCAGTTGCGGAAAAGCTAGGACTATCCTTGGCTCTCCTTATATCCATTGTTGTGTTGTAGCGGCTACAACTACCCTCAAAAATTTTTCCTTAGCTTCATTTCGGAGCTTCCCCACCAACCTTTCACAGTAGCATATCTTGCCTTGTCAAGTACATAAGCTTCAGTGGTTTTCTTGTAGAATGACAGCCTGTCCATCAAAACTTGTTGCAGCCCCCTCACAGGATGTTTCACTGGACTTGGTCTAACTTCAGGCTTAATAGCTCTCTCAAGAAATTGCACAATTTTGGAGGGGAACCAACCTTCCCTCCATAAAATATGCAATTTTTTCTAGCACCTGCTGGGATCTAGATTTGTGCAAATTTTCCTATCAATATTCACTGGAAAAATTGTGTAATTCCTCCTAGCAAGACTACTCAGCCAAGAAATTGCACAATTCTGCACAGTAGTTAGCTGCTCTACCCAGAAATTGCACAATCCCTCTGGGTATCCAGCCTAGCTCCCTCCCAGAAATGTGCATTTTTACCCCTCAGGTGCGCAGGCTATTGCATGTGCAGTTGGGTTAACCAATTCCCTCCAGGACCGAGCAAAACTAATTTTCATGCATGGGTTGTTTCTCCCAAAGCAGCATGAAAATGCATCCCTCGATTCAGGGATCTACTTTTTGCAGATGGAGGTTGCATGCAAAGATCATTTCAAAAGTCTACCACCAACTGTCACTCTTCCTAGATTTGTGGCATGCGTGTCACATCTTTGATTTTATCAAAACTCATGAATCGAATGCTGTAGAGCTCATTCCTCACATCGAACTTGCAGCTCTGACATCCCACATTGCATCTAGGAGTTGTCGGCACATTCATCTCAGCTGTTTTGGGGTAAGCCCGCCTTCCATGTCTTATGTTGCATTTCTGTCACTTTTTATGTTTCTCTTTGTGTGATTGTTGTCTGCTTGATTTCAATGAGCACTTGTTGTCGTTTTGATGCATGTTAGTTTGTAGAAGCATTGTTTCAGTTTTTTTTTGCATCTCATTGTTGTCACATGAATGACAATGTTTTACACGGATGGTTGTTGTTGCGGCAACTTGCTTCACACACATGCATGTTTTTCCATTTTCTGAATCATGTGATTGTTGTTTGCATGAATGATCATTCACTCTTGTTTGCACTCATCTCATCATGCATTCACACTTCTCATGTTTTCAGTCGCTTGTTGGCCAGATTGGGCTTCCTTAGCCTGGATCGTGTCTTGCCTAGCTAGCACTGCACATTTCCGGAAGCGAAGGCTCAGCCTTCCCTCTATACATTGCACAAGTCTAGCCAAGCACAGGCCTCCAGGCATGCATTGTGCAATTCTTGGAGGCAGTGTCCAGTTGGCCCCAGAAACTGTGCAATGGAATTTGCTGGTTGCATCTACCACTGCTGACTGAAATTGCGCATTGCACAGTTTTAGTCCTCAGTAGGACAGGCTGGACTAAGTATTGTGTAGTTCCTGCAGTCGATTAGCCTACTAACATCCTGGATTGTGCTTTGCACAATTTTTGTAGTCAGTCTCTCACCCTCCCTGCATAAATTGTGCAACCTTTATGACCAGTCACACAGGTATGTTGCAAGTCAGTTCTCAAGTTTGTTTTGGCTTTAAATTGACATATTTCTTGCCATGTATCTAAGTATCGCAATTGTTCATCTTCCTCTCAGCAGCATAGGTACAATGATTTCCAGGAGAGCAGAGTCAAAGACACCATTTAGAGCACGCTTGGGGATGTAGTCAATCAAGTGTCTATGAACTTGCCTACCCACGAAGACATCAATTTGTTTGTAGACAAGGACATCAAGATATGACGGCAGGAACACCACAACAAGTAGCACCATCAACAGTAGTTGAAGGCAGCACACTAGATGCAATGAATGCAAGAGGAAGGTTGTTGACAAGGTAGAGAATGGAACAGAGAAGGAGTTGCATGTGCTGAAGCAGCAACTCAAGGAGGAACAGGAGATGCATAGATGAGAGAATGACTTGTAGCAGGAACAGGTACAGTAGGGGGAACAACATGTACTCATGGATGAAACTGTGCAAGTACAAGTTATAGATCCTTCCCAATAGCTGGCACAAAGCAGAGCAGGTGAGAAATGTTTCTGATTGCATGCAAGGGAATGAAATAGCATGCATTTCATTGTGCTCATGCATGTGATCTCACCCATTCGACACACTCACCAAAGTGAAGACAAGAAGCAATTCTGACTAGAACTAAACATGTACTCTGACAAGTTGATGTGCATAGTCACCAACACATGCTTGGAGAGGAGTGTAGACATTATGCATCAGTGTGTTTCCAGTTTGGCCATACCCAAGAAGACCATGCAAATGCTATCAGATGAGTTGGAAGAAGGAGCCATATCAGTGAACCTGGATCCAACGGAGGCAAGAATTAGCTTTAACAAGATGTCAGCGTTGAGTGCACAGACACCATCACGAACAACCAAGCTTGGCATTAATTCGCCACCATCGACCATCACAAGGATTTAGAAGAGTTGGTATCATCACAAAGGTTTGAGTGTCAGTGATGTCTTGCATGGTTTTCTTAAGCCATTTTGTCTCACAACATGGCCACATGTGCATTGTAATGTAACGTCTTGTCAAGTGGAAGTTCAAGTGTCAATAGTTGAATGTAACACAATCATAGAGTAGTTGAAGAGTTATGAGGATAGATGAACGGTCGCAAAGAAGAATGTCAAAGTTCACCCCACCTTTTGCTATAAATAGTCCCTCATAACTCATTGTATAGGCTTTTGGTCAGCCAAGCTTCCGATAGGACTATCTTAGTGAGAGCTTGGACATTATTGTAACAATCCTTGGCTTCTCCATTGCGTAGAGCTAGTACATCTCTTTGGAGGAGTAGGAGGTTGTGGCTGTAACATTCTGTTGTCAGAACTAGTGGTTGGACATGGATCTATTGTATGACTGGAACTTACACTTCTTAGATAACAAGAGCCACACGTTTCATCCATATGTTGTATTGTATTCTAGTTATCTGTTTACTCTAAATGATATATGTATCTGTTTTCTTACGCATGCATGTATGATTCTTTCTAAAATGTGCTATTGGTTTAACCATCACTTTGGATTGCTAGCTAACTTGCCTTCCATGTTGTGATGCATCTTTGCTCATGTGTTCTCTTCTTAACTTCATGCTATCAGAGGTTTCCAAGGGGCACACTCATCTCTACCCACATGTGTTAGAACCTCTCATGCACCTTCCGTGGCTTACTGCATATGTCACACCCTTGCTACCAACAAAGACATATTTCTTGCCTTTGTACGAAATTATGGTCAAGGCATTACTTGGGACTCCTACACCAAATGTATGAGGTCTAATTGGGGCTTCTTACTAGGGATATCCCCTAACATGTTGATGGGTCCAACACCGTCAACATGTTGTCAGTTGTGTTCTATGAAAAAGTACTCTTTGTGTATTTGACGAATGAGCCTCGAGCCTTATATACTCTACCATGTACTCTCGTATATTCTATTTAATGAAAGAAGCAATTTGGGTTCCTTATTGTATTGTTTTTTTCCTTATGTGTTGTTTAAATTTTTAAATGAATGATCAATAACTAGGTATTTTCCTACGGTGGCATGACCAGGATGACAATCTTAGATAAGTACAAAGAATTGAGTGTGATGAGTTATTGTTGTATGTTATTTGCATTTCCTCAATACCCCACCCAACCCCATCTAACTTTGGTCACGGTACGTCGCGGGTGAGACTCCTTGCCCTCTGGGTAAGGTGAAAATGTCGACATTATCCTAGACAACAACAAAGCCTTGTTGGCCCCTAGAGCCTGAACCCATGATCTCTTCCCTGTTGTCATTCTCGTGCCAAAAAATGGTTCCATTGCGACGACCTGGAATCAAAAGGAGGGGTTTGAAATATGGTATCGAGGATTTTTAAGAAAGAAATAAGGAACTAGTGGGACAACCAAGTGGATCAGTTTGTGTCACAACAAGCTTCCCTTCGAAGCCAAATTGTTGCTAAGGTGAATGATGAGATCTTGTATTCGAAAGCTACAAGCAATCAATACGAGATATTTTGGTGTAAGTTACTAGAGGAAATATACAATTGGCTATGGAGACTTCAAGCGAAGGGTCGGCTGAAAGGACAACAACCATCTTGTCGTGGTTGGGTCCCCACTAATCATGCAACACTCCAATACCTGGACACCAATCTGACAAGAGCTTGGGTATAGACTACTCTAGAGGGATACGTCATTGAGTTGCGAAAGAAAGTTATTAGTCCTTCTCAAAGGCTGATGTGGTGTTCAGATCAAGGCTAAGAGAAAAATTATTGAAGGAATTACCTCTTTTGATTAAAATTCTGATGGTGGAAGAAGGTTTAATTTATTTCCAAGAGGCAAGCATGGCAGTGTAAAACCCCAGTGTTGGGGGAAGGATAAAGGGGGGGGGGGGGGGGGGTGGGGGAGGGAATGCTATTAAATAGGGGATTTTGATGTCATTGAAAGGATGGATGTAAAATACTCATGAAGGGTTAGGGAAGTGAGATCACAGAGGAGGGCGTTGATATGAGAAAAGTGGCAGGAAAGGGCCATACAGGCTATGAAGTTGCATGCCGATGGACCACACCAATCAAGAGCGGTGTCGAGGGGTTCAGAAGGAAGATATTATATAGCGAAGAACTCAGAGAAAGGAATAGAGACAAATGGGTCAGATGGAAGAACAAAACATTGTAGGAGCCCTCCCTCCCTAGTTGCAGGGGAGGTTTCCAATGGAGGTGGTCACAGTAATCCCCAGGAAGAGATGGAAGATGAGATGTGTGATGTTATGAGACAACTGTTGTGGAGGGAAATGCACCAAATGAAATCAAGAATATGACCCCCCGAAGCTTAAGTAGAATTCACCCCGACCTTCCCCTGGTACTTTATGACAGTCCTGGTAAATTTGTTGCTAAGTTTATTAAAGCAATATGGATACATAGTGTGCATGTTAGATGTAAGACAGATTTTGGTACCTCTAATAGTAGTGGGAATAATAGTATTAGTAATCTAGGATTGCAATGATCTCAATAGCCACAGACCCAAGGCTTTGTGCTTCTAGCATGCGCTTAAGCCAGAATGGTAGGATCCTTTACAAGATACCCAGAGTTCTCAGCTCGATGGAATGAGGATGTGGAGCAACATTGATACCTCTGTGAAGCTCTATAGAGAGCTCGCCAAATGCTAGAAAATGTGAAGGTTATCAAATTCCAGACCACCCTTAGGGAGAGAGCCTTAAGATGGTTTATCAATTGGGCAGAGTTAAACTAGAATTCGATGGTGGGTGACATCAAGAAGAGCTTTGTACAGGAATTCAAGCTTCCACAGATAGATCAGCAGGGGTTGTGAGAGTTTTGGGAGATAAAGCAACGAGATGGAGAGATTGCCTAGGAGTTGATGTAAAGGTTCAAGGAGGAAATCGACAAGCTAACTTACACCATAGACCTCAATCACCAAATGGATTGGTTTATCAAGGCGCTCCTACCCCTTACCTGGATGACCTTAACACAACATAAGATTGAGACCCTATAGGATGCTTTAGAGCAGGCAACTCGCATTGAGGCGATGTCAGGGTAAGAACATGAATATTGGGGGGAGGGAAGGGTGACAAGACCCATCGATCATGGGACTCCAACACCAAATAGGCATCTTAACAGAGAAATTGAATGACTTACAGTCAGTTTGCCCAGCGAGACCCAACGTGTGGTGCACCCATTGTTTGGTAGAAGGTTAGGTCACGACTGAATGCCCAATTCTAAGAGGTACAAATCCTATTATGAGTTCAGTGTGTTCACAAATCACCACACCGACTAGTGTCAAGAATTGGATTCACTAGCAAAGTAGCTATACCAGTTAAATTTTAGGATCAATGAGACCATTCGCAGAGGGCAAGGAGTGGGAGGAGGAATGAGAGGAGGAAGAACAGGGGGCAGGGGACCTATGAAATGCTACAACTGTGACCAGGAGGGAATTTTTTCTAGGGACTATCCTCTTCCAAGAAGACCTTGGTGCCCTCAATGTGGGGTCAACACACATGTAGCAGAGGACTACCCCGAGTTGATCTCAAGATGGGAAGAGAGAACAAGGAAAAGGGGAACGAACTTGATCAATGTAGAACTGAGGGTTACTAAAATAATTCCACTATCCAATATAAACATAGTAACCAGAGGAGGAAAGAAGACGGGGGATGACTAGGGTGTGCTAGAGAAACCCCTGATTGTTCAAATAGCTTCCCCAAAACAATCATATGACCTTGGAAATTAGAAATAATACTATCAGGAGGTAGCAAAAATGTTTGAAAAATTGGTGTAATCCCAGAAGGACAAGGTACCAAATTTTAAAAATCCCACCATTTCCCTCCCGATTAAGGAATGGTTTAGATTGTTCTTGTAAATTGTCAACAATGATCAGATGTTAGGAGAGCTATGCAGGAGTTTGAAAGAAGTTTTTCCAGAAGGAGAAATTGGGGAAGAAGGAATCTTGACAAATCTGCTAGAGAAGCACACGAGGAGAGTCCAAAGAAACAAGAAACGAATAGGCATGGATTTACAATTGACACACAAGTGGCAAGATTCTAGATCAAAGATACAATGTTGGACCTAGGTTCAACTGTTAACATTCTACCTAGGGAAACATGGGAAACACTGGGAAAACCAAAGTTGAAGTATCCACTGATCTAGTTGCGGATGGATAACCAATACTGCATCCTGCCCATTACAAGGGTAGAGGATGTGGAAGTAGATGTCGCAGGGGTGAAGATACACGTAGATTTTGAGGTAATATATATAATGGGGGACAAATATCCTTACCCAAAACTGCTTGGCATCGACTAGGCCTATGAGAATTATGTATTCATCGATCTCAAGAAGGAGTTTATGATCTTTGTAGTGGAAGGGATGCGGGTAATACAGCCACTAGATCCATAACAAGGGCCAAGATTCATGGAACCAGTAGATGATCGAGATGAACCTGGAACACTAGACCAACTATACCGATTAACAATAGGGAGGAGGGAAGATTACATCAATCCTACGATGGAGGGGTTAGTTAGATAGAGGAGTATAAAGAGCTCAGAGGTTGGCTCCAAGGCTATGTGGGATGCCTGGCAGTAAGGACGATATGAAGTCAATACAATACACTACACTAAAATATGTCGTATCAACTGGATTGGGACAGAGGTAAGTTATTATACTAATTTCTATGGCATAGACTTGGTAGTCGTATTTCTAGGTAAGGTTGATAAAACTGTAAGGGAAAGCCACAAGGTACCATTAATGGACATTGCACTAGAAGAAACCCCAACAAAGTGATGGGGATCTCACCACAACACCCTTCGTGATTGGGACAAGATCAAGTGGGGCATGAAGGAAAGGTTCAAGAAGGAAGGAGACCGACTACGAGAGAGTGTAAAATATAGGGGGGACTCTGATCCCTGGAAACAATGATAACACTACACATATAGATGGAATAGAGAATGGATCCCAAAGGAGCTATGGCTACACATGTTTTTACACACCCTACGTACAATCCCGCAGGCTTGGTACACACAAGAATAATTTCAAGGACAAACTAGGGACTGGGACACACTGGAAGAATAATTATGTAGAAGTTTTTCATTCAAAGATAGTGACATATGAATAACCGAGGCTTTGTATGCCATCAAAATAATACTCTTCACATCAGGTTAATTATGGGAAGGATGCATTGACAAAACTTTCCTGCAATAATTTTATGAGTCAGGGTACCCAGAGTCCATGGTTTGAATGATGGTGAGTGCAGATCCAAAGGAGGATGATCTACAGGGAGTGAGGCACTTGAAATTTCAAGAGAATGAAGAAGAAAGGGATATTCAAGAGGGATCGATAATAGATTCCCCCCACTTTCTCCCAGTAAAACAACAAAATCATAACATTGGTACGGAGGACAAACCAAAGATGACATCAATAGGGGACTACTGGGACGAGCACATGACTAAAGAATTTTTTTATCTATTGCGCGAATATGAGGATTTATTCCCAACTTCAGTCTTGGAGCTAAGATGAATCAAAGGAGATATGAGATAAATGAAAATTGTGTGAAATCCTAATGCCAAGCCTCTGAATCATAGACCATATAGGCTAAACCCAAGGGTAAAAGAAAAGGTCAAGAAGGAGATAGATAAAATGTTGGAGGTGTGACTCATCTTTGCGGTTGATGAAGAAGAATGGATCAGCCCAATAGTGATCCATAACAAAAAGGATGCCATGGAAATAAGGATCTGTGTAGATTACCATAGCCTCAACAAAGCTTGTTCCATGATCCATTCCCTACACCTTCCAGTGATGAGGTCTTGGATAATGTTGTAGGTAATGGAGCCTACTCCTTCATAGATGGGTTCTTAGGGTACCATACAGTCTGAATAGTAGAGGATGACAAGAAGAAAATAATTTTCACCACAGAATGGAGCTCATAGACATACCACGTCATGCCTTTTGGCCTAAAGAATGTGCCTATTGTGTTCTCCTGAACTGTTATCGCTTCTTTAAGAGACTACATTCACCGATTCTTGTAGGTATACATGGATGATTGGACAATTTACAAGATGTTGAAGAAGCATGCCAACTTACTTAGAGTAATATTCAATCGGTGTAGATAGTTACAAATCTCCCTAAACCTGAAGAAGTGTATCTTTGCAATTCTATTTGGTATGTTGTTGGGCCACATTGTTTGCAAAGAAGATGTTTGTGTGGACTCTACAAAGGTTTCCGTCGTTGTAAATATGTATCCGCTAGCCAATGTGAAGTAGTTGTGATCGGCGTTGGGCCACACAGGGTATTATCGTTGATTCATCTGCAATTATGAATTCGTAATTGCTCCCATGAAGAAGTTGCTCAAGAATATGGAAGCATTCAACTGGACAGAGACTTCTCAAGTGATGTTGAACATCCTAAAGGAAAATTTAGTGAGTGCACCCATCTTAGTATACCCAGAATGGAACAAACAATTCCATGTACATATCAATGCATCAAGCATTACTCTAGGGGCAGCGTTGGAGCAACCAAGAGAATGGAATTTGGATCATCCAATCTACTTAGAAAGTAGGAAGTTGTCAACTACAGAAAAGAACTACACTAAAACCCAAAGAGAAGAATTATCCATGGTGTACTCCTTTTGAAAGTTTCGACACTATTTACTTGTAGCCCCATTCAAATTATTTACAGATCACTCAACATTAAAATACTTGGTCAAAAAGCTAGTCTTAGAGGGAAGAATCTACATGTGGCTATTGTTATTCCAAGAGTTTGCATTCGGGGTTATCATTAAACCAGGCTAGTTGAATGTGGGACCAAATCACCTCTCCAGAGTGGAATTAGGGGAAAGTGGGGGTTCCCTAGATGATCAACTACCAGACGTTAATTTATTCCACATAGAAGTAATACCTGACTACTTGGAGGAAATCACATCTTTTTTGGCCATAAGGCAATGTCCGGGGGCACATATGGTGATGCAGAAGAGGTACATGGTGGTGTGAGTAGCTAACTATCAGCTGATCACATGACATCTATATAAGTTGGGCCTCAATTAAATCTTGTGGTGATGTCTCCTCTAGCATGAAAGGAAATATGTCCTATTGGAGTGCCACTCTGGAATCACGGGAGGGCATGTCGGGGGAAAAGCAAAGACGAGGGAGGTCTTTCAAGTAGGGTTATGGTGGCCTACACTCTATGAGGATGCCAAAGAATATGCAAAAGGTTGTGATGTGTGTCAAAGATTTGGAAAATCGTCACATTGTGATGAATTACCATTACAGGTGGTACGTACAGTGCAAATATTTAAGAAGTGGGAATTTGAATTCATTAGGCCAATCAACCTACCGCACATCATTCTCAAGCATGATATATCCCCACAGCTACTAAATATCTCATGCGATGGTAGAGGTGGCACCAATGAAATATTTTACAACAGACACAACTGCGAGGTTCATTTTTGAAAACATCATATCAAGGTTTGGATGCCCGAAAATACTGACAAGTGACTAAGGGACTCATTTTATAAAAGAAACAGTTGTGTCCCTCCTACAAAATTTCCTATTCCAACATCATAAGAGTAGCCCATACCATGCTCAAGCTAATGGGATAGTCTAAGCATTCAAAAATATACTAGAAAAGGGACTAAGGAAGATATTTTCGGCAAGTCAAGACGATTGGGATGAGCGTGTACCAGCCACGCTATGGGCGTACCAAATGACAATCAAGCGATCACACAAGAAAACACCTTTCCAGTTGGTATATGGACCAGAAGTCATGGTACCTACTAAATTTGCAATACTGAGCATCGTCATTGCTCAAGATACAAAGATGACGGACGATGCATCGCTACATAAGCGTTTGGAGGAATTGATGGAATTAGATGAAGCTAGATTTCTAGCTGAATTCCACCAGTCTGTTGAGAAAATGAGGTAGAAAGCATGGCACGACAGACACATTAAGAGAAAATCATTCACAATTGGACGACAAGTTTTATTATACGACAACAATTTTTAGAAGTTTCTGGGTAAGTTATAGATGCATTGGCTTTGTCTGTTCATAGTCGCAGAAATCAGGGGGTCTGGAGCAGTGAAACATGTGCAACTGGATGGAATATTAATACCAGGATGGTGTTGGCATTATGATTCTGGTTTGGCTCTATGGTACAGGTGTTGTACTTGATGGCAACTCACTCAAGTGGCAAAACTCTATTCAGGCTCTTAAAATATTAGAAAATAAGAGGTTCGCAGGTGCATCGTTCAAAAGATGTGGACCCGCAAGTTCTCCATCGAGAGAGTTTGGACATACCCGCAAGTTTACCGTTCATAAGGTGCGGTCCCCCAGTTCACTCACTCCAATGCAGAGAATCGCGCTCACGTGGGGTATCCTATGTTTGGCCCTTGGTATTTAGCCCATCTTTTACGATCCTATGGTTTTGGCCCGTGGTATAGGATCTAATTTATTGAACCCCGGTTTGGATCCCTTGTATTGATTTTTGATGGTTTTGTCCCATGGTGTGGATAAGGGTTGACTATAAAAAGGGGAAGGAGATCACTTGGCTAGACACTTGTGAAATTCGAATATCTTAAGATCTGAATGTTTGGGTGATTGGTTTTAAAAGCTAGATCTAAATCAAGGAGAAAATTTAAGGCGAATCTATTGATAAGTCGTGATCTCTCAGGCGCATGATCAGATCTGTGGATCTGACTGGCTATGGCACATTGGAGGACTATTAATTTGGTCCTAATTAGAGGTTCGCAGGTGATCCACGGTGTAACTGCGGGGGTATGCAGTGCAGGAGAAGACACAGTGCGGGGGTACGCAGCGCAATAGAAGGCGCAGTGCGAGGTACGCAGCGCAGAAGAAAGCAAGGTGCAGAGATATGCAGAGGCACAGAAGGAACAGTGCGGAGGTACGCGGTCAGACAGAGAGTACAGTGCGTATCTGAGTTGAGGTACGCAGTTTAGCAGAAGGAGAAAGTGCGGTGGTACGCAGAGCAGCAGAAGGATACGTTGCGGATTTGCGCTGTTCAAGCACAGAAAGGCTGCGGATATCCGGGGATTTATATCGGTGAATTTGCGTACCTGTCTGCGGATATCTGCAGGTTTATATCGGTGAAGTTGCGGACCTGTCTTAAAACATTTGTTGACCGTATTTTATCTATTGCTGCAGAGTTCTGGGTTTAGATTTCTGGTATTACTTTTCTGTTTATAGCATTCTGAGAAGTTGGGTGATTCATTGGTAGATTGTATAAGGATATTGGGTGATTTGCATGTACTTGATGATTATTTGATCTACTTGGATCCAGTCTAAAAATTAATGAAACGTGGTCCTTAAAGAAGTATAAGAGCAAAGGGGGTTGTAGCTCCCTTCTAGGAGAGACTGGAAAACGAGAGAGAGTTGTAGCTCTCTGCAGGTTGTAGCCTGCATATTGGTAAAGGACTGCACCAGTACAAAATACTTGTAAAATAAGTTTCTAATTGAAAGAAGATAGAGACATATTGCAGCAGGTGGTTTTCACGCACATTGGGTTTCCACCTTATATCTGGTGTTCTTTGGTGTGCTTATCTATTTTTCTTGCTCTTGTTCATCATTATATGGCACTGACATACAAATTAATGATCAATATCTAAAGAATAAATTAAAGTATAAATCTGGAAGGCATATTGAAAAGAATTTGATAATACTGATTCACCCCTCTCTCAGTATTATTTTCAACAATTGGTATCAGAGCAGGTCCTTCTGAAGAAGCTTGATCGCTTGGAGGAAGATCCATCGTCATGAGCAACTACGAGAGAGAAGCATCTATCAGGCCACCGATTTTTGATGGGACTAACTTCATTTATTGGAAGGTAAGAGTTACTGTCTATCTTCAATCTCTTGGTACAGAATTCTGGGATATCATAGATACAGGGTATACTTTTCCATCAGCAACTCCTACAGATCCAGCTGAGAAGAAGAAATATGAAAAAAATGCAAAGGCAATCAATACTCTATTAGGATGTCTATCTCAATCAGAATTTGTCAAGGTAATGCAGTTTAAATCTGCAAAAGTGATATGGGACAAGATTGTTCTGAGCTATGAAGGGGATGATCAGGTAAAATGAGCAAAACTTCAAACCCTAAGGATTCAGTATGAAAATCTTAGGATGTATAATGATGAAAGTGTGGCTAACTATTTTCTTCATGTAGATGAGATTATTAATTGTATGAAAAATTTGGGTGAAGAAATAAAAGAGGCTGTTGTGGTTGAAAAAGTTCTAAGATTTTTGTCCCCTAGGTTTGAATCTAAAGTTTCTGCTATAGAAGAAAAGGAGAATCTACAAAGCCTTAAAATGTCACAGCGGCACAGAATTCTAATTGCTTATGAAATGAGGAAAGGAGGTCCATCAGACAGGAGAGAAGCTACCTTCAAGGCTTCAAGTAAAGGCGAGTACTACAAGTCAGGACACGTGTCAGAAGAAGGAGAATCAAATTTTGTCAGAAATCTTCAACAGGGTACTGGACGGTTCCGAGGTAAGTTACCTTTCAAATGCTTTGCTTCTGGAAGAGTCGGTCACTATGCTGCGAAATGTCCTCACAAGGATAAGATTGACAAGGGGAAGGAACCTGTTAGATGGAACAAGAAACATAATGCAACTAAGAAAAGTTACTACACTCATGAAGATAGTGATGGCCTATCAAATAGTGACGAAGATGAACAAGGTAATGATTATAAACTTTTAATGGCTTTTGAAGATGATGATTACATGGATGCTATAGATGTGGATGAATTTATGAAGAGATTTCTAGACTCAAGACATGTTTAGAAGAAAAGAATGTGATCATTGATACTCTACAATTTCAACTTGATGAAAAAGAAAAATCTCTTGAGAAGTTAGAATGTGAAATTGTTGGCCTTAGAAAAGAAATTGAGAAAACAAAGGTTCTTAATCTTATGTTTGTTAAAGGATCTGAAACTATGGATGAGATTATCAATGTACAACGTTCTCCACTAATTAAGACAGGTCTGGGTTATAATGGAGAAACATCTCAAGCACCCACCCCAAAGAGTTATCTTGATGCAACAAGGAGAAATGAGCAAAAGCCCAATGGAGATCATCAGGTAAAGCAGGGACGAATTACATCAAGAACAAATAGAGACTACCAGGTAAACCAGGGGCAATCCATCTTAAGGGTGAACAAAAGCTACAACCAGCCACGGGTAAAAACTTCTCAATTTGCTTCAAGAATGGATGACAATAGAAATTACAATCATTCGGCTGGTAGATTTGATAATCGCAGAAGTTTCTTCAATGGTCAATGTTTCTCTTGCCATAACTTTGGCCACAAAGCAGCTCAATGTGTTGCCTATAAGACAATCATGACTAGAGAAGCTCAAAAACAAAGAAGTATGACCGGGATTACGAAAAGGGCCTATAACAACTTTTCGGCCCTTGAAAATGAAATTGAATGTTCTATTTGTAATAACTTTGCTCATGAATATTTTGAATGCAGGAGCAGGTTTCGATAGACAAAGGAACAAGCCTCAAGCACCCGAACATGGAGAATAAAGGAACCGCAACCAGAAAGATGTGGGATAGCCTTTTATGTAGAAGGACAGGAAAACCTATGGTACATTGACAGTGGATGTTCGAAGCATATGATAGGTGATAAAGAAAAATTTGAATCATATACTGCTTTAGAAAAGGGTAAGAAACTTTCTTTTGGAAATGATACCCCTGCAGCCATAAAAGGAAAAGGCACTGCTCATTTGAAAGAAAAGGTCAAAGCTGGAAACGTTTTGTATGTTGATGGCTTGAAGCATAATCTACTAAGTGTCAGTCAGATGTGCGATCAAGGAACCGAGGTAATATTTCGATCAAATGGATGTAGCGTTCGTGATCTTGATACAGGAAAAACAATGATCAAAGGTAGAAGAACTCCAAATAATCTATACATATTTGAAGAAGGACAACAACAATGCTATTTGAGTAAGGATGATGAACATTGGTTATGGCACCAGAGGTTGGGGCATCTAAGCTTTTCACAAATAATGAAAGCATGCAAATACCAGGTTGTTCATGGTCTTATAGATATCAAAATTCCAGACAACACCATATGCAAATCATGTCAGTTTGGTAAGCAAACCAGAACTAACTTCCCTGAGAAGGAAGGATCAGCCAGCAGGCCTCTTGAACTAGTCCATACAGATGTATGTGGTCCATTTAGGACAAGGTCACCTCAAGGAGAAGAATACTTTATATTATTCATTGACAACTTCTCCAGGATGGTTTGGTTGGGACTTATGAAACACAAGGACGAAGCATTCGAAAAATTCAAATCTTTCAAAGCATTGGTTGAAAATGAATCAGATCACAAACTTAAGTACCTCAGGTCCGACAGAGGTGGGGAGTTTACCTCAAATGAATTTTTCGATTTCTATGAAGAACATGGAATAAGAAGGGAATTCTCTAGAGCTAGGACTCCTCAGCAAAATGGAGTGGTAGAAAGGATGAACAGAACGGTCCAAAAAATGGCTTGTGCTATGCTTGATGATTCTGGGACTCCCACAACCTTCTGGGGTGAAGCGACATTTGCTGCGGTTGTTATCCTCAACAAAAAAAATGTCCAAGTGAACAGCACTCAAACTCCTCATGAGATCTGGTATGGTGAGACTCCTTTGGTAAAGCATTTCAAAATTTTTGGGAGCAAATGCTATATCAAGAACACTGATGAACAGCTTGGAAAACTTGAACCTAGAGCAGATGAAGGCATTCTCCTTGGTTATTCTCCCCACAGCAAAGCATATAAGTGTTACAATAAAAGACTTGGAAGAATTGTTGACAGCATTGATGTAGTGGTTGATGAAAAAGGATACATCCCTAGGAAAGTAAATCATGAAAATATCAAAGAGGATGAAGACTACTCTCCAAATCAGACAAATGATGAAGAGGAACCTCAAGAGGCACCTGAGGAGCAAATAAGGATAGAAGAGAAGACTCCATCCAGGTACGTTCAAAAGAATCATCCAGAATCTCAGATTTTGGGGCAGAAAGAAGCAGGTGTACAAACAAGAAGAACAATTGCAGAAGCCTCAAGCTATTTGGCATTGCTCTCCTCCACTGAACCACAAAATGTAAGAGAGGCATGCAAAGATGAATGTTGGGTCAAGGAAATGGATGAAGAACTTGAGCAGATCGAAAAGAACAACACTTGGGAATTGGTTCCTAGACCAAAAGATAAGAATGTCATAGGGACAAAATGGATCTTCAAAAATAAGTTGAATGAAAATGGAGAAGTAACTAGAAACAAGGCCAGACTTGTGTGTAAAGCGTATGCTCAACAAGAAGGAATAGACTTCGAAGAAAATTTTGCTCCCGTTGCTAGACTTGAGGCCATCTGAATGTTCCTTGCTTTCTCAAGCTTTCAGAAGTTCAAAGTTTTTCAAATGGACATGAAATCAGCCTTTCTGAATGGGGACTTAGAAGAAGAAGTGTACAATGAGCAACCAGATGGGTTCATCCTTGGGAATGGTCCAAATCTCGTATGCAGACTAAAGAAGGCTCTCTATGGTCTTAAATAGGCTCTAAGGGCTTGGTACTACCGTTGGGACAAATATCTTCATCAACAAGGTTTTTCAAAAGGATCAGCAGATAGCAATCTTTACATAAAAATTGAAAATGACAAATTACTGGTACTTGTTGTGTATGTAGATGATATTATCTTTGGCAGCAATGAAGAAGCTATGAGTCAAAGCTTTGCCTTGGTGATGTAGAAAGAATTCGAAATGTCTTTGCTTGGAGAACTGACATATTTTCTTGGATTGCAAATCCAACAAAATTAAGGTGGGATTTTCTTGTCTCAAACCAAGTATCTCAAGAAGATTTTGAAGAAATATGGCATGGAAGATGCAAAACCAGTATGTACCCCCATGGTCACAGGATGTAGCCTCAGTGCAAATGATGAATCAGCAGTAGTGCACCAACCAACCTACAGATCTATGATTGGAAGTCTACTCTATTTAACAAGTACCCGACCAGACATCATGCATGCAATGGGAATAGTTGGAAGATTTCAGGCAAATCCAAAGGAAACTCATCTTCAGGCAGTGAAGAGAATTTTTAAGTACCTTCAAGGAACTCAAAACTATGGCTTATGGTATCCTAGATATACAGATCTCACACTTCATGCTTATACAGATGCAGATTGGGCCAGAAGCGTGGATGAAAGGAAGAGCACACGTGGTGGTTCATTCTTTATGGGTTCCAGATTAGTATCTTGGTTCAGCAAGAAACAGAGTTCGATTGATTTATCTACAGCTGAAGCGGAATATGTTGCTGCTGCATCTTGTTGCACTCAACTCCCTTGGATGATGCAGACCTTGCAGGATTTTCAAATCACTTGTACTCCACCTATCTCCATCTTATGTGATAATACAAGTGCAATCAACATTTCAAAGAACCCAGTCATGCATTCAAATACCAAGCACATACCGATCAAGTATCAATTTCTCACGGAACAAGTGCTTGAACAAAAGGTCAAGTTGGAGTATGTTCCTTCTAAGGAACAAGTTGTTGATATACTCACCAACCCATTGCCTAGGGAGACCTTTGAATACCTCAGGCAAAAGCTGGGGGTTGTTGATGTATCATCTTTTTGTTAATCATCTGTTTCAGAGATTGTTGGTTGTACGCGAGGTTCATATGGGGTATACGCGTACATTTGCTGGCTTATGGATTGGTCGAAGATCGAATGGCACAGGTTCAGGGGGAGCACATATAATGCATTGTTGGCATTATGGTAGCACAGAAGGAGATCATGGATGTTGATCTAAATATTGCTGCAATATGTCTCTATCTCTTTCTCTTATGGTGTATGGTGGATTATGGTTTGTAGATCTGGTTTACCGTCAGGGGGAGCATGATTAAAGATTTAAGCATGGTCTCAGGGGGAGCATAACCCTTTGCCCTTGATGTCAAAGGGGGAGAATGACGATGAGGATCTTGAGGTTGCCATCAAGTCCAAAGGGGGAGATTGTTGGCATTATGATTCTGGTTTGGCTCTATGGTACAGGTGTTGTACTTGATGGCAACTCACTCAAGTGGCAAAACTCTATTCAGGCTCTTAAAATAATGGAAAATAAGAGGTTCACAGGTGCATCGTTCAAAAGATGCGGACCCGCAGGTTCTCCATCCAGAGAGTGCGGACATACCCGCAGGTTCACCATTCATAAGGTGCGGTCCCCCAGTTCACTCACTCCAATGCAGAGAAGCACGCTCACGTGGGGTATCCTATGTTTGGCCCTTGGTATTTAGCCCATCTTTTACGATCCTATGGTTTTGGCTCGTGGCATAGGATCTAATTTATTGAACCCTGGTTTGGATCCCTTGTATTGATTTTTGATGGTTTTGTCCCATGGTGTGGATAAGGGTTGACTATAAAAAGGGGAAGGAGATCACTTGGCTAGACATTTGTGAAATTCGAATATCTTAAGATCTGAATGTTTGGGTGATTGGTTTTAAAAGCTAGATCTAAATCAAGGAGAAAATTTAAGGCGAATCTATTGATAAGTCGTGATCTCTCGGGCGCATGATCAGATTTGTGGATCTGACTGGCTGTGGCACATTGGAGGACTGTTAATTTGGTCCTAATCAGATGTTCGCAGGCAATCCACGGTGTAACTGCGGGGGTACGCAGTGCAGGAGAAGACATAGTGCAGGGGTACGCAGCGCAACAGAAGGCGCAGTGCGAGGTACGCAGCGCAGAGGAAAACAAGGTGCAGAGATACGCAGAGGCACAGAAGGAACAGTGCGGAGGTACGCAGTCAGACATAGAGTACAGTTCGTATCTGAGTTGAGGTACACAGTTTAGCAGAAGGAGAAAGTGCGGTGGTACGCAGAGCAGGAGAAGGATACAGTACGGATCTGCGCAGTTCAGGCACAGAAAGGATGCGGATATCCGCAGGTTTATATCGGTGAAGTTGCGGACCTGTCTGAAAACATTTGTTGACTTTGGATTGCAGGTTTCTGTGGAGAGGTTTTTGAGAGATTGTATTCGGATAATCCACAGTATTCATCATTTTCTTTTTGTCGACGTTTCGAGTCTAGAGCAAGACTCATCATCGGGACTTTGATATACAGAGAAGAGAAAAAGATTTGGGATAAATAAGGATAAGGTTGACCGATTAGGGTTTTTTTTTAGCCGACCTAGAGATTATATTAATAAACCAATATTTTATTTATTATTTTTAATAATTCAATTAACCTTAAAAACCTAGCCTAAAATTTTAACGAGAGCAAAGGATTTAAATAGTTTTTAAAGATTATTTTAATTTAAAATAGCTATTGATTCTTTTTAATAATAATGTATTATTTTTATGTATTAATTTTAAATGTATTATTTTTATTTTTAAATGTATTATTTTTTATTCTTTATAAAATAATGTATTAGTTTTATTTAGATTTAGATTGTTAAATTCTTTTTAGAATTAAATGTATTAGGTTTATTTAGATTTAGATTTAAATTCTTTTTAATGATAATGTATTATTTTTAATGTATTA
The DNA here is from genome assembly GCA_031772625.1 of Pinus tabuliformis. Taxonomy (NCBI): domain Eukaryota; kingdom Viridiplantae; phylum Streptophyta; class Pinopsida; order Pinales; family Pinaceae; genus Pinus; species Pinus tabuliformis. Next base: position 730,542,349 of record CM062809.1, on the reverse strand, counting down.
ATATTAAATGTATTGTTTTTAAATGTATTATTTATTTATTTGTTTGTTTATTTATTTATTCTTTTCAAGGGTTTAGTTTGTTCAATCCAATCATAACTACTACCCTTGTTGTGAATATCCCCCATTATGGCCCTCACTCTCAGACAAAGCCAACCATCTACAAGCCTAGGCAGCCCAAAGGTACCAAGGTACTAGCGGCCAAGAAGAAAAAGAAGATTCCTATCGTGATTGTTATTGGCCTCACCGGTGATGGAATCTAGTCAGCATCACGCTCCCTAATTGTTGAAGAAAACCCACAATTTTCCTCTACTGTTTCACCCAGGTCACAGGATCCATCCGCCCATACAACTTCCACCTCCAGACCCTATCTGAAAAGATCCCTCCAGGCACCCACATAGCCACTAAAGAAATGGAAGTCGATTCATCTATCCAGTCCACCAACTCGTTGAATGGGGGTGAAAGCCATACTGTTGTTCAAACATCCCCAACTTCCCTATTTCTAGAAATGGGTCCACTCCCAGGTGAGGAACCAATCACCTCACAACCACACTCCAATGTGATCGAACCATTTGAAGGCTCATTTCCAATAAATTTCCCCATTGTTCCAAAGCTAGTCATTATCCCTCCTGATCTTGAGTTTTTTGAAACCACGCAACTTGCAACTTCCCACCAAGGTCACTTTGAAAAATATATTGATAATGGCCAACCCCTGCAAATAAACTTCCTGGACCCATCAGCAATGCAGCCTAAGAGCCTTCAGTACTAGTCATCTACATAGTTTTTCATATTTATCCAACAGGTAGCTCATAGGGCTGAACAAATCCACATTGACCTGGTCGTCAAGAATGAGCAGCAGGAGCGAAAATTTGTCGCTATCATGGCGAAGCGAGATCAGCTACGACAGACCAATCAACAGCTACAATCATAGGTCAAGCAGGTGACATCAAAGCTACGATCACTTTGGCCAACTGTGGCCGATTTAGTAATTGAAGCACCCGAGGATTTTTTTTCCTACACATTGGTCCACTGTTGCAATCATATTGAGACAACATGCATGGAACTTGTGGCCACCAACAAGGAGCTAAAGAATATTTTAGACACGACAAGAGAAATGCTGCCCAATCCAACTACAAGCTGCTTCACTAATTGATGCCCCGACGGATGGTTATGTCCTAATGGAGCAAGTCAATGATTGGTCAGGAAACTTGGCCATGAAAATCCATCCAGTGTATCCACTTTACCAACAACTCCAAAAACGCATCGCTGACAATAAAACCTGCAAGGACAAAGCCCAGCTAAAGAAAATTGATGACGAAATTGCCTCTCTCAAGGCTAGGGTATAAAAAATTGAGGAGGAGTTGGACATAACAAAAAAGAAATTCATGATCTTAGGCCACCAGTCCTTAAGAATGTGATTTCTCTGTGGGAGGTATGTGATGATGTCAAAGAACAATGGAGAACCCTACAAAATACCCAGCACAATCAACCGAACTCCACATCAGCGGTCGAATTTCTCCAAAAGGAAGAAACCCTCATAGGCATCTAGCAGACGGCATTAGAATATTATAACCTCTTTCACCAGGAAACGATTACTGCAGTACTTGAGTTGGGGTCTTCATTTGGAAATGAAGGCCAAAGCGTAGTAGAAGCATCCCCACACAAAGCAGGACTAACACAGTCAGGGGCAGAAGAAGAAGCACCGCAAGAGGAGGAACCAGCACAGCCGACAACAAGATAGCCGACAACACTTGAGATAGATTAACTCGGGGAAAATTCAAAGAACTGTGGTCGGAGCCTGTTGGGACCTTCATTGTGAATTTTGGATTTTGGCGAGAAGAAAGGTCAAGAACAGGTGGCAGAGACAATGGTTCAAGTTGCGGATCTGATAGCCAAAGGAAAGGGACAAGAACTAGAAGTGAATAAGCAGTTGCAGCAAGGTGGCAGAAGAGTACAGAAGCAACCAAGCAAGGGAAATAGAAGGCAGATGAGGGCAAATTCAACCGAATGGAACTGGAAATGGGAATGCAGGGAAAAGGATAAAAGGAAAAATATAACATGAGGAAAGAGTTGGTGATAAAGCAGGTGAGCAAGGGCAGGATCCAGAGAGCAGGATCAGTTGCAGAAAGGCTAGGACTATCCCCGACTCTACTTATGTCCATTCTTATCAGTTGTGTTCTATGAAAAAGTACTCTTTGTGTATTTGATGAACGGGCCTCGAGCCTTGTATACTCTGTCATGCACTCTCTTATATTCTAGTTAATGAAAGAAGCAGTTTGGGTTCCTTATTGTATTGTTTTGTTCCTTATGGGTTATTTAAATTTTTATAAAAATGATCAATAGCTAGGTAGTTTCTTACGATGGCATGACAAGAATGAAAATATTAGAGAAGTACATAGAATTGAGTGTCATGAGCTATTGTTGTACGTTATTTTCATTTCCTTGATACCCCACCCAACCCCATCTAAGTTCGATCATGCCATGCCTCGGGTGAGACTCCTTGCCCTCTAGGTAAGGTGAAAATGTTGGCATTGTCCTAGACTACAGTGGAGCCTTTTTGGCCCCTTGAGCGTGAACCCAAGGTCTCTTCCCTGCTTTCATTTTCATGCCAAGAGAACTCTCCCACGCAGGAGAAAACCCCATTGGTGACTTGGTTGAGCTCTTATTTCAACTTAAGGGTTTCTTTCTTACAAGAGATATGTAAGAGGGTAAATATGATATATCTCTTCTTATTGATGGTAATTAGAGACATCATATGTTGGCAGGAAGGATGAGGGTGTAACTAGACTCATTGAAACTAGTCAGAACCACCAATTCAAATGGGAAAGGGTATAACTTGGGGCTTTGACCAAGTGGTCTCCTAAATGTTGACTTTGGTCATTTTTTTACATCAACAGATCCTCATAGCTCATTCTTCTTAGATTTTATTATCAAGCATTTTATAATTGATATTGAGTCGATTAAATTATTGTCTACTTGGAGGAATGGTCATTCTAATAGCCATGAAGTGTCTATGAATTAAGAATTATTTTTTGTTAGCAAGGTCTTTTAAACTCAAGGTGCAATATAAATTATTCTATGGTTGTGGGTGGGGTATATGCATGAAGTTGTGTTACAATTTTTGGCAAGTGAGGGTGCAATTTGGGTGAAAAACAACAACTCGAACGAGCAATATTTGAGCCCTCATTTGAGCTATTTGAGAGATTAAAAATATTTCTTGATCGAGCATAAAAAAAAATCCTTGAGCGAGCTCCTATGTAACTTGAGGTTATCTATGAGCTCGATTGAGCCATGTTTTTGAAATTTCCCGCCAATACAAACTAGGAACATAATTAAAATAAGTGGCTCAATTGAGTCTTAAAGCTAGATCGAGCCTCTGTTTAACCACATTAAGGGTTCAACCGAGGGTTTCTTAAAAATATCAATCAATCTATTTGAAATTTTATCTCAAGTGCTCGATCAAGCTACTAAAGACCTAAAAAATAGAGTTTTAGCTCCCCTTCGATAGATTTCTCTGCAACACCATTTTGTACACTAGCGGACTTAAGGCATAATTTGTCCTTAGGTGGTGGAGTTGATGATGTTGTATTTTTGAAGGAATCCTTTATCTAATGGCATATGAGTTTGAGATTTTCGAATTCATATGATATTTTTTATCTAAATTCTTTTAAACATAATGCTATAAAAATTTTAGATAGTTTCAAAGTGGTTCAATAAAAAATCAGTAACATAAAATATACACAATGAAATTTAAAAAAAATACCACTATCTCTGTTTACAAGTCCTCTTCAAAGGGTACTCTTAGTTTTTGAATTTATTTAAATAGTTGAAAAAAATCTTATGTGAACACATTTTTGCAAAATGCAATTGAATTATTACTTTGCCAACTTTGAAAAATAATAAATAAATAAAATTGCATAAAAAAAAATAATATGCATAAACTAATTCTCTCTGTGTATATCATGCTCATATACAATTTTTTTTTAAATACAACTTTTATACTAAGTTATGATATGTGAACACACACATACTTTTTAAGATGTGTGAAAATTTACAAGGACAAGCATTTCATTTGATGGAAAATTGAAAAATTATACAACACTAATTTTTTTGAGAAAAAATATCATTAGGAAAAAAACATAATTCTCCAGAAATTGTCCTTTTACTCTAAATCAAAATTCACAATGCTTATATGAATTTGGAGGGCTTCAATTTGATAAAAGAGTAAAATTTTGAAATTTCATCGCCACATTTTGCCCAAAAGTGTAACCCATCTTCATGCATTCACCCGGTGCTCTCTCTAACCATAGGCCTATTTTACTAAATTTTTATCCACTTGGAGGTTCAAAACCCATTCCTTTAATATCTAATCCTTCACAATTGGAATAAGAGAATTATTAGGCTCTTGTATGCAATTCTTGGACACCCTTGGTCTAGTTAGCATCCTCCTCTTTTATGAGTCAGTTTGCTAATAATTTATCAGCTGTTAAGCAAGCCTCAAAACTTTGGGAAAATAATTTCTTTGTTGAGGATTTAGTTGGTATATCTGAAGTGGAAAAATAAATTAAATAATTGTACAAAGAACAAAGAACTGGAAGTGTGTCTTCTGACTTATTATAGAAGCTAATATCCATCTAGGAGGAGTGCCATTCTCTTTTTATCCAAGAGGAGGATCATTGGGGACTGAACGACAGGGAAATGTGACTGAAATTGGAGTAGAATAATGTTACAAACAAATTTCAACATTTTTCAAATTTTAGGAAGTAAGAAAATAGAGTATGGGAGATCAAAGATGGTAATGACCACATTCTAAGGTTATTTAAGGACAAGGTTGATGAGGGTGCCTAGTTTTTCCGTTCCTTATTTTAGATTCTACAAGGATGCCCAATATAGGAGATTATATAGGTTCTTTATTGTGTATAGCGTGGATGGAGAAACATAGCCTCTCTCAAAATATTTGAATCAACTTGTTCTACTCTACCACTATGACAAAGGTTAATGTACCACTTATAGTCTTAATGGGATCTCTCTGGTATGAGGCCCCAAATAGGGTTTGCACGATTTGGGATGAGAGTCCCATCTAGTTTTTTGGCCCAAATACCATCTTATGTTTTTACGAATGTTGAGTTTTGGATGAATGGTATATGAAAGGGATACTTAAACTAAGTCCTTGATGGAATATAAGTAAAATCAACTTCAATGAAAATAATTTGAGTGAATCTGTATAGAATGCAACAACATATTTATTATAAGCATGTATCTCAAAGAAAGAGTGATATAAAATTCTAATTAAGACGTATGACGACGGAAATTATACTAGTTGTTAATTATGAAATATTTTACAATTAAACCCCAACATAAAAATATGCAAAAACTAACAATAAATTCTCAAAATGATAGAAGTTTATAGCAAACAAAATAGTTCATTAACTTTCCACAACAATAAAGCAACGATATATTAATGAACAACAATAAAGAAAAGTATTATAATAGTCGGTAACACATGAAAAGAAAGTCCTCGTTGTGGCACATTCAGGTTCTAAATATTATCATTGTACATTCAATGCCAAATTATAAAGTGTCTTAAAAAATCCCAATAGTGGGAATGCATAAAGCTGAAAAATATTCCTGAAGGTAATTACAACCTTTTCCCTTTCAAGAGTTCTCCAAAAGTCCAAAGTCCAAAAACCTAGATATTTCTTCCTTACTAGAGGGTTATATTTATACAAAGTGAGGTGACTCTTCACATTCTATGACTTTTCACCTAATTTCTAATTCACTTTATTTTCTAATTTTATTTTATTTTTACATAATTACATCAAAATTCTAAAATAACCTTTTGATAAAATAAATGTCTAACTTTGTCCCAACCCCAAAATTGATAAATCTTGCACTTGGACTTGCAACACTTAGGTCACATTGATGTGCCAAGACTTATAACCTGTTGCAATTGATAGATTTTGTTTTTGAAATTAAACCTTCATTTAAGAATTTTTATTTGCATGTATTTGGTATTAATATCTTCAAGTTAGCTTGGATCTGATGAAATAACAAAGTAAGCATGGTATGCACCTTAGCAGGCTCTATAGGATGTTGTTCCAATGCTTCTGTGGTTGGATTTATATCCTTTTCTATGAATCCTAGCTACCTTGCAAGAATTATTGCATGTATTTCATGTTCAATATCTTGCTTAGGTCTCACCTCTCCTCGAGCTCTGATGTAGAATAATTCGTGAGATTTTACAAGTGTCTACATTATGATGTGAAGATATTAACAAGTGTTCATATTTCTTATAACATCCTTTTCAAGATTTTCTTGTCCTTGGATGGCGAGTCTTACTCTAGCTTTATCTATTTCCTGAATGAGCTCATCTTTTCTTAGCAATTCCTCTAGTAAATTAGAGTGTTCCATGCTCCATACATGCATCAGATTGATGGCTAACAAGGTGTCTTTGAGTTGTACAACTTTCTCTTTAACTGCATTTTGATTTGAGATGATTATAGAAGCCACCTTTTGGAGTTTCCTAAATTCTTGGTACAACTACTTCATAATTTCCTCTAGTGATTTATTTACCTCCAATGTTGCACTTTGACAATCCTTATTGTAAGAGCTTGAAGTTGATAAAGCTTGGTTTTGTTTCCATGGAATTTCTTTCTTTGTGGGCTTTATTCAAGCTCTTATCTTGCTCTTTTACATTTTCCATCAAATGTTCAATATTCCTTTTTGTTGCTGAGGAAAGGGTAGTCTCGAATAAGGCTATGGCCTACATATTATCTCAAGTGTTAGACACTATATTTATTTCCCTGGTGGAAGAGAGATACATTATAGGAGACAATGTACAGTTGGCTGAGAGATGTATTATTTCCTTTTAGTCCCTTATTTTTATGGATTCTTTACAATATTTCTATGCATGAAGATCAATAATTTTTATTATTCACAGTAACATATAAAAAATTTGATACCTGTTGATACCACAAATTTTCCTTAATCCCATTTCATAAGTACTAGGCATAGTCATGCTCCTAAAATGTCTATTTCTTTTCTTCACTTTTTGTTTTATGCATGCTTATTTTGTACTATACTTTATAGTTCTTAACATCATGTGGAGAGAAAAAATAAGCTCGTATGATTAGCTTCCCTTAAACCGGTAGTTGATCAAAGAATATCCTTGATACATAGGGAATTTTGATGTGTGACTCCTGTAATCGGGTTTCCTCATCAATTCCTCTCAAAGGTTTGTTAAGTATGGACTACATGCGATTAAGGGATTAGACAAAAGCCTCTTTTCAGTGTTTCCCTCTACCCTGCTAACCATATATATATATATATATATATATATATATAATTCTTATTAATACTATAACCATAAACAAATTTTCTACTTTACCCAGAGCACTTAGACTGGAGAAATTGCATAACTGAGATTAGAAATTCATTAAGAAAACAATTATTAAATTATATACCTACTACTCATTCTTCTTCCTATGTATGTTAACATAAAAATTATTCCAAAATATAAATTCCTAAAGGATCCTAATTCAATGAGTCCATTCACTTATTTGAGTATTTGAAAATAATAGGATCAACCATGCTCCTCCCAACCAATGAGTTGCTACCTCAAAAATCCCCCCCAAGCCTCAGGCATGGAAAATTTTAGGGGCTAATATTCGTAGGTGGGCTAATTTTCCATGTTTTTTTCAAAAAAAAGATTCATTAATTTCCAGTTTTTCTAAAATTGTTGTAACAAAATTTTTATAATATAAAAGTATTTTACCTTAAAAATCGCCAAAATGTTATGTAGAGACTATACAAAAGTATTATAAATTTGAACATTTTCACATAAATATCACCAAACATTTTACAAATTGCATATCATGGACTAGTGAGATTCGCCAAGGATTCTAAACTTTAATATGCATTTCCATTCTTCAAATTTTCCCTAGCCTCAGGCAACCCTCTTGTCAAAAATCAATTCATTGTTCTTTAAAAATTTCCTCCTTGGACGCAAGTAGTGTCCTGCTAGATTAGGGTCCAATAATATTTTATTCTTTCCAATCCATACTTTCTCTCCATCTAGAACCTCTTTTCTCATATTTCCTTTCTATCTTACAATATCTCTTCCTATTTCCACCCATGAACTTTCTCTCTCATCATGTTTATTCTAGCGGTAAGCATCTTCTTCTTTTTTAAAGATGGAGAGTTTTTTTAATTCTAACAATTGTCACTTAAAAATTGTTCTTTCTTAGACTATGATTCATTCTTAATTGTTTTCTAGTAATTGGGATCCTGAATACTTGCGTAGGATCCTTTTATATTTTCAAATAAATAATAAGTAAAATAAACAATATTTGACTCATAATAATAAATGTTTACATCTATCATCAAAATGTCCACCTTTAATTTCAGCCCCATGGCTAATATCCAAACTTAAATGTCTAGATGAAATTAAAATCATAAAAGTATAATAGGATATTAAGTTCATCAATAGTACTACAATATTGAAGGTTGTAGAGGATAAAAGACATAATGCTCAGATAAGAAAAGGGTTGAAGGCTTAGATGGTAGGGGAAATCTACCTAGACGGAGAGAGTAAGTACCACATCCTTAAGCTAGGCATGTGAGGGAAAGGAAGGGTTTATAGGTATTGGGGATTATAAAATAAGGTAACTTGTAAAAATATTGGTTAAAGTGCAAATAAGATGACGAATTTCCCATCCAGGGGATGCTATAAGATAACAAAGCACTCCATTTTATGGAATTTTTTCGGAAGACATTGTAAGAGACAAAGTAGAGCTTTTGTCAAGAGTTTTTTAAAAAATGCAAAGAAATATAGAGAAATTTTAAAGTTAGATAAGACTTAAAGGAAACTTTAAATGAAGTAATGTCAAAGTAGTTTTGGTTGAAACTCCTAAAAACATATTAAGCAATAAATTAAAAAATAGATAGAATATAGAAGCAACCCATAACATCAGAAGATAATTGATTTAATTCTTCGAGATCCATCACAATTTGTTATTATGCCAAAAATGAGTTGGAACAATAAACAAGTTCTACAGGGAAGGTTAGTCCCTATCACTTATGTTAGAAATTATTCTCTTAGAAAATTTTCATATAAGATGGTTGTGTCCAAATTAACTTAGTATCATTTGATGGATCGACCAAATTTGAGCTTGCGACGTAATTGATGGAGATTTAGTAGAGTTAGCGAACAATGCTACAAGAATACTAGAAATCTAAAATGGGTATATGTTGAAAAATAAGCTTTTAATAATATTGAAAATAAATACTTCTAAAATGGGTATGTGTTGAAAAAAAACTTTTAAAAATATTGAAAATAAATACTTATTTTTCAAAGTTAAATTTTATAACTTGTATCGGGGGTGCAAGGACACACATAAGTTTTGGTGGGGAATAACCACTAATAAACTTCACGTTTACATTTTTACTTATACTGGTTGAGAAACAAATGAATAATTGTGGATAGTGACTCGTAATTTTATATTTATTTACATTTTATTTTTACCCATTTTTTATGCAAAAACTTGGTTAAATTATAGTGTTACCTAAATATGAGTTACTTTCAAGGATTTAAATCATAACCAACCTAGATCCATCTTAACTCTAAATCCAACAAGGCCCCAGAAAGATCAAATCTCTTCATATGCAAACATAGTAAAAAGCGATTTGATCCCTATAAAAACTTGGTAGATACAAATTAAAATAAATTTAAACTAGTTTAATTATTATTTAAAATTATAATTATAAAATTTATTATTTTATTTTATTTTATTTTTTTAATACTAGTTCTATGTTATATTATATATATTATATAGATAATATATAATTAATTATTGTCAAACCCTATCTTTCAAGGTGAAAATTTATAATATTGAATGGAAAAATTAAGCAAAGGTTTGAGCTTGAAGAGGTTTAATCCCTCCGCTTGATAAATACATAGTTAAAATGGATTAGATTGATTAATATAATTAATCATAAAGTGATATGTTTCTGTCGTATACATTTTGTAAAAGGTGATAATTGTATTGCCAAATGTAATGCGTATCCGGGATCTATATAAGTGACAATAAGAAAATCAAATGTTATACTTTAAATATATAACCTTATCGATCCCAACTTCATTTTTATCGTTACAATAGAATGTAGTAAAATATTTAGAGTTTGGTTATCTGCTTTCACAGCAAGAATATATTACATCTCATCCTTCTAATCATTATGGTTTAAGTGATGTCTTAAATTTGAGTTGTGGTGAAACTCCACTTCGTTGTGGATCTTGATATTATTGCAAAACTATTGAGTCTTAATATTATTGTAGAACTATTTACACAGTTAGCAATATTAGGAAAATGGATTTTACATGTTCTTAAGAATTTCAATTTTTTTTATAGAATATCTTTTTATAAAATCAATAGAAACTATGAAAGATAGTATAAGTTATTATTAACTAACAAATAAGTTTACAAGATCACATAGCTCTAGCATTTTATATAGGAAATATAATCCGTTGGATAGAATTAAGGTAACAAATATTTTTTCATGACTAACAAGGTTGATTTTATGACAATACTCTTTGCTAAAGTTATAGTAAATCATTTTTGTGCAAATAATTAAAGCCATCTAATGCACATAGTTAGAAAACTGCTCAAACCTATGAAAAAGATAAATATAAAATCCATAAGTTATCACCTAAAATCCTAAAATTATAGAAAACCTAAAATTGCATAACTTATTATCTAGGAAGAAATAAAAGTATTCCAAAATTTACTTAGAACGAAACCAAATCTAACTATAACCTATTCATTGATATTGAATGTCCTCAATTGACAAGCTTAATACTAAGAGAAGAAGACTCTAGAAGCAATGTGAATCTTTCTTATGGAAGGTTCCCAAGTTCTGGTTAACTATTTGATATTTTATTTTTTTAATTTATTTTATTTTTCGGAACATTATTGTTAACTTATTTTTGTTTGGAACATTCTCATTAGCTATATTATTTTGTTTTGTGTAGCTTGTTTGAGTGTTTTATAATGTTTACATGATAGGACGTGACAATACATTACATCTCTTATAAAGTGGGTTGTAGAGCACCTATGGGTGCAACTATAACCAACATAGATCCATCTTAGCCTAGATCTATCAAGCGCCAAGAGGGATCTAATCTCTCGAGGCGCAAACCTATTTTTTGAGTGCAAAACTTGAGGAAAGGTTTGCATCTCGAGAAATTTGACCCCTCTCGGCGCTTGATAGCTCCGAGTTAAGATGGATCTAGGTTGGTTATATTATACTATATAATATCTATATTTGTATCTATGTGTATATTTCTCATTCCCTCTCTCTATCTCACCCCCCAAACATACGCACTCTCTCTCCATACCTATCTCTCTCTCCCTCCCTCCCTCTTCCTCTTCGCCTATTTCTCTTCCCTCCCTCTCTCCTCTCTCCATCATTCTCTCTCCATCGCTCCCTTGTCACTCCCTCTACCTTTCTCCCTCTATGTCTCTCTCTCTCCCTCTCCAACTTTATTGCTATCTCCCTCCCTCTCCCCTTCTCTTTCTTCCTTCCATGTTTGTGTCTCCCTCTCTCCCTCTCACCCTTCTCTCCCTATCTCTCTCCCGTCCTCCTCTCTCTCTTCCCTCCTCTCCTCTCCCCATCACTCTCTCTCTTTCTTTCACGCCTTCTCTTTCTCCACCTCCATCTCTCTATGTCTTTTTTTTCTCCTTGTCTCTCCCCCTCCAACTTCATCTCTCTCTCTCTCTCTCTCTCTTCCTTCCTCTCTCTCCTAACCCCCTATCTTTGTCTCCCCCCATCTCTCTCTCTCTCTCTCTCTCTCTCTCTCTCTCTATGACCTCCAACTTTGTCAATATCTCCTTCCCTCTCTCCCCGTCCCCCTCTCTTTCCTTCACTTTGCTTGTTGTGCTTGGATCCTTAGTTAAGATGGATCTATGTTGGTTCTTACTAATACTAATTGTATTATATAAATTTCACATCTTTAAATATAAAAGTATTCTCATTTTTAATTTTATTAAAACCTTAATTTAATTTCTATGAAAATATTTTTAGTAGTTTGAGGATAGAAGGTTTAGATATATGTCAAAATTAATTATAATTTTCTTCTCATTAGCTTCAATTAAAAAAATGTTGTAAACTTAAATTAAAATCAAATATTTTTATTGTGAATAAGTTATAGTTTTTGGGCATGTGGTATTGATAAGCCATGATAATGTAACAAAACCTATTTACAAGTTAATAATATCTGTGGTAAAGTGGAGGTGAATATCGATGGTTAGGAATCTTGTCATATTGTTATAAAATATTTTGATTGTGAAATAAGTTATCATTTTTTGGCATGCTGATAATTGTAACAAAGCCTATTCACAAGTTCATAATATCAATGGCAAAGTGGGGTGAATATCCATGATTAAGAATCTTGTCATATTGTTAAAAAATATTTTGATTGTGAAATAAGTTATGTTTTTTGGGCATGTGGTATTGATAAGCCATGGTATTGGCCCATGGTATTGTAACAAAGCCTGATTTTTACAAGTTAATAATATCCACAGTAAAGTGGAGGTGAATATCCATGGTTAAGAATGTTGGCATATTGTTAAAAATTATTTTGGTTGTAAAATAAGTTATGGTTATTGCCCATGGGGTATTGATATTTCATGGTATTAGTTCATGGTATTGTAACAAAGTCTATTCACAAGTTAATAACAAAATCAAAATATAACAAATTGAATTTTAGTGTTTTTATTATTAATTGAGCCAACATTTAAATATTTGCACTCATCCCTAATCACCTTTTTTTATTAATTAAGTTGACATTTATAATTGTTTACATACTTACATTACACATACACATCTACTCCACGCAAAAAACATATATATTTTTTAATTACACTAACATTAAAATTGTTTACATGGAAAAACAAAATATTAAAAAAACATAACATGAAAAAAATTATTTGTAAAAAATTTCCATAACATTATCTTATATAAATATTGCAATAAAACTTTTAAATCATAATCAAACAAATATTTGGAAAATATTTATTTTTAATAATATTGGAAAAAAATTAAACATTTTAAGTTACATTTCTTCCATAAAACTTTTACCTAAAATTTTCAAACTCATGGTATCCTTTTGTTTCCCAAAATTAGTGGGATCATAGATTCCCACACCGATCGTATCAATTTCTTTTCCCAAGATTAGTGGGAACAGATATTCCCACACCGAACGTTCACTCCAAGTTAAAGAAAGCTTTATACCGTAGTGAATAAACCAACCAAGTTTTAATGTTTGTGATTCCGCGGCAACGTCCCAGTCGATTGACATCTTCTCCTTCTCTGATTTTTCTATGTTACCCAATTATTCCGCATCGCAGTCGATTGACGTCTTCTCTTTCTCTGATTTTTCTATGTTACCCAATTATTCTGCGTGGTCCATTTTTCCGTTCACAATATAAATGGCTACCTAATAAGCGACGACACGCATAAATGAATATATAATATAAAGCAACTATAAATTTTTTAATTGTGGTATTGGCTTATGCCACGACACGCATAAATGAATATATAATATAAAGCAACTATAAATTTTTTAATTGTGGTATTGGCTTATGGTATTGTAACAAACTCTGATTTTTACAAGTTAATAATATCTACAGTAAAGTAGAGCTGAATATCCATGGCTAAGAACGTTGTCATATTGTTATAAAATATTTTGGTTGTGAAATAAGTTATGGTTTTTCCTCATGGAGTATTGATAAACCATGGTATTAGTTCATGGTATTGCAACAAAGTCTATTCACAAGTTAATAAAAAATCAAAATATAACAAATTGAATTTGTGTTTTTATTACTTGAACTTTTTATTATTAATTGAGCAAACATTTAAATATTTGCACTTATTTCCAATCTCTTTTTTTTTTTTCATTAAGCGGACATTTAGAATTATTTATATACATACATTTCACCTATACATCTACTCTATGAACAAAAACAAAATTAATTTCTATTTTTTTATTTTTTAATTAAGCTGATATTTAGAATTTTCTACATACATTACATCTACACATCTACTCTATACAAAGAGATAAAATATTAAAAACCATGACATAAATATGGCAATTATATCCCTAAAAAAGTTGTGAGAATTATGAATGACATTGTCTTATACAAATATTACAATAAAACTTTTAAATAATAATCCATCACATATTTGGAAACCGTTTATTTTTAATAATATTAAAAAAGAAATTAAACATTTTAACTCACATTTCTTCAATAAAACTTGTACCTTAAATTTTCAAACTGATGGTATCCCTTTTTTTCCCCAAAATTAGTGGGATCATGGATTCCCACGTATCATTTTTTCCCACACACACCTAACGTTCACTCCAAGTTGCTCCCGGCGAAAAAAAGGTTTTATATCGTAGTGAATAAACCAACCAAGTTTTACGCGGCAACGTCCCTGTCGATTGACGTCTTCTCTTTCTGTGAGTTTTCTATGTCGCCCAATAATTCACGCACGCGACATGTATAAATGGACATACAGCATAGGAGAGTTCGCAGGCTTTCCAAACGTTGTAGTGCCCAAGGAACTACAAACCTCTTAATTGTGTGATCTCTGTGACGCCAGAAATGGATAAAGGTGTTACATTGCTTCTGTGGTTTGTCACGGCAACCATACTAGCGCTGGCCACCACGGCTACTCATTATTCCCATCGGAATTATGGTTTACTACATTCAGATTTCAATGACTATGTTGGTTTCAATGAAGGCGATTTGGGCGAAGCTGAACTTGCATCATCATCAACCATGGATGCCGAAAATAGAGACGTGGAGGCTCTTTTGTCTTTCAAAGATGCCATCACAGATGATCCAACTGCTTCTCTGTCCGACTGGACAGCTGACAATGCAGAAAACGTATGCCAGTGGACGGGGATTTCTTGCACGTACACACAGAGAGTTGTTGCCATAAAGCTTTCTCAATTATCATTATCAGGTGCCCTTCACCCATCTCTATGTAACCTCTCTTTACTGAGGACTTTGGATCTTTCTTATAATTATTTGACAGGAAGAATTCCGCCAGAATTTGGGCAATTTAAAGTGCTCGAAATGCTCGACTTGTCGGGACTCAGTGGAGAGATCGCACCAGGACTCAGTGGAGAGATCCCTTCAGCTCTCGGGAATTGCAGTCAATTATGGTTCATCGACTTCAGCTATAACAACTTCGGCGGGAGAAATCCATTGGAACTTGGCTATCTGCGCGACTTAGAGTACCTAAACCTGGCTTCCAACAATTTGGAGAATAGCATACCTGCATCTCTCGGAAACTGCGGAAATCTTGTACACCTCTCAGAGGACGGATAACTGAATCCATTACTGGATTGAGTCAATTGACCTACCTATACCTTTCTTCTAATCGTCTCACAGGGAGCATACCTGAATCCATTACCAACTTGACTAAATTGACCAACCTAGACCTTAGCACAAATAAACTCAGTGGGAGCATACCTCATTTCATTAGCAACATGAGTTACTTGACCGCCTTAAATCTGGGAGACAATGCCTTCACCGGGAGCTTATCTGAAGCCATTGGCCATTTAAGTACTTTGATGGAGTTAAATTTAAACTCAAATAGCCTCGTAGGGAAAATCCCTGAATCCATTGCCGGTTTGAGTCAATTGCAGCTCCTCTATCTTGATAGCAATAGCTTGACAGGGAGCTTGCCTCAAGCAATTAGCAATTTGACGAACCTCGTAGTGCTTCTCCTCCATAACAACAATTTCACAGGGACGATTCAAGCAATTGGCAATTTGACACGTCCAATTCAGGCAGCAATTCAGTTGCAAGTACATCTATCAGGCAACAATTTTAACGGCAGTATCCCAGAAAGCTTCTGTGAGTTAAATTGGCTTGGAAGTTTAGATTTGTCAGAAAACAGGTTAGAGGGATCCATTCCCCAGTGTTTTGGCAATCTTCAATCTCTGTCTAACTTGGTATTAAACAACAATTTGTTGTCAGGCGTGCTACCACGAACATTAAATAACATCACTTATTTACGGAGGTTGAAGGTCCACAATAACTTGTTTAATGGAAATTTGGACATACTGTTTCCAATTTATATGGAAATTTTCTCTGCATTTTCAAATAGCTTTTCTCGAGATCTACCTGCATCTTTATTTAATTGCAGTCAACTTCAGCTGTTGGATTTAAGAAGAAACAGATTGACAAGTACACTCCCATAATATCTAGTATTTCTTCCTGAGTTAAAGGTTTTAAGCATGGGTTATAATAATCTTCAACGTGTTCTACCTCCATGGATCACAAATCTCACTAAATTGCAAGTGTTGGAATTATCCAACAATAAATTTAGTGGAACAATACCATCTAATCTTTTTAGATTAGAGGGATTCCAAATCAATGGATCTTCACAATTGCTTTTCAACAAATTATATGAAGAGGTGGAGATGGATATGAAAGGACATCAATATATCTACAATTACATATTGCTGACAAACACAGTAATTGACTTGTATAGCAATGATTTTGTAGGGGAAATACCAACAAGAATTGGAAGCTTGCATAGCTTAAGATTGTTGAATTTATCGAGAAACCATTTAGAGGGAGAAATCCCTAAATCTCTTAGTGAGATATCTTTTTTGGAGCAGTTGGACTTGTCTATAAATAAACCTCAGTGGGATGAATCCTCAAGAACTGTCTAAATTATCCATGTTGG